>OY293412.1:43693627-44893627 GCA_958502065.1 Chrysolina americana
CATCAAAGTTATTTCCCGACTTAATACCTGTACGCGACGTTGACGAAAAATCCCCATCGTATGAAAAGGGGTCAGGCACCAAAACGAGATCTCACCTGATACAATCGGCTCGATCGTAGAGTTTCACGAAGATTGTATCGTTCGAGCTTAAATTCCTCGGCCTGTCAAGACATCATTAGCTGCGACTTTGTCGTTGGCGAGCCACATTTCCTGTGGTACCTAGGGGTTTCGCGTCCTTCCCATACCTATTTCCTGCGGCTGTTCTCGGCTTTTCCACCTGAGACAGTCTGGTTAGGCTCCGTGATCCTTTACCCAAATCTCTGTCTTGGTTTTTGTCACATCCAGTTGTAATTTTTAAAGTAAAATTTTTCAAGTTTAATTTTCCTTTTTGGTGCTTCACACAATTTTTGAAGTTAGGAAATTTTATTTAGATAGTTTTTCTAAACCGTGAATCCTTCCTCCCTCGTCCATTTCCCGGCGAGGTCTTGTTAGGTGTTAGGTTAGTTAGCTATAGGGTGACCCTTCTCATCGTCACACTTGAGTTGGGTCGACGCGAGGTCGATTTTAGTGCACTTCTCCTTTGCCACACACTTGCACACGCAAGTAGCCCGACAATACATTACAGCCGTAATTGTTGTCCTTTAGAGCAATGACGAATATGAGATTGAGATCTCATATGCTCGCGGAGGAGAATACCCAAGCCGTGTTCGCCGGCGTTGGGCTTTCTCGGACACCTCCGCCGTCGGGTGACTTAGACGCCAGGCGTCTATTCCCCGAAGCGTCGCGACGCCTCGACGGAGACGTCCCCCAGGTACGTACTACCGGGGAAAATCGTGAGTTGACGATGTCAACTACCTTGTCCCCGAGAAGTGTGCTGGACCAAGGTACTTTAGAGTCGAGCTTAGACGGAGGGAGGCAGCCTTCCCCGTCGGCTCAGGTAGGGTTAGTAATCGATTCCGCGGGAGTTGTCACAACTCCACCTTTGGAAGCCCGTTTTGAGCAATTTCGACTAACCAGAAATGTATCTGTTTGCAGGTCGGAGGGCTACGAAGGAGTCCGTGCTGGCGAAGCTCGTGAGGTACGCCCCCTCGGAGTGCGCCGAAGCGCTCCGAGGTCATTGGGTGTGCCTCACGCACCACAGCGGAGGCCACAGGTTACGGATGTGCATACCCTAAGGGAACCGGGTGATGCTGAGGCCCTAGTGGAGGAACTAGGGGGTGGTGGAAGGCTCTCGGAGGGAGTTGGGAATGCTCGCATTCCCATATCTCTCTAGGGGCGGGTTCAGCGTACCTCCCACGGGAACAACTATGCACAGCCTGAATATGCAACAAGAGCTACGAAGGCAGATTTCGTGACGGGTGTCGGCAGGGACACGGAAGTTGCCACCCGAAATCCCTGGGTGACGACGTCCTTGCCCTCCAGGCAACTAGGAGCAGAGCGGTGGGTGGCTGAAGATGGGTTCGGAGGAATCCGAAACTTTGCGGAAGCCGTCCATCCACACCTTTTTACGAGACATGGCGCCCAACGTGGGGCTGCTGAAGACAGACCGTCTTCAGGGATCTGCGGGTGTAGCCTTCCTCCTGCAAACAGAATTAGAGTTCGGGATCTCTCTCCTGAGAGACTCCCAGTTAATGAAATGGTTATGGGTGAACCGGAAACCCTTTGGCGCCCATATGGCACGTTTACCCGGTTGCCAACCGGGAATCGGCATTATAGGGAATCTGAGGATGTCCCTCGAGTTGCTCGAAACGTCGCTTCCAACCCCGGTGATGTCCACAGGAGTGGATATTACCCATCGAGGAGGCCAGTGCCCACAGTCCGGATTCAGGAGAATTCCAGGAGACCAGTGACGGGGGTCGACGACGTGCTCGTGCGACTCGCGGATTTGCTGGAGGAGAGACGTCGGGGAACCCAAAACGGTGTTGATGGGGGTTTAATTAACAACAAACCACATCCCAGTTTCAGTGGGCTTCCTCACGAAGATCCAATCCAATTTATCCAATCCTCTGAGGATTATCTAGGGGGCTTTGATCCAACCGTCTGGGTGAGCGTTGCAGCTCAGTGGCTCAAGGGAGCAGCCCAGCAGTGGTATGCTCCATATCGCAACTCACGCCTAAACTGGCAGTTTTTCACAAATCGGCTCCAGGAACGGTTCGATAACGATCTGTTGGTCTCGAGCTTAGAAGCGGAGTTCTTTGGCACTGACCAGCCGAAGGGAGAGTCAATAACTTCCTTCATCCTGAACAAGTGGAGTCTTTCACAGAGGCTCTACCCAGAGATGAACGAAGGAAGGGTTGTGCGATTAATATTGAACCGGATCAGACCGGATATCAAAGTCCATTTGCAATTGCATAGATTTGCAACTATCGAAGAGCTGACACAAAAAGCTGTTGCTGTCGAGACGCTACTTCGTAGCACCAGCCAAAGTGTACAGTCGGGGCCGAAACTTGTTTCGAACACCAACCGTCCTCATCAGGCCGAAGATGTGCCACCCAAACGTCCTCAGGGACAGTCACAGGACAACAGGGGTTCGAACCATGTTAGGTCCAATAACTTTAACAACAATGGCACTAAATTCCAGAATTATGATCAATCGAGGCGTTCTGGAGAAAACAACGCTCCTTCGAGCGGATGTTTCACTTGCAGGGGAGCTCATTGGAACAAAGATTGCCCTCAGCAAAATGACAACAGGAACGGTCCCAAACGTCAGAGTGCGGGAACAAAACCGTTAGATCAGGCCAATAAGGCACATACGGTTAATACCGTGCAGGCGAGTAAAACCTCGCGTCGTAAGACGTCAGCTAAGGACGCAGACAAAATCACAGTTTGCGAAGAATCAAAAAACTCCAACAGGAGCCATCAGGGGGCTCCATCGGAGTAGGTACTCCTTCAACACCGTTTTGCGGTTCTGTGACAGTGTTGGACTGTCATAGAAATTATGCGGCATGTATTCCCAACAAGGAGGAGGAGAAGGAGTTCCAGGATGTTGAAGCTGGAGTCGTTTCAGCCGAAACGCCACCGTCATCAGGCAAACTACATTGGGCAGACCGGTCAGATTGTGAATCCGTTTGTTTCAGTGTGGTAGATGAGCGTGTGGATCGCGCCACTGGTGGTAGGCGGAAAAAAGTTCACTCGTCGGCAGACGTTAAACGTAGAGGGTTGAAAGTCATTTCAAACATGTCAAGTTCTAGTTTTGGAACGAATGGAAGGGGTTATGAATCATCTTCAGGTTCATGGAGTTGTGAGATCATCGAGGTACCCCAGGTCGTTGTTGGTGGGTCGTTCCATCCGCCACAACACAAGGTTTCGGAGTTAGTGATCGGTATACAGAAGAACCAGGAGGGGCCTGTTGTCAAAGAGAGTGCTAGGGCACTGCAAACTGGGCACAGGTCCGGTATAGGCACAAGTCGAGATGAAAAGGTGTATCCAAGGGAAGATTGCGAATCAAGGTTTCGGAACGAAAAAGTCGTCGAGAGTGACGTACTCTTTTCGGTTCCACTTCGGGGTAGTGAAGACACCGAGGGTGGTGGTCTGTCACTCACTCCCACACAGGACGCAGGTTTCGAGGTCGATGCATGCCAAGTCTCAAGGACGGTATCGAGGGGCAGAGCAGATGGGATCGCAGGTGCGAATCGCCATTCCCCGTTGGTAGATACCAGAGGCGTGGTAGGCATGTCATCTGAGAGAGTTACACGTCTTAGTCGGGGCGGAGGCGAGGTTCCTGAGGGATGCAATCGCCAAGTCCCATCGTTGGCTGCAGTTGGTGCTGCAGTACTTGATGTCAATCGCAAGTCGGAACTTCTGAGTTTCATTGAGACCGACCCGCTTAGGAAGAAGTCGGAGGTGGATCTGCTGGATCCATTGTGTCTATATCGTCGCTGTGATACTAGCTTAGCGAACAACAATGTTGAGGGACGATTGCATCAGTTGCCGCGAATCGAGGCTGAACTGATGGGTCGTCGAGTTAGGGTTTTGGTGGACAGCGGAAGTTCGCTAAATCTCCTGAAACGTAGTTTGTTGCCTGTCACCTGGAGGGTGGATAGGAAGCAAGTGACACCGTTGCAGCTTGCATGCGCCGGTCGTGGCATCACCAGTCTAGGGGAGACAATAGTCGAACTGTTAATAGATGGTGTTGTTCACGAAGTTGTCGTGCAAGTGGTGGATGATCTTGTCGAGGATCTTCTGCTCGGGTGTCCCTGGCTGGCATCAAACGAGGCTATGGTCGACTTTGCACGTCGCACCATGTACGTTGGAAAGGGGCCTAGGCAAACTATTTTCTGGGCGGAGGAGGTCTATCTTCCACCAGAAAAGTTCCCTGAACCACAGGTAGCGGACGAACAGCTACCGGCGTTCTCGAGAAAGGAATTTCGGAGTCTTATCCGAGAGTTTGGAGACGTCTTTTACGAATCTCCAAGGCAACCAGTGACGAGGGCTGCTTGCCACAAAATCCGATTGAAGGAGGAGCTACCCTTCAAGCTCCGTCCGTACAAAGTTTCCGATCAGAAGAGGGCTCTTATCCAAGAGGAGGTGGATAAGATGCTCGCTGCAGGTGTCATAAGTAGGTCCCATTCTGCCTTTATTAGTCCGGTCGTTATCGTCACGAAGAAGGACGGTACGGCTCGGTTTTGTGTCGACTACAGGAAGTTGAATAGTCTGACAATACCCGAGTCGTCGGTATTGCCAGGTATTCACGAGACTATCAAAGAGCTCGGAACAGCGAGAGTGTTCACTTCTTTGGATCTGAAGTCTGGGTTTTGGCAGATACCCATGGATGAGGCTAGTAAAAAGTATACAGCTTTTGCTACGCCTGATGGAGCTTGTTATGAGTTTAACTCAATGCCGTTTGGTCTAACGAATGCACCTGGAAGTTTCCAAATCCTTATGACGGAAGTGTTGGTTGGTTATGTCGATAAATTCGTCAAAGTATATCTAGACGACATAATCGTTTACAGCGAAGATGAAAAGGAGAACCTCTACCATCTCCGCCTTGTGCTGGAGAGGTTCAGAGCACATGGCCTGTGGTGCAGTTTAAAGAAGTGCAACTTCGCTCAGCGTAGGCTGGAGTACTTGGGGCATGTGGTGACGGAAACGTCAAACGAACCAATGCCAGGTCATGTGTTAGCGGTTCAACAATTCCCGCTACCCAAGAATGTCTCTCAGCTCCGAGGATTCTTGGGCACCGTTGGTTGGCTACGGGAGTTCATCCCGAACTTAGCGGAGTTGGAGGCTCCGATAAGTGACATGCTCAAGTCGAAGAAAGGTCGAGACCTTAAGTGGAACTCTCAAGCATTGGAGGCGTTTGAGAGGATCAAGGAAGTCGTGGGCCGTCCTATGGTCTTGGCCAGGCCGGACATGACTCTCCCGTTTTTCCTGCAGACCGATGCATCTGGGGTAGGCATCGCTGCAGTTCTGTATCAAGTCGATTGTCACGGCGACAGAAGGATCGTTTCACATGCTAGTGCCAAGCTCAAGGGCGCGGAACTAAACTATCATGTGAACGAGACTGAATGTTTAGCCATTGTTTGGGGTATCAAGCGATACCGTCATTATCTCGAAGACCGTCCATTCACTCTTCGAACGGACAGCAAAGCGTTGACTTGGTTATCCAAGTTCAAGGACGCAAAAGCGAAGTTAACTCGTTGGGCCTTACTTCTACAGGAGTATTCCTTCACTGTGGAGCACGTCGCAGGTCGAGACAATCAGCTAGCTGATTTCTTGTCCCGTAATCCCTCGGGGTCTCACAGTGAAGACTTGGATGCTGATGTAGAGCGTATGGGGTTGCCACCTATGAAGGTGCAACTGTCTGAACACCAAGGTGTGGTGAGCGTCGTAGAGACGCCGGCTGAAGTGGTCGTGCGGCGGCAGGCCATAGATAGGGAGACGCAAAGGTTGAGGGCGCGTATCAGAACGATACAGGAGTTAGGTCCTATGTCCAGGGACGATCTTCGCTTTATCAACAAGTTTTCGGATGTCCAAGGGGTTGTATATGTTTCTTCTGCTGGTAAACGGCTATTGTATGTGCCCGAGGCGCTCCGTGAGGACGTGTCGGCTTATTACCATGAACACCCGACCGCTGGTCATCCTGGTCAAGAGGAAACCTTACGTGCCTTGAAACGGCACTATTGGTGGCCGGCCATGGAGGACTACGTCCGGGCCTACATGAGAGGTTGCCTAGTCTGCCAGTGCGTTAAAGCCGTACGGCATCAGGAAGCGGCACCGCAACGGCCTAGTGTGCCGAAGCGACCGTGGCAGATGCTGGCTGTTGACGTCCTGGGGCCCTATGCAGCCTCAAGGAGGGGAAACAGGTTCGTGGTAATTGCCGTCGATATGTTTTCAAAGTGGGTTGAAGCCAAGGCCACTAAGACAAGCACGTCGAAAGTAATTTCTCGTTTTCTAGACGAAGAAATCTTATCTCGTTGGGGTTGTCCAGAAGTCGTCATTTCTGACAACGGCCCGCAGTTTCAGAGCAATCATCTGCTAAAATACTACGATTTGAAGAACATCGAGGTCAAATTTTCACCTGTTTTTCATCAACAGGCGAACCCTGTCGAGCGAAGGGTCCAGGAACTGAAGAAGTGCCTAAGAGCAAGGATGCTGGAAACCACTTCGGAAGGGCTTTGGGAAGAAGGTCTGGCTGCAAGTCTCTATTGCTTACGGAACCGTAAGAATAGAGCAACAGGGGAGACTCCAGCGGAGTTATTGTTAGGATATACACCTGGTCGTCCAGGAGATTGGAGGCTACCTATGTACCGAGATCCGGTACATAATAGCCCCGAAGATCGGTAAGAACGTCTTGCAAAAGCAGCCAGACGTCAGGCAGTTTATCAGAGGAATTTATTCCCTGATAAAGATCTACCGTCGCCACGGACCTACGGGGTCGGCGACCGCGTTTTAGTTAGGAATTTCGTCAAAGGAAACTTCGGAGGTACACTGTCAGGACCGCATCCGATCACGAGGGTGATGGGGCGAGACAGTTACCTCGTAGATAGGAACGGCACCGAGAGGCTGGTGCACGTAGACGATATCCGTTCTTGGGTAAGCAGGACTTTGCCGGCTGGCGTCCGCCACGACGATGGTGGCCCAGGTCCGGATCAGCCAGAGTCCAACGACGCTGACCAAGAAGTGACAGGGGAAGTCACACCTAGGCCGACGACTGGGGGCGGTCCGAAGCCACCTTCGTTAATCCGGGTACGAGCTGACGCACCCAACTCAACGAATCCACGGGAAGTAACGGTCAGTTTCGATCCAAAGGACAAAGCGGTCCGGCGGACAGTGAAAAGGTTGAGGAGGAATCCACAAGGACGGAAGCGCGACTCAGACTGCGCGGAGAAGAGAGGAGTATCCCGTAGGAGTCCGTTGCCGGTGGTGAACTCTGGCCTTTTGGAGATCAGAGATTCTGAACTCCCCGTCGCAAACTCACCAGTAGGGGGGCGTGCTACTACTGAAGTAGACGCTCTTACCCGTCAAGCGGTCGTTCCCGACCAAGGTCCAGCGTACGATTCAGATTCGGAAGTGGAAGCTGCTATCCGAGAGTTAGCACTTCCAGTAGGGGGGTCTCCATTATCATTGATGGTCGACCCGGGAGAGAATGTGAGACAGGAAGGCTCAGTAAGGACTGAGATTCCTAGTAAGAGTACAGGACGGCGAAGGAGATGCCGAGCTGTGGCGCTGGACTCCGACAGAGCTCCGATCCAGCGGCCACCGACAGACTCCGCCCGTCAGTATGTTTCGGTGACCGGGTCTGACGAAGATCCCGTACCAGCCCAGAGCTACAGCGAAGCTCCTAGAGTTAGTAAAGACTGTACTGAGAACGATTCCGACATGGAGGATGACGCTCCAGTAACTTTGGTGGTTCCAGCCTTGGTTCATCAGAGTGCGGAAGGTGACTATTAGGGAGTTAACGTAAATTTAGCTTTTGTCGGTTGTTTCGTTTGGAAATAACTTCGACCAAGTTAAACTCTTTAGTAGGGGGGTGTCGCAGGGCAGGCTCGCCGCGCTCCTACGATGATTTTTTTTGTGTATGGTCACCTTTAGTGAGCCATTTTTACACCTAATAACTCTCAATTTTCACCTAGAAGCCAGTCGAATAATATTAGATTTTTGCATTATATTCAGGTCACTAGTCTAGTCTCACCCTGTATGATGTAAAGTCCCAATCTCCACCCAGTGGAACTCCACTGTACGTAGTTTTACCGATTTACCGGAAATTCCTGACTAGTTTTCAATTTTATTAATTTGTGGCCCCAAACAGTCGAGCACCCGGTATACAGAACACTTAGAGCAAGGTTTCGACACGCTAGTCTCTTGTTGGGTGGAAAGATTCCGTGGCTCCATTTGTTTTCACAAATTATTTTATTTCAATTCGATTTCTCATCAGGTTGGCCAAATCGGAAAACGGGTATAGATTCCTCGGCGAAGGAATACGTGTATTTCTTCGGCGTTCAAGAATCACGTTGGTTTATGGTTTTTCTCGGGGCTCTCCGAATATCGGACCGCCCTAGGAATCGAGATATCTGAAATTCTGACTTTCAATATCTCCCTAGATCTGGGGAGTATTTAGTGACTTTTGTCAAATACTCCCTAGAAAACGCAGGTAACGGGACTTTAACGGTCATTTGCCCAAATCCCGCGCGTTTTCGCGAGCTAGGGTTTTGTTCAGCCAAGTGCGACGCCCACTTTGGCCCTCTAGGCCAATGGGTGTCGCGGATTCAGCAGTCAGGATTGCATAAATATGCAAGCAGCGAAGCAGCAGATAGCCACTCTTTCTTGTCGAATTGCAGTGTAATAATCAATTTCGTGTTTCCGTTAAATAACTTACGTTTGTTTGGCTTTGCCTTTTGTCTCTGCAATTCATCGTTTTGGCTAGCAGTTAGAGTCAGGTTCTCGGTAATAATAATTCAGTTCACAGTAGATTCATAACGTTTTGTTTCTATCTTAAAAGGGGTTAGACTCACTTGTACGGTTTACAGGTGTTTTATTCGCGCTACGAAAGTACGTTGATAGGTAGTTTAACTCTCGAGCAATAATCAGTGTAAAGTGATCTTTTGCAACGGACACTTAGGGATTTAACTTCATCAAAGTTATTTCCCGACTTAATACCTGTACGCGACGTTGACGAAAAATCCCCATCGTATGAAAAGGGGTCAGGCACCAAAACGAGATCAAACCTGATACAATCGGCTCGATCGTAGAGTTCCACGAAGATTGTATCGTTCGAGCTTAAATTCCTCGGCCTGTCAAGACATCATTAGCTGCGACTTTGTCGTTGGCGAGCCACATTTCCTGTGGTACCTAGGGGTTTCGCGTCCTTCCCATACCTATTTCCTGCGGCTGTTCTCGGCTTTTCCACCTGAGACAGTCTGGTTAGGCTCCGTGATCCTTTACCCAAATCTCTGTCTTGGTTTTTGTCACATCCAGTTGTAATTTTTAAAGTAAAATTTTTCAAGTTTAATTTTCCTTTTTGGTGCTTCACACAATTTTTGAAGTTAGGAAATTTTATTTAGATAGTTTTTCTAAACCGTGAATCCTTCCTCCCTCGTCCATTTCCCGGCGAGGTCTTGTTAGGTGTTAGGTTAGTTAGCTATAGGGTGACCCTTCTCATCGTCACACTTGAGTTGGGTCGACGCGAGGTCGATTTTAGTGCACTTCTCCTTTGCCACACACTTGCACACGCAAGTAGCCCGACAATACATTACAGCCGTAATTGTTGTCCTTTAGAGCAATGACGAATATGAGATTGAGATCTCATATGCTCGCGGAGGAGAATACCCAAGCCGTGTTCGCCGGCGTTGGGCTTTCTCGGACACCTCCGCCGTCGGGTGACTTAGACGCCAGGCGTCTATTCCCCGAAGCGTCGCGACGCCTCGACGGAGACGTCCCCCAGGTACGTACTACCGGGGAAAATCGTGAGTTGACGATGTCAACTACCTTGTCCCCGAGAAGTGTGCTGGACCAAGGTACTTTAGAGTCGAGCTTAGACGGAGGGAGGCAGCCTTCCCCGTCGGCTCAGGTAGGGTTAGTAATCGATTCCGCGGGAGTTGTCACAACTCCACCTTTGGAAGCCCGTTTTGAGCAATTTCGACTAACCAGAAATGTATCTGTTTGCAGGTCGGAGGGCTACGAAGGAGTCCGTGCTGGCGAAGCTCGTGAGGTACGCCCCCTCGGAGTGCGCCGAAGCGCTCCGAGGTCATTGGGTGTGCCTCACGCACCACAGCGGAGGCCACAGGTTACGGATGTGCATACCCTAAGGGAACCGGGTGATGCTGAGGCCCTAGTGGAGGAACTAGGGGGTGGTGGAAGGCTCTCGGAGGGAGTTGGGAATGCTCGCATTCCCATATCTCTCCAGGGGCGGGTTCAGCGTACCTCCCACGGGAACAACTATGCACAGCCTGAATATGCAACAAGAGCTACGAAGGCAGATTTCGTGACGGGTGTCGGCAGGGACACGGAAGTTGCCACCCGAAATCCCTGGGTGACGACGTCCTTGCCCTCCAGGCAACTAGGAGCAGAGCGGTGGGTGGCTGAAGATGGGTTCGGAGGAATCCGAAACTTTGCGGAAGCCGTCCATCCACACCTTTTTACGAGACATTACTGTCGCAGGGCAGGCTCGCCGCGCTCCTACGATGATTTTTTTTGTGTATGGTCACCTTTAGTGAGCCATTTTTACACTTAATAACTCTCAATTTTCACCTAGAAGCCAGTCGAATAATATTAGATTTTTGCATTATATTCAGGTCACTAGTCTAGTCTCACCCTGTATGATGTAAAGTCCCTATCTCCACCCAGTGGAACTCCACTGTACGTAGTTTTACCGATTTACCGGAAATTCCTGACTAGTTTTCAATTTTATTAATTTGTGGCCCCAAACAGTCGAGCACCCGGTATACAGAACACTTAGAGCAAGGTTTCGACACGCTAGTCTCTTGTTGGGTGGAAAGATTCCGTGGCTCCATTTGTTTTCACAAATTATTTTATTTCAATTCGATTTCTCATCAGGTTGGCCAAATCGGAAAACGGGTATAGATTCCTCGGCGAAGGAATACGTGTATTTCTTCGGCGTTCAAGAATCACGTTGGTTTATGGTTTTTCTCGGGGCTCTCCGAATATCGGACCGCCCTAGGAATCGAGATATCTGAAATTCTGACTTTCAATATCTCCCTAGATCTGGGGAGTATTTAGTGACTTTTGTCAAATACTCCCTAGAAAACGCAGGTAACGGGACTTTAACGGTCATTTGCCCAAATCCCGCGCGTTTTCGCGAGCTAGGGTTTTGTTCAGCCAAGGGCGACGCCCATTTTGGCCCTCTAGGCCAATGGGTGTCGCGGATTCAGCAGTCAGGATTGCATAAATATGCAAGCAGCGAAGCAGCAGACAGCCACTCTTTCTTGTCGAATTGCAGTGTAATAATCAATTTCGTGTTTCCGTTAAATAACTTACGTTTGTTTGGCTTTGCCTTTTGTCTCTGCAATTCATCGTTTTGGCTAGCAGTTAGAGTCAGGTTCTCGGTAATAATAATTCAGTTCACAGTAGATTCATAACGTTTTGTTTCTATCTTAAAAGGGGTTAGACTCACTTGTACGGTTTACAGGTGTTTTATTCGCGCTACGAAAGTACGTTGATAGGTAGTTTAACTCTCGAGCAATAATCAGTGTAAAGTGATCTTTTGCAACGGACACTTAGGGATTTAACTTCATCAAAGTTATTTCCCGACTTAATACCTGTACGCGACGTTGACGAAAAATCCCCATCGTATGAAAAGGGGTCAGGCACCAAAACGAGATCAAACCTGATACAATCGGCTCGATCGTAGAGTTCCACGAAGATTGTATCGTTCGAGCTTAAATTCCTCGGCCTGTCAAGACATCATTAGCTGCGACTTTGTCGTTGGCGAGCCACATTTCCTGTGGTACCTAGGGGTTTCGCGTCCTTCCCATACCTATTTCCTGCGGCTGTTCTCGGCTTTTCCACCTGAGACAGTCTGGTTAGGCTCCGTGATCCTTTACCCAAATCTCTGTCTTGGTTTTTGTCACATCCAGTTGTAATTTTTAAAGTAAAATTTTTCAAGTTTAATTTTCCTTTTTGGTGCTTCACACAATTTTTGAAGTTAGGAAATTTTATTTAGATAGTTTTTCTAAACCGTGAATCCTTCCTCCCTCGTCCATTTCCCGGCGAGGTCTTGTTAGGTGTTAGGTTAGTTAGCTATAGGGTGACCCTTCTCATCGTCACACTTGAGTTGGGTCGACGCGAGGTCGATTTTAGTGCACTTCTCCTTTGCCACACACTTGCACACGCAAGTAGCCCGACAATACATTACAGCCGTAATTGTTGTCCTTTAGAGCAATGACGAATATGAGATTGAGATCTCATATGCTCGCGGAGGAGAATACCCAAGCCGTGTTCGCCGGCGTTGGGCTTTCTCGGACACCTCCGCCGTCGGGTGACTTAGACGCCAGGCGTCTATTCCCCGAAGCGTCGCGACGCCTCGACGGAGACGTCCCCCAGGTACGTACTACCGGGGAAAATCGTGAGTTGACGATGTCAACTACCTTGTCCCCGAGAAGTGTGCTGGACCAAGGTACTTTAGAGTCGAGCTTAGACGGAGGGAGGCAGCCTTCCCCGTCGGCTCAGGTAGGGTTAGTAATCGATTCCGCGGGAGTTGTCACAACTCCACCTTTGGAAGCCCGTTTTGAGCAATTTCGACTAACCAGAAATGTATCTGTTTGCAGGTCGGAGGGCTACGAAGGAGTCCGTGCTGGCGAAGCTCGTGAGGTACGCCCCCTCGGAGTGCGCCGAAGCGCTCCGAGGTCATTGGGTGTGCCTCACGCACCACAGCGGAGGCCACAGGTTACGGATGTGCATACCCTAAGGGAACCGGGTGATGCTGAGGCCCTAGTGGAGGAACTAGGGGGTGGTGGAAGGCTCTCGGAGGGAGTTGGGAATGCTCGCATTCCCATATCTCTCCAGGGGCGGGTTCAGCGTACCTCCCACGGGAACAACTATGCACAGCCTGAATATGCAACAAGAGCTACGAAGGCAGATTTCGTGACGGGTGTCGGCAGGGACACGGAAGTTGCCACCCGAAATCCCTGGGTGACGACGTCCTTGCCCTCCAGGCAACTAGGAGCAGAGCGGTGGGTGGCTGAAGATGGGTTCGGAGGAATCCGAAACTTTGCGGAAGCCGTCCATCCACACCTTTTTACGAGACATTACTGTCGCAGGGCAGGCTCGCCGCGCTCCTACGATGATTTTTTTTGTGTATGGTCACCTTTAGTGAGCCATTTTTACACTTAATAACTCTCAATTTTCACCTAGAAGCCAGTCGAATAATATTAGATTTTTGCATTATATTCAGGTCACTAGTCTAGTCTCACCCTGTATGATGTAAAGTCCCTATCTCCACCCAGTGGAACTCCACTGTACGTAGTTTTACCGATTTACCGGAAATTCCTGACTAGTTTTCAATTTTATTAATTTGTGGCCCCAAACAGTCGAGCACCCGGTATACAGAACACTTAGAGCAAGGTTTCGACACGCTAGTCTCTTGTTGGGTGGAAAGATTCCGTGGCTCCATTTGTTTTCACAAATTATTTTATTTCAATTCGATTTCTCATCAGGTTGGCCAAATCGGAAAACGGGTATAGATTCCTCGGCGAAGGAATACGTGTATTTCTTCGGCGTTCAAGAATCACGTTGGTTTATGGTTTTTCTCGGGGCTCTCCGAATATCGGACCGCCCTAGGAATCGAGATATCTGAAATTCTGACTTTCAATATCTCCCTAGATCTGGGGAGTATTTAGTGACTTTTGTCAAATACTCCCTAGAAAACGCAGGTAACGGGACTTTAACGGTCATTTGCCCAAATCCCGCGCGTTTTCGCGAGCTAGGGTTTTGTTCAGCCAAGGGCGACGCCCATTTTGGCCCTCTAGGCCAATGGGTGTCGCGGATTCAGCAGTCAGGATTGCATAAATATGCAAGCAGCGAAGCAGCAGACAGCCACTCTTTCTTGTCGAATTGCAGTGTAATAATCAATTTCGTGTTTCCGTTAAATAACTTACGTTTGTTTGGCTTTGCCTTTTGTCTCTGCAATTCATCGTTTTGGCTAGCAGTTAGAGTCAGGTTCTCGGTAATAATAATTCAGTTCACAGTAGATTCATAACGTTTTGTTTCTATCTTAAAAGGGGTTAGACTCACTTGTACGGTTTACAGGTGTTTTATTCGCGCTACGAAAGTACGTTGATAGGTAGTTTAACTCTCGAGCAATAATCAGTGTAAAGTGATCTTTTGCAACGGACACTTAGGGATTTAACTTCATCAAAGTTATTTCCCGACTTAATACCTGTACGCGACGTTGACGAAAAATCCCCATCGTATGAAAAGGGGTCAGGCACCAAAACGAGATCAAACCTGATACAATCGGCTCGATCGTAGAGTTCCACGAAGATTGTATCGTTCGAGCTTAAATTCCTCGGCCTGTCAAGACATCATTAGCTGCGACTTTGTCGTTGGCGAGCCACATTTCCTGTGGTACCTAGGGGTTTCGCGTCCTTCCCATACCTATTTCCTGCGGCTGTTCTCGGCTTTTCCACCTGAGACAGTCTGGTTAGGCTCCGTGATCCTTTACCCAAATCTCTGTCTTGGTTTTTGTCACATCCAGTTGTAATTTTTAAAGTAAAATTTTTCAAGTTTAATTTTCCTTTTTGGTGCTTCACACAATTTTTGAAGTTAGGAAATTTTATTTAGATAGTTTTTCTAAACCGTGAATCCTTCCTCCCTCGTCCATTTCCCGGCGAGGTCTTGTTAGGTGTTAGGTTAGTTAGCTATAGGGTGACCCTTCTCATCGTCACACTTGAGTTGGGTCGACGCGAGGTCGATTTTAGTGCACTTCTCCTTTGCCACACACTTGCACACGCAAGTAGCCCGACAATACATTACAGCCGTAATTGTTGTCCTTTAGAGCAATGACGAATATGAGATTGAGATCTCATATGCTCGCGGAGGAGAATACCCAAGCCGTGTTCGCCGGCGTTGGGCTTTCTCGGACACCTCCGCCGTCGGGTGACTTAGACGCCAGGCGTCTATTCCCCGAAGCGTCGCGACGCCTCGACGGAGACGTCCCCCAGGTACGTACTACCGGGGAAAATCGTGAGTTGACGATGTCAACTACCTTGTCCCCGAGAAGTGTGCTGGACCAAGGTACTTTAGAGTCGAGCTTAGACGGAGGGAGGCAGCCTTCCCCGTCGGCTCAGGTAGGGTTAGTAATCGATTCCGCGGGAGTTGTCACAACTCCACCTTTGGAAGCCCGTTTTGAGCAATTTCGACTAACCAGAAATGTATCTGTTTGCAGGTCGGAGGGCTACGAAGGAGTCCGTGCTGGCGAAGCTCGTGAGGTACGCCCCCTCGGAGTGCGCCGAAGCGCTCCGAGGTCATTGGGTGTGCCTCACGCACCACAGCGGAGGCCACAGGTTACGGATGTGCATACCCTAAGGGAACCGGGTGATGCTGAGGCCCTAGTGGAGGAACTAGGGGGTGGTGGAAGGCTCTCGGAGGGAGTTGGGAATGCTCGCATTCCCATATCTCTCCAGGGGCGGGTTCAGCGTACCTCCCACGGGAACAACTATGCACAGCCTGAATATGCAACAAGAGCTACGAAGGCAGATTTCGTGACGGGTGTCGGCAGGGACACGGAAGTTGCCACCCGAAATCCCTGGGTGACGACGTCCTTGCCCTCCAGGCAACTAGGAGCAGAGCGGTGGGTGGCTGAAGATGGGTTCGGAGGAATCCGAAACTTTGCGGAAGCCGTCCATCCACACCTTTTTACGAGACATTACTGTCGCAGGGCAGGCTCGCCGCGCTCCTACGATGATTTTTTTTGTGTATGGTCACCTTTAGTGAGCCATTTTTACACTTAATAACTCTCAATTTTCACCTAGAAGCCAGTCGAATAATATTAGATTTTTGCATTATATTCAGGTCACTAGTCTAGTCTCACCCTGTATGATGTAAAGTCCCTATCTCCACCCAGTGGAACTCCACTGTACGTAGTTTTACCGATTTACCGGAAATTCCTGACTAGTTTTCAATTTTATTAATTTGTGGCCCCAAACAGTCGAGCACCCGGTATACAGAACACTTAGAGCAAGGTTTCGACACGCTAGTCTCTTGTTGGGTGGAAAGATTCCGTGGCTCCATTTGTTTTCACAAATTATTTTATTTCAATTCGATTTCTCATCAGGTTGGCCAAATCGGAAAACGGGTATAGATTCCTCGGCGAAGGAATACGTGTATTTCTTCGGCGTTCAAGAATCACGTTGGTTTATGGTTTTTCTCGGGGCTCTCCGAATATCGGACCGCCCTAGGAATCGAGATATCTGAAATTCTGACTTTCAATATCTCCCTAGATCTGGGGAGTATTTAGTGACTTTTGTCAAATACTCCCTAGAAAACGCAGGTAACGGGACTTTAACGGTCATTTGCCCAAATCCCGCGCGTTTTCGCGAGCTAGGGTTTTGTTCAGCCAAGGGCGACGCCCATTTTGGCCCTCTAGGCCAATGGGTGTCGCGGATTCAGCAGTCAGGATTGCATAAATATGCAAGCAGCGAAGCAGCAGACAGCCACTCTTTCTTGTCGAATTGCAGTGTAATAATCAACTTTGTGTTTCCGTTAAATAACTTACGTTTGTTTGGCTTTGCCTTTTGTCTCTGCAATTCATCGTTTTGGCTAGCAGTTAGAGTCAGGTTCTCGGTAATAATAATTCAGTTCACAGTAGATTCATAACGTTTTGTTTCTATCTTAAAGGGGGTTAGACTCACTTGTACGGTTTAGAGGTGTTTTATTCGCGCTACGAAAGTACGTTGATAGGTAGTTTAACTCTCGAGCAATAATCAGTGTAAAGTGATCTTTTGCAACGGACACTTAGGGATTTAACTTCATCAAAGTTATTTCCCGACTTAATACCTGTACGCGACGTTGACGAAAAATCCCCATCGTATGAAAAGGGGTCAGGCACCAAAACGAGATCTCATCTGATACAATCGGCTCGATCGTAGAGTTCCACGAAGATTGTATCGTTCGAGCTTAAATTCCTCGGCCTGTCAAGACATCATTAGCTGCGACTTTGTCGTTGGCGAGCCACATTTCCTGTGGTACCTAGGGGTTTCGCGTCCTTCCCATACCTATTTCCTGCGGCTGTTCTCGGCTTTTCCACCTGAGACAGTCTGGTTAGGCTCCGTGATCCTTTACCCAAATCTCTGTCTTGGTTTTTGTCACATCCAGTTGTAATTTTTAAAGTAAAATTTTTCAAGTTTAATTTTCCTTTTTGGTGCTTCACACAATTTTTGAAGTTAGGAAATTTTATTTAGATAGTTTTTCTAAACCGTGAATCCTTCCTCCCTCGTCCATTTCCCGGCGAGGTCTTGTTAGGTGTTAGGTTAGTTAGCTATAGGGTGACCCTTCTCATCGTCACACTTGAGTTGGGTCGACGCGAGGTCGATTTTAGTGCACTTCTCCTTTGCCACACACTTGCACACGCAAGTAGCCCGACAATACATTACAGCCGTAATTGTTGTCCTTTAGAGCAATGACGAATATGAGATTGAGATCTCATATGCTCGCGGAGGAGAATACCCAAGCCGTGTTCGCCGGCGTTGGGCTTTCTCGGACACCTCCGCCGTCGGGTGACTTAGACGCCAGGCGTCTATTCCCCGAAGCGTCGCGACGCCTCGACGGAGACGTCCCCCAGGTACGTACTACCGGGGAAAATCGTGAGTTGACGATGTCAACTACCTTGTCCCCGAGAAGTGTGCTGGACCAAGGTACTTTAGAGTCGAGCTTAGACGGAGGGAGGCAGCCTTCCCCGTCGGCTCAGTTAGATTTAGTAATCGATTCCGCGGGAGTTGTCACAACTCCACCTTTGGAAGCCCGTTTGGAGCAATTTAGAATAACTAGAAATGTTTCTGTTTGCAGGTCGGAGGGCTACTCAGGAGTCCATGCTGGCGAAGCTCGTGAGGTACGCCCCTTTGGAATGCGCCGAAGCGCTCCGAGGTCATTGGGTGTGCCTCACGCACCACAGCGGAGGCCACAGGATACAGATGTGCATACCCTAAGGGAACCGGGTGATGCTGAGGCCCTAGTGGAGGAACTAGGGGGTGGTGGAAGGCTCTCGGAGGGAGTTGGGGATGCTCGCATTCCCATATCTCTCCAGGGGCGGGTTCAGTGTACCTCCCAAGGGAATCACTATGCACAGCCTGAATATGCAACAAGAGCTACGAAGGCAGATTTCGTGACGGGTGTCGGCAGGGACACGGAAGTTGCCACCCGAAATCCCTGGGTGACGACGTCCTTGCCCTCCAGGCAACTAGGAGCAGAGCGGTGGGTGGCTGAAGATGGGTTCGGAGGAATCCGAAACTTTGCGGAAGCCGTCCATCCACACCTTTTTACGAGACATGGCGCCCAACGTGGGGCTGCTGAAGACAGACCATCTTCAGGGATCTGCGAGTGTAGCCTTCCTCCTGCAAACAGACTTAGAGTTCGGGATCTCTCTCCTGAGAGACTCCCAGTGAATGAAATGGTTATGGGTGAACCGGAAACCCTTTGGCGCCCATATGGCACGTTTACCCGGTTGCCAACCGGGAATCGGCATTATAGGGAATCTGAGGATGTCCCTCGAGTTGCTCGAAACGTCGCTTCCAACCCCGGTGATGTCCACAGGAGTGGATATTACCCATCGAGGAGGCCAGTGCCCACAGTCCGGATTCAGGAGAATCCCAGAAGACCAGTGACGGGGGTCGACGACGTGCTCGTGCGACTCGCGGATTTGCTGGAGGATAGACGTCGGGGAACCCTAAACGGTGTTGATGGGGGTTTAATTAACAATAAACCACATCCCAGTTTCAGTGGGCTTCCTCACGAAGATCCAATACAATTTATTCAATCCTCTGAGGATTATTTAGGGGGCTTTGATCCAACCGTCTGGGTGAGCGTTGCAGCTCAGTGGCTCAAGGGAGCAGCCCAGCAGTGGTATGCTCCATATCGCAACTCACGCCTAAACTGGCAGTTTTTCACAAACCGGCTCCAGGAACGGTTCGATAACGATCTGTTGGTCTCGAGCTTAGAAGCGGAGTTCTTTGGCACTGACCAGCCGAAGGGAGAGTCAATAACTTCCTTCATCCTGAACAAGTGGAGTCTTTCACAGAGGCTCTACGCAGAGATGGACGAAAGAAGGGTTGTGCGATTAATATTGAACCGGATCAGACCGGACATTAAAGTCCATTTGCAATTGCATAGATTTGCAACTATTGAAGAGCTGACACAAAAAGCTGTTGCTGTCGAGACGCTACTTCGTAGCACCAGCCAAAGTGTACAGTTGGGGCCGAAACTTGTTTCGAACACCAACCGTCCTCATCAGGCCGACGATGTGCCACCTAAACGTCCTCAGGGACAGCTACAGGACAACAGGGGTTCGAACCATGTTAGGTCCAGTAACTTTAATAACAATGGCACTAAATTCCAGAATTACGATCAATCGAGGCGTTCTGGAGGAAGCAACGCTCCTTCGAGCGAATGTTTCACTTGCGGGGGAGCTCACTGGAACAAAGATTGCCCTCAGCAAAATGACAACAAGAACGGTCCCAAACGTCAGAGTGCGGGAACAAAACCGTTAGATCAGGCCAATAAGGCACATACGGTTAATACCGTGCAGGCGAGTAAAACCTCGCGTCGTAAGACGTCACTTAAGGACGCAGACAAAATTGCAGTTTGCAAAGAAGTTTCAAAAAACTCCAACAGGGGCCATCAGGGGGCTCCATCGGAGTAGGTACTCCTTCAACACCGTTTTGCGGTTCTGTGACAGTGTTGGACTGTCATAGAAATTATGCGGCATGTATTCCCAACAAGGAGGAGGAGAAGGAGTTCCAGGATGTTGAAGCTGGAGTCGTTTCAGCCGAAACGCCACCGTCATCAGGCAAACTACATTGGGCAGACCGGTCAGATTGTGAATCCGTTTGTTTCAGTGTGGTAGATGAGCGTGTGGATCGCGCCACTGGTGGTAGGCGGAAAAAAGTTCACTCGTCGGCAGACGTTAAACGTAGAGGGTTGAAAGTCATTTCAAACATGTCAAGTTCTAGTTTTGGAACGAATGTAAGGGGTTATGAATCATCTTCAGGTTCATGGAGTTGTGAGATCATCGAGGTACCCCAGGTCGTTGTTGGTGGGTTGTTCTATCCGCCACAACACAAGGTTTCGGAGTTAGTGATCGGTATACAGAAGGACCAGGAGGGGCCTGTTGTCAAAGAGAGTGCTAGGGCACTGCAAACTGGGCACAGGTCCGGTATAGGCACAAGTCGAGATGAAAAGGTGTATCCAAGGGAAGATTGCGAATCAAGGTTTCGGAACGAAAAAGTCGTCGAGAGTGACGTACTCTTTTCGGTTCCACTTCGGGGTAGTGAAGACACCGAGGGTGGTGGTCTGTCACTCACTCCCACACAGGACGCAGGTTTCGAGGTCGATGCATGCCAAGTCTCAAGGACGGTATCGAGGGGCAGAGCAGATGGGATCGCAGGTGCGAATCGCCATTCCCCGTTGGTAGATACCAGAGGCGTGGTAGGCATGTCATCTGAGAGAGTTACACGTCTTAGTCGGGGCGGAGGCGAGGTTCCTGAGGGATGCAATCGCCAAGTCCCATCGTTGGCTGCAGTTGGTGCTGCAGTACTTGATGTCAATCGCAAGTCGGAACTTCTGAGTTTCATTGAGACCGACCCGCTTAGGAAGAAGTCGGAGGTGGATCTGCTGGATCCATTGTGTCTATACCGTCGCTGTGATACTAGCTTAGCGAACAACAATGTTGAGGGACGATTGCATCAGTTGCCGCGAATCGAGGCTGAACTGATGGGTCGTCGAGTTAGGGTTTTGGTGGACAGCGGAAGTTCGCTAAATCTCCTGAAACGTAGTTTGTTGCCTGTCACCTGGAGGGTGGATAGGAAGCAAGTGACACCGTTGCAGCTTGCATGCGCCGGTCGTGGCATCACCAGTCTAGGGGAGACAATAGTCGAACTGTTAATAGATGGTGTTGTTCACGAAGTTGTCGTGCAAGTGGTGGATGATCTTGTCGAGGATCTTCTGCTCGGGTGTCCCTGGCTGGCATCAAACGAGGCTATGGTCGACTTTGCACGTCGCACCATGTACGTTGGAAAGGGGCCTAGGCAAACTATTTTCTGGGCGGAGGAGGTCTATCTTCCACCAGAAAAGTTCCCTGAACCACAGGTAGCGGACGTACAGCTACCGGCGTTCTCGAGAAAGGAATTTCGGAGTCTTATCCGAGAGTTTGGAGACGTCTTTTACGAATCTCCAAGGCAACCAGTGACGAGGGCTGCTTGCCATAAAATCCGATTGAAGGAGGAGCTACCCTTCAAGCTCCGTCCGTACAAAGTTTCCGATCAGAAGAGGGCTCTTATCCAAGAGGAGGTGGATAAGATGCTCGCTGCAGGTGTCATAAGTAGGTCCCATTCTGCCTTTATTAGTCCGGTCGTTATCGTCACGAAGAAGGACGGTACGGCTCGGTTTTGTGTCGACTACAGGAAGTTGAATAGTCTGACAATACCCGAGTCGTCGGTATTGCCAGGTATTCACGAGACTATCAAAGAGCTCGGAACAGCGAGAGTGTTCACTTCTTTGGATCTGAAGTCTGGGTTTTGGCAGATACCCATGGATGAGGCTAGTAAAAAGTATACAGCTTTTGCTACGCCTGATGGAGCTTGTTATGAGTTTAACTCAATGCCGTTTGGTCTAACGAATGCACCTGGAAGTTTCCAAATCCTTATGACGGAAGTGTTGGTTGGTTATGTCGATAAATTCGTCAAAGTATATCTAGACGACATAATCGTTTACAGCGAAGATGAAAAGGAGAACCTCTACCATCTCCGCCTTGTGCTGGAGAGGTTCAGAGCACATGGCCTGTGGTGCAGTTTAAAGAAGTGCAACTTCGCTCAGCGTAGGCTGGAGTACTTGGGGCATGTGGTGACGGAAACGTCCAACGAACCAATGCCAGGTCATGTGTTAGCGGTTCGACAATTCCCGCTACCCAAGAATGTCTCTCAGGTCCGAGGATTCTTGGGCACCGTTGGTTGGCTACGGGAGTTCATCCCGAACTTAGCGGAGTTGAAGGCTCCGATAAGTGATATGCTCAAATCGAAGAAAGGTCGAGACCTTAAGTGGAACTCTCAAGCATTGGAGGCGTTTGAGAGGATCAAGGAAGTCGTGGGCCGTCCTATGGTCTTGGCCAGGCCGGACATGACTCTCCCGTTTTTCCTGCAGACCGATGCATCTGGGGTAGGCATCGCTGCAGTTCTGTATCAAGTCGATTGTCACGGCGACAGAAGGATCGTTTCACATGCTAGTGCCAAGCTCAAGGGCGCGGAACTAAACTATCATGTGAACGAGACTGAATGTTTAGCCATTGTTTGGGGTATCAAGCGATACCGTCATTATCTCGAAGACCGTCCATTCACTCTTCGATCGGACAGCAAAGCGTTGACTTGGTTATCCAAGTTCAAGGACGCGAAAGCGAAGTTAACTCGTTGGGCCTTACTTCTACAGGAGTATTCCTTCACTGTGGAGCACGTCGCAGGTCGAGACAATCAGCTAGCTGATTTCTTGTCCCGTAATCCCTCGGGGTCTCACAGTGAAGACTTGGATGCTGATGTAGAGCGTATGGGGTTGCCACCTATGAAGGTGCAACTGTCTGAACACCAAGGTGTGGTGAGCGTCGTAGAGACGCCGGCTGAAGTGGTCGTGCGGCGGCAGGCCATAGATAGGGAGACGCAAAGGTTGAGGGCGCGTATCAGAACGATACAGGAGTTAGGTCCTATGTCCAGGGACGATCTTCGCTTTATCAACAAGTTTTCGGATGTCCAAGGGGTTGTATATGTTTCTTCTGCTGGTAAACGGCTATTGTATGTGCCCGAGGCGCTCCGTGAGGACGTGTCGGCTTATTACCATGAACACCCGACCGCTGGTCATCCTGGTCAAGAGGAAACCTTACGTGCCTTGAAACGGCACTATTGGTGGCCGGCCATGGAGGACTACGTCCGGGCCTACGTGAGAGGTTGCCTAGTCTGCCAGTGCGTTAAAGCCGTACGGCATCAGGAAGCGGCACCGCAACGGCCTAGTGTGCCGAAGCGACCGTGGCAGATGCTGGCTGTTGACGTCCTGGGGCCCTATGCAGCCTCAAGGAGGGGAAACAGGTTCGTGGTAATTGCCGTCGATATGTTTTCAAAGTGGGTTGAAGCCAAGGCCACTAAGACATGCACGTCGAAAGTAATTTCTCGTTTTCTAGACGAAGAAATCTTATCTCGTTGGGGTTGTCCAGAAGTCGTCATTTCTGACAACGGCCCGCAGTTTCAGAGCAATCGTCTGCTAAAGTACTACGATGCGAAGAACATTGAGGTCAAATTTTCACCTGTTTATCATCAACAGGCGAACCCTGTCGAGCGAAGGGTCCAGGAACTGAAGAAGTGCCTAAGAGCAAGGATGCTGGAAACCACTTCGGAAGGGCTTTGGGAAGAAGGTCTGGCTGCAAGTCTCTATTGCTTACGGAACCGTAAGAATAGAGCAACAGGGGAGACTCCAGCGGAGTTATTGTTAGGATATACACCTGGTCGTCCAGGAGATTGGAGGCTACCTATGTACCGAGATCCGGTACATAATAGCCCCGAAGATCGGCAAGAACGTCTTGCAAAAGCAGCCAGACGTCAGGCAGTTTATCAGAGGAATTTATTCCCTGATAAAGATCTACCGTCGCCACGGACCTACGGGGTCGGCGACCGCGTTTTAGTTAGGAATTTCGTCAAAGGAAACTTCGGAGGTACACTGTCAGGACCGCATCCGATCACGAGGGTGATGGGGCGAGACAGTTACCTCGTAGATAGGAACGGCACCGAGAGGCTGGTGCACGTAGACGATATCCGTTCTTGGGTAAGCAGGACTTTGCCGGCTGGCGCCCGCCACGACGATGGTGGCCCAGGTCCGGATCAGCCAGAGTCCAACGACGCTGACCAAGAAGTGACAGGGGAAGTCACACCTAGGCCGACGACTGGGGGCGGTCCGAAGCCACCTTCGTTAATCCGGGTACGAGCTGACGCACCCAACTCAACGAATCCACGGGAAGTAACGGTCAGTTTCGATCCAAAGGACAAAGCGGTCCGGCGGACAGTGAAAAGGTTGAGGAGGAATCCACAAGGACGGAAACGCGACTCAGACTGCGCGGAGAAGAGAGGAGTATCCCGTAGGAGTCCGTTGCCGGTGGTGAACTCTGGCCTTTTGGAGATCAGAGATTCTGAACTCCCCGTCGCAAACTCACCAGTAGGGGGGCGTGCTACTACTGAAGTAGACGCTCTTACCCGTCAAGCGGTCGTTCCCGACCAAGGTCCAGCGTACGATTCAGATTCGGAAGTGGAAGCTGCTATCCGAGAGTTAGCACTTCCAGTAGGGGGGTCTCCATTATCATTGATGGTCGACCCGGGAGAGAATGTGAGACAGGAAGGCTCAGTAAGGACTGAGATTCCTAGTAAGAGTACAGGACGGCGAAGGAGATGCCGAGCTGTGGCGCTGGACTCCGACAGAGCTCCGATCCAGCGGCCACCGACAGACTCCGCCCGTCAGTATGTTTCGGTGACCGGGTCTGACGAAGATCCCGTACCAGCCCAGAGCTACAGCGAAGCTCCTAGAGTTAGTAAAGACTGTACTGAGAACGATTCCGACATGGAGGATGACGCTCCAGTAACTTTGGTGGTTCCAGCCTTGGTTCATCAGAGTGCGGAAGGTGACTATTAGGGAGTTAACGTAAATTTAGCTTTTGTCGGTTGTTTCGTTTGGAAATAACTTCGACCAAGTTAAACTCTTTAGTAGGGGGGTGTCGCAGGGCAGGCTCGCCGCGCTCCTACGATGATTTTTTTTGTGTATGGTCACCTTTAGTGAGCCATTTTTACACTTAATAACTCTCAATTTTCACCTAGAAGCCAGTCGAATAATATTAGATTTTTGCATTATATTCAGGTCACTAGTCTAGTCTCACCCTGTATGATGTAAAGTCCCTATCTCCACCCAGTGGAACTCCACTGTACGTAGTTTTACCGATTTACCGGAAATTCCTGACTAGTTTTCAATTTTATTAATTTGTGGCCCCAAACAGTCGAGCACCCGGTATACAGAACACTTAGAGCAAGGTTTCGACACGCTAGTCTCTTGTTGGGTGGAAAGATTCCGTGGCTCCATTTGTTTTCACAAATTATTTTATTTCAATTCGATTTCTCATCAGGTTGGCCAAATCGGAAAACGGGTATAGATTCCTCGGCGAAGGAATACGTGTATTTCTTCGGCGTTCAAGAATCACGTTGGTTTATGGTTTTTCTCGGGGCTCTCCGAATATCGGACCGCCCTAGGAATCGAGATATCTGAAATTCTGACTTTCAATATCTCCCTAGATCTGGGGAGTATTTAGTGACTTTTGTCAAATACTCCCTAGAAAACGCAGGTAACGGGACTTTAACGGTCATTTGCCCAAATCCCGCGCGTTTTCGCGAGCTAGGGTTTTGTTCAGCCAAGGGCGACGCCCATTTTGGCCCTCTAGGCCAATGGGTGTCGCGGATTCAGCAGTCAGGATTGCATAAATATGCAAGCAGCGAAGCAGCAGACAGCCACTCTTTCTTGTCGAATTGCAGTGTAATAATCAACTTTGTGTTTCCGTTAAATAACTTACGTTTGTTTGGCTTTGCCTTTTGTCTCTGCAATTCATCGTTTTGGCTAGCAGTTAGAGTCAGGTTCTCGGTAATAATAATTCAGTTCACAGTAGATTCATAACGTTTTGTTTCTATCTTAAAGGGGGTTAGACTCACTTGTACGGTTTACAGGTGTTTTATTCGCGCTACGAAAGTACGTTGATAGGTAGTTTAACTCTCGAGCAATAATCAGTGTAAAGTGATCTTTTGCAACGGACACTTAGGGATTTAACTTCATCAAAGTTATTTCCCGACTTAATACCTGTACGCGACGTTGACGAAAAATCCCCATCGTATGAAAAGGGGTCAGGCACCAAAACGAGATCTCATCTGATACAATCGGCTCGATCGTAGAGTTCCACGAAGATTGTATCGTTCGAGCTTAAATTCCTCGGCCTGTCAAGACATCATTAGCTGCGACTTTGTCGTTGGCGAGCCACATTTCCTGTGGTACCTAGGGGTTTCGCGTCCTTCCCATACCTATTTCCTGCGGCTGTTCTCGGCTTTTCCACCTGAGACAGTCTGGTTAGGCTCCGTGATCCTTTACCCAAATCTCTGTCTTGGTTTTTGTCACATCCAGTTGTAATTTTTAAAGTAAAATTTTTCAAGTTTAATTTTCCTTTTTGGTGCTTCACACAATTTTTGAAGTTAGGAAATTTTATTTAGATAGTTTTTCTAAACCGTGAATCCTTCCTCCCTCGTCCATTTCCCGGCGAGGTCTTGTTAGGTGTTAGGTTAGTTAGCTATAGGGTGACCCTTCTCATCGTCACACTTGAGTTGGGTCGACGCGAGGTCGATTTTAGTGCACTTCTCCTTTGCCACACACTTGCACACGCAAGTAGCCCGACAATACATTACAGCCGTAATTGTTGTCCTTTAGAGCAATGACGAATATGAGATTGAGATCTCATATGCTCGCGGAGGAGAATACCCAAGCCGTGTTCGCCGGCGTTGGGCTTTCTCGGACACCTCCGCCGTCGGGTGACTTAGACGCCAGGCGTCTATTCCCCGAAGCGTCGCGACGCCTCGACGGAGACGTCCCCCAGGTACGTACTACCGGGGAAAATCGTGAGTTGACGATGTCAACTACCTTGTCCCCGAGAAGTGTGCTGGACCAAGGTACTTTAGAGTCGAGCTTAGACGGAGGGAGGCAGCCTTCCCCGTCGGCTCAGTTAGATTTAGTAATCGATTCCGCGGGAGTTGTCACAACTCCACCTTTGGAAGCCCGTTTGGAGCAATTTAGAATAACTAGAAATGTTTCTGTTTGCAGGTCGGAGGGCTACTCAGGAGTCCATGCTGGCGAAGCTCGTGAGGTACGCCCCTTTGGAATGCGCCGAAGCGCTCCGAGGTCATTGGGTGTGCCTCACGCACCACAGCGGAGGCCACAGGATACAGATGTGCATACCCTAAGGGAACCGGGTGATGCTGAGGCCCTAGTGGAGGAACTAGGGGGTGGTGGAAGGCTCTCGGAGGGAGTTGGGGATGCTCGCATTCCCATATCTCTCCAGGGGCGGGTTCAGTGTACCTCCCAAGGGAATCACTATGCACAGCCTGAATATGCAACAAGAGCTACGAAGGCAGATTTCGTGACGGGTGTCGGCAGGGACACGGAAGTTGCCACCCGAAATCCCTGGGTGACGACGTCCTTGCCCTCCAGGCAACTAGGAGCAGAGCGGTGGGTGGCTGAAGATGGGTTCGGAGGAATCCGAAACTTTGCGGAAGCCGTCCATCCACACCGTTTTACGAGACATTACTGTCTCGTAAAAAGGTGTGGATGGACGGCTTCCGCAAAGTTTCGGATTTCTCCGAAACCCCCTTCAGCCGCCCACCGCTCTGCTCCAAGTGACCTGGAGGGCAAGGACGTCGTCACCCAGGGATTTCGGGTGGCAACTTCCGTGTCCCAGCCGACACCTGATTCGAAATCTGCCTTCGTAGCTCTTATCGCTTGTTCTGGCCGTGCATATTGTATCCCTTGGGAGGTACGCTGAACCCGCCCCTGGAGAGATATGGGAATGCGAGCATTCCCAACTCCCTCCGAGAGCCTTCCACCACCCCCTAGTTCTTCCACTAGGGCCTCAGCATCACCCGGTTCCCTTAGGGTATGCACATCTATATCCGGCCTCCGCTGTGGTGCGTGGGGCACACCCGATGACCCCGGAGCGCTTCGGCGCATTCCGAGGGGGCGTACCTCACGAGCTTCGCCAGCACGGACTCCTTCGTAGCCCTCCGACCTGCAAACAGATACATTTCTGGTTAGTCGAAATTGCTCAAAACGGGCTTCCAAAGGTGGAGTTGTGACAACTCCCGCGGAATCGATTACTAACCCTACCTGAGCCGACGGGGAAGGCTGCCTCCCTCCGTCTAAGCTCGACTCTAAAGTACCTTGGTCCAGCACACTTCTCGGGGACAAGGTAGTTGACATCGTCAACTCACGATTTTCCCCGGTAGTACGTACCTGGGGGACGTCTCCGTCGAGGCGTCGCGACGCTTCGGGGAATAGACGCCTGGCGTCTAAGTCACCCGACGGCGGAGGTGTCCGAGAAAGCCCAACGCCGGCGAACACGGCTTGGGTATTCTCCTCCGCGAGCATATGAGATCTCAATCTCATATTCGTCATTGCTCTAAAGGACAACAATTACGGCTGTAATGTATTGTCGGGCTACTTGCGTGTGCAAGTGTGTGGCAAAGGAGAAGTGCACTAAAATCGACCTCGCGTCGACCCAACTCAAGTGTGACGATGAGAAGGGTCACCCTATAGCTAACTAACCTAACACCTAACAAGACCTCGCCGGGAAATGGACGAGGGAGGAAGGATTCACGGTTTAGAAAAACTATCTAAATAAAATTTCCTAACTTCAAAAATTGTGTGAAGCACCAAAAAGGAAAATTAAACTTGAAAAATTTTACTTTAAAAATTACAACTGGATGTGACAAAAACCAAGACAGAGATTTGGGTAAAGGATCACGGAGCCTAACCAGACTGTCTCAGGTGGAAAAGCCGAGAACAGCCGCAGGAAATAGGTATGGGAAGGACGCGAAACCCCTAGGTACCACAGGAAATGTGGCTCGCCAACGACAAAGTCGCAGCTAATGATGTCTTGACAGGCCGAGGAATTTAAGCTCGAACGATACAATCTTCGTGGAACTCTACGATCGAGCCGATTGTATCAGGTGAGATCTCGTTTTGGTGCCTGACCCCTTTTCATACGATGGGGATTTTTCGTCAACGTCGCGTACAGGTATTAAGTCGGGAAATAACTTTGATGAAGTTAAATCCCTAAGTGTCCGTTGCAAAAGATCACTTTACACTGATTATTGCTCGAGAGTTAAACTGCCTATCAACGTACTTTCGTAGCGCGAATAAAACACCTGTAAACCGTACAAGTGAGTCTAACCCCCTTTAAGATAGAAACAAAACGTTATGAATCTACTGTGAACTGAATTATTATTACCGAGAACCTGACTCTAACTGCTAGCCAAAACGATGAATTGCAGAGACAAAAGGCAAAGCCAAACAAACGTAAGTTATTTAACGGAAACACAAAATTGATTATTACACTGCAATTCGACAAGAAAGAGTGGCTGTCTGCTGCTTCGCTGCTTGCATATTTATGCAATCCTGACTGCTGAATCCGCGACACCCATTGGCCTAGAGGGCCAAAGTGGGCGTCGCCCTTGGCTGAACAAAACCCTAGCTCGCGAAAACGCGCGGGATTTGGGCAAATGACCGTTAAAGTCCCGTTACCTGCGTTTTCTAGGGAGTATTTGACAAAAGTCACTAAATACTCCCCAGATCTAGGGAGATATTGAAAGTCAGAATTTCAGATATCTCGATTCCTAGGGCGGTTCGATATTCGGAGAGCCCCGAGAAAAACCATAACCCAACGTGATTCTTGAACGCCGAAGAAATACACGTATTCCTTCGCCGAGGAATCTATACCCGTTTTCCGATTTGGCCAACCTGATGAGAAATCGAATTGAAATAAAATAATTTGTGAAAACAAATGGAGCCACGGAATCTTTCCACCCAACAAGAGACTAGCGTGTCGAAACCTTGCTCTAAGTGTTCTGTATACCGGGTGCTCGACTGTTTGGGGCCACAAATTAATAAAATTGAAAACTAGTCAGGAATTTCCGGTAAATCAGTAAAACTACGTACAGTGGAGTTCCACTGGGTGGAGATTGGGACTTTACATCATACAGGGTGAGACTAGACTAGTGACCTGAATATAATGCAAAAATCTAATATTATTCGACTGGCTTCTAGGTGAAAATTGAGAGTTATTAAGTGTAAAAATGGCTCACTAAAGGTGACCATACACAAAAAAAAATCATCGTAGGAGCGCGGCGAGCCTGCCCTGCGACACCCCCCTACTAAAGAGTTTAACTTGGTCGAAGTTATTTCCAAACGAAACAACCGACAAAAGCTAAATTTACGTTAACTCCCTAATAGTCACCTTCCGCACTCTGATGAACCAAGGCTGGAACCACCAAAGTTACTGGAGCGTCATCCTCCATGTCGGAATCGTTCTCAGTACAGTCTTTACTAACTCTAGGAGCTTCGCTGTAGCTCTGGGCTGGTACGGGATCTTCGTCAGACCCGGTCACCGAAACATACTGACGGGCGGAGTCTGTCGGTGGCCGCTGGATCGGAGCTCTGTCGGAGTCCAGCGCCACAGCTCGGCATCTCCTTCGCCGTCCTGTACTCTTACTAGGAATCTCAGTCCTTACTGAGCCTTCCTGTCTCACATTCTCTCCCGGGTCGACCATCAATGATAATGGAGACCCCCCTACTGGAAGTGCTAACTCTCGGATAGCAGCTTCCACTTCCGAATCTGAATCGTACGCTGGACCTTGGTCGGGAACGACCGCTTGACGGGTAAGAGCGTCTACTTCAGTAGTAGCACGCCCCCCTACTGGTGAGTTTGCGACGGGGAGTTCAGAATCTCTGATCTCCAAAAGGCCAGAGTTCACCACCAGCAACGGACTCCTACGGGATACTCCTCTCTTCTCCGCGCAGTCTGAGTCGCGTTTCCGTCCTTGTGGATTCCTCCTCAACCTTTTCACTGTCCGCCGGACCGCTTTGTCCTTTGGATCGAAACTGACCGTTACTTCCCGTGGATTCGTTGAGTTGGGTGCGTCAGCTCGTACCCGGATTAACGAAGGTGGCTTCGGACCGCCCCCAGTCGTCGGCCTAGGTGTGACTTCCCCTGTCACTTCTTGGTCAGCGTCGTTGGACTCTGGCTGATCCGGACCTGGGCCACCATCGTCGTGGCGGGCGCCAGCCGGCAAAGTCCTGCTTACCCAAGAACGGATATCGTCTACGTGCACCAGCCTCTCGGTGCCGTTCCTATCTACGAGGTAACTGTCTCGCCCCATCACCCTCGTGATCGGATGCGGTCCTGACAGTGTACCTCCGAAGTTTCCTTTGACGAAATTCCTAACTAAAACGCGGTCGCCGACCCCGTAGGTCCGTGGCGACGGTAGATCTTTATCGGGGAATAAATTCCTCTGATAAACTGCCTGACGTCTGGCTGCCTTTGCAAGACGTTCTTGCCGATCTTCGGGGCTATTATGTACCGGATCTCGGTACATAGGTAGCCTCCAATCTCCTGGACGACCAGGTGTATATCCTAACAATAACTCCGCTGGAGTCTCCCCTGTTGCTCTATTCTTACGGTTCCGTAAGCAATAGAGACTTGCAGCCAGACCTTCTTCCCAAAGCCCTTCCGAAGTGGTTTCCAGCATCCTTGCTCTTAGGCACTTCTTCAGTTCCTGGACCCTTCGCTCGACAGGGTTCGCCTGTTGATGATAAACAGGTGAAAATTTGACCTCAATGTTCTTCGCATCGTAGTATTTTAGCAGACGATTGCTCTGAAACTGCGGGCCGTTGTCAGAAATGACGACTTCTGGACAACCCCAACGAGATAAGATTTCTTCGTCTAGAAAACGAGAAATTACTTTCGACGTGCATGTCTTAGTGGCCTTGGCTTCAACCCACTTTGAAAACATATCGACGGCAATTACCACGAACCTGTTTCCCCTCCTTGAGGCTGCATAGGGCCCCAGGACGTCAACAGCCAGCATCTGCCACGGTCGCTTCGGCACACTAGGCCGTTGCGGTGCCGCTTCCTGATGCCGTACGGCTTTAACGCACTGGCAGACTAGGCAACCTCTCACGTAGGCCCGGACGTAGTCCTCCATGGCCGGCCACCAATAGTGCCGTTTCAAGGCACGTAAGGTTTCCTCTTGACCAGGATGACCAGCGGTCGGGTGTTCATGGTAATAAGCCGACACGTCCTCACGGAGCGCCTCGGGCACATACAATAGCCGTTTACCAGCAGAAGAAACATATACAACACCTTGGACATCTGAAAACTTGTTGATAAAACGAATATCGTCCCTGGACCTAGGACCTAACTCCTGTATCGTTCTGATACGCGCCCTCAACCTTTGCGTCTCCCTATCTATGGCCTGCCGCCGCACGACCACTTCAGCCGGCGTCTCTACGACGCTCACCACACCTTGGTGTTCAGACAGTTGCACCTTCATAGGTGGCAACCCCATACGCTCTACATCAGCATCCAAGTCTTCACTGTGAGACCCCGAGGGATTACGGGACAAGAAATCAGCTAGCTGATTGTCTCGACCTGCGACGTGCTCCACAGTGAAGGAATACTCCTGTAGAAGTAAGGCCCAACGAGTTAACTTCGCTTTTGCGTCCTTGAACTTTGATAACCAAGTCAACGCTTTGCTGTCCGTTCGAAGAGTGAATGGACGGTCTTCGAGATAATGACGGTACCGCTTGATACCCCAAACAATGGCTAAACATTCAGTCTCGTTCACATGATAGTTTAGTTCCGCGCCCTTGAGCTTGGCACTAGCATGTGAAACGATCCTTCTGTCGCCGTGACAATCAACTTGATAAAGGACTGCAGCGATGCCTACCCCAGATGCATCGGTCTGCAGGAAAAACGGGAGAGTCATGTCCGGCCTGGCCAAGACCATAGGACGGCCCACGACTTCCTTGATCCTCTCAAACGCCTCCAATGCTTGAGAGTTCCACTTAAGGTCTCGACCTTTCTTCGACTTGAGCATGTCACTTATCGGAGCCTCCAACTCCGCTAAGTTCGGGATGAACTCCCGTAGCCAACCAACGGTGCCCAAGAATCCTCGGACCTGAGAGACATTCTTGGGTAGCGGGAATTGTCGAACCGCTAACACATGACCTGGCATTGGTTCGTTGGACGTTTCCGTCACCACATGCCCCAAGTACTCCAGCCTACGCTGAGCGAAGTTGCACTTCTTTAAACTGCACCACAGGCCATGTGCTCTGAACCTCTCCAGCACAAGGCGGAGATGGTAGAGGTTCTCCTTTTCATCTTCGCTGTAAATGATTATGTCGTCTAGATATACTTTGACGAATTTATCGACATAACCAACCAACACTTCCGTCATAAGGATTTGGAAACTTCCAGGTGCATTCGTTAGACCAAACGGCATTGAGTTAAACTCATAACAAGCTCCATCAGGCGTAGCAAAAGCTGTATACTTTTTACTAGCCTCATCCATGGGTATCTGCCAAAACCCAGACTTCAGATCCAAAGAAGTGAACACTCTCGCTGTTCCGAGCTCTTTGATAGTCTCGTGAATACCTGGCAATACCGACGACTCGGGTATTGTCAGACTATTCAACTTCCTGTAGTCGACACAAAACCGAGCCGTACCGTCCTTCTTCGTGACGATAACGACCGGACTGATAAAGGCAGAATGGGACCTACTTATGACACCTGCAGCGAGCATCTTATCCACCTCCTCTTGAATAAGAGCCCTCTTCTGATCGGAAACTTTGTACGGACGGAGCTTGAATGGTAGCTCCTCCTTCAATCGGATTTTGTGGCAAGCAGCCCTCGTCACTGGTTGCCTTGGAGATTCGTAAAAGACGTCTCCAAACTCTCGGATAAGACTCCGAAATTCCTTTCTCGAGAACGCCGGTAGCTGTACGTCCGCTACCTGTGGTTCAGGGAACTTTTCTGGTGGAAGATAGACCTCCTCCGCCCAGAAAATAGTTTGCCTAGGCCCCTTTCCAACGTACATGGTGCGACGTGCAAAGTCGACCATAGCCTCGTTTGATGCCAGCCAGGGACACCCGAGCAGAAGATCCTCGACAAGATCATCCACCACTTGCACGACAACTTCGTGAACAACACCATCTATTAATAGTTCGACTATTGTCTCCCCTAGACTGGTGATGCCACGACCGGCGCATGCAAGCTGCAACGGTGTCACTTGCTTCCTATCCACCCTCCAGGTGACAGGCAACAAACTACGTTTCAGGAGATTTAGCGAACTTCCGCTGTCCACCAAAACCCTAACTCGACGACCCATCAGTTCAGCCTCGATTCGCGGCAACTGATGCAATCGTCCCTCAACCTTGTTGTTCGCTAAGCTAGTATCACAGCGACGATATAGACACAATGGATCCAGCAGATCCACCTCCGACTTCTTCCTAAGCGGGTCGGTCTCAATGAAACTCAGAAGTTCCGACTTGCGATTAACATCAAGTGCTGCAGCACCAACTGCAGCTAACGATGGGACTTGGCGATTGCATCCCTCAGGAACCTCGCCTCCGCCCCGACTAAGACGTGTAACTCTCTCAGATGACATGCCTACCACGCCTCTGGTATCTACCAACGGGGAATGGCGATTCGCACCTGCGATCCCATCTGCTCTGCCCCTCGATACCGTCCTTGAGACTTGGCATGCATCGACCTCGAAACCTGCGTCCTGTGTGGGAGTGAGTGACAGACCACCACCCTCGGTGTCTTCACTACCCCGAAGTGGAACCGAAAAGAGTACGTCACCCTCGACGACCTTTTCGTTCCGAAACCTTGATTCGCAATCTTCCCTTGGATACACCTTTTCATCTCGACTTGTGCCTATACCGGACCTGTGCCCAGTTTGCAGTGCCCTAGCACTCTCTTTGACAACAGGCCCCTCCTGGTCCTTCTGTATACCGATCACTAACTCCGAAACCTTGTGTTGTGGCGGATAGAACAACCCACCAACAACGACCTGGGGTACCTCGATGATCTCACAACTCCATGAACCTGAAGATGATTCATAACCCCTTACATTCGTTCCAAAACTAGAACTTGACATGTTTGAAATGACTTTCAACCCTCTACGTTTAACGTCTGCCGACGAGTGAACTTTTTTCCGCCTACCACCAGTGGCGCGATCCACACGCTCATCTACCACACTGAAACAAACGGATTCACAATCTGACCGGTCTGCCCAATGTAGTTTGCCTGATGACGGTGGCGTTTCGGCTGAAACGACTCCAGCTTCAACATCCTGGAACTCCTTCTCCTCCTCCTTGTTGGGAATACATGCCGCATAATTTCTATGACAGTCCAACACTGTCACAGAACCGCAAAACGGTGTTGAAGGAGTACCTACTCCGATGGAGCCCCCTGATGGCTCCTGTTGGAGTTTTTTGATTCTTCTTTGCAAACTGCAATTTTGTCCGCGTCCTTAAGTGACGTCTTACGACGCGAGGTTTTACTCGCCTGCACGGTATTAACCGTATGTGCCTTATTGGCCTGATCTAACGGTTTTGTTCCCGCACTCTGACGTTTGGGACCGTTCCTGTTGTCATTTTGCTGAGGGCAATCTTTGTTCCAATGAGCTCCCCCGCAAGTGAAACATCCGCTCGAAGGAGCGTTGTTTCCTCCAGAACGCCTCGATTGATCATAATTCTGGAATTTAGTGCCATTGTTATTAAAGTTACTGGACCTAACATGGTTCGAACCCCTGTTGTCCTGTAGCTGTCCCTGAGGACGTTTAGGTGGCACATCGTCGGCCTGATGAGGACGGTTGGTGTTCGAAACAAGTTTCGGCCCCGACTGTACACTTTGGCTGGTGCTACGAAGTAGCGTCTCGACAGCAACAGCTTTTTGTGTCAGCTCTTCAATAGTTGCAAATCTATGCAATTGCAAATGGACTTTGATATCCGGTCTGATCCGATTCAATATTAATCGCACAACCCTTCCTTCGTCCATCTCTGGGTAGAGCCTCTGTGAAAGACTCCACTTGTTCAGGATGAAGGAAGTTATTGACTCTCCCTTCGGCTGGTCAGTGCCAAAGAACTCCGCTTCTAAGCTCGAGACCAACAGATCGTTATCGAACCGTTCCTGGAGCCGGTTTGTGAAAAACTGCCAGTTTAGGCGTGAGTTGCGATATGGAGCATACCACTGCTGGGCTGCTCCCTTGAGCCACTGAGCTGCAACGCTCACCCAGACGGTTGGATCAAAGCCCCCTAGATAATCCTCAGAGGATTGAATAAATTGAATTGGATCTTCGTGAGGAAGCCCACTGAAACTGGGATGTGGTTTATTGTTAATTAAACCCCCATCAACACCGTTTAGGGTTCCCCGACGTCTATCCTCCAGCAAATCCGCGAGTCGCACGAGCACGTCGTCGACCCCCGTCACTGGTCTTCTGGGATTCTCCTGAATCCGGACTGTGGGCACTGGCCTCCTCGATGGGTAATATCCACTCCTGTGGACATCACCGGGGTTGGAAGCGACGTTTCGAGCAACTCGAGGGACATCCTCAGATTCCCTATAATGCCGATTCCCGGTTGGCAACCGGGTAAACGTGCCATATGGGCGCCAAAGGGTTTCCGGTTCACCCATAACCATTTCATTAACTGGGAGTCTCTCAGGAGAGAGATCCCGAACTCTAATTCTGTTTGCAGGAGGAAGGCTACACCCGCAGATCCCTGAAGACGGTCTGTCTTCAGCAGCCCCACGTTGGGCGCCATGTCTCGTAAAAAGGTGTGGATGGACGGCTTCCGCAAAGTTTCGGATTTCTCCGAAACCCCCTTCAGCCGCCCACCGCTCTGCTCCAAGTGACCTGGAGGGCAAGGACGTCGTCACCCAGGGATTTCGGGTGGCAACTTCCGTGTCCCAGCCGACACCTGATTCGAAATCTGCCTTCGTAGCTCTTATCGCTTGTTCTGGCCGTGCATATTGTATCCCTTGGGAGGTACGCTGAACCCGCCCCTGGAGAGATATGGGAATGCGAGCATTCCCAACTCCCTCCGAGAGCCTTCCACCACCCCCTAGTTCTTCCACTAGGGCCTCAGCATCACCCGGTTCCCTTAGGGTATGCACATCTATATCCGGCCTCCGCTGTGGTGCGTGGGGCACACCCGATGACCCCGGAGCGCTTCGGCGCATTCCGAGGGGGCGTACCTCACGAGCTTCGCCAGCACGGACTCCTTCGTAGCCCTCCGACCTGCAAACAGATACATTTCTGGTTAGTCGAAATTGCTCAAAACGGGCTTCCAAAGGTGGAGTTGTGACAACTCCCGCGGAATCGATTACTAACCCTACCTGAGCCGACGGGGAAGGCTGCCTCCCTCCGTCTAAGCTCGACTCTAAAGTACCTTGGTCCAGCACACTTCTCGGGGACAAGGTAGTTGACATCGTCAACTCACGATTTTCCCCGGTAGTACGTACCTGGGGGACGTCTCCGTCGAGGCGTCGCGACGCTTCGGGGAATAGACGCCTGGCGTCTAAGTCACCCGACGGCGGAGGTGTCCGAGAAAGCCCAACGCCGGCGAACACGGCTTGGGTATTCTCCTCCGCGAGCATATGAGATCTCAATCTCATATTCGTCATTGCTCTAAAGGACAACAATTACGGCTGTAATGTATTGTCGGGCTACTTGCGTGTGCAAGTGTGTGGCAAAGGAGAAGTGCACTAAAATCGACCTCGCGTCGACCCAACTCAAGTGTGACGATGAGAAGGGTCACCCTATAGCTAACTAACCTAACACCTAACAAGACCTCGCCGGGAAATGGACGAGGGAGGAAGGATTCACGGTTTAGAAAAACTATCTAAATAAAATTTCCTAACTTCAAAAATTGTGTGAAGCACCAAAAAGGAAAATTAAACTTGAAAAATTTTACTTTAAAAATTACAACTGGATGTGACAAAAACCAAGACAGAGATTTGGGTAAAGGATCACGGAGCCTAACCAGACTGTCTCAGGTGGAAAAGCCGAGAACAGCCGCAGGAAATAGGTATGGGAAGGACGCGAAACCCCTAGGTACCACAGGAAATGTGGCTCGCCAACGACAAAGTCGCAGCTAATGATGTCTTGACAGGCCGAGGAATTTAAGCTCGAACGATACAATCTTCGTGGAACTCTACGATCGAGCCGATTGTATCAGGTGAGATCTCGTTTTGGTGCCTGACCCCTTTTCATACGATGGGGATTTTTCGTCAACGTCGCGTACAGGTATTAAGTCGGGAAATAACTTTGATGAAGTTAAATCCCTAAGTGTCCGTTGCAAAAGATCACTTTACACTGATTATTGCTCGAGAGTTAAACTGCCTATCAACGTACTTTCGTAGCGCGAATAAAACACCTGTAAACCGTACAAGTGAGTCTAACCCCCTTTAAGATAGAAACAAAACGTTATGAATCTACTGTGAACTGAATTATTATTACCGAGAACCTGACTCTAACTGCTAGCCAAAACGATGAATTGCAGAGACAAAAGGCAAAGCCAAACAAACGTAAGTTATTTAACGGAAACACAAAATTGATTATTACACTGCAATTCGACAAGAAAGAGTGGCTGTCTGCTGCTTCGCTGCTTGCATATTTATGCAATCCTGACTGCTGAATCCGCGACACCCATTGGCCTAGAGGGCCAAAGTGGGCGTCGCCCTTGGCTGAACAAAACCCTAGCTCGCGAAAACGCGCGGGATTTGGGCAAATGACCGTTAAAGTCCCGTTACCTGCGTTTTCTAGGGAGTATTTGACAAAAGTCACTAAATACTCCCCAGATCTAGGGAGATATTGAAAGTCAGAATTTCAGATATCTCGATTCCTAGGGCGGTTCGATATTCGGAGAGCCCCGAGAAAAACCATAACCCAACGTGATTCTTGAACGCCGAAGAAATACACGTATTCCTTTGCCGAGGAATCTATACCCGTTTTCCGATTTGGCCAACCTGATGAGAAATCGAATTGAAATAAAATAATTTGTGAAAACAAATGGAGCCACGGAATCTTTCCACCCAACAAGAGACTAGCGTGTCGAAACCTTGCTCTAAGTGTTCTGTATACCGGGTGCTCGACTGTTTGGGGCCACAAATTAATAAAATTGAAAACTAGTCAGGAATTTCCGGTAAATCAGTAAAACTACGTACAGTGGAGTTCCACTGGGTGGAGATTGGGACTTTACATCATACAGGGTGAGACTAGACTAGTGACCTGAATATAATGCAAAAATCTAATATTATTCGACTGGCTTCTAGGTGAAAATTGAGAGTTATTAAGTGTAAAAATGGCTCACTAAAGGTGACCATACACTAAAAAAAAATCATCGTAGGAGCGCGGCGAGCCTGCCCTGCGACATTACTGTCGCAGGGCAGGCTTTCTGGAGGAAACAACGCTCCTTCGAGCGGATGTTTCACTTGCGGGGGAGCTCACTGGAACAAAGATTGCCCTCAGCAAAATGATAACAAGAACGGTCCCAAACGTCAGAGTGCGGGAACAAAACCGTCAGATCAGGCCAGTAAGGCACATACGGTCAATACCGTACAGGCGAGTAAAATCTCGCGTCGTAAGACGTCAGCTAAGGACGCAGACAAAATCACAGTTTGCGAAGAATCAAAAAACTCCAACAGGAGCCATCAGGGGGCTCTATCGGAGTAGGTACTCCTTCAACACCGTTTTGCGGTTCTGTGACAGTGTTGGACTGTCATAGAAATTATGCGGCATGTATTCCCAACAAGGAGGAGGAGAAGGAGTTCCAGGATGTTGAAGCTGGAGTCGTTTCAGCCGAAACGCCACCGTCATCAGGCAAACTACATTGGGCAGACCGGTCAGATTGTGAATCCGTTTGTTTCAGTGTGGTAGATGAGCGTGTGGATCGCGCCACTGGTGGTAGGCGGAAAAAAGTTCACTCGTCGGCAGACGTTAAACGTAGAGGGTTGAAAGTCATTTCAAACATGTCAAGTTCTAGTTTTGGAACGAATGTAAGGGGTTATGAATCATCTTCAGGTTCATGGAGTTGTGAGATCATCGAGGTACCCCAGGTCGTTGTTGGTGGGTCGTTCCATCCGCCACAACACAAGGTTTCGGAGTTAGTGATCGGTATACAGAAGGACCAGGAGGGGCCTGTTGTCAAAGAGAGTGCTAGGGCACTGCAAACTGGGCACAGGTCCGGTATAGGCACAAGTCGAGATGAAAAGGTGTATCCAAGGGAAGATTGCGAATCAAGGTTTCGGAACGAAAAAGTCGTCGAGAGTGACGTACTCTTTTCGGTTCCACTTGGGGGTAGTGAAGACACCGAGGGTGGTGGTCTGTCACTCACTCCCACACAGGACGCAGGTTTCGAGGTCGATGCATGCCAAGTCTCAAGGACGGTATCGAGGGGCAGAGCAGATGGGATCGCAGGTGCGAATCGCCATTCCCCGTTGGTAGATACCAGAGGCGTGGTAGGCATGTCATCTGAGAGAGTTACACGTCTTAGTCGGGGCGGAGGCGAGGTTCCTGTGGGATGCAATCGCCAAGTCCCATCGTTGGCTGCAGTTGGTGCTGCAGTACTTGATGTCAATCGCAAGTCGGAACTTCTGAGTTTCATTGAGACCAACCCGCTTAGGAAGAAGTCGGAGGTGGATCTGCTGGATCCATTGTGTCTATACCGTCGCTGTGATACTAGCTTAGCGAACAACAATGTTGAGGGACGATTGCATCAGTTGCCGCGAATCGAGGCTGAACTGATGGGTCGTCGAGTTAGGGTTTTGGTGGACAGCGGAAGTTCGCTAAATCTCCTGAAACGTAGTTTGTTGCCTGTCACCTGGAGGGTGGATAGGAAGCAAGTGACACCGTTGCAGCTTGCATGCGCCGGTCGTGGCATCACCAGTCTAGGGGAGACAATAGTCGAACTATTAATAGATGGTGTTGTTCACGAAGTTGTCGTGCAAGTGGTGGATGATCTTGTCGAGGATCTTCTGCTCGGGTGTCCCTGGCTGGCATCAAACAAGGCTATGGTCGACTTTGCACGTCGCACCATGTACGTTGGAAAGGGGCCTAGGCAAACTATTTTCTGGGCGGAGGAGGTCTATCTTCCACCAGAAAAGTTCCCTGAACCACAGGTAGCGGACGTACAGCTACCGGCGTTCTCGAGAAAGGAATTTCGGAGTCTTATCCGAGAGTTTGGAGACGTCTTTTACGAATCTCCAAGGCAACCAGTGACGAGGGCTGCTTGCCACAAAATCCGATTGAAGGAGGAGCTACCCTTCAAGCTCCGTCCGTACAAAGTTTCCGATCAGAAGAGGGCTCTTATCCAAGAGGAGGTGGATAAGATGCTCGCTGCAGGTGTCATAAGTAGGTCCCATTCTGCCTTTATTAGTCCGGTCGTTATCGTCACGAAGAAGGACGGTACGGCTCGGTTTTGTGTCGACTACAGGAAGTTGAATAGTCTGACAATACCCGAGTCGTCGGTATTGCCAGGTATTCACGAGACTATCAAAGAGCTTGGAACAGCGAGAGTGTTCACTTCTTTGGATTTGAAGTCTGGGTTTTGGCAGATACCCATGGATGAGGCTAGTAAAAGGTATACAGCTTTTGCTACGCCAGATGGAGCTTGTTATGAGTTTAACTCAATGCCGTTTGGTCTAACGAATGCACCTGGAAGTTTCCAAATCCTTATGACGGAAGTGTTGGTTGGTTATGTCGATAAATTCGTCAAAGTATACCTAGACGACATAATCGTTTACAGCGAAGATGAAAAGGAGAACCTCTACCATCTCCGCCTTGTGCTGGAGAGGTTCAGAGCACATGGCCTGTGGTGCAGTTTAAAGAAGTGCAACTTCGCTCAGCGTAGGCTGGAGTACTTGGGGCATGTGGTGACGGAAACGTCAAACGAACCAATGCCAGGTCATGTGTTAGCGGTTCAACAATTCCCGCTACCCAAGAATGTCTCTCAGGTCCGAGGATTCTTGGGCACCGTTGGTTGGCTACGGGAGTTCATCCCGAACTTAGCGGAGTTGGAGGCTCCGATAAGTGATATGCTCAAATCGAAGAAAGGTCGAGACCTTAAGTGGAACTCTCAAGCATTGGAGGCGTTTGAGAGGATCAAGGAAGTCGTGGGCCGTCCTATGGTCTTGGCCAGGCCGGACATGACTCTCCCGTTTTTCCTGCAGACCGATGCATCTGGGGTAGGCATCGCTGCAGTTCTGTATCAAGTCGATTGTCACGGCGACAGAAGGATCGTTTCACATGCTAGTGCCAAGCTCAAGGGCGCGGAACTAAACTATCATGTGAACGAGACTGAATGTTTAGCCATTGTTTGGGGTATCAAGCGATACCGTCATTATCTCGAAGACCGTCCATTCACTCTTCGAACGGACAGCAAAGCGTTGACTTGGTTATCCAAGTTCAAGGACGCAAAAGCGAAGTTAACTCGTTGGGCCTTACTTCTACAGGAGTATTCCTTCACTGTGGAGCACGTCGCAGGTCGAGACAATCAGCTAGCTGATTTCTTGTCCCGTAATCCCTCGGGGTCTCACAGTGAAGACTTGGATGCTGATGTAGAGCGTATGGGGTTGCCACCTATGAAGGTGCAACTGTCTGAACACCAAGGTGTGGTGAGCGTCGTAGAGACGCCGGCTGAAGTGGTCATGCGGCGGCAGGCCATAGATAGGGAGACGCAAAGGTTGAGGGCGCGTATCAGAACGATACAGGAGTTAGGTCCTATGTCCAGGGACGATCTTCGTTTTATCAACAAGTTTTCAGATGTCCAAGGGGTTGTATATGTTTCTTCTGCTGGTAAACGGCTATTGTATGTGCCCGAGGCGCTCCGTGAGGACGTGTCGGCTTATTACCATGAACACCCGACCGCTGGTCATCCTGGTCAAGAGGAAACCTTACGTGCCTTGAAACGGCACTATTGGTGGCCGGCCATGGAGGACTACGTCCGGGCCTACGTGAGAGGTTGCCTAGTCTGCCAGTGCGTTAAAGCCGTACGGCATCAGGGAGCGGCACCGCAACGGCCTAGTGTGCCGAAGCGACCGTGGCAGATGCTGGCTGTTGACGTCCTGGGGCCCTATGCAGCCTCAAGGAGGGGAAACAGGTTCGTGGTAATTGCCGTCGATATGTTTTCAAAGTGGGTTGAAGCCAAGGCCACTAAGACAGGCACGTCAAAAGTAATTTCTCGTTTTCTAGACGAAGAAATTTTATCTCGTTGGGGTTGTCCAGAAGTCGTCATTTCTGACAACGGCCCGCAGTTTCAGAGCAATCGTCTGCTAAAATACTACGATGCGAAGAACATGGAGGTCAAATTTTCACCTGTTTATCATCAACAGGCGAACCCTGTCGAGCGAAGGGTCCAGGAACTGAAGAAGTGCCTAAGAGCAAGGATGCTGGAAACCACTTCGGAAGGGCTTTGGGAAGAAGGTCTGGCTGCAAGTCTCTATTGCTTACGGAACCGTAAGAATAGAGCAACAGGGGAGACTCCAGCGGAGTTATTGTTAGGATATACACCTGGTCGTCCAGGAGATTGGAGGCTACCTATGTACCGAGATCCGGTACATAATAGCCCCGAAGATCGGCAAGAACGTCTTGCAAAGGCAGCCAGACGTCAGGCAGTTTATCAGAGGAATTTATTCCCCGATAAAGATCTACCGTCGCCACGGACCTACGGGGTCGGCGACCGCGTTTTAGTTAGGAATTTCGTCAAAGGAAACTTCGGAGGTACACTGTCAGGACCGCATCCGATCACGAGGGTGATGGGGCGAGACAGTTACCTCGTAGATAGGAACGGCACCGAGAGGCTGGTGCACGTAGACGATATCCGTTCTTGGGTAAGCAGGACTTTGCCGGCTGGCGCCCGCCACGACGATGGTGGCCCAGGTCCGGATCAGCCAGAGTCCAACGACGCTGACCAAGAAGTGACAGGGGAAGTCACACCTAGGCCGACGACTGGGGGCGGTCCGAAGCCACCTTCGTTAATCCGGGTACGAGCTGACGCACCCAACTCAACGAATCCACGGGAAGTAACGGTCAGTTTCGATCCAAAGGACAAAGCGGTCCGGCGGACAGTGAAAAGGTTGAGGAGGAATCCACAAGGACGGAAACGCGACTCAGACTGCGCGGAGAAGAGAGGAGTATCCCGTAGGAGTCCGTTGCCGGTGGTGAACTCTGGCCTTTTGGAGATCAGAGATTCTGAACTCCCCGTCGCAAACTCACCAGTAGGGGGGCGTGCTACTACTGAAGTAGACGCTCTTACCCGTCAAGCGGTCGTTCCCGACCAAGGTCCAGCGTACGATTCAGATTCGGAAGTGGAAGCTGCTATCCGAGAGTTAGCACTTCCAGTAGGGGGGTCTCCATTATCATTGATGGTCGACCCGGGAGAGAATGTGAGACAGGAAGGCTCAGTAAGGACTGAGATTCCTAGTAAGAGTACAGGACGGCGAAGGAGATGCCGAGCTGTGGCGCTGGACTCCGACAGAGCTCCGATCCAGCGGCCACCGACAGACTCCGCCCGTCAGTATGTTTCGGTGACCGGGTCTGACGAAGATCCCGTACCAGCCCAGAGCTACAACGAAGCTCCTAGAGTTAGTAAAGACTGTACTGAGAACGATTCCGACATGGAGGATGACGCTCCAGTAACTTTGGTGGTTCCAGCCTTGGTTCATCAGAGTGCGGAAGGTGACTATTAGGGAGTTAACGTAAATTTAGCTTTTGTCGGTTGTTTCGTTTGGAAATAACTTCGACCAAGTTAAACTCTTTAGTAGGGGGGTGTCGCAGGGCAGGCTCGCCGCGCTCCTACGATGATTTTTTTTGTGTATGGTCACCTTTAGTGAGCCATTTTTACACTTAATAACTCTCAATTTTCACCTAGAAGCCAGTCGAATAATATTAGATTTTTGCATTATATTCAGGTCACTAGTCTAGTCTCACCCTGTATGATGTAAAGTCCCAATCTCCACCCAGTGGAACTCCACTGTACGTAGTTTTACCGATTTACCGGAAATTCCTGACTAGTTTTCAATTTTATTAATTTGTGGCCCCAAACAGTCAAGCACCCGGTATACAGAACACTTAGAGCAAGGTTTCGACACGCTAGTCTCTTGTTGGGTGGAAAGATTCCGTGGCTCCATTTGTTTTCACAAATTATTTTATTTCAATTCGATTTCTCATCAGGTTGGCCAAATCGGAAAACGGGTATAGATTCCTCGGCGAAGGAATACGTGTAATTCTTTGGCGTTCAAGAATCACGTTGGGTTATGGTTTTTCTCGGGGCTCTCCGAATATCGAACCGCCCTAGGAATCGAGATATCTGAAATTCTGACTTTCAATATCTCCCTAGATCTGGGGAGTATTTAGTGACTTTTGTCAAATACTCCCTAGAAAACGCAGGTAACGGGACTTTAACGGTCATTTGCCCAAATCCCGCGCGTTTTCGCGAGCTAGGGTTTTGTTCAGCCAAGGGCGACGCCCACTTTGGCCCTCTAGGCCAATGGGTGTCGCGGATTCAGCAGTCAGGATTGCATAAATATGCAAGCAGCGAAGCAGCAGACAGCCACTCTTTCTTGTCGAATTGCAGTGTAATAATCAATTTTGTGTTTCCGTTAAATAACTTACGTTTGTTTGGCTTTGCCTTTTGTCTCTGCAATTCATCGTTTTGGCTAGCAGTTAGAGTCAGGTTCTCGGTAATAATAATTCAGTTCACAGTAGATTCATAACGTTTTGTTTTTATCTTAAAGGGGGTTAGACTCACTGTACGGTTTACAGGTGTTTTATTCGCGCTACGAAAGTACGTTGATAGGTAGTTTAACTCTCGAGCAATAATCAGTGTAAAGTGATCTTTTGCAACGGACACTTAGGGATTTAACTTCATCAAAGTTATTTCCCGACTTAATACCTGCACGCGACGTTGACGAAAAATCCCCATCGTATGAAAAGGGGTCAGGCACCAAAACGAGATCTCACCTGATACAATCGGCTCGATCGTAGAGTTCCACGAAGATTGTATCGTTCGAGCTTAAATTCCTCGGCCTGTCAAGACATCATTAGCTGCGACTTTGTCGTTGGCGAGCCACATTTCCTGTGGTACCTAGGGGTTTCGCGTCCTTCCCATACCTATTTCCTGCGGCTGTTCTCGGCTTTTCCACCTGAGACAGTCTGGTTAGGCTCCGTGATCCTTTTACCCAAATTTCTGTCTTGGTTTTTGTCACATCCAGTTGTAATTTTTAAAGTAAAATTTTTCAAGTCTAATTTTCCTTTTTGGTGCTTCACACAATTTTTGAAGTTAGGAAATTTTATTTAGATAGTTTTTCTAAACCGTGAATCCTTCCTCCCTCGTCCATTTCCCGGCGAGGTCTTGTTAGGTGTTAGGTTAGTTAGCTATAGGGTGACCCTTCTCATAGTCACACTTGAGTTGGGTCGACGCGAGGTCGATTTTAGTGCACTTCTCCTTTGCCACACACTTGCACACGCAAGTAGCCCGACAATACATTACAGCCGTAATTGTTGTCCTTTAGAGCAATGACGAATATGAGATTGAGATCTCATATGCTCGCGGAGGAGAATACCCAAGCCGTGTTCGCCGGCGTTGGGCTTTCTCGGACAACTCCGCCGTCGGGTGACTTAGACGCCAGGCGTCTATTCCCCGAAGCGTCGCGACGCCTCGACGGAGACGTCCCCCAGGTACGTACTACCGGGGAAAATCGTGAGTTGACGATGTCAACTACCTTGTCCCCGAGAAGTGTGCTGGACCAAGGTACTTTAGAGTCGAGCTTAGACGGAGGGAGGCAGCCTTCCCCGTCGGCTCAGGTAGGGTTAGTAATCGATTCCGCGGGAGTTGTCACAACTCCACCTTTGGAAGCCCGTTTAGAGCAATTTAGAATAACGAGAAATGTTTCTGTTTGTAGGTCGGAGGGCTACTCAGGAGTCCATGCTGGCGAAGCTCGTGAGGTACGCCCCCTCGGAATGCGCCGAAGCGCTCCGAGGTCATTGGGTGTGCCTCACGCACCACAGCGGAGGCCACAGGAAGTAGATGTGCATACCCTAAGGGAACCGGGTGATGCTGAGGCCCTAGTGGACGAACTAGGGGGTGGTGGAAGGCTCTCGGAGGGAGTTGGGGATGTTAGCATTCCCATATCTCTCCAGGGGCGGGTTCAGCGTACCTCCCAAGGGATACCATATGCACGGCCTGAACATGCAAATAGAGCTAGAAAGGCAGATCTTGAATCAGGTGTCGGCTGGGACACGGAAGTTGCCACCCGAAATCCCTGGGTGACGACGTCCTTGCCCTCCAGGCAACCAGGAGCAGAGCGGTGGGTGGCTGAGGATGGTTTCGGAGGAATCCGAAACTTTGCGGAAGCCGTCCATCCACACCTTTTTACGAGACATGGCGCCCAACGTGGGGCTGCTGAAGACAGACCGTCTTCAGGGATCTGCGGGTGTAGCCTTCCTCCTGCAAACAGAATTAGAGTTCGGGATCTCTCTCCTGAGAGACTCCCAGTTAACGAAATGGTTATGGGTGAACCGGAAACCCTTTGGCGCCCATATGGCACGTTTACCCGGTTGCCAACCGGGAATCGGCATTATAGGGAATCTGAGGATGTCCCTCGAGTTGCTCGAAACGTCGCTTCCAACCCCGGTGATGTCCACAGGAGTGGATATTACCCATCGAGGAGGCCAGTGCCCACAGTCCGGATTCAGGAGAATCCCAGAAGACCAGTGACGGGGGTCGACGACGTGCTCGTGCGACTCGCGGATTTGCTGGAGGACAGACGTCGGGGAACCCTAAACGGTGTTGATGGGGGTTTAATTAACAATAAACCACATCCCAGTTTCAGTGGGCTTCCTCACGAAGATCCAATACAATTTATCCAATCCTCTGAGGATTATTTGGGGGGCTTTGATCCAACCGTCTGGGTGAGCGTTGCAGCTCAGTGGCTCAAGGGAGCAGCCCAGCAGTGGTATGCTCCATATCGAAACTCACGCCTAAACTGGCAGTTTTTCACAAATCGGCTCCAGGAACGGTTCGATAACGATCTGTTGGTCTCGAGCTTAGAAGCGGAGTTCTTTGGCACTGACCAGCAGAAGGGAGAGTCAATAACTTCCTTCGTCCTGAACAAGTGGAGTCTTTCACAGAGGCTCTACCCAGAGATGGACGAAAGAAGGGTTGTGCGATTAATATTGAACCGGATCAGACCGGATATCAAAGTCCATTTGCAATTGCATAGATTTGCAACTATTGAAGAGCTGACACAAAAAGCTGTTGCTGTCGAGACGCTACTTCGTAGCACCAGCCAAAGTATACAGTCGGGGCCGAAACTTGTTTCGAACACCAACCGTCCTCATCAGGCCGACGATGTGCCACCTAAACGTCCTCAGGGACAGTTACAGGACAACAGGGGTTCGAACCATGTTAGGTCCAATAACTTTAATAACAATGGCACTAAATTCCAGAATTACGATCAATCGAGGCGTTCTGGAGGAAACAACGCTCCTTCGAGCGGATGTTTCACTTGCGGGGGAGCTCACTGGAACAAAGATTGCCCTCAGCAAAATGACAACAAGAACGGTCCCAAACGTCAGAGTGCGGGAACAAAACCGTTAGATCAGGCCAGTAAGGCACATACGGTCAATACCGTACAGGCGAGTAAAATCTCGCGTCGTAAGACGTCAGCTAAGGACGCAGACAAAATCACAGTTTTCGAAGAATCAAAAAACTCCAACAGGAGCCATCAGGGGGCTCCATCGGAGTAGGTACTCCTTCAACACCGTTTTGCGGTTCTGTGACAGTGTTGGACTGTCATAGAAATTATGCGGCATGTATTCCCAACAAGGAGGAGGAGAAGGAGTTCCAGGATGTTGAAGCTGGAGTCGTTTCAGCCGAAACGCCACCGTCATCAGGCAAACTACATTGGGCAGACCGGTCAGATTGTGAATCCGTTTGTTTCAGTGTGGTAGATGAGCGTGTGGATCGCGCCACTGGTGGTAGGCGGAAAAAGGTTCACTCGTCGGCAGACGTTAAACGTAGAGGGTTGAAAGTCATTTCAAAAAAATCAGGTTCTAGTTTTGGAACGAATGAAAGGGGTTATGAATCATCTTCAGGTTCATGGAGTTGTGAGATCATCGAGGTACCCCAGGTCGTTGTTGGTGGGTCGTTCCATCCGCCACAACACAAGGTTTCGGAGTTAGTGATCGGTATACAGAAGGACCAGGAGGGGCCTGTTGTCAAAGAGAGTGCTAGGGCACTGCAAACTGGGCACAGGTCCGGTATAGGCACAAGTCGTGATGAAAAGGTGTATCCAAGGGAAGATTGCGAATCAAGGTTTCGGAACGAAAAAGTCGTCGAGAGTGACGTACTCTTTTCGGTTCCACTTCGGGGTAGTGAAGACACCGAGGGTGGTGGTCTGTCACTCACTCCCACACAGGACGCAGGTTTCGAGGTCGATGCATGCCAAGTCTCAAGGACGGTATCGAGGGGCAGAGCAGATGGGATCGCAGGTGCGAATCGCCATTCCCCGTTGGTAGATACCAGAGGCGTGGTAGGCATGTCATCTGAGAGAGTTACACGTCTTAGTCGGGGCGGAGGCGAGGTTCCTGAGGGATGCAATCGCCAAGTCCCATCGTTAGCTGCAGTTGGTGCTGCAGCACTTGATGTTAATCGCAAGTCGGAACTTCTGAGTTTCATTGAGACCGACCCGCTTGGGAAGAAGTCGGAGGTGGATCTGCTGGATTCATTGTGTCTATATCGTCGCTGTGATACTAGCTTAGCGAACAACAAGGTTGAGGGACGATTGCATCAGTTGCCGCGAATCGAGGCTGAACTGATGGGTCGTCGAGTTAGGGTTTTGGTGGACAGCGGAAGTTCGCTAAATCTCCTGAAACGTAGTTTGTTGCCTGTCACCTGGAGGGTGGAGAGGAAGCAAGTGACACCGTTGCAGCTTGCATGCGCCGGTCGTGGCATCACCAGTCTAGGGGAGACAATAGTCGAACTGTTAATAGATGGTGTTGTTCACGAAGTTGTCGTGCAAGTGGTGGATGATCTTGTCGAGGATCTTCTGCTCGGGTGTCCCTGGCTGGCATCAAACGAGGCTATGGTCGACTTTGCACGTCGTACCATGTACGTTGGAAAGGGGCCTAGGCAAACTATTTTCTGGGCGGAGGAGGTCTATCTTCCACCAGAAAAGTTCCCTGAACCACAGGTAGCGGACGTACAGCTACCGGCGTTCTCGAGAAAGGAATTTCGGAGTCTTATCCGAGAGTTTGGAGACGTCTTTTACGAATCTCCAAGGCAACCAGTGACGAGGGCTGCTTGCCATAAAATCCGATTGAAGGAGGAGCTACCCTTCAAGCTCCGTCCGTACAAAGTTTCCGACCAGAAGAGGGCTCTTATCCAAGAGGAGGTGGATAAGATGCTCGCTACAGGTGTCATAAGTAGGTCCCATTCTGCCTTTATTAGTCCGGTCGTTATCGTCACGAAGAAGGACGGTACGGCTCGGTTTTGTGTCGACTACAGGAAGTTGAATAGTCTGACAATACCCGAGTCGTCGGTATTGCCAGGTATTCACGAGACTATCAAAGAGCTCGGAACAGCGAGAGTGTTCACTTCTTTGGATCTGAAGTCTGGGTTTTGGCAGATACCCATGGATGAGGCTAGTAAAAAGTATACAGCTTTTGCTACGCCTGATGGAGCTTGTTATGAGTTTAACTCAATGCCGTTTGGTCTAACGAATGCACCTGGAAGTTTCCAAATCCTTATGACGGAAGTGTTGGTTGGTTATGTCGATAAATTCGTCAAAGTATATCTAGACGACATAATCGTTTACAGCGAAGATGAAAAGGAGAACCTCTACCATCTCCGCCTTGTGCTGGAGAGGTTCAGAGCACATGGCCTGTGGTGCAGTTTAAAGAAGTGCAACTTCGCTCAGCGTAGGCTGGAGTACTTGGGGCATGTGGTGACGGAAACGTCAAACGAACCAATGCCAGGTCATGTGTTAGCGGTTCAACAATTCCCGCTACCCAAGAATGTCTCTCAGGTCCGAGGATTCTTGGGCACCGTTGGTTGGCTACGGGAGTTCATCCCGAACTTAGCGGAGTTGGAGGCTCCGATAAGTGACATGCTCAAGTCGAAGAAAGGTCGAGACCTTAAGTGGAACTCTCAAGCATTGGAGGCGTTTGAGAGGATCAAGGAAGTCGTGGGCCGTCCTATGGTCTTGGCCAGGCCGGACATGACTCTCCCGTTTTTCCTGCAGACCGATGCATCTGGGGTAGGCATCGCTGCAGTTCTGTATCAAGTCGATTGTCACGGCGACAGAAGGATCGTTTCACATGCTAGTGCCAAGCTCAAGGGCGCGGAACTAAACTATCATGTGAACGAGACTGAATGTTTAGCCATTGTTTGGGGTATCAAGCGATACCGTCATTATCTCGAAGACCGTCCATTCACTCTTCGAACGGACAGCAAAGCGTTGACTTGGTTATCCAAGTTCAAGGACGCAAAAGCGAAGTTAACTCGTTGGGCCTTACTTCTACAGGAGTATTCCTTCACTGTGGAGCACGTCGCAGGTCGAGACAATCAGCTAGCTGATTTCTTGTCCCGTAATCCCTCGGGGTCTCACAGTGAAGACTTGGATGCTGATGTAGAGCGTATGGGGTTGCCACCTATGAAGGTGCAACTGTCTGAACACCAAGGTGTGGTGAGCGTCGTAGAGACGCCGGCTGAAGTGGTCGTGCGGCGGCAGGCCATAGATAGGGAGACGCAAAGGTTGAGGGCGCGTATCAGAACGATACAGGAGTTAGGTCCTATGTCCAGGGACGATCTTCGTTTTATCAACAAGTTTTCAGATGTCCAAGGTGTTGTATATGTTTCTTCTGCTGGTAAACGGCTATTGTATGTGCCCGAGGCGCTCCGTGAGGACGTGTCGGCTTATTACCATGAACACCCGACCGCTGGCCATCCTGGTCAAGAGGAAACCTTGCGTGCCTTGAAACGGCACTATTGGTGGCCGACCATGGAGGACTACGTCCGGGCCTACGTGAGAGGTTGCCTAGTCTGCCAGTGCGTTAAAGCCGTACGGCATCAGGAAGCGGCACCGCAACGGCCTAGTGTGCCGAAGCGACCGTGGCAGATGCTGGCTGTTGACGTCCTGGGGCCCTATGCAGCCTCAAGGAGGGGAAACAGGTTCGTGGTAATTGCCGTCGATATGTTTTCAAAGTGGGTTGAAGCCAAGGCCACTAAGACATGCACGTCGAAAGTAATTTCTCGTTTTCTAGACGAAGAAATCTTATCTCGTTGGGGTTGTCCAGAAGTCGTCATTTCTGACAACGGCCCGCAGTTTCAGAGCAATCGTCTGCTAAAATACTACGATTTGAAGAACATCGAGGTCAAATTTTCACCTGTTTTTCATCAACAGGCGAACCCTGTCGAGCGAAGGGTCCAGGAACTGAAGAAGTGCCTAAGAGCAAGGATGCTGGAAACCACTTCGGAAGGGCTTTGGGAAGAAGGTCTGGCTGCAAGTCTCTATTGCTTACGGAACCGTAAGAATAGAGCAACAGGGGAGACTCCAGCGGAGTTATTGTTAGGATATACACCTGGTCGTCCAGGAGATTGGAGGCTACCTATGTACCGAGATCCGGTACATAATAGCCCCGAAGATCGGCAAGAACGTCTTGCAAAGGCAGCCAGACGTCAGGCAGTTTATCAGAGGAATTTATTCCCTGATAAAGATCTACCGTCGCCACGGACCTACGGGGTCGGCGACCGCGTTTTAGTTAGGAATTTCGTCAAAGGAAACTTCGGAGGTACACTGTCAGGACCGCATCCGATCACGAGGGTGATGGGGCGAGACAGTTACCTCGTAGATAGGAACGGCACCGAGAGGCTGGTGCACGTAGACGATATCCGTTCTTGGGTAAGCAGGACTTTGCCGGCTGGCGTCCGCCACGACGATGGTGGCCCAGGTCCGGATCAGCCAGAGTCCAACGACGCTGACCAAGAAGTGACAGGGGAAGTCACACCTAGGCCGACGACTGGGGGCGGTCCGAAGCCACCTTCGTTAATCCGGGTACGAGCTGACGCACCCAACTCAACGAATCCACGGGAAGTAACGGTCAGTTTCGATCCAAAGGACAAAGCGGTCCGGCGGACAGTGAAAAGGTTGAGGAGGAATCCACAAGGACGGAAGCGCGACTCAGACTGCGCGGAGAAGAGAGGAGTATCCCGTAGGAGTCCGTTGCCGGTGGTGAACTCTGGCCTTTTGGAGATCAGAGATTCTGAACTCCCCGTCGCAAACTCACCAGTAGGGGGGCGTGCTACTACTGAAGTAGACGCTCTTACCCGTCAAGCGGTCGTTCCCGACCAAGGTCCAGCGTACGATTCAGATTCGGAAGTGGAAGCTGCTATCCGAGAGTTAGCACTTCCAGTAGGGGGGTCTCCATTATCATTGATGGTCGACCCGGGAGAGAATGTGAGACAGGAAGGCTCAGTAAGGACTGAGATTCCTAGTAAGAGTACAGGACGGCGAAGGAGATGCCGAGCTGTGGCGCTGGACTCCGACAGAGCTCCGATCCAGCGGCCACCGACAGACTCCGCCCGTCAGTATGTTTCGGTGACCGGGTCTGACGAAGATCCCGTACCAGCCCAGAGCTACAGCGAAGCTCCTAGAGTTAGTAAAGACTGTACTGAGAACGATTCCGACATGGAGGATGACGCTCCAGTAACTTTGGTGGTTCCAGCCTTGGTTCATCAGAGTGCGGAAGGTGACTATTAGGGAGTTAACGTAAATTTAGCTTTTGTCGGTTGTTTCGTTTGGAAATAACTTCGACCAAGTTAAACTCTTTAGTAGGGGGGTGTCGCAGGGCAGGCTCGCCGCGCTCCTACGATGATTTTTTTTGTGTATGGTCACCTTTAGTGAGCCATTTTTACACTTAATAACTCTCAATTTTCACCTAGAAGCCAGTCGAATAATATTAGATTTTTGCATTATATTCAGGTCACTAGTCTAGTCTCACCCTGTATGATGTAAAGTCCCAATCTCCACCCAGTGGAACTCCACTGTACGTAGTTTTACCGATTTACCGGAAATTCCTGACTAGTTTTCAATTTTATTAATTTGTGGCCCCAAACAGTCGAGCACCCGGTATACAGAACACTTAGAGCAAGGTTTCGACACGCTAGTCTCTTGTTGGGTGGAAAGATTCCGTGGCTCCATTTGTTTTCACAAATTATTTTATTTCAATTCGATTTCTCATCAGGTTGGCCAAATCGGAAAACGGGTATAGATTCCTCGGCGAAGGAATACGTGTAATTCTTCGGCGTTCAAGAATCACGTTGGGTTATGGTTTTTCTCGGGGCTCTCCGAATATCGAACCGCCCTAGGAATCGAGATATCTGAAATTCTGACTTTCAATATCTCCCTAGATCTGGGGAGTATTTAGTGACTTTTGTCAAATACTCCCTAGAAAACGCAGGTAACGGGACTTTAACGGCCATTTGCCCAAATCCCGCGCGTTTTCGCGAGCTAGGGTATTGTTCAGCCAAGGGCGACGCCCACTTTGGCCCTCTAGGCCAATGGGTGTCGCGGATTCAGCAGTCAGGATTGCATAAATATGCAAGCAGCGAAGCAGCAGACAGCCACTCTTTCTTGTCGAATTGCAGTGTAATAATCAATTTTGTGTTTCCGTTAAATAACTTACGTTTGTTTGGCTTTGCCTTTTGTCTCTGCAATTCATCGTTTTGGCTAGCAGTTAGAGTCAGGTTCTCGGTAATAATAATTCAGTTCACAGTAGATTCATAACGTTTTGTTTTTATCTTAAAGGGGGTTAGACTCACTTGTACGGTTTACAGGTGTTTTATTCGCGCTACGAAAGTACGTTGATAGGTAGTTTAACTCTCGAGCAATAATCAGTGTAAAGTGATCTTTTGCAACGGACACTTAGGGATTTAACTTCATCAAAGTTATTTCCCGACTTAATACCTGCACGCGACGTTGACGAAAAATCCCCATCGTATGAAAAGGGGTCAGGCACCAAAACGAGATCTCACCTGATACAATCGGCTCGATCGTAGAGTTCCACGAAGATTGTATCGTTCGAGCTTAAATTCCTCGGCCTGTCAAGACATCATTAGCTGCGAGTTTGTCGTTGGCGAGCCACATTTCCTGTGGTACCTAGGGGTTTCGCGTCCTTCCCATACCTATTTCCTGCGGCTGTTCTCGGCTTTTCCACCTGAGACAGTCTGGTTAGGCTCCGTGATCCTTTTACCCAAATTTCTGTCTTGGTTTTTGTCACATCCAGTTGTAATTTTTAAAGTAAAATTTTTCAAGTCTAATTTTCCTTTTTGGTGCTTCACACAATTTTTGAAGTTAGGAAATTTTATTTAGATAGTTTTTCTAAACCGTGAATCCTTCCTCCCTCGTCCATTTCCCGGCGAGGTCTTGTTAGGTGTTAGGTTAGTTAGCTATAGGGTGACCCTTCTCATCGTCACACTTGAGTTGGGTCGACGCGAGGTCGATTTTAGTGCACTTCTCCTTTGCCACACACTTGCACACGCAAGTAGCCCAACAATACATTACAGCCGTAATTGTTGTCCTTTAGAGCAATGACGAATATGAGATTGAGATCTCATATGCTCGCGGAGGAGAATACCCAAGCCGTGTTCGCCGGCGTTGGGCTTTCTCGGACACCTCCGCCGTCGGGTGACTTAGACGCCAGGCGTCTATTCCCCGAAGCGTCGCGACGCCTCGACGGAGACGTCCCCCAGGTACGTACTACCGGGGAAAATCGTGAGTTGACGATGTCAACTACCTTGTCCCCGAGAAGTGTGCTGGACCAAGGTACTTTAGAGTCGAGCTTAGACGGAGGGAGGCAGCCTTCCCCGTCGGCTCAGGTAGGGTTAGTAATCGATTCCGCGGGAGTTGTCACAACTCCACCTTTGGAAGCCCGTTTAGAGCAATTTAGAATAACGAGAAATGTTTCTGTTTGTAGGTCGGAGGGCTACTCAGGAGTCCATGCTGGCGAATACTCGTGAGGTACGCCCCCTCGGAATGCGCCGAAGCGCTCCGAGGTCATTGGGTGTGCCTCACGCACCACAGCGGAGGCCACAGGAAGTAGATGTGCATACCCTAAGGGAACCGGGTGATGCTGAGGCCCTAGTGGACGAACTAGGGGGTGGTGGAAGGCTCTCGGAGGGAGTTGGGGATGTTAGCATTCCCATATCTCTCCAGGGGCGGGTTCAGCGTACCTCCCAAGGGATACCATATGCACGGCCTGAACATGCAAATAGAGCTAGAAAGGCAGATCTTGAATCAGGTGTCGGCTGGGACACGGAAGTTGCCACCCGAAATCCCTGGGTGACGACGTCCTTGCCCTCCAGGCAACCAGGAGCAGAGCGGTGGGTGGCTGAAGATGGTTTCGGAGGAATCCGAAACTTTGCGGAAGCCGTCCATCCACACCTTTTTACGAGACATTACTCAAGTCAGAGTATCCCGGAGGCGTGACTTTCAGCCACGCCCACTGAAAACAATCGGGAAAAATTTCCATATTTCATTCCCGAATATATCAACGCCAGGTAGGAAATAAAGAGTATGGATCGAGACGAGACGTACACTAACCAACACGAGCGAGTCGAAGATGTCAGCAACACCGACACAGAGCTCCCTATCGATCACATGAAGCATGACGAATTCTTCAAGGAATTCAACAAGATATACTCCACAGAAGAGATTATACAAGGAAAACATCATTTCCTGGCCAAGGAAATGATAAAAATGTACTCAGACTGGATGGATGAGGACGCCCAATACGGTCTTGCACCACAGAGGCTCCCCAGAGACTATGAAAACTACATAAAAATAGATAAGAAGATCTATAAAAAGTACAAGAGCTTAGTCAAAAACTTCATTGCCTCCCATGAAACAGACCTGGAAGAAGCATGGAGAAAGAAAAGAGAGAAAGATGAGCGGAGAAAAATCAGGAAAATGCAGCAGAAAGAGCAGGAAGAGATTGAAGAAGGAAAACTTCAAAAAGAGACCTTAGAACATCAAATTATGAAAGAAAAGGAAGCTGCCGAGATAGCTGAGCGTGAGAGGCTTGACGCGGAACGACAACTCACTCTACAAGAAACACGTAAGCAAGAAGAAATGAAAAACCAACTAGAGAAAACTCAATGCTCCATTCTACACAATTGGATTGAGGCGAACAAACGTAACTATACCGACCCAGAGGGAATCTATTCTCCAATACATCCACTGGATATAGATACACTAAAAACCAACGCTGAGCTCTGGCAAAAGTATCAGGACATCAAGGTTCGGATACAGTCAGACTTCGAGCGAAAAATGTCAGGAAAACAAGCCGAACGGAAGAGAATCCTTGAGCTAGAACTGAAAGCTAGGCAGGAAGAAGAACTACAGCAACGTGAAAGGGAAAAACAACAACAGCTTAAGAACATCGAAGAAAAACAAAAGCAAGCCCAAGCTCAGAAAGAAAATGAAGAGAGAAGTAAACGCAGAGATGAACAAGAAAGAGCGCAACAAGTAGCCGAGCAGAAGAAAAATAATCAAGTGATGGCTGAGACACAAAACAGCACACTTGAAAAATGGGTAAGAGTAAACAAAACTAATATGGCGAACCCTGAGGAAAGCTACCAGCCAATGAGCGACTCAGATTTGAGAACAATAAGGCCAAACAGCAAACTCTGGCAAAGATACTTGAAAATTGCCGCGAGCATACAGATAGATTATTAAATCAGAGACGAGAAAAGGCGCCTACAAGAAGAGGCTGAAGAGAGGGAAAACCCCAACAACAACAATAATAATAACTCAGAAGATCGAACAGCCGATAAGACCATCATTGAAACACCTGAAGAAACCGAATCGCAAAACACTAACACAGAAGAGAAGACCCAAACCTCAATACAAACACGCCCGCAACGAAGTCAGAGGAAAATGAAAAAGGAAACCCCGCCCCCTATCACCATAGATGGCAAGGCGAGGGACTTCGAACAAATTCGCGAAATGTTGGAAGATGAAAGAGTGTACTATGAGCTCAAGTACACTCAATCACAGACACTGCTCCACACATTCGCCATAGAAGATTACGGAAAGGCGATAAACATATGTAAGGGAATGGGGGCTCAGTTCCATACATACACGCCGGAGAGCCGCAAAGAACACCTCTTCGTCATCAAGGGTCTCGACCACACCCCAGATGGCGCGGAAATTAAGAAAGCAATGAAAGAGGAACACAACATCGAAATAAACAAAGTATTCAGGATGTCAAAGACAATTAGGCCAATGTATATTGTCACGACATCGGCCAAATATAAGCTAAGAGACCTCCAAAGACAGGTCAAGACGCTCAACAGCACAAGGATCACTTGGGACTACAGGCAAAATGAAAATGCAGTCACGCAATGCCGAAACTGCCAACGCTGGGGACACGCAGCAGGAAACTGCTATAGGTCACCCAGATGCCTAAAATGTGGCCAAGGCCACCTGACAACAACATGCCTGAAAACTAGAGACTTGCCACCGAAATGTGCAAACTGCAGCCAGGAACACACGGCCAACTATAAGAAATTCCCTGCATATATTTTTAAAATCAAGGAAATAGAGACAAGAACATCAAATTCGAAACCAAATCCCCGAACTGGAGGACCGGGGAAAGCAACCAAGGAACCACTGCCTCCGAATAACCTGAAAAGGTTTCCCCTCACGAGAGGCCAGGGGGAAACAGGTTACATCACAAAGCCTGCACTACATAACAGCCCTGGAAAAATGGAAGCTCCATTCAGTGAGGAACCAATTCACGAGCAGGGCCCTCAGTCACAACCGAGATGCCTCCACTGTGGTGGTGGGGCGTGGCAGGACAATCTCCTGCTGGCCATGGCATTGAATAACATCCAAAGCCAGATTACAGAACTCCGCACCCTCATTATGAGGATAGGAGCCTCGCCGAAGGTGGCCTCGCCGCTTGGGGCCTCGGGGGGGGTGGGGGGGGCGCCTTGTGGGCCCCCCTCGTCGCCCCTCGGTGCCCTGTGCGGGGATGGCCGCCGGAGGGGAGGGTAATCTGGCAACTACACAACATCATCACACAGACACTTTACACTCAAAATAAAGCTCGGGTGAAATGTGAACCCCCGACCTAGGAAACTGGGCAGGGGGGGAGCAATACACCTGTGCGGGGAAGGTACCCCTCCCCCGCACAATTTCATTTTCATAAAGCAGGTTTTTTCTCGCTTTTCCTGCTATACACCTCATAAACCTTCACACACTCACGAAACCAGAACACTGCATTCTCATCACACACCTACTTCAAATGCCAACATAAGCTATGCAGGAGGTTGGCCTGATACGAATCACCACACAATGGACGGTGAAAAACTGAGCATGCCAGAACACCGGCTCGACTGGGAAGCCCTGCTCATGAATCTGAGAGAAGATCCCGGTTGGAATCGCAATATGTTTTGCATCAAAAATTGTAGATGTCAATTGATAATTTAATTCAATAAAACCTTTTTAAGTTAAGTTTTAAGTTAAGTGACTCGGTACCACATATACACCGCTGGTTCAAACCTCGTTCTCTGAAATCTTTTTTTCTTTTTAAATTCAATTTATAATATGTGTACGCCGCGCTCTACTGACAAAATGTTATCAATCTAAGGGATCTACTCGACTACGTCACACGATGAACGCAGACCAGCGATGCTCTAATTTCTCCCCACCCCAAAAGGAGCAAAAATTGCCAGAACGGATCTTAAAAATCCTTATGGCAATTAACATGTGAAAATGATCAAATTGATTGTAGAATCAGTGCAGCCCCTTTACTATTTCGTTTTGCAAATCCGCAAACATATCAAAACATCCATGTACTAAAAGCTACACCAGCATTTATGGCACACTCCAAAAAAAACTATTATAAAATTTTGTACACATATATTACAAACTTTCGTACCATCCAAAAAATTTTTACACTCCCCGTTTTCTGGGAAATGGGCGTGGGCTAACAGTGTATCCATTCAAGTTGGCGACATACGGAAAACATTTTTATTATTCACTTTCGGAAAAAATTTAATTCCCTTCAAATATTCTGAAAATTCTAGTATTTAATTTTGAATGATCAAATCGTGAAACTTGTCAGCTGTATACGAGTAGAGTCAAAAAATATGAATTTGATGATACAGTGATACAGTGAAATACTTTTATTTGTGGCAATATCGAAGACTGCTTTGATGAAAAATTGTTAAGAATTGAAACTCACGGTTAAATGTGCATTCATTTCCATTCAAATTTCGACGAGTGGGCTGTGTTAATAAATAGTTATGTCACGATACGATGGGATATTCTGCTTGAACTGCATTTCATAGAATATTAGAATTCTTTACAGTATCCCACATGCTTCTACTGAGTATCGTTTGGTGCGTATGGACTATATGAACCAAAAAAATTTTGAAAAGTGGGCAGTGTTAATAAATAGTTGTATCACGATATGACGGGAAATTCTACTTGAACTGCATTTCATCGAGTACCTACTAGACTTACTTGCAGTATCCCACAAGCTTCTATTAAGTGTCGTTTGATGCGTATGGACTACATCAACTAAAAAAATTCAAATTTTGAAAAGTGAGTTGTGTTAATAGATAGTTGTATCACGATACGACGGGAAATTTTACTTGAACTGCATTTCATCGAGTACTAGAATTCTTTACAGTATCCCACAAACTCCTATTAAGTGTCCTTTGATGCATATGTACTATATCGACCAAAAAAATTTAAATTTTGAAAAGTGGCCTGTGTTAATAAATAGTTGTATCACGATACGACGGGAAATTCTTCTTGAACTGCATTTCATCGAGTAATAGAATTATTTACAGTATCCCACAAACTCCTATTAAGTGTCCTTTGATGCATATGTACTATATCGACCAAAAAAATTTAAATTTTGAAAAGTGGCCTGTGTTAATAAATAGTTGTATCACGATACGACGGGAAATTCTTCTTGAACTGCATTTCATCGAGTAATAGAATTATTTACAGTATCCCACAAACTACTATTGAGTGTCCTTTGGTGCGTATGGACTATACCAACCAGAAAAATTTTAATTTCGAAAAGTGGGCTGTGTTAATAAATTGTTGTGTCACGATACGACGGGAAATTCTACTTGAACTTGACGTTTGATGCGTATGGATTATATCAATCAAAAAAATTAAAATTTTGAAAAGTGTGTTGTGTTAATAAATTGTTGTATCAAAATATGATAGGAAAATCTACTTAAACTGCATTTCATCGAGTATTAGAATTATTTACAGTATCCCACAATCTTCTATTAAGTGTCGTTTGATGCGTATGGACTATATCAACCAAAAAAAATAAAATTTTGAAAAGTGGGCTATGTTAATAAATAGTTGTATCAAAATGTGATAGGAAAATCTACTTGAACTGCATTTTATCCAGTATTAGAATTATTTACAGTATCCCATGTGCTTCTAATGAGTGACGTTTGATGCGTATAGACTATATCAACCAAAAAAATTGAAATTTTGAAATGTGGGCTGTGTTAATAAATAGTTGTATCAAAATATGATAGGAAAATTTACTTGAACTGCATTTTATCCAGTATTAGAATTATTTACAGTATCCCATGTGCTTCTTATGAGTGAAGTTTGATGCGTATAGACTATATCAACCAAAAAAATTAAAATTTTGAAATGTGGGCTGTGTTAATAAATAGTTGTATCAAAATATGATTGGAAAATCTACAAGTCATAATACAGTAAGTGTTATGACTTGCTATATAGGTATAAATGATTGAAGTGGACTGTAACACCTTTTTATTTACTTTAATTGCATGAATATAACGAACGACTTCACAACATGGCAGTTCAGTCTATACTGACTCCTAGAACACTGAGAACATCGACCACGTGTTTTTTCGGGCGCAACAGTAGCGGCACACTTTCGGAGGGCTTTGGAAGTCTCTGGCAAATGAAGAATTTCAAAGAATGTCATAAATAACTCATGCACTAACTGGTAACGGGCATAATCTCGTAAGGGCTCTAGATAAAACTCCATCAGCAGTTTTTACTGACGCCACACGACAAACGCCATCTCTTCCATGAATTAACTCCAGAACTCGCCCCAAACGCCATTTCATCACAGGTAAGTTAGTCTCCTTAATTAGAACGAGTTGACCAACTTTCAATTCGCTCTGGTTCTGCTTCCACTTGGAACGTTGATGGAGCTCGCTTATATACTCGCGACTCCATCTCACCCAGAAATGTTGTTGTAGCTTCTGAAGATGTTGAAAATGTGACAGCCTATTTTCTGGAACTTCGTACAGCAATGGATCTGGCACGCCTTGGATTGACCTCCCAATCAGGAAGTGAGCTGGGGTAAGAGGTGTCAAATCACTAGGTTCGGATGAAAGAGGACTTAAAGGACGAGAATTCAGCACAGCTTCAATTTGTATCAAAAGGGTTTGAAAATCTTCATAGGTTAATGACAAATTTCCAATCACGCGCCTGAGATGATGTTTCACACTTTTTACTCCTGCCTCCCATAGCCCTCCAAAATGGGGTGAATTGGCTGGAATGAAATGCCAATTTATATTAATATTGAGTGCTTGTTCACTGATGTGTGAAGAATTTTCAATGAGAAAGTTACCTAGAGTTTGCAATTCATGGCTCGCGCCCACGAAATTGGATCCGTTATCGGAAAAAATTTCTGACGGTTTTCCACGGCGAGAAACAAATCGCCTTAAATCTTGAATAAAATCTTCCGCAGCCAACGCAGTTACCAAATCAATGTGAATAGCGCGGGTCAGAAAACACACAAATACGCAAATCCAAGACTTTGACATTTTAGCACCTCTACCCTTTCTATCCTTTATAACAAACGGTCCGGCATAATCGACGCCTACCTTACTAAAGGGAGGAGATGGTTCCAATCTAGAGGCTGGCAAATTCCCCATTATAGTTTGAATAGCTTGTTTTGTGTACTTGGAACACTTTATGCATGATCGAACTATCTTTTTTGAAATATTTCTGCCTGAAATTGGCCAAACTGTTTCACGTATATTGGATAATAATAATTGTGGTCCAGCATGAAGAAGTTCTTAATGTTTATGTTCAAAAATTAATCTTGTTAAATCATGCTTGGGACTGAAAATCACGGGATGTTTCTTATCATAGGTAAATTTTGAATAAGCTATCCGCCCTCCTACTCGAAGTAAACCGTTTTGATCTAAAAACGGATTTAAGTTTAACAGACTGCTATCGCTCTTCAATGGTTTATTTTCTTTTAATCTGTCGTAGTCGAAAGAGAACAATTCCTTTTGCAAAATTTCAATTAATGACACAAAAGCGTTTTCTTTTTCCGAGTACGTAAGTTTACCTATGTCGCGATTTTTTTTCACAGTTCGACAGTTCCTGATGAATCTCAAGATGTAAGCCATACTTCTTTTGATTCTAGATAATTTCGAAAATCGATCGAATGGGAAAATTCGGGCGTTAGATGAAATGATGGAAGTAACCTTGCGCATTTCCGGCAAATTTTCGTTTGACAAAGTCAAATATGGCCAATACGGTTCTTCTGTTAGAAGCCATTTTGGTCCGTTCCACCATGAGTGACAATTTAAAATATATTTTGGACTCATCCCCCTAGAGACTAAATCTGCCGGGTTGTCGTTGGTAGGAACATGTTTCCAAATGTATGAATTTGTCAATCTTTGTATTTCTGCCACTTGGTTGTCAACGAACGGTTTTAATAAATTCGGGGATGTTTTGAGCCAACCTAAAACAATTGTGGAGTCGCTCCAACAATAATTTTTTTTAAATTTAACTTTTATTGATTCTACAACCTTTGATACTACCCTGGCTAAAAGCAATGCAGCGCAAAGCTTTAAACGCGGTATATTTAACCTTGAAAGGGGAGCTACTTTTGATTTTGCAATTGACAAATTTACCTCTACTTCGTTATTTCGGTTGAGAGATTTTACGTAAACACACACTCCGTACGCATCTTGAGACGAATCACTAAAAGCGTGCAATTCTATGTCAGTATATTCGTTGCACACAACCTTTCGATTGATTCTTAAATCGTTCAAATTATGTAATTCGATTTCGAATTCGCGCCATTTCTCATGAATATTCCTAGGAATTTCCTCATCCCAGGTCAAATGTGCTTCCCACAATTTTTGTAAAATTATTTTCGTAATTATTACACAAGCGCTTAAGAGACCTAACGGATTAAAAATGGTTGAAATTCTAGAAAGAATTGTTCTTTTGGTCACCTTTCTATATTTTTTATCATTTTCATCAAGAACGTATTGTAACTTATCGTTTTTGCTGATCCACAACAAGCCTAATGTTTTGCATTGTTGAATATTTTCTGGTGAAAACTCAAATGGTTCAGATTCGATTTTATCTGATAAATCGTTTATTACTGAGCGCATATTCGACCGCCATTTACGCAATTCAAATCCCCCAGTACGAAGAATCTGATCAATTCTCTCACAAATATATTTTGCTTCTTCCGGTGTATCTGCCCCGATAACTAAATCATCCACGTACATATCAGTTTTGATAATATGAGAAATTTTTGGATCGGACTTTTCGTGAATATCGGTTAATTTATGTAAACAGCGAATGGCCAGGTAAGATGCCGCGGTCATGCCGTATACCAAAGGATTTATTTTATAAGTTAGCAATGGATCACCAGGGTTAGATCGCCATACAATTTTTTGCAAATTTCTTTGCTCAGGCTCGATCAATACCTGTCTGTACATCATTTTAATATCGCTTATAATTATTATTGTACCCAACCTAATTTTGTTTTCTGCAAAATGGGCTTCGACGGTCCTAACTTTACTTGTTCATTGCATAATAATTCCCAGAAATAATCTGATCCAATTAAAATGTCAATTTTTCCAGGAATATGAAATTTTGGATCAGCTAACTGAATTTCAATTGGAACATTCAGGCTAGATTTATTGATATTAGATTCAGGTAAAATTCCTGTTATGTTTTCGATGACAAAACATGAGATTTCGAAACAACACAAACTATGAATACATTGTATGCATATGTTACATATATGTTTCACAAATGAAAGCGTGTTGTTGAATCCTGAGACTGCTAAGTTAGTTTTTATTTTCGGTAATTTTAACCTATTACTCAAATCCGTTGTAATAAAGCTTGACATAGAACCAGAGTCCAAAAGAACTCGTGCAGTTTGTTCCGCACCCTTGGCATTGCTAACAAACACCGAAGCTGTTGAAAGTAGCACGCTAATGGCTGTAACCCTCTTTGCTAGCGCGCATACCGATGTACTATCTGTTTTGAATTCGCTCGACTCAGCCTTTTCGGCCGTGTCTACGTTGCCGTTTTCTGTTTTTACGTGCGCGTTGTGCACCACAGAAGTTTCTTCATGAAGAAGAGTATTATGTTTGTTTTGACAGTATTTACAACCGCTAAAATGGCAATCACTCAATTAGTGATTGCTGCGTAAGCAGTTGTTACATAGTTGCAAATTTCGTATTTTGATTTTTCGCTCTTTAACAGGGAGACGCAAAAATGCTATGATCTTTTTTGCAATAGGCACAATTGTACTGACTTGGTGACTCTGCTGAAGGTTTGCTATGTACATTTCTTGAAATGTTTTTTGCGTATTCGCGTTTTTAAAAATGTTTATCATGGGAGTCGTTGGGCGATTCAATAGTCTCGAGCAAGTCGGCTCTAGTTTTTAGAAAATCTTTTGATTCCTTAAGTGTGGGTACATCGTTATTTGATCTGGTTTTTTCCCATTCCTTTTTTGTGCTTATATCCAACTTGCTTGTCACAATGTGAATCACCAACGTGTCCCACTTTTCGACGGGTTCACCTAATTGTTCTAAACTCCGCAAATGTTTGTTTAATTCATCTTTAATGTTTCTGAGTTGCATTGAGGATTCATGAGTAATCTGTTTTAAATTGAAAATGGCCTTCACATGATTTTGAACTAATAATCTTTTATTTTCATATCGATCACATAACATGTCCCAAGCGACTTTGTAGTTTGCATCGGTGAATTCCATTGATTTTATGACTTCTGATGCTCCTCCCGTTAGTGAGGCTCTAAGATAATGGAATTTTTGGATGTTGCTTATTTGCTTATTTGACTGGATTAGGGATTTGAATACGTCTCGAAATTCCATCCATTGGTTATATGAACCATCAAATTTTGGTAACTGTATTGTAGGGAGCTTGACCCCTTCGGATTGTATTTGTTGTACGCCACTGTTGGCACTATTGGCAGGTGGAGTTCCTGGAATCGGAGTAACCCGCGAGAGTGAAAAGAGAAATGCCTTTGCATCGGACATATCCTCATGAAATTTGTTTTCGAATAACTCACGTTCTAAATATTCAGCTTGGATGACGAAAAAAAATAGGTACTTTGGTTTTTGTGACTTAAACTCAAAGCATTGCTACAATACTATAGAATATCAAAATAAACATATTTATTTTTCAATAAATTACAACATGATAGACAGATAGATATTCATATAAAAATTCAAGAATTTTACACACGTCACAAATACAATTTAAAATTTCAAATTAAAAATTCAGACAACTACAGAGTAATAGGACAAACAGGAAACAATCAAAATTTAAATTTAAATATTCAACTCGCATGTACAGGTGGGCATGTAAAGGAGGAACTCATCAACTGCATAAAAAAATGCATCATCAATAGGTTATGTTTTTTTTTAAATATATTGTTATAGAGAGAAATAGGCCATCCTTAAATATTGGATGTCTAACTGAAACCTTAAATTTCTTGTTCTTATGTTCTTATTCATGTAATGAAACTATTTACAAATCATACTCATACATGTGATAAAATTGCGAGTTTTCTGGGTTGTTTCTTATTTTTTTTATCTTTAAATTTCTATTGGCATAATCAATAGAATAGAATATGCGTAATCTTATAAATAATTTTGTTACATATAACGAAGGAAATGAGGAGTATGGATGTACGAAAGGTACATTTTCAATTATTTGAAAGAGCTTATTCGAAATTCCCGAGATCATAAAAAGATCTTCGAATGAAGAAGATAACTTCTTTTCTAATTTGTAGATGTAATTTACAAATTGTTCACAAGGCGCTCTAAGTCCACCAAATACACTTTTTTCAGAATCATAAGCCTTGAAATATGTAAGCAAATGGCCTAAATCTAAAACTTCTACAGCCTTTGAAAATTGGATGCAGATGTCACAACTATGGATAGCAAGTGCTTTCTTGATTAAATATCCACACACATAATTGAAAGCATTATGGAAAGTCAATTTTTCTTTTCGGTAATCATAGTCTGGAAGAGTAATGGCTTTCATAACTTTTTTTCTGAAAAGGTGTCTATTTTAACATGTTGAATTTTGAAATTGAACAATAGGTCATCCAGATCGTCTTTACAATTCATCTCATTTGAGTGTAAGAAACTTTGGCAAAAAAGTTTCTTGAAACCTCTTTGAAACTGAATTGGAGTAGGATTATTGCAGTTTCCTCCTTGCTGTCTCATGCTACCAAAGAAATTTTCAAGGCAATCCTGATTAACCCCTCTGGTTTGTAAATATTTGAAACCACTCTGTGATAATTTTACCCATAATTTTTTTATACCGTTAATGGTTATAATCCAGCACTTTTTTGATCTTGATCTACATGTGACATTGACTCCTTTTTTATTAAAAATCTTCAATTTTTTTATAAATTCAATCATATCATTCAAATAATTTTTCTAGTAGTCACTGTTATCAAACACTCTTTTATATTGATATGAATTTTCCATACAGGATGAATTTATTAAGTCAAAAAGTTTATCAAATTTCTCCAAGAACTCAATGGTGCCTATTGCATCTGCAGGCAGTAAACCTAATGTCAAATGCATATTCATACCGCTTCCAACACTATGACTAACAACTTGGGTTGCCAATTTAACTCTCATTCTTTCGAAGTTGGATGGATGGATATGAGAATCAGTAAGCTTTGGAGCAGATCTATAAAATTATTTTTTATCCTCGTTATAAAACATCTCTATATAAGACCATGCAGTTTTTTTATCATCAAAGTAATAATTATTATTGATTTAATTATTCCTTGTTGCCTTTATCAAATGACAGGAATCAAATAAATATATAATTTCTTTATCCCCAACTACAAACACAGGATTTTCAGATGTTATTCCAAGACGCCTGCTCAGTTCTATGAAATTAGAACCCATATCACTAACGAGACAATCTACATTCAAACCAATATCAAACAGTTTCAAAATAAATTTTGAAATAATAGGTAACAGGTCTTCAGCAGCAAAAGTAGAGCCAACAAAGAAATATGCCAAAGGCTGTTTCCATTTTGAATACATACCTCGAACCATAAGAACGAGAGCGTTTTCAGCTACATTACACTCTTTTCGACCATTTCCTATATCACATAAACCAATTATTTCGTCTCTACCACCATCATAAAAAATATTTGACTTAATAGACATTTCATCTACACATAGACTGCAGTGTTTGTCTTCTTCAATCATTGTATTCACCTTCAATCTAAGTGCTTCAAATATGGCAGGATTTTCTAAACCAGGACTACAAGTCAAGTTTTCTGTAATTTTTTGAAGGGTACGTTTAGCATAAGCATATGCCTCGGGTCCCAGAAAATTCAACGTCAAGGCAAATCGTTTATACTCATCAGAGTATCTTCTGGCTTTGGGTTTCTTTTTTATAAAAGAGATTGTTCTATTACAATTTCTGCAAATGGTTTGCTCAAAAATTTGTTGCACATCTTATGAAAATCTTTGATTGTCCACTTTTCTTCAGAACTTGACAGTTTCTTCATGTGCCTCCTTTGAGTTTGAATATTCCTTTTCAAAGAAACAATTTTTGCTCTCAACTTCTGTTTTCTTGGTGAAGCAAAGTTTAAACTGGCAGGGGTTTATGATGCAACCGAAGAGGAGGTATCAGGACCCGAAATAAATCATCTGAATTATCAAATGATAATATTAAAGAAAACTCAAGTTTTTATTGAATTCAAAACCCAGTAGTGTTCCATGAACTGATGCTAGTGAAAACGCTGAGGAAGGGGTATGTCAATATTACTGAGCACCATTAAACAGAGCAATATCGCCACTTCAAGTTTCTCACGGTAATTTTTTAACACTTGCTTATAATATTAAAAAATACACCCTTCTTGAATTATACATTGAAATTTTAATGCTAAACTTTGGTAAAATCAAAAAGCTATGGCATACCTTTGACAGAAGACTGCACTGAAAGATCCACTTCTGATGTGTTACCTTCTGGGACAATCGATATATCTGAAAAAGTAACATCATTGAAAACTAGAAGTAATATGTTGAAATATTGTTTGGTTATTCACAATCGCACCGAGCCTCACATTGTATTTTGATTTATGCTATCCGTTTCATTACTTACTTTGATACATTATTTAGCTGGGAAGTTCAGTTTCACTCTCTTTTGTGGTAGGTATTACTTGTGGAAAGATTGATGGAATGGCATTATCAAAGAGATGTTTCCTGGATTGACCCTGGATAATAAATTTTTCCTCAAAATGCAGCTCACAAATTCTACAATTCTTATGAAGTTCCTCTGAGATTCTTCCAAGCAAATCTTCTCTACCTGCTGCCCTAAGCCACGATGCCACGATGATTTTGATCATTTGTATATCATGTACTCATTATAATGTGAAGTTTATATACATACCTTTTAGGATCTTTCACAAGAGAAAACATGCTTACATTCCCACCCATTTTTGACGAACATCCGGAACATATACAAACAGTTCCTCCTCGACGAGGCATTTTTAACTAATGAAAAATATTCTTGTACAAATAATCGTATCGAGAATTGATTTCACCTTAGAATACGATTCAATAAGTAACGTGGTTGTCCTTCTAGTAAAATATATTCTTGCACTTGCAGATGAATATGTAGCGCCTCTATTTACGATTTGCAACAGTTTACTTGAGTTTACGAATATGTATCTCTGTCATTCTCTGTCATCTGTCATATTTCAATATTCTCAAATATTCGTTCGTTTTTTTCACTCTGATTCCATAAACACTGCATCTGTCTTTGTCTTATTCCAATAATATAAGAGATAGAAGACTGCTCTCAAGAAGAGGAGTCGTCTTGCCGTTAGAACAACGAACACCATACTCCTTATTGGTATCCCACTTAGAGAGGGAGTGGCTTAATGAATTGCTGATACACCAAAAGCTTGAAAATTCTCTTCTGTGTAGGTCTATATTCCGTGACCACACTGTCGTGTTTTTTCGGGCGCAACAGTAGCGGGACACTTTCGGAGGGGTAACACTTCCGAAAAGTAAGATTTAAATCGTTTTTGTCTATCCCTTTTGAAAAGTTTTCAAAACGAGTTAAGGAGCCTTTTACCTGACCTCTCTTCAATTTAAGAATCCTCAATTCTTCTGCCATTGTACTTTGAAACGAAACGAAAAAAACAATAAATTCCCGCCTTGATAGGAAATCTAACCTCACTTACTAAATTGCAAGTAATAATTTTTATTCGGTAACAATGTTAGAAAGAAAATCACTTCGACTTCAAATAAAGTAAAATATGAATAAGGAACGGACTCACAGGAAATAGGTACTCGTCCCAGCTTCTATCTAAACTGCAAACTGCAATCACCGGCGAAATCAGCCATTGGAATCCAAGACGCCATTTCACAAAAAACATAAAAATTCCAAATTCGGTTCGAAATCACAAAACCGTGAATAAGTGGACTGTACTTTTAAATATAAACAAAATAGATACAAATGCCGAATCAGGCTTACAATATTTAAAATTCTGGTCTAAGTAAAATGACGCGTGGCTCTCATCTCAAGCTCTCAAGTCAAAGTAACGTCTATCGCGAATGCTCACATTCTGTCTCTGTCCTTCATCGTTCCTCGTCGAACACGAGCACACCACGTGATACAGCGAATACAATTAGTTCCATTGACATATAGGCGTACTTCTTTTTTATTTAGCTTGGGTCCTTAACAGATGAAAGTGATAAGAAAGGTCCACCATTCGCTCTTTCCCTTTCAAACTACTCGCACAAGTTCAACACAAATTTTTGTGCTTATGAGTGTAGAATATTTCCAGGCATAACTTAAAAAAGAATTAAAATATATTATGAATGTTTTTGACCTGAATTTATAAATTTAATGTTTTTTTCTCTCAATAGGGTTTCCACAATTTGAATAATTGTTGTATTAATATCCCGGTAGTACGGAATTATAGTCACAAATGTCAATTGTGAGGTTAAAAATTTTGAAGATTATTTGTTAATAAAACACATTGTATTGTACTCACTTTGAAAGAAATGATTCCAAGAGACGTTTAGCTTTGAAAAAAAAAAACTGTTTTTATAATATATTCGATTGCAAAACAAAGTAAAACCGGCGACAAATAATAACCCAATGACAAAAAACAATGACGCAATTGATGTTACACGCTAGCCAATACAATGTTTGGCAAGTTTAGTTAAAATGTAAAAGACTGTCGGTTTTATGGCTATCTCTTTTCACTGTTTTGAGTTATAATCGATCATCACAATACCATAATTCTTGTAATGTACCATAATGTTTACGAACTTTGATTCGCTCATAGCGGTTGTTAGAAAGAGATGTTCGATAGAGGGTGTGTGATTTCTTCGATCATAAATTGATGACGCATGCGTAAAGTTATAATAATCGAACTGTAATCGGAAAAATCTGAAATCAACAGGAATATCCGTACAGGAAGATTTAACAAAGATGAGAATGAACCTAATGAAAGGTGCAGTGAATAAATTCACCAAATCACGTGTGGTGTCGAGATGGTAATATTTTTGTGAAATTCAACGGAAATGTGCATCGAATAAGGCAGGAGAGCGATTTTCTTCGCATCAAATAGGTACATTTAATATTTTGTTCTACCTTATTTATCTGAAATGCATGAAACAATTTATCAATTGCATATATTAACATGAAGATAAGAACAATTATTTCACTTGTACACTGTCTCCCATTCATTAATTCTATTGTTATTTTTTTTCTACGCTAAAGGTAAATTTAATGTTTCATATTAGGTTTGATATTTCAAATAACAGTTGTGGAATACTAGAACTTGTGATAATTTTCCAATTTTTTTTTATGTTTTTATTTTCGTTCGAATGATAAATAACTATAATAGCTAATGGGTTCAAATTAACTTATAGGTGTATGTCACAAATGCATATAACTTTACATATTGTTTTTTTTCAAATAAACGTATTTTTTATAAGACGTTAACACTCTTGTGCTTTTTTTATTATCCCATCATTGTAATTCACAAGAAACGTCTTTCGAATAATTTTCAGGATGATGTCTGCCTGACTTATTTTGATTCTACTCATTTAGGTCAATTCAGTTGGTGTGTATAATTGCTTCTATTCTTATTACTTCCATTTCCTTTCCTTCTTTCAAACTCTTCTAGAGCACTCCATATTAAGACGTTTAAATAAAATTGAATTCATCACATTTTATTACAAGATCATTGGTAGCAAACTTTCTGGAATTCAAAAATGAGGTTATGAGTACAGATTGTGATATTTCAGAAACCTGGCTGCATTCTGGCATAAATAGACGCTCCTTCTCCTACAATGTTGCAGTCTGTATAAACTACATTTTCAAACTAGATAGCTCATTTTTGTATCTGTCTCGTAGAGGATTTCATTATAAATACAAACAGCATTTACTTAGTACCCAGAAAGTTCAACCTGAGATAAGCTCATAATGAGTGCTTAAGCTTTCAATGCACCCTCCCCCCTCTCTTTCTTTCTTTTTCTAAATCTTTGTTTTTCACACTTCTCTTCATTAGTCATATCTGAACCAGTCTGCCATTTACTCGCCTCACTTACTCCACTTCTAGTATTATATTAGGTAGGGTTTACTATCGGCGTATCATAATATTAGTTTTTTGTAACATCGCTTTACTTTATGGTTATTTTTGATTGGTGGGTAATAAAAGTATTATCATAATTATTATTATTATTTTCCGTGCACATTGTTGTTAAAACGTGTACAACATATTTTCTAGAATTTTGTCATTGTGTTCCGAAGCGAATTTTATGTGGTCTAAGTCCCTATAGACCAGCACGGTCCGTTTTTCATTTGAAATTTTCAGAGTGCTATCTCCACGAAGGAAGATGCCAACCGTATTATTTATTGGTTGAATGGAATGTTGTGAATGGGCTACTGAAAACAGCCAAATAACCCTGTAAAGAAAATTAATCTTCACTTAAAATTTCAGTCTATCAAAGTTTACTTTTGTTTTCTTCCGCGTCTTCCAATTGACGAGCATTGCTGAATTTTGAAAAATTTCTATCATTTCAAAAGGGCCATTGAAATTATTTTGAAGTTTGTCTTCTTTAACGAATACTTTATCTTCCACTTTGTATTCTATATGTTGTCCTACATGTTTATCAAATGTAATCTTTGATTTTTCTTTTTGTCTTTCTTTTCTTGGACAACTTTGAAGTAATGCGAGACTCTATTATTGAGATCTCGTATATATTTTGTAATAAATTTGTTTTGGTTATAGAAAGTTTCTGGTGGTAGACTGAATGTTTGTCCGAATAAAAGTTCATAGGGCGTGAATCCATCTGTTCTATTTTCACTTTTATTGTAGCAAATAATAGCATAGGGTAGTCATGTACGGGCATGGTCATTTGGAATTTCGGCTAAATTTGACCTAATCATTTCCATGAGTGTTGCATGGAAACGTTCTAAAGAGCCATTTGATTGCGGGGGGTGGACACAATAGTGTAACTTCAACAATTATTCGACCCAAACATAGACTTCACTATTTCAATTTATTTCTACTGTGTTCGCATTTCTTCCACGCGTGACTCATATGTTTGCGAGCTCGGGAATGTTTACACTTGGGGTACATACTTAATGAGGTGAATGGGTAATGAGATGATCAGGTCCGTTCTCAAAGCTGGTCTCGAAATCGTTACAATAGCAATAAGTATTGACAACTGATCTTGCGAATTTGTCATCTATCGCATATGCTTGTGTGAATTTAGTTGTTTCATCTCTGATGGTGAAAACAAAATTTTTTGTAGGGACTTCGAGGATATTGATATTGATTCTTTCGAATGGTGTTTTGGGTGTCTCTGTTATTACCAGAGGGTTACTAAGATTTTCCTACAGATTTTAATTTTCTGACAGGTTTCACATTTTTTTACAAAATCTTCCATATTTTTAACTAAATTAGGCCAGTAAAGTTTCTCTTTCACACTTCTAACAGTTTCATTTAGTCCTTGATGTAAATCACGCTTACCGGAATGATATTGATCTATAATAATAGTTATTCCGTCTTTACCGGGAGTTTTTGTCTGAACAGTATAGCAACAGTATTGGTGAGGCTTCACTTTAATTTAAAAATTTGTTCAGTACTGGGTTCAATTGAAATTTGATTCAATTTGGGTGTTCTCAAAATGTCTTCATCAGTTACTTTAAATATTGAAGCAGTTTTGAAATTTGTTATTAGTTGGTTGTTTTTCAAATCAATAATACAATTATAGTATTCGAGAAAATCGGGTCAAAGTAAACCATCAAATTCAATGACAATGTTATGCACATAAATTTTATGTGGATCATTGTTTTTGAAATTTATGATCAAAACTTTTTGGTCCGTTATTCCCTGGATTATAACATTTTCCGGAAATCGGTCAGCTTCAGTGTCAATAAGTATTTTCAAAGAGTTTGTCAAGTCTTGTATGTAATAAAGATTTTTGGAGTTCATGAAGTAGAGCGAGCTTACATGAAGCGTTGCTCCGGAAAATTCAGATCGGGGTGGAACGCGTTCAGGTTCATTGCTTGTATTCGAGCCTGGATTTCCGATGTGAGAGTGTGAGTGAAATCTGGTGGATGATCTGGGGTTATTAATGCGAGAAAATCCTGATAGTTGACTTTACCAAACTGATCATATTGATTTTGTTGGTCAAATTCATTGTTTTGATGGTAATAGTTTCGACTATTTTCAGTATGATAGTTTTCATCTTCTTGGCTACTAGCCGTATAGAAGTCATTGTATTCATCCTGATATTGTGAATCCTGAGAGTATTGATTATCTTGAAAATTCATACAGAATGTTCTTTGCTGATTGAAATTTGAGTTTCATTGAATTACTGTGGGGCGCTTATTTTGTTGGTTTTGATTTTGTGATGTTGGTCTTGACTGATTGGTTTGAAATCGAGGTCTTGGCTGGTTATTTAAAAATTGGGGTCTTTGTTGGGCATTTTGAGATTGCGGTCTTTGATAGGTATTTTGGAAATTATTTGGGGGTCGATTTGGCTGAAACGAATTTAGTCTTGAGAAATTAGTATTTGGATTTCGACCAAAATTCGAGAAGTTCGGCTGGGTTCTTTGTCTCTGGCGACATTCATTGAATGGCCAAGACGACTACAAAATGTGCATTTCGGGGTTTGGTTAGGTGGAGGTCTTTTCGGCATGTTTCTGATTTTCGAAATACAAGAGTTGAAGTTCTCTTCTTATTCGCATTTGAGCATATCTCTGGGATTTCCAGCGTATTATTTGTCCTAGTCTGAATTCGATTTGCCCTCATTTGTGAAATTAACATTCCAACAAACAAATATGAAAAACACATAACTCATCGTGACTTCTCCTCTTTCGACACGGATTTCTCAAGTGTTGATTGGAACATTATTTACACGTACGATAAATGTGGAAGATATGCTCTCCTTCCTAAATGGAAACTTGATATTCAATCACCATGCCCCTTACCGTACTTTCGGAGTAACCAAACCACCAAAGCCATCACTTATAATATAAAACAAATGCTACAACTCCCGAATATATGGGAATTATAAAAACTAGCCTATGGAGTCTTATGATAAAGACAGGGCTAGACAAAGAACTCTAAACGATTTCGAGGGCACACACAATAGATCTGCAGAGGTCGCGGTTTAGATGCTTATGGCACAGAAGCCCCAAACTAATCTAATCTAATGCTACAACTTAAACATAAAGCCCTAAGACGCTATAAAATACTGGGAACATATGCATCTTGTAATTATAATAAGGACTTGCGAAATTATGCTTGTCGGGCCGTCCGCCGAAAAAAGGCTGCGTATCTCAATTACGTGATGCGACAGCAAAATTCTAGGACCACCTGGAATAATACACTTAGATCTCTTGAAGTACTTCGAAATGAAGATACTTCTGTCATTCCTGCACGATTGCGAGATCTGAATTCGATGAAAGAATACTTTAATAATGTACCGACTATAGACAAAACAGACGACCAGTAGGCCTTGATTGAAACGCACCTCATCCCAAAACATAAACTTAAATTTACTTTCAGTGCTGCAAACGCAGGAACTGTATAGAAATACCTGGATATCTCAATCCGCATGCTACACCTTGTATTACCAAACTTATTGCAGTATATAACACACATATTCAATTACACCATAACATCCTCCACCTTCCCTTCCCAGTGGAAGCATGCAAGAGTCCTACCACTTTCAAAATGTAATGATCCTCAAGAATTTTCCGTCATTGAACCTATTAGTATTCTACCTTCCCTCTCGAAATCATTCGAAATTATTCTTGAAGAACAGATCACTAATCTGAAATAAAGTATTTATGTGTATGAGTACTTATGTACGTGTTTATATATTTGTGAGTTTAAATTTATATTTGAATTTAAATTCATCATTGTTTTTTATTTTCTTTCAAACGATTGGGTCTAAAAGCAGCTCCTTAATTGAACCCCGCCCTTTTATCATGTACGCTTTTACTATATAGATTCTCTAATTCACTGTTGAAGATAAATGAAGATTTTAATTTTTATTATTATTTTTTTATAAGGAATGTACCAGTCAGGCCCTATCTCCGAAGCGCCAATACAACCGGAGGGTGCGCTGGTGTAAATACTCCCCACGTCCGTGGAGTGAGATCCGAGAGTCATGTGCCCTGAGAAGGCAGAGTAAACCAAGAATTACGGCCTTCTTCATTCTACCGGCTAAGTTTTCTGCCGCATCATGGCATCATGGATAAAGCCTGCGGAGTTCAAAGAGTAGATCTCGATATTTTGTCTGTTTTTTCTCCACCTTTCGAACGATGTTCGTTTCGTCAGGAGCCGAGAACTCTTTGACGAAAATCGTCCTACTATGATGGTCGAGGAGGACTACGTCAGGCTTATTATCTTGTATTTGCCTGAAGGTGGGGAATGAGTAGTTCCAATATATTCGGCACTTCTCATTCTCCACAACGTACTCAATACCCCTCAGAGCATAAGGAAAACCAGTATCTCGTCTATACGGTACGACTGTCGTAGGTGGTAGTACACTCGCAGGGCCGCGTTATGCCTGTGGATACAGGCTGAGACCGAATGAGCTGAACAAGCTGACAGCAAATGCATCATGGTTTTAGCTGCCCCATCACACGCTCTGCATCTACTGTCAGGGACCTCTATACCCATCACGCGACTACGGTAGACGAGGGTGTTGGCAGGCCATTATGAATCCCTCGGTGTCCGACTTCAGCCCACTTGACCTGAGAATAGCGAGGGTCAGGTTTCTGGATAAGCCAAGGTCATCAATGTTCTTGAAGAATACCCCATGCTTATTCTTATGTAGCTATAGGAGCCTCTTACACTCCGCAGCTTTCACGTGGGCTTTTTGCTGAACGGGCTCCAACTCGATGACAGAGTTTGGGTTCGTCCGTTCAGTGTCGAATACGAGACCGAGTTCATCGGCTACACGGGTTGCTGCCTCGAAAATAAATGCTCCAATCGCAGGATTGCATATTGAGCAGAGAAGGGGATATGAACTACTGATGACTTTACAGGCTTCATCCAGTACCATTCTATTATGTAGACACTCCAAACTCAAAGTCCACGGTCTCCCCGTTGTCTGGGGAAGTATAACCGTGGAACAGACGATTCAGGATGCAATCTCATATGAAGATGCATCATTCTGCGAGTTTTCACGTCGAGTTAACGCAGCTCTTCTTGAGTGCATTTCATTGCTCCAAAGGAGTAAAGTAGAATCGGAACGGCAAGCATATTAGTTGCAGCAACTTTGTTCTTCTCGACAGTTCTGATGACTACATCTGTTGGAATTTGTGCTGATACTTGCCGTGGAGAGAGTTTTTAACAGCAGCTACCTCTTGAGTGTGGCGTTGTTCCACCTCTTTAGTCTAGTTTCTAAATTGTAGATAGTGACTCATCGTACATTTTCTGGTTTTTACGGGATTTGAAAGTGCGGAGGGGATGTATGAAAGTGACATAGTAAAATTTAATTTGAAGCTAAAGTACCTAGCTCATTTCTGTTCTATTGTTTGACCTGCTTCATATGAATTATGAACCGTTCAACCGATGAGTCACTACCTAAAATTTAGGAACTAGAGTATAGATAGGTATACGCATCTCTGGCATCCAGATGATGTAGGAAGCTTTCGTCTACGAGCTGAACGTCCTCTCCGTATTCCTCGCATCGTCCTCTTTTGAGATTAACCGTGGCACATTCGTCTATCCCAAACTCCATTATACCTCAGATTGTGAGGGATGCCGCAGTTGTAACCGCGGGTTTTCCGTAGTGTAACGACAATGGCAGTAGTGAGATGCAGAAGAGAAGAGGGCTGAGGAAGTCTCCCTGAAACACGCCCCTTCTAAAGATAACCTGCTCTGTTTGGACTCTGACTTGACCAGATGTTATGCTGAAGCAAGTCCTCCAGAGCGGCATCAGCTGTTCAATGCATCTCACGATTTGATCGGGTACCGCAAGGCATCTGTGCAAATGAATGATGAGCTCATGCCATGTTGTATCAAATGCCTTGCGATAGTCGATCAAGGCCATTGAAAAGTTACGCTTATACTGCACGGAGTCCTGCGTGATGCTTCTGTCGATCAGCAGGTTCTCCTTACATTCAGCGACCCCCTTCTTTGACTCTTTTTGCTCATATATCCGTTTATACACCGGCTCAACTGCGGAAGTATTCGCATATATAAGATGCGAGTATACATCTTATAACATGCGTTCATGCATGTTGTCGCTCTGTAGTTTTTCGGATCAGACAAATCTCTGTTTTTGGGGATAAGCACGGTTCGTCCCTCGACAAATGAATTCGGAATTTGTTGTTCCGCATCTAGCTATGAATTTAAAACTCGTGCTAGATGGTGGTGAGTACATGGAAATTTCTTCCTGAAAAAAGCTTCAAACTGCGCTAGGGTTGGAGTATCTACATTGAGTGGTTGCGGAAATTCGTAAATGACCTTCCAGAAGGTTTCTACCCGATCAACCGCCGGCGGGTTATCCACAACACGTGGAGGCTCTTGGATTAGGCGAGGTTTATGGCACAACTTCATGTTTTCCGCGATGCTTCTCGCCTGCCTCACTAGTAACTTTTTTGCAGCCACCAGCATTCGTATCCTATCAAGACAGTGCTGTTCGATGGTAAACAGCACGCCTTGATTTAGTGTGTGGTGAACTCATCTTAAATTTGCGGCAATTCGCCGCACTGCGGGCATGAAGGGCCTATTGGCCGCCACGAATTATTATTATTATTATTATTATTCCCGTCAGTAGGGTTTTCAAACTCATAGTTTCAATGAGTCTTGATTGTGCGTACTTTTTCTCTACAATAAGAGCCGTTTTTTGAATGCATGCGTGCATTGTGCATTTTGGCATTAAGCACTTGCAAACGGTTAATAGTTATTTCAGTATTTGTATGTATTGAATAAGGGCCGGTTTTTCAATGTCCAGTTAAGGGTCTCGGTTAGCTGGCTGACGGCTAATAGTCCCCGGGCCCATTACCTGTAGGAAGTAAGTGATTACCCAACCTTTGAGACTCAGTATACCTGCTTTCAATATCGACTTGGACTACGTACTATCAGTAATTTTTGCATATAGCGTGTGGGCCAACTTGAATTGAAGAACAGATTAACGAAGTCTCAACGGTTAGTGAAAGATTTTTCTCCTCCAGGCAATGGGCCCGGGGACTATTAGCCATCAGCCAGCTAACCGAAACCCTCAACTGGACATTGAAAAACTGGATGTAAAGTCTCGAGTATCACTAAATTTCTGAATTCATGGTAAACGTGTTGGAATTTCTAGAACTTATGAGCTGTGCAGCTCTGCCTCGAAGTTTATTTTTGATGTGAATAGTTAATACATTTCTTTGGTCACGCGTTGGCATTTGATATGCGCAATCACAAACATTCAGAAAAGTAGTCAAAAATATTTGATCACCTTCATATTCGGGAACAATGGAAAACACTTCGGAAAATTTGTATTGTTCGATTTCAGGAACAGGATTCTGAATTTCGCCATATTTGCAGGATTCTCCATATTGCTCAATGAATCGATTCAACAAACTGTACCTTTGGAGAGTTGTTGTAATTATTTCCGTCAACCAGCTGCACACCCTTAAGAGTACAACCTTCAAAAGTCTTCGAAAGACTTGTCCGAGCTAGGGAAGACGCAGCCCTTACCTTTTATCGTGTGATGCCATGCACGAGACCGATGACCATGCTGGGAATCGAACCCAGACCCTTAGGTTAGGAGACAAGCGCTCTACCATCATCATCACGACCGTCGAGCCGTACGACTATTTTGCAGTACCATTACCGACAATAATATTTGAATTGAGTCTGTGTAGAAATAATCAATCAGTATGATTATTTGAGAATAAAAGTATTTGTAAGTATCGAGATGATTCTTTGTCACTTACAGTAATAGTTTCATGGGTGATTCGTGTTGTTCTTGAAAATGGTCCACCAGGGGCTTCCCTCGGTGATCCTCCCGTGATCTTCAAGTGATGACTTCTTAGCAAGTTCTTTGATTCCTCGAAAGATTAAAATCCACCGCTACCAGTTAGTTTCTTTTTGTTCTAGCAGCGTTTAGGAATCCTAGCGACTACGCCAGTTGTTATTTTAGTTTTTCACTAATCAACTTTTTAAAAAATTATACAGGGGTGGCCAAAACCACCGTTATATTTTATACTGTGTGTGTCGTTCATGGTTGCCTTAAGTCTATTGGTATCAAATATAAAATACAGAATACCTTTAATCGACTCGCAGTTCGTATTTATAAGATTATTTATACACTGTCAGCATCTCTTTTGTTGCAGTGTAGGTGGTTATCGCTGGATTCGTTTAGTTTGGCATCACACTGACAAACCAGCATCGACCGTCCGCGACCATCCAGCAACGACCAAATAAAGGGGTCAATAAAATCTTTCAAACTCACACTGGTCGACCAAAATTTTCAGCAGATTGCAATTTTAAACATGGTCTTCGAATACTAGCTGAAGACAATCATTCAGTGTGAATCCGATAAATAATACACGTTTTGGAAATTTTGGTCGTAGTTGTACGGTTGCGGACGGTCGTTCATGGTTGCCTTAATCAGCAAGTCCTTATCTCTTAACATTGAGATTTGTCCGAGGCGCAATTCCAGTATATAACGGCTTATTTTCGCTATATAACAGGTATATACTCTCATTTTGACCAAACTGAACGAAACGAATTGAAGTGACCCTACTCTTTTATTTTGAGCTCATGAATTCAAGAGTCGGATCACTTCAGTTCTGTCAGTTTGAACTTAACGAAGGAATACACGTTTTGTACATGTTTATGCTCAGTTTTTGTTTTGTTGTTAGTTGTTCAAGGTATTGGGAGTGTTTTAGGAAAGGCTGATCACGTCTCTTTCATGGATCAGTTACAAAGCGATTCGTTCAGATTTACTAACGTGCTCCTCATATCATTCATATTCATTTTCACAGGTGAGCAAACCAAGAACCAAAATTGTTATTGCTATAAATGAATTAATTCTGTTTACTTCACTTCATTTTAAATGACAGGAAGTGGAAAAATGTGCGAATATCTGACAGAAAACTTCATTTTCCACAATCTTAATGGCAATGAAGTATGCTCATCACATTGTGGCACTAACTCCATAATTACAGATATAATTCAAACCAGTTTTTGTGACTCACTCTATATACATAACAGAAAAACACGTTGGACGGCCATCACTGAAGATCTTGAATCATGAATATGTGAAAACATTCATTCAAATCGGCTGATTAGTAGGTGAATAGGGATTTCCGATCTTATTTCCTACCACTTTGAATTATATAAAAAAATTAAATATTGAAAATTGACAATCTGTATGCGAAAATGATGGTTGAGGGTAGCAGTAAGACATACGTTTTGAGAAATATACTTCATTATTCTTTACTGGTACCATAATATTTTGCTGAAAGCGAATAGTTAAAAAGTATACGCAAATGTGCGTATCTGAAGAATCTAAACTTTCTACAGCACTTTCAGCCTATGGTATTAGCATTCTAGAGTAAGTATACAATATATTTTTTTATAGGTCTTACCTTTAAACGTGAGATTCCTAGTACTTCAATTCAATTCTATCTAGTTTTGCATCGAACCGAGGTAGTGCACTCTGGCCAGGTCACAATTTAAAGAAAAGTACCTATTTACGAGCACACTAGATATGATACCTTCAAGGTTTGATTTGACATTTGAATTATTTTTGTATAGATTCAGATTTATTTTTTGTTATTTTGTGTTTCTTTATAGAAGTGTTATATTGATAGGGTTCGTGAGTTGAGTGAAGCAGAAAGTACGTGTATGTATTTGAAATGTACCTATTGGCTTTCCTGCAGGTATCGTCGATCGAAACGAAATTGTAAAAGTGGGGATTTCTGTCTTGCCCCTTTCAGTCAGTCAGTCTTTCTGAGGTAGCCAAGCTGTTAAGAATCAATTGGACGTTAGTTGGAAAAGTGACAAGAATCATATCGAAAGATACCTAGCGGCCATCGAGCCATCCCAAAGAGAAGATTATCTAATCTTGTTGTGTAGTAGATTTGGGTATTGCTTCGTTGATGTTGGAGCGTCGTGGTACTTACGGGGCATTTCGTCGTTCATGGTTGCCTTAATCAGCAAGTCCTTATCTCTTGACATTGAGATTTATCCGAGGCGCAATTCCAGTATATAACGGCTTATTTTTGCTATATAACAGGTATATACTCTCATTTTGACCAAACTGAACGAAACGAATTGAAGTGACCCTACTCTTGTATTTTGAGCTCATGAATTCAAGAGTCGGATCACTTCAGTTCTGTCAGTTTGAACTTAACGAAGGAATACACGTTTTGTACATGTTTATGCTCAGTTTTTGTTTTGTTGTTAGTTGTTCAAGGTATTGGGAGTGTTTTAGGAAAGGCTGATCACGTCTCTTTCATGGATCAGTTACAAAGCGATTCGTTCAGATTTACTAACGTGATCCTCATATCATTCATATTCATTTTCACAGGTGAGCAAACCAAGAACCAAAATTGTTATTGCTATAAATGAATTAATTCTGTTTACTTCACTTCATTTTAAATGAAAGGAAGTGGAAAAATGTGCGAATATCTGACAGAAAACTTCATTTTCCACAATCTTAATGGAAATGAAGTATGCTCATCACATTGTGGCACTAACTCCAAAATTACAGATATAATTCAAACCAGTTTTTGTGACTCACTCTATATACATAACAGAAAAATACGTTGGACGGCCATCACTGAAGATCTTGAATCATGAATATGTGAAAACATTCATTCAAATCGGCTGATTAGTAGGTGAATAGGGTTTTCCGATCTTATTTCCTACCACTTTGAATTATATAAAAAAATTAAATATTGAAAATTGACAATCTGTATGCGAAAATGATGGTTGATGGTAGCAGTAAGACATACGATTTGAGAAATATACTTCATTATTCTCTACTGGTACCATAATATTTTGCTGAAAGCGAATAGTTAAAAAGTATACGCAAATGTGCGTATCTGAAGAATCTAAACTTTCTACAGCACTTTCAGCCTATGGTATTAGCATTCTAGAGTAAGTATATAATATATTTTTTTATAGGTCTTACCTTTAAACGTGAGATTCCTAGTACTTCAATTCAATTCTATCTAGTTTTGCATCGAACCGAGGTAGTGCACTCTGGCCAGGTCACAATTTAAAGAAAAGTACCTATTTACGAGCACAATATTTGTTATGATACCATCAAGGTTTGGTTTGACATTTGAATTATTTTTGTATAGATTCAGATTTGTTTTTTGTTATTTTGTGTTTCTTTATATAAGTGTTATATTGATAGGGTTCGTGAGTTGAGTGAAGCAGAAAGTACGTGTATGTATTTGAAATGTACCTATTGGCTTTCCTGCAGGTATCGTAGATCGAAACGAAATTGTAAAAGTGGGGATTTCTGTCTTGCCCCTTTCAGTCAGTCAGTCTTTCTGAAGTAGCCAAGCTGTTAAGAATCAATTGGACGTTAGTTGGAAAAGTGACAAGAATCATATCGAAAGATACCTAGCGGCCATCGAGCCATCCCAAAGAGAAGATTATCTAATCTTGTTGTGTAGTAGATTTGGGTATTGCTTCGTTGATGTTGGAGCGTCGTGGTACTTAAGGGACATTTTGGAGAAGAATCGCCATTCCAAACCCGTATCAGGAGATCATCACCAGCTAACGCACTTTTGTCGTCCTAATGCACTTCTGTATTTTTGTGTGGAACTCTTCTTGATGAAGTTAATCACTCAACATGGTATTCTGTCCTTTGTACTGTATTAAATGTTATTTTTATGAGGCGTGCATTTTTCAAACAATATTTTTTCAGTTTATTAAGTCAATTGATTGATTAGTAAAATGGGAGTTTCTAATTCTAATTCCTTTGGAATACCATACATTTCACTCCAGTTGGAGAACTAACTCTCAGTGGAGGCCGTAAGCTAGAGCGAAAGATATATTTTCGGAGGCTATGAGACTTCAGATATTCGTTCAAGAGTTGAGTCAGAGATACCTGTTCGAGACTTATGATGAAATTTCAAATTCAAGAATCTAGAAAGATAAAGTCCGTATGTCTATATAAAAACCATTACTTTCAATTTCATATAATATATCATTCAATTATTTTATTAAGAAAAGCTAAGACCCGACGATTGTTGGAAATTTGTATTTGAAAGAAAAGTAGCATATAGCTAAATAATCATTTACTTTGTGCGGAAAAACAGTAAATACCCTTAGATGGCATACAGTTTTGCAAATAGGTAACCTCTGCAATTGGATCCAATCGCCGACGGTTTTTTTAAAACTTTCCATACGGTATACCCTTCACCGCAGATCATATTTTCCTTCATACATAATACTTACATATTCACATATAAGGGTCTATATTCTTACACGATACGTATTTTTGATCCAAGTAACAACATTTATGTTATTTGTATTTTATTATAAATGTACTGGGTGTCCGGTTCAAATATTATTGAACATGCAGAGTTAGGGTGGTCGGTGGATCAGCGGTCTAATGCACAGGCCGTTCGAAACTCCAGCATAGCGATAGTCGGTTCGAATCCGATGTAGGTACGAGAATTTTTCTCAACTACCTTATATCGGATTCGATAGGCGGCCGCATGCCTTGTTGAAAAGCAAGTGTATTGTGAGTTGTCTAGATGTCAATCTCGTCTAGTGCTAGCTTGGAGTGCACACCGACCACCCGAGGTGGTGCTGTAGGTTTTCCGGGTTTTCCTACAGCTGAAAAGTGAATACATCACCTAAAAAACATCAGTAAGTCGCCCCGGAGCGCGACGGCAAATAATAATAATAGCCGTCCTCTACCCGCACAGGCTATGCCTTTGGGTACACTCAACGAGTGTTTATGAGGGAGTATTATTATTATTATTATTGTTATATAATTTTGAGTATTGGCTTTTTCTTTTTCCGACTTTCTGGTTCTTCAGGAAGAAGCAGAGTGTCGAACCTGCTGTGGAAGTAAAATAAGGTGATGCCAAAATATTTTTTGTACAGGTATGGTAATGGTTCTTTTAGTCACCTTAACGCTCGCTTGTGTCCTACTCACAACTATCTCCACTTAGAGCGTAGCCGAGACTTAGCAGGGATTTTGAGCGTCGGTCCCGAGATAAACACCTTGTATACTAAGCCAACTTTGTAGAATGTTACACAGTGGCGTTGCAATTTGAGGTTACATATATGAAAGAGAAGGGATTTGGGCATTTTTTATTACTATTCAGTTGTGTTTCTGTTTATCCTATCAATATCTGTTGGATCACTACTAATAGGAGCTATCAAGCTAGTCATTCTCAATCAGTAAGGATATATCGAAGAGATTCAGAACTTGTTTTGGCTAAATTAGTACCCCAGCAATCCTATTGCGACCTTTTGTTGTTCTGCCATTTCATTAACTTCAATTCGAATATTCTGGATTACAAATATCGACTGTTGACCAGAATTTCTTCCAGAGTGATCTAAACTGCATTGCTGACTAGTTGAAGGCAAAATCCCTCTACATTTCATTTCGAATGAATGCTACTCAATGTCATTCAAATTATCTCGCTCACTGCGATATGATCATTAATTTTCTCCCTTTATTACAACCGTTCGTTATTGTTCGTTAGTTCGATCCATTGATTTGGAATCCATACTATCCTGCCAATTAAATAGCTACTTACTGAATTTTAGGTAATCGGCAATATCACACTCACCTGAGAAGTTTTCAAAATACTTCAGTTTCATCAATGAGGCATGTTTTTTGAAATATGGAACAGCGAACAACTTATGAAAAAAAAGCCAACATCAGATGAAATCGAACATTTATTTCATAAAATATATTTCACATATGAGAAACCTACATAAAAGTTGGTGAAGTATAATATCTGACAATAACATTGAAATACGTAGTGCCTGAAATAGATTGAATCAATTCGTTTGTGCCCTATTCGAATTTCAGAAAATAAAGTGTTGATAACATTTTGCAACAAAGATATAAATATACATTAATTTATAAAACCTTATCCGAAAGTTATTATTTATTTTCTGCAGCTTCCTTTGCTTTTATGAAGTAAGTAATCATGTCAATTGGCAGAGGAAACACTATAGTAGAGTTCTTTTCAGCAGATATGGTATTCAAGGTCTGTACAATCAAAATAATTTATTTTATTATCAAAACAAACAGAAATATAAAACCACACAAGTGAATACAAAACGACTCAAAGTGAATTGCGAATAAGCTCAAAGAAGAAAAAACAATGAAGCAAAAAACTCAAGGGTCTATAAAGTAACAGAAGAAGAAACTGTTCAAGGCCTTCCGAATATCAGTCTCAATTGATAGATGAAAAATGTGATACAGTGATCAGTGATTTGCGATTAGAGCAGGGAAAAATGCATTGTATTAGTTACTGAATCTGACTCGGACTCGAATTCAATAGAGAAAGAAAATGCATGCAACGAATTCATTGTAATCGCAACTATACCCGGCCAAGATTTCACTTTCTGATTGCTATGTCATGGGGATTCAATAGCAATTATCAAATATATTTACAAAAAATTATGCTGAAAGATCCTTTTCCACAGTTTCTGGAAAAGATGAAATTTGATAACAATTCTATAGGTTATGTAGTATCAAATATGAACAGAGATATGAAAACTCTAAATGAATGAATCCCATTCCAATTTGAAGATTGAATTTGATCTGATGCATATCTCAAACTACCCCACCCTATGTGTTTCAAAGTTTTATCATTACATTTTTAAAGTTATGCTAGTCTGAAATATGTTTTGATCAAGTCTCAAGTGATTGTTGTAGATATATATATGTTTGTATTTGCTTAAATTTATTGGTTATTCTGTAGTTGGACGGTATGCAGTAGGATTTGATAATGAATCATCAAAGAGTGTTTTTAAACTCCTTTACTGAATTCTCTGAATTTTAATATGTCTGGCTTATATTCTTTTTTAGACAGGGTTGATGAAATGAAGATACTACATTCCTCCTATATATTAAACAAAAAGTTTCAACGGTAAAATAAAGAACAAAGAGAACAGCTAAACTGTATATGTATTTTTTGAATCACACATAGAATTTTCGAAGTGTCTGGGTTTCCTTGAATAGGGCTATTCAAATTCGAGCCTGTGCATTGGGATCTTTGTGACTGTAAAATATAAAGGAGTGGTTGAATGGCGGCAAAGTGGCGTATTTCAATAAATTCAAGCATGTGACTCAAAAAGTTCTGATCTAGCTTCTTCGGATCTGGACTTATATGGGAGAAATCAAAAATTTCGATATTCTCCTTCTACTGTGTTTTGTAAAGATTTTGATAAACTTTTGCAATAGCAAATTATTCAGTTCTGTGAATACAAATTATATACAAAGAAAAGTACGAATTGAGCCATCCTCAACATTTTATTCAAATAAAGACATGTACTTTTCATTGTATTTTGTCAAATACCAAGAGTCATGTTTCATATTGGCGTCGTATTTTCATCTGAACTAAAGGAAATACTGAACTATTACCAGTGAAATCTGAACTTTTTTTCAATGATATAACAGCTTTAATTGAAAAACATGAAAGGATAAGAAGTGAATATAATGGAATGTTGACATTTTTCAATAAAAGCTTTTATGAAATTAAAAAGCTGTTGAAATTGTACTGGTAATAGTTCAGTACCTATTTTCAAACTACTTTCTAGTTCACATAAAAATATTACGCCAATGTGAAACATGACTTTTTGCATTTAACAGATTCGTGCGTGAAAATAAAAAGCTGAGGGAGAACTAATTTTGAAAATACTCTGTAAATCATTTTTATTCACATAGTTGGATTGTCTACAAAAAGTTGCTATAGAAAAGTGCCAAAAGTTTCAAAATGTATTCGTATAATAAAAATGTATAGACTGAAGGTGAATTTTGATTTTTTTCTCTTTGACTTCAGAACCAAAGAAGTTAGATGAGAGTTTTTCGATTCATATAAATGCCATTTTCTTCCATAGCCGATATCCCAATGCTTCAACTTGAATTTGAATAGCCTTATATATTTAGAAGGTCAGGTAGAAGAGTGGCTGAAATCAATGCTTTTCAATCATTCTGGCTTGCCGGTCGCGGGTTCAAAGCCCAACGACTTCACTATATTTTTTTGATTGCCTGAGAAAGTGCTGGGAATCGCACGTTGAAAGGTAAGACCTCGTTAATCCTTGGCTCGCACAAGTTTCGACTTCTGAGAGCTGTCGTTTATAGGGGACGACAGCTGGTTAACGGAAAACAACAAACAATTTGGTTGGACCTGCTAGTGATATCGAAATCAGCTGCTGATCTCTGCTCCCCTACTACTACAAACACCTAGGTTTTATCCACTCATATTTGTGTATATCGAACTGAATAAAAATATAATAACTTTTTTCCGTTGGGAATGTCCCAGCTGGGCCCTGTCTTCGGTACCCCGATTTATCCGGAGAATGCGCTGGTATGTTGCTAACCCAAGTAAACACTCTCAACGTCCGTGGAGTAGGTGCTTACTGGGACCAAGGTTCATGTGCCCTGAGTAGCCGTAGTCGTATGAGGTAGACAAAAAAAATATTGAATCTTCAATCTAAGTGAACTAAGAATTTTGGCCTTCTGTATTCTTCAGCTAAGATTTATGCCACATCACGGCAAGCTGGAATAACTTTCAGATTCGAGAGGAGCTTGTGCAACATTACACAAAGTACACTTGTCATCAGAACCACCAATGCAACATAATTGTTTGGATAAAGCCTGCAGAGTTCAGAAAGTATGTCTAGAATAGTCCGTTTTCCCCCCTCTTTTCGGAAGATGTTCGTTTCGTTAGGAGCTGCTGTTTGGAATCTGACATGACAAGATATTATGATGAGGCGAGTCTTCCAGAGTCCGATACATTTCACTATTCGATTTAAATTCCGATGAGCTCATGTGGTATTGTATCGAATGTTTTGTAGTACTGGATTTAGGCCACTGGAAGCTCACACTCGTTTGTCGATGAGCAGGTTCTCCTTGCAGCTAGCGACCCCCTTTCTTGATCCTCTCTGCACATATATACGTTTATATAATGGGTTAACTACAGAGATAATATGCAATTTTGAGATGCCAAAAACATCTTATAACAGGCGTTGATTAGGTTAACGGTCTGTAAACAAATCTCCTTGGGTATTGGCACTGTTCTCCTCGATGAACCAATCTAAAATCTGTTGTTTCCCATCCAACCATGAATTGAAAAATCTTACCAGACAGTGGTGGTTGCTTGGATATTTTTTCCACCAATCATTATTTAGCCTATAAGGACTTACATCAGCGAAGTTTTTCAAGTCTTAGGGTGCCAGTAGAACTTCTCACGGTGTTATCGGATTGCTCAGTTCATTGAGCTCGAGCTGATGAAGCCTCCTGCAGAAAACTTCAAATTGCGCTAGGGCTTGGGTATTTACGTTAATTGGTTGCGGATAATCATAGATATTTTTGTAGAACATTTCGACCCAATCAACAGCCGGCAGGTTATCTACAACACATTGAGGCTCTTGTAATAAGTAAGTAAATTAATCGTGGTGCTTCATGTTCTTTCCTTTACAACAACCAGCATTAGTTTGTTATTTATACAGCACTGATCGATGGTGAACAACACGCCTTGACTTAATGTGAGGTGACCTTGTCTTAATATTTGCCGCACTGTACGTGTGAAAGGCCTAATGGCCGCCACATAGATCCATGTTGTCTCGCCGACTTCAACTTTATCTCATCTTGTGTACGCGCCGCTCATGCCTTCCAATCATACGGGCAGTATCTCTCCTTTGTATTCCATACACTCTTATAAACAGATATTTGCTAGATGTCAGCATCTTCTGGAAGGCATTCGTGAATATTTGCTTCCACCTCTTTCAGTTGTTGTGGTTCCAGAGACTTGGTCTTATGAAGCACCCTGCAGGTTCTGACGACATCGCTAGTATAATGCAAGTCTCCTCTGCAGCCACATCGAAACTTGGCATATCTGCCACTACGTTAACTGGCTAAAAAGGAACTCTGACATAGCCTCGACCCAGAAGTTTATATACAACATAGTCCTTGATATTTTGTTCGGAAAAGGCGCACTGCTCTAGTAACAATGCAATTCGTCCACTCAACGCACTTGTTGTTATCGCGGTTGTCATCGTTTTGTAATTCTTCGGCCCCACCACATTGCCTTCGACTCCTAATCTAAGGAGGTCGGTTGTGTGGGGCTCTTTCTCGAATATGGTCGACACCAGAGGGGATGCTCTTTTCCTCTCGGTTGCGTCGATTCCATCATTATTATTATCATTGAAGTACTGTTCTGCTAATCAAAAAATGAAGATTTTGTTTTCCTCATTTGATTTGGATACAAAATATTAATTCAGTTCAAGCTTAGCTTCTTCATATGGGGGGTTCTGTATTTCGATGTTTGAGAACACTTTTTGTTATTTTCGTCATTCGGCTGCACCCGTACGAGCAACCCTCAAAAATATTTAGGAGACTTGTGCTTGACTTAACGAAGGTCTTACCTTTTCATGTGAGATCTCAAGCAAGATGTGTATAAAAGAACTCGTGTAATAAAATTTCAATAACTCCCATGATGTTATTGAATAGTGTGGTACATAACATAAACGGATAATTTGGACGAAGTTGAAATCCTCTTCTTTTCACACTATCCCACAAAAGTGGAGAATTTTTTGGTAAATATCTGACAGAAAACAACTACTTCTCCTTACGAGCCTTGAATTACATCTGACATATATCCATGCAATGTTCCTCGAGGACGGCACTATTGCAAATGGTAATCGTAATCAAGCATTCAATACTATAATCACCTGCATACATGATATTCTTCAAGGTTGTTTCCTCTTATCTTGTAGGGACATTGCACAAATAGATGTTCGTGGAGAAAAATACTTGTTTTCTGTCAGGTATTCGCTTCGACAGAATTATTCCATTCATTTATTTGAAGAACTTTGTTCGAATACATATGGGTGGTGCACATGACATTTTTCAATATGTCTTGGCTTTCTTAGATATATCTGTAACTAGTGATAATCGAGTACAGTCATGAAGAATGATCTCTCGGAACATATTATTTCACTTAGGTATATATAGTTAAGCTACAATGAATTATGCAGAGTCAATATCTTACCACTATTCACTTCTCTAAATTAAGAATACAAATATATTTTCCCAGATAATGAAGATGAATATAGAAACGTAGATCCGGTTGAAGAAATGTGTAATCTACCATTCAAAGAGAGCTACTATGGACATTTTGACAGAGTAATAATTTTTCATGATGAACTGACTACAATTTAACAAATTCTAATAGGTTATTACAGAATATTTTGGTAGAATAGATCAAATTTCAATTCCATTAACCGCTTGAGACAATCACGAAAAAATTAATTGAAGTGATTTGTTATTGCTTCACCTACTGCCAATCACGAGCCTGAAATTTGGCACTATGTAATATATTTTTGGAAAGTATCTGGTTTCAAACCAAACTATTTCATTTCGACTGGAGAATCTCAATATCCTACTATTCCTGGATGTAGTTCACCATCATGTCAATGGGAACTGGGTAAATGATGGTTGAATTTTTTGCAGTACATATTTTCGCCACCGTCTGTGTGAAATAAGGACATAATATAATTACAAATTATACGAAAATTATACCATTTGAATACTGAATAACTCAAAATGAGTCTGAGGGAAATGGTGAGCTATTGAATGGAAATCAATTAATTTGTCTTTGATTATCCTGACATTTATTTATTTATTTATTCAGGAGCTTGATCGATACTCGTTGGAGCACAGCCAAAGGGCATTGAACAACAGGTGAATTATATTGATTAGCTCACTTCAAACATTAGATTAGTTTATTTCATTTTTGATCTTTTTTTTTCATTGAATGTTTGATGATCTGTGACCTGAATCTCGTAAAAATCTGGATATTTTATGAGAAATAATTTGAATCGTCACAATTGGTTTGAAATTTCTCAAACCTTCGTAGATTTTAATCAACTAAATTCAGGAGTTTTTCTGAAATAGATATGAAAACTTGTCTGGCTAGTAGGAACTTCATTTATCGTATTCACCATAGACAGAATATGCTATTTTTTATTTAAAAAAGTGATACATGTGTAAGTAACGGTATGTAATTAAAACAATGTAATGTCAATAACAATGTACTCATTGAATAAAGAACATTTTTTTCAAGGAAATGGCAATATTTGATTCTGAAACATATCATGAGACAAAACAAAAGAGTCGTAGATGGTCGTAAGATGCCAAATATTTTGTAATAACCTATAATATGAAACAATGAAATCGTATCATAATAATGACATAGAAATATACATTTCACTATCCAATTTGATTATGGTAACTGTTACAAAATGCAATCAGAGGTAGTAATTACAAAGTGCGCGGATTGAGTTCTGGATATGATTTAAAACCAATTGAAGTGAACTGAGATTTCTTTCAGTTATTGGGATTATAATGTCCCCGTTTTGAATTAAGTAGTATTTGAAATTGCAATGAATATGTCATATAAAATTAACGTAATTAGTTTTTATGCAGAAACATTGACCCTCCTCATTATCCTTACTCATGAAGGATATTCCGCAAATCAATATTTCATATCATCATCCATATTTGATCCTAATTTGGTTCCTTGTTATATTAGATATGAACTTAGTTATGTTGTGAGTTTCCATGATCATGGTACAGATGTTTGTCAAATTGAAAACAATTTCACTCTCGGATCATCAGAAATATAATATTAATAGTCTAGGCTATTGTTTGACGATATTAGTCTTCGACATTCCATATTTCAATACTTAACCTAGAAGTTCCATAGACAGTAGTCATAAGTATGATTTTTCAAATTCATTTACTTCTTTGCATCCATTGCCTTCATAAAATACGAAATGATATCAATCGGTAGTGGAAAAACTATGGTTGAGTTCTTCTCTGTAGATATGGTGTTAAGTGTCTGTCGGAAAGTCAAAATGGTATCAATACAGTGATCGAACATATTTGGAAAAGGTTACTTTTGAAAATTTCAGAAAGTTGAAGTCAACATTTAGATGGGACACGCAATTCGAATTATAGCTAATTTAGACCTATACTGCTTGTGAAGTATGAAGAAATACTATACCAGAACCTAAGGACAATCATATTCTCTGTATGGATTTATTAAATTTATTAAAATAAACATCTTGAAGAAGTCAATGGAACTGAACGAAAATCCAAATTCAACTGAAGTTTTTATGAATATTTCATTTGTAATTTCACAACTTCGTGAAAATGAAGAACTTTTAAACTTTTGTATATATATATATATATATATGAAAACTAAAAGTTCGGGTTGAACCGCGTCTAGAATTAGAATTTTTTGAAATTCGACGTTTCGGCTCCGATTTTGGAGTCATTTTCAAGAACTGAAAAAGAAAGAAAATTAATGAAAGGTTGAAACGTAATTCTACGCTGAGGTCTCAATCTGCCTACTCCTCAGGTATAGTTACGTTAGGTTTTTGTGACTTTACGTCGGGGACTCAATCTGCCTACTCCCCATGTCTCGTTACTGGTTCTCTCTAAGGTCTCAATCTGCCTACTCCTTCGAGATAACTGAGGAATTGTGGGTTGAGGAACTGTATTTATAGTGGGCGTGGCTGTTATGGCCGTGTGCAATGTATTGGCGCGAGGTGAACTATGGGCGGGAACTGAGTTGGCGCTAGATGAGCTGTGTGCGGGAACTTGGTTGGCGCTAAGTGAGCTGTGTGCGGGAACTGGGTTAGTGGGAAATGAGTTGTTGCGTGCAATGAGAGGCTTCCAGGTATTGGGAAGTCTACGTCGTCGTCGCGAGTGTTGAGGCAATTATCATTTTACTTAGTTTGAAAAATGTTTGGGTTTTTTAACTGGAGACATGAATATGGCAAAACCATGGTTGAAAAGTGGGAAATCATAACAATTGTCGTTTTTCCAATTCATTGTAAATTGGTTAAATGTCAGTGTCTCTGGGCATCTCATCCAGGACATGAAAATATCACATTTCTTGTTGAGACTGCAAGCGAAAGGGTTTACGTTCAGCTTTTTGAACCTGCTCAGTATTTTTGAAAAAATCTTGTGTTTGCTTTTCAATTTGTAAAGACAAACATAATAAGTTCGTCGCACGGATCGATAACTTTTTTTGCTGCGAGTGACATCATTCAATTACCTGTACGGGGAACCAATGCGACTGCCGTCGTGTTTTCTAGCCGAAAAAATATGTTGTAGTGCGAGAGATTCGATGCAAAGCAACGCAACAAACAATATTAAAGGAAGATCTTTAAGAAACGTAATTATACGAAATCCCTTTCCACTGGCAGACTAGATTGCAGCAATGCCTTCATTTTCAAAAAATGATTCCCACCTGAAGTAGAATTATCAGTAAATAACTCCAATTCAATATATAGGTCACCGATCGAACGAAACAGGTCAAGTCAACAGGTATCCCCCAATAGCTGTTATGACAAGTAAATTGGGCATTCTTACAAAAACCCGTGCTTTAGGGCTGGCCGCTCCGAGAAAAGGGTGCCCTGGTTAGTTTGATATCTTATTTCGTTACTTATCTCATAATGACATGGTCATAGATTTGTACTCAGCACCAAAAACCAAAAAGGAACACAGGCTGTATTACAAGGTTCCTTTTTGAGAAGTTGAGTAAAAACCCAAGCTGCTTCATTATTCTATGATCAATTATATATTACGGACGCCTAATTGGAAAATTTTCCCTACGATTCGGACGATAATTGAATACGCAACAAGAACTCTTTGTTTTCATAATATAGTTATCATTGGGCACAACTTAACCCAAACGTCAACAGTTGTGCTCTCAAAAGAAACCTCCAAGTCAACTGTATATATAAACTTGTTTTTCGAGATGAGTTTTGCCACAAATTTTTACTCCCAATTTTGAGGTGCCTATTCGCCACATAGTGATTTAAAATGTTGGAGGGCAGGATAGGATGATGTGAGCCGTCACGTTTTGGTATCGAAGATTTTCAATATAACTGGCCCTCACTATGAAGAAAATCCTGAAAGTGAAATTCCAAGATGTATGGAAAAATGCCCCGGGCATAAGACAATTGGAATTGCATGTCGAACACCCTCCTATTAGACTACTAAGAAGACGCAGATTCTGCTCACCCTGAGCAGAAAAAAAGTGGGACTTCTGGTAGGACTCCTGATGGCACTGCCGTCTAAACGAACATATCAACACTATAGGTATCACGGATGATAGTGAATTCAGGTGGTACCTTCGACCACATATCTTTATTTTCCATATATGTATACAAAACTATTCAATTTTTTAATATGGATAGAAGTATTTCTTCATCAAAAGTTCTGCATGTTCCAGAGCCTAATTGTGAATAATCTAATCTTAAAATATGTCCGATGTATACGAGTAGTGCCAATGAATATGAATGTTCTCGAAGAGTGAGGAACTTTTAAGTGTGTTAATATAAGAAATTTCTATCATAAAAAGAAATAGAAATCAAGTACAAATGAAATAACCAAAAAGTCACATTTTCAAAAACAAAAACATTCTCAAAGTTGAGATCGAGAATGGACAATTTGAAATTTATAGCATTGTTGACTATTTGTATCATCAACACATAGCCAATATGATCGTTCACAATATCCACTAGGGCTTTTCGTGAAATAGCGACAAAAATATAAAATAGCTGACGTTAATTTAATCAATATCAAAATTTCAGGTCACAGATCATTATATATTAACTAACTAGTGAAACACGACTCAGAAAAATTGTTTGAATAATTTAAAGCTCTTCATTTCTCAAGGACTCATTGCATTCATATTTGATGGATTATTTTTCCAGGCTCCATACATTCATGCTTCCTTGAGAATACAAAAAATTTCATCAACCCAAGTATGTATACATTTAAAGCTTTATAACTGTAAATAATTCTCGCGTGTGGTCATTACGGGCAATAAAATTATTAATACATTCAAATCTTTTTTTGTACTGGATGTTTATATGATTCTTCCTTAGGTATTGACGTTTTGGTCAGGTGGGATTTTTGTATTTTGTACATCATCAAAGCTTTCTACAACATAGGACACATTAGCCTGTGCGATGCGCAAACTACAGACAAACACAGGGAGTAACTGTGGGAAAAAGATCGAACACCGTTCTCCATCGGATAAAAAGAATATAAGAAAAAAGAAAGGTTTGGTCGAGCAAGCATTCAAATCTCAGATGCCCGAGATGATGATATATCATTAAAATATTGAAGTATGATTCCTTCGAAATGAACGTGAACTATTATTGAACCGGTAATTTAATAGAAACCACTATTTAGAAAGATTTCAGGATCCGTTCAGCACCAGTTATTTCGAATAATAAATTGATGATTATTTTGTACTATTAGTTCTTTCAAAAGATTTGTTTGAAGTGAATCGACATATTTTATTGATCATATAAGTACAATCATGCATAGTGTAAAAATTCTCCTGATACTGATACTATCGACAACCCCAACATTCCAGGAAGATGTAACGCAAATCAACTACTCAGAAAGTATACAGTCTGAAAGACCTGGCGTGTTTCTTCAAACTTTCTGATTTGCTAATCTTACTCTGTATTTCAGTAGAAGCTTAGGTGAAGTAATGAACACCAGGACACTATTTTCTATACTAAGACACCTGTTTCAGTCTCCAGATGACCATATTCTGAAAAAATATTTGAAATCTATTCTATCTAAATCTAAATCTTTTTGTCCCATTTATACTATACGGTAACGGAAGTTAGGATACAAGTATCTAAGTTTTGGTATCGATCTAGTATAAATAAGGCAAACTTTGTAATTTATATTTCTCCAGAAGATGGTCACTTGGTAACTGAAACACGTGTCGATATGTAAGAAATTTTAATTTTGTTTTGATATAAAACTACATTGATTTTGAGTTTTAGTGTCGATTTATAAAAGAAAAATTTTGATAATCAGTTTTTTTTTCAACATCCAATTGAAAATCGAATACTTTTTTGAAATAATTGAATGACTTCAATTAATCAATAAGTTTCAAGAAAGCTCCGTTGGCCTTCGCTCTCCAAGAGTAAACGTATTGGTAACATTGAATAAATCGAAAAATTGAAATAACCCTAAACCCTGTTGAAATAAAACCTAATATAATGACATAAAAGTTGCAAGATTTATCCGTTAGTCTAAATATAACTTATTATCAATATGGGTAGTTGAACAATTTCATTGTTTAATAAGATTTTGAGATCTCAAAATAAGGCAATAGACATCAAACAGGATGTCCAACTGAAAACGAAAGAAGACATTTTCAGGAAATTCGTATTTTGATTTGAGGGGGACACTTCTTTCGGTATTTTTGATTCCGCCACTTTCACTCCACCCCGAAATAATTGAATGACATCAGGCGTTGAGAATATATCTTCTTAAAGCTCTTACAAATCTCCTTTCAATAGTCTCTGAATTATTAGTTACACCCAATACACCAAATTCAAATTGTTAAGTTCACTCATAACCACCATCATTGCGTTTCTGGACCAAACGTTTATTATATGAATAGATTTAAATCTTCTCAAAAATCGTTTGCATACAAGTTCGATTGATCCCAGACACAGATGCCAGCTTTCTCATACCTACCAATTTGTTGCGAATTTTTATAAAATTATATCTACTGGAAAACCCTCTCACTTATTCAGAAAGTTATCTTTCAGAACCGATGTACACCAAACATTGATCATTTTTTTCCGTGGCTTCTTCTCGTATCAGATCGTCAGCTTGTACTTGCAATCGGGTACCGACTGAACTCAAGTTACCACCACTCAAAACATTCAAAAAGAAACTGGATAAATATTTATTCGAAAATAATAACTCGAATATTGACATATGATCTTGAAATGGCTTTCTCTTGTATCTTATATTATAGAGTGCGGCTTTTAATAGTCCCTCCTTGATTCCTTTTGAACAGTTTGACGTACAAACTTTTAAAGAAACGTTCGGAAGGTATAACCGATACTATATTTTAAAATAAAACACATTGTGATTGCTTCATAGATGGCGTGAGGGGGCACATCAACTCAAAATTTAAAAAATCTTGGGGGGTCAAGTGTCACGGACTCAGAAAAAATGTAAACGGTTGAAAAGAGAATTGAATTATATTTTCAACGATGACACATGTGAAATTTCAGTTGATGTGCCCCACCACGCCATCTATCGAGCAATCACAATGTGTTTCATTTCAAAAATTAGTATCGGTGATACCCTCCAAACGTTTTTTTTGTTTGTACGTCAAACCGTTCAAAAGTAAACAGGGGGCACTATTAAAAGCCGATGTATGTACATGTACTGCTTTCGAGTACTACTCGCATGTTTATCGATATTCTGCAATGTTTCATTTTATGTTCAGTTTATAATTTGTGTCATATTCCTCTATCTTTTTGTTATTGAGATACCATAACTTCTCCAGCTCTATTAAATTCAGAATTATTTTTGTGTTTCATTTATTATTGTTATTATAATGGGCCGTGGTGGCATGCGAGTTGAGTACGCTCCATAATCCAAACATCCGTAGGAGCATGAGATCGAATCTCAGCACTGCCACCGGTCTTGTGCATGGCATCACACGTATTAAAAGGTAAGGACTACGTCTTCCCCTAGCTCGCACAAGTCTCTGACTTCTGTAGAATAGTTTCAACAAAAATTTTCAAAAACAACAATCATTAATTCATTTTGGATGGTTGGATGAAAGAACAAGCTCTGAACAAGCATTGAATGTTCATGTGCAGAGATTGAATCCTGCCTTTTGTTAGGTTAGTTTGAGTGAGTATTGATTATTGCTAATATGAGTCCCGAAACAACAACTTCATTAGATTCATCAGCTACATGTCCATTCCTCGGTTTTTATTCATTCCCCATCTCTTGATTTTTTACCAACTCCAGTAAATACTTCCTACTGACATGTCGATCTTGATGTTGTTTATTCGCACATTCATTATTCATAAAGTAAAAACAGTTTCAAAAATGTTGAATCAATATTGTACGGATTGTTGATACAGACTGCCACGCTGTGGGAAAATGATTGTTTGAAGACTGATTTGGTGTGTCTAAGGACAGGTAGTACAGTTTTTTGCAGAGCTGGGTAATTCCTAGTTGAAAAGTAATTAATAATTACAATTACTTTTTTTTCGTGTAATTTGTAATTGTACTCAAGTACTTTTTTTCTAGAGTAATTTGGAATTGTAATTGCGGTAAAATCTGTGCAGGAATTGTAATTTGTAATTATATTTTCATATAATCTAATTACAATTACTTCTCATAAGTAAGTAAATAATGTTATTGAATATAACATTAGTCTTCGCAATAGACATACAGGGTGTCCCAACGAAAACTTTCCACACGGATTTACTGGGAAATGACAAATTATTTTCGGAAACGCTGAAACACGTCGATTTTGATTTCTAGGGGGACACATGTCATTGATGAATTTAGTCACGCAAATTCATCCCCCTGACAGGGGCGGCTACCCCATTGCGAATCATCATAGGGAACTTGGGTCGAGTGATACATCATCTTAAAGCTCTCGTCATTCTCTACCCAAACGTTCATATTTTTTCAAAATCGAATGACTGGTAATTGAGATTAGTGTGGTAATAGGTTTAATTTAAATAATCAATATCGTACCTGTTCTTATCGAAATTCAATTTATTAATTGCTCGAAATGAGCCCCTCCTACCTCCATACAATGATAAAGTCTACTTTCGAAACTATTACGAACGTTTGCCAATACTTCTGCAGTTATTCTGCCGCACTCGTTTACAATTCGACCACGTAGATCCTCTAGTGACTCTGGCGGAGTGGCAAAAACTTTGCTTTTGAGATGCCCCCATAAAAAATAATCCAACGGGTTGAGGTCCGGTGATCTAGCTGGCCACTCAATTGTTCCTCGTCGCCCTATCCAATGATTGGTATGTCGTTCATCCAGAAAGTTTCTAACCGCCACTGCATAGTGAGGTGGTGCTCCATCTTGTTGAAAATGGAGGTTGTCTTCCGAATAATCTCCATCGTTTTCGATAATATCCGTTATCATGGGATCGATGGCATTCTCAAGAAGATTTAAATACATTTGTCCATTCAAATTATCATCTATAAAAAGTGGTCCAATAATATTTTTGCCAAAAATACCACACCAAACATTCAACTTCTGCGGAGTTTGTGTGTGGACCTCACGTATTAACCTGGGATTGGTATCGCTCCAGTAGCAGCAATTGTGACGATTCACGTTTCCATTAACAAAAAATTTACTCTCGTCTGAAAAACAAATATTGAAGAGCAAATTGGGATTTGTTCTCAGACGCTCAGACATTTCCTCACAAAACTGTTGACGTCTGTCAAAATCGTCTTCGTTCAGTTCATGTACAAGTTTTAGTTTGTATGGATGGAATCGCTGTGACTTGAGAATTCTCTGAATACTCGATCGCGCTACACCTGACGCGTCAGCCAAGCTTCGAATACTTTGAGTAGGATCCATAGCCACGTGTCCCAAAACCGCTACCTCAACAGCCTCGTTCCTTATCAGACGTTCAGGATGATGTTTCTGGTTTCCCACAGACCCAGTTCTTTCGAATTTCTCAATCAACGTTTGAACATAGGTATGAGATGCATTTTTCCCTGGATACCTTGTATTGAAAATTCTAGCTGCAGCTCTTAGACAATCATCATTTTTGTAGTAAAGTTTCACTAACTCAATTCGTTCTTCTAATGCGTAAACCATTGTCAGGCAGAAACTTAACTCACAGAATACGAATCAAATGATATTTCCATAAGAATCATGCGAACTGTGAATTCATGCTGAGAACATACACGCAGGAGAACCATAAAAAACAGGTATTTTTTGTCTATGAAAAAGTCAACAGAACAAAAACTAAGAAATATGGTTTCCGGGCTTCAGTGCCGTGGTCGGTTCACCTCTGTGGAGGTTCCTTTGGACGTTTCGCTCACAATTGGGGTGGGCATCTTCCGCTTGTAATGTTGTATTCGCGAATAGCGACATAAAACTGATACTTGGTTGAAAGATCTTCGCAATTAATAGTCCCAGCCTGGCTACTTACTTTGTTTGACTAATTTGTTTTCGTTTTTCGTGGGGTGACTGGGTTACCTGACCGGATGGGATGTTGCCATTTTCTATCTGTCCACTCATTGAGTCTTAAAATAGTTAATAAATTGAATTTGAATAGGAACAGGTAAGATATTGACTATTTACATTGAACCTGTCAACAACACTAATTTCAATTTCCATTCATTCGATTTTGAAAAAATTATAGACGTTTGGATAGAGAATAAAGAGAGCTTTAAGATGATGTATCACTCGACCCACGTTCCCTATGATGATTCGCAAGGAGGTAGCCGCCCCCGTCAGGGGGATGAAGTTGCTCGACTAAATCCATTACTAACATGTGTCCCCCTAGAAATTAAAATCGACCTGTTTTCGCGTTTCCGAAAATAATTTGTTATTTCCCAGTAAATCCGGGTGGAAAGTTTTCGTTGGGACACCCTGTATACATAGCATTGCAAAGTGTAAGGAATTGTGGAAAAAGGCAAATCGGCCGAAGACTGCGGAAATTATTCAATCACACTTGGGTCATACATTTAGTTCGCCAGGTGTAACTAGGTGGAACTCATTATATGACAGTATAAATCAAATAATTTCCGAAAAAAAAAATTACAGCTGCAATCTGTTTACTGACAACGAATTTACTTACTTCGAAGAATACCGTGATGTTACTAAACCATTACAAAAACATTCAAATGTGGTGGAAATATACTGGTGAATAGTGCAATTGAAGGTATAGAGAAAAGATTGGAAAAACTACTGACTACAAGATCGCCATGCTGTTTTAGGTGCAATTTCCCATCCAGAATTCAAGTTGCGTTGCTTTCCAATAGTAGAAGGAAAAACTGGATTAAGCAAAGAAGATTTAAAGCAACTTCTTGTAGCAGAATGTGAACTATTGCATTTTCAAGATCAAGATTCAAATACCGATTCGTATCCTACACAACTGACCAAAAACAATCCAAATGAAGATTTTTTAGATTTCAATGAAGATGTAACACCTTTCGTTGAAAACAAAAATAGGGTACAATTGAAAGTTTTACAGTACTTAAATGATTTGAGAAAAAATATGACCATGCTAGACAGTTATCCATTGGTGAAAAACGTATTTTTTAAATATAACACCGCACTTCCTTCTTCTGCGCCTGTAGAAAGATTATTTTCCTTTGCCACAATGGTCAATGCGCCCAGTAGGAATGCGCTGAGTGACACTAAGTTTGAAAAACTAGTTGTACTGAAAAGTAACAATAACAAAACGGCTCCAGACTAATAACACCTGATTTATGTGGTATACTATAATAAATCCTAAAACTTTTGTGTTGATGTAACTTTTTTGTCAATAAACTCTTGAATGTTCAAATGTTCAATTATTATTGAGTTAACTATAACTATACCGATATTTTTATAAATTACTCTACTTGTTATTTTTTATTGATATTGTGCTTGATCTTAAAGAGGTATAAACATTTTCGATTTGATTTCTCATAAATACCTAATTGATATAAATTTTCTGATGTATTTGTACAGGTATTCACCATTCAGTTGAACACTTAATTATGAATTTTTTTAAATATTAGGGTTCCTCAATTTTATTGTTTTATCCGAAAGTATTTAGAAAAAAGTAATTAGTAATTCCTTTTTTTAAGTCATGTACTTTGTAACTGTAATTAATTCCTTTTTTACAAAAGTATTTTGTAATTGTAATTAGTTCCATTTTGAAAAAGTACTTTGTAATTGTAAATTCTTTTAAAGTACATGTAATTACCCAGCTCTGGTTTTTTGACGTATTTTTAGATTATAAACATCAGTTCTGTATCCGAATTTCTGATGTATATAAGGAGGTGTTTTTGTAGAGTACCTATATTTAATGAGCCAAACATGCCATATGAAAGCATCTCCGATTGTACATATTCAGCAAATTAATTTCTTTGAATTTATGTGAAATATGATGATATTTCCTAATCATGTGAATGAGCCTCATACATGAGTTTTGAAGTATCTGAATTCGTCTGCTCTCGATACCATTTATACACCCCAAAGGTGGTTGAGGCGATGCAGCCAACGGAAATAGTGACCCGTGGGCCCTAGCTTACCGTACACTGACGTGATAAACACACTTATTCCCCCGACACTTAACACACACCCACTCACATATTATAGGGGGGTGCGAGAACTTGAAAAATCTGGGTGCTAAGGAGGGGCATCAGATTGAGTGTTGCGGGACTGGTAGCCGGTAATGAATCACCCGCAGCCGCCGCTCCATCCGATTGAGAACCAGCCAAAGTTCTAACGAGGAGGAGGATTGAAATAATTCGCTGTGGGAATTCGAAAATCTGGTCCTCGGTTGGAGCCAAGGAGGGGCCTTGAGTTGGGTGCTGTGGAATTGGTAGCCGGTGAATGAATCGCCCGCGGCCACCGCACCACCCTATCGAGAACCAGCTCTTCCAGTACTTTCACGAGGAGGCGAATAGAAGAAACTCGCGGTAAGAACTGGAAAACTAGTCTCCAATGGAAGCCGAGAAGGGTCCTCGTATCGGATACTGCGGGTCTGGTAGCCGGTGATAGAATCACTCGCGGCCGCTGCACCGCCCGACTGAGAACCAGCCCTACCAGGACTCCTAGGAATAGGCAGATTGAAAGAACTCGATCCCTTGACAAGCACCTACTTGCCTGGCTGCAGTAGCGGCCACCCTGCATCTACTTCTACTACTACTGGTCTATATACAGTATCGCAATTATTTAGGTGTGAAAGCACAAGCTAGTCACATAATAATTTCTTTACAGATGATATGAATTTTCTTTGAGCATATATCATCTTTGGAGTTGCATATGCGATGTTCACTTCAGATAATATACAGGGTGTTCCAAATCAAGTCGGCACCATTGCCAACTCCGTTATTATTGATGCTACGAATTCGGTTAAATTGGCAAACTAGTAGCATTTTTAATGGCCTTCTCGATGCCGAAAACAAACAAAAAATTTACAGTCGAGTTTTCACAATATTTCATCAAATGATTTTTCTTCCAATGGAACACCCTATAATTTTTGATGCATTTCTATTCGCAATAATACTCTCAACAATAAATCTCATTTGACTTCTTCTCGTAAAGGTGAAAATAAGACAGTTTTATCAATAGGAAACATTTATAATAAACGGATTTGATAAAGCACTATAAAATATCGAGTAAATGTTCAAAAACACCACCTTCTTGATGAACACATATTTGGGCCCTTCTATTGACACTACGTGTGGCATTCAACACAGTTCGGCCATCAATTCTATTAATTGTAGTTTCAATATAATTTTATAATTTTTATATAATTTTTCAGTTCTTCTACATTTTCATGTTTCATTTTGTACACCTCATTTTTCAGAAATCCCCAAAAATAAAAATGTAGAAGTGTCATGTCTGGTGAACGAGGGGGCCACTTAACAGGACCATTTGTAGCAATCGATCTGTTTCCAAAACAGCCTCGCAGCATTCTTTTTAGACCACTGACAATATGTGCCGGTGCTCCGTCCTGCTGAAAATAGATCATCTGACGAGCCTCCAGATCAAGATAATCGAAAAACTCTTCCAACACTCTTGTTAATGAATTAATGTAACGGGGTCCGTTCAAAGAACCATGGTAGAATAATGGACCGATAATTCTGCCTCTGAATAGACCACACCAAACACTGATACAAAATTGTCTTTGCGGATTGTGGGGATGGACTAGAAATGGATTATGTCTACTCCAATAATGAAAATTCTTTCTATTATACATCCCACGATTTGAAAAATTAACCTCATCGCTCCATATGATATTTCTATAGAAGTTTGGATCTTGTCTGCATTTATTCATAAACCACCGACAAAACCCCAATCGTCTCTCAGGATCACCAGGTTCTTGTGTTTGCACTGGTCTCAACTCATAAGGAGAAATGTTTCTTCAGAATTCGTTGAATACCAGTATAGTATAGTATAGTGTAGTATAGTACACTAGGTTTATTCATCCAGTATAAAATTTTAATACATAAGAGATAACACGCTTATATATATGGAATAATTAAACATTGCCTACCCCAAGGAGATTAATCCGCGCGGGGTTGTAGGCTGATGAATATTCAATTCAATTCAATAGAAACAATGAAGCAACAATAGAAAAACGACCAGATAATATATATATATATATAAAGTGAGTAGATGTCACAAGTTACTATTCATTATATATATATATATATATATATATATATATATATATATATATATATATATATATATATATATATATATATATATATATATATATATATATATATATATATATATATATATATATATATATATATATATATATATATATATATATATATATATATATATATATATCACGCCCCAACTGTTGAGAAACGTTTTACATGAAAATATCACCAGAGTCAATAAATGTATTGACGCTGAGGGAATGCATTTCGAACATTTGCTTTGAATTTATTTTATCTTTAATCCTATCAATTTGATTTTTTTTTTTTCGATAAATCTGTTTTTTTGTTATTTGAATAATAATAATTGGATTTTTTGGTATTTCATTTCAAAAAATTACTTTCTATTATATCATTAGAAAGGAATGGTTATGCTGAATAGTACAGGCAAGAAAAAGTTGTATGTTCCTATTTAAGTTATGGACCTACAGAATATTTTTTTTTTCCCAATTTTTCCAATATTTTTTTTGGCGGCTTTTTATAACGCCGACGAATGAAAATAAAATATCACAGTAGTAGCAACTGTTATCAAGTGACGTATGGTTTCCATAGCCAACTTTTCAATTTTTGTCTTTCATTTTGCTTCCACGGCCTACTCGGTGAATTTCAATAATAATTTTTTTCTGATCTAGTTTCTGGTTAGATACCAACTTGTGATATGTCATTAGAAAGGGAATTGAATGCTGAATAAAGCGAAAAGAAAAAAAAATTGGGTTTCCATTTAAAATAAGAAAGTTGATGTTACTTCCGGTCAGACCGGAAGTTAACTTCGACATGTCAATATGCTCAAATTCTAGCTCTTATGTCATTATATCGACGCTTCAAATTTCACAAACCTACTTCATACAATAACTGAGATATTCCGTAGGCAATACTTCCGTAGCCACCCGGTATATATATATTAAATTAAATTAAATTAAATATATATATATATATATATTAAATCAGCTGGGGACTTCTCGGGTTTGCGGTCTGTTTACCAATAAAACTCATTCGTTCTATATCTCAATATTTCGCTAATCTTTATTAGCTTCTTCAGGAGAGAAAAGCTGCAAAAACATGTTAGGAATTTTGAAAAATCAAACCAAAAACTATACAACTGTTCCACTTACAATCATAGAGTCGGAAATCCTATTGTGTTCATTAGTGTTCTGGGGAGCAGCGAAATATTCATCAACACCAACTAGGTAATATCCATTACTAACTGAAACTTTAGCTCTGGGGCACCGGCTTATATATCACGCAGGTAACCAAAAATCTAATGACCAGTAGGTAACAATGAAAAAAAAAATAAAAAATATTCTCCTTGAGATGTACCATATAAACAAAAAACCCAAGACAGTAAATTACAAGACCGACACGAATCAGTTAAACAACATATACAGTAAAATTTTAAACACAATTTAATTTTTGTTATTGGTAAACATGTGGTGTACCTATGATAGTTTCTAAGAATTTTTTTTATATGTTAACTTTTTTTTTTTCATTGTTACCTACAGATTCATGTCTACTTGTGTTTTTCACAAAAGTAATACCCAACAAATCACTAAAAACCAATGCAAAGTAAGGAATACTAAATTTCCACCATTGGCTCACCTAACTCGGACCACTGACATTTTTACCGTTAGAGATGGTTTGCAATTGTAAGTCCAACCATATCTCATAACATTTCAGAACAGAGCTTCAAAGATTTTGGATTAACTCTGATGTCACTCATAACATTTCTTCGGATTGGAATTTCACAACCTGAAATCAGCCAAATATTGAGTTTCCGTGGACAAGTCTTTAAACAACCTGCTCCTAACAGTCCTAACAATAGTTCCCCTTATCCAGAATCATTTATCGTATCCTATGATAATACTCCCTATCGTATTTTCCTTTCTGAAGATATACTAATTTGCTTCAAATGTAAAAAAAACTGGTCATATCGCTGCTAACTGTCAGAAAACTGTTACTAGTCACTGAACCTATAGACAACACTGTTCCAGAAAAACCAGTTTAGGTTTCTGCTCCTCAAACCCAATAAATTCCCCTTTTGATAAACACGTTACTGCAAAACCGACCCCACTCAGAAACCAGTCCACCGATCAAAAATCTAATGAAAAAGTCGGAGCCTCCTTTTCATCATTCTGAGTTCTCAAATATAATACAATACAATCCCAAATAGATATTGTCACGCTAGGGTGGTGCTACCACTTTTGTCCCCGCACGGACTTGACGGTTACCTGCCCCCCTAGCTGTATAGGGTGCTCAAGTATTATTTTTGTTTGGCTTACGAGAGGTTTGAAACATTATACAACTTGATTGTGACCACCCTGATGTAGTGAAATTAAAAAGTAAAGAGAAATTATTTAATTTATTGAATAAAGACAAAACGCAGGTCAGCAAATAAAACAAAGTGAAAACAAAAACAAAGTGAAGTGAACAAATGAATTGAAAGTAAAAAAACAATAAAGGTAACTACGAGAAAATAAAACTTACATTACAATTATCACATAGGTGAAACGTGTCATGTTGCCCATGATTGAAACTCAAAAAAATTATACTTTTTGTCTACACTCAGTAGTATCAAACGACTAATGAATTAAATGAATCCGTGACTTTCCGATCCCCGTGAAAAATACTGCTGACCATTATTGCTTCATCAGCATTTTGGCCATTGAATATTGAGGTACCGGAATGAAACCCGATACCTCTGCCGGGTAATGACTGGCGTTGAATTTTGATTAGCAGGAAATCACCGCATCCAATCTCGTCCTTCTCAATAATGATGGAATAACCAGAACTAATTCCGCAACCGGAAATCATTCAGCTCTCGACTTGGCACTTTGTCACCCGAACCTTTCCAGTACCTTATCTTATCGGACTGGTATGGTAGTGATCATTTTCCTCTTATCCTTGCAGCTGATTACAAGATACGTCTCCTACATTTCGTCCTAGCTGGCAGCTAAAAAATGTTATCGACAACGACTGGACATATTATGGAACACTTCTAGAGGCGAAACTACCCAATGTATTTTCCAATTCGATACAAGACATCAATTTGCTAGTGGAGAAATTTTCTTAGTATCTCAGAATCAGCAATCATAGCCACAGAAAAAACAACTCAGGTTACGCATCATCAACCTGTTCCATGGTGAAATGGGAAAGGCCAAAAAGCGACCAGAGAAAACAAAATGGCATTCAATGAATTGAAAAGGCATCACTCCATTTAAAACAAGATAGAGTATAATAGACTCAGATCTCGTCAAAGATACATAATAAAACAAAGTGAACGTACTTCTAGGGCACAATATGTCTCACCTTTGAATCATTCCATTCCGATGTCTGAGGTATGGCCGAAAGTCAACCGCATGAAAGGGTCGGGAAGTCATGTTGGTATATTATATTTGATTGGAAAAGGGACTTGTGTCACAAAAAGTCAAGAAATTGCCAACTTGTTAGCTGACAACTTTCAACAACAATCGAATAATGTGAATTACGATGCCGACTCCTTTCAGATGAAATTAACTATCGAGACAAATCCTTTAGATATTGAGGCTGATGCAAATGACCCGTTGAACTATGAAATAACGATCAACGAATTGAATGATGCTTCATCCAAAGTTAACACGCTGGCTGCCAGTGTTGAAAAAAATTCGATCCCTATGACCATTTACTTTTTTTCTTTTAAAGTTCAACCTCAGTGTCCCATAACCAACGTAAGTCTTTATTTAAAGAAAAAAATTGATTCATTCTACACTTTTTATTATTTTTAATGAGACCTGCCGTTTGGTCACGCGGCCCCAACACATCAAATCTGATCCAATGGCCGTGTGCGACAAACGTGGAGTAACACACATGCATGCAAGTATTGTCCAAATGCAAACATTGGTCCCGACGGTCGGGCTCTTTCGTCGCTTTCTGATGTAGTTTGTGTTAGAAGTTTTTGAGGAGTACTCGAAGAAAATAAACGTAGAGGCAAACAGTAGACATATATATTTTTCAACAGCCTTCAAAAAATATAACAACATATCATAGTAACCATTGTACAAAGTGTTTATAAGTTCAGTTCACATTATAATAATTTCAAGAGATTGTGCGACATCGGCACAGTTTATAGGTAGCTATAAAATGTGACATCGGCATATTGTGCATACCTTCTACAAAAAACATATAGATTCTCGGATCTTATTTTATAAAGAGTGCTGCATGAGAACTACACATTTGTGAAATAACCTGTAAATTTGACCCGTTTTGCCTTGTATTTTTGTCAATGAAGACGTATTTTGAAAAAAAAATTGAAGTTATGAATAACGTATAGTTCAGGCCATGAGGAGCGGGTTGTGAGTCTCAGATTCAAATGCCAAAAACAGTTTTCGACACTTACAGCCGAGCTCTTTCAGTCCCACATAACTAATATAGGTTTGAGACATCGACCGAGGCACACGAGGCTATAAAGCAGAAAAACCGCCGAGACATCTAAGGTGTGTTATGCCGATGTTATTGAAAATAAGCTGAGACGCCATGTTTATGTCTCACGGCAGTCTACGTGTTAATAATTCCATCCCCGGGCCAGATTTTTCTAAATGAATAAATAAATAAGTTTATTGTTACAGAGTTATCTTTCGGTTCTATACTAATATTGATATATTCAGTACTCCAGCAAACTACAGCTCAGTACTTCGCCCGAGGAGGGCTCAGTAGAAAAGAGGTCCAGGAGGACCACGAAGAGCCGCTTAACTCCCTCCCTGACCATTTCTAGCCAGAGCGCTTATTCCAAGAGGTACACAGGGTCCCGGCGAAAGGGCGCTAATATCCACCTCCGCTGTTGTTGGCGGTAGGTCGAGTATTTCAACATATAATGGTAGTGATTCAATCCATGCCTCCTGCAAAGCTTATGCATGTCGTTCGTTTGCATTCAATGTAGATACTGCTTCGTCTTAATTTTGTTAAGAGGTTGTTGTTTCGGAAAAAGCTACAGTAAAAAACCGTGTTACAGGGATAATTATCATGTGTTCTGAGCCTGGTAAGATCTCTGGTTAGCAAACTTTTGGAGAGGTGGAACCTTAAAAATTTGTCTGACAGGTTTATAACATATGTCGGGATGGAGTCGACGCCAGCAAGGGCGCGCAGTGCATCCAGACGAATGTATCTGTCACTACTAGTGATGATACGAATTATCTTGTTCTGCATACTGTCCAGTCATAAACAGAGTCTTGGGCAGGGCAAGCGTACAGCATTGCCGACCAAATTATTTGTTTGTAGACCATCATCTTGGTCTCAAGCTGCATACGTGAACCTCTGGCTATCAGAGGGTAGGTACATTTCACTGCAGCCGCAGCCCTCTGTATAACCAAGTTAATGTGCTTGTGCCATTTTGTTCGCTTGTCAAGCTGTACCCCCAGTTATCTCACATTGGTCCGGACATCCAAGGCCTTGTCCTTGACTATCAATTTCTGAAGTACTTAATCGAACTCAAGTTTCTTCAAGAAATTGATGGCTTCAGACTTGGCCGGGTTAACCACAATTTCGTTCTCCTCGAGAGATACGGTACGATTCCACTGTCCAACCGGCATTGGACCTGCATATAGCGTATATAGCTGTCATCGTCCTCTCGCACATAGGACTGGACTCCTGCGGGACGCCTGCTTCGATTGAATACTCTGCGGATCTTGTGCTGGTAACCCTTACCGTAAAAGTTCGATCAGTCAGATATGAGTTCACCAGCCCTACCATGTATGAAGGCATACCTGCTCTCAGCATAGATTAGACCCTCAACTCACACGGAGTCAAAGGCTTTCTACATGTCCAACAGGACTATTACAGTGTTCATGCCTCGGTGTGCCGACTCTTTCACCTCATGACCAACTCGGACAATCTGCGAAGTTGTGCTATGACTTCCACGAAAACCGAATTGCTCAGTAGGGATCATTTTGCGTTGCTCCTCGAGGAATAGAAAACATTTGAGGAAAATCTTCTCCACTACCTTAGCGACCACGCTCATTAACGAGATGGGAGGTAGCTGTCGAGTTGGTGCCCATCCTTGCCTGGCTTCAGGATAAGAATTACCAGTGCCTTCTTCAGACAATCAGAGTAGCACTGCCATTTGATAATTGTGTTGATAAGGTGCAAAAACTGCACGAGGGACTTCCGCTGCAGATTCTTGAGGCCCTTATTCGTGGCAAACCTTTCGTTTTCTTAGACCTTCCTCTATGACCGTCACTAACATCTGGCAACTTTTTAGGAACACTGGCGGAATGCTCGCCGAACAGTTCCGCCTGCTGAGGATCCATCTCTGCTCGATCGGAATCTTTCACTATGGCTGGGATGTGTTCGAAGCGCTTTGAGATGCACTTCGTCTTCCGCCACAGCGAATTGTCCCGAACGTCCTGTTTCTCCAGCTTATTCCTCCACATCGTGTCGTTGTGGTCATTAATTAGCTCGAAGATCTCTCTCCCTAGCCGGAGTTTATAATTTTCATGCTCCGGAGGCTTCGTGGCTTGCCACTTCTTTCGGAGAGAGTTCTTCAAGGTAATTAATGCCCGAACTTCAGGTGAAACAATATTCCGGTTTCTCCCAACTACCATTTTCTTGATAGCCCGGTCGCAAGCTACCTAAATACCACGAATAAAAGCGAGGGTTACCTCCTCAATTAATTTTATCACGAGCATCGCCGGACTCTATGCGATACCTTATAGCACTGGGTCGTGATCCGACCCGAATAGCACTGGGTCGTGGACCGAGCAGGAGAAACAGTTTTCCTTTCCGAAGTAGGTAGTAGGTTCCGGATGATCACTATTTGCTTGATTCTCATCTTGACTTTTATCGTCACTTTCTATAATTCGTCGTGCAATATTACGTCTACGCCGCCTGGGGATACTTCTTTCATCTTCTGAAGAATCATTCATGTCTTGGAGAGAATTTGATGAAAGTGATCTATGCTCGATGTGATCAGGAATCGGAGGCTGTAAAGTAGAACTTGCAATTGCGGTTTCATCCAAAAGAAATTCATCTTCGTCCAGCTGTGATTGAGTATCCTCTCCATCGCCTGGAATCTGAGTCTATTACAGAGTCACTCAGTTCATCCTGATGAACCTGAGACAATGCAAGGCTTACTAGTCTTCTCATTCTTTGTGAAACGTTTGCACAGTATTTAGGATCCATTTTTGGTCAGTAGGTAGCTATGTACCTGTAAATAAAAAGTGGAAGAATGGTACCTATGGTGGAACAAGACGATTGTTTGCAGAATAATGATTCAGACAGAACACCCGTCATGTTGACGGGTATGAGAATCATGGTGCAGGCGGAATACCCGTCTTTTTGACCGGTATAAGAATAATGCTTTAGGCGGAACACCAGTCATATGAACCGGTATATGAATCATGCTCCAGACAGAACATCGGTCATAAAGACTGCCAAGGTTACGGATAAATACGACTTACCGCTGAGTGACGAGAGTCCAAAGCCCGCCGATGCTTCCTCCGTGCTCGCACTAGTCCAACTGAAGATGTCACGGACTGCCAGCCCCCTGGTGCTGCCATACGCACCCCTAGCGGAGCAACTGTGAATCATAACCGTCATAATGACGGATGTTCCGGGCGGAGGGATAGGTTTGTCCTATATGGGGGCCTGCTCCCTCTAGACTATCCTCAACGTGCACGAGAGCTTCGACGGTAATCTTCTTTGGCTGGCTCTGCGATGGTGATATTGGGCTGGTTTGGCGACTCAGACCACCCACGTCTTGCGATTTGACCTCCGGCAATTGGAAAGTGTGTTGAAACCTATTTCGTCCAGCTTCGTCACACTTTGCATTGTCAGTCGGCTTATCCCGTGGAAGGTCTTTCTCGTAGGCCGAGCTCCATTGTCTCCAAGTCAATTGGGAAGTGTTGTGAATATCCTGCATCCTTGCCTGGTATTCTTCGATGGCTTCCTTCTCGTTGCAAGTATTTTGAAAAGTGTTGCGGATACAATCGAAAGGATGCTGAACTACCATACTCGCAGAAGTATTTTTCAGCTCTTCGTCACTTTCCATTATAGTTGTTTCCACAATTCGTTCGATCATCTCGTCCAGCAACCTTTCCCTTGGACTAGGAGAGACGATGGGACCTCCAACGACCAAAGTGCGACGAAAAGTGTCGCGAACATCCAAGCTCGGCTGGGCGTTTGTCAGAGGCGATCGGAATCTGTGGTGAATACCGTTGTCAGTAGCGGTCGGTGTATTCTCCAAGTCGCTGAGGCTGGGGGCGGCGTTCGACGTTTTCGGTTGGTGGGGGGAGGGTGGCTCGTTCTCCACTTGCAGATGTTGGTGGGGAGAGGGTGAACAGCTTACCGGCGTCCGCACCCTGCTCTCTGGGTGGGGGGAGGGATGGTTTCCTGTGATGTCCTCTGGCAATGTCTGGTGGAGTATTAGACTGGTACTCGAACAGTCCTCCAAATCTACTTCCAGCTAGTTGATTGGGGTGCTGGAAGTCATCCCGATGTTGGTTGATCGCTAGTACTCGGCGTCTTCCACCGGTATGTCCTCTGGGGTCTCACGATCCTCGAGGTCCTGCGAGTGCCGACTTTAGCCTCTCCGGCGTTCGCCACACTTTCCATTTTTTGGACCAGTGACCGAAGAGCTTTTGGGGTTGTGAACTCTGGACAATCACATTTCCTTAGGACATACCGGTAATTGTTGGGTTGACTCACCGGTGTTATCAGGATCGGCTTGGGGATCCGAGGCTTTCTGCAGATCTTTGCCATCCTCTGCTTTTAGTTTTCCATCCGGCGGGCTGCCGGCCGAAGACGAAGAAGTCTTCACCACTATCACTTTTTGAAGTATCCTATCACTGGGGGGGGGTCGTGTCACTATCACTGGGTGGTGGCACTGACACTTTTGTGTCCTTTGCACTCGATGTCGGGGCGATGGCGATGTTCTGGTGCATAACTATCTTCGTCTTCGGATTTCTTGGGGCTGGCCTTGCTACGGATATACAGGGTGTTATTCAAGTACGTGGCCACATTCGAAAAAGTGATTCTTTGAATGATTCTAAGACTTAAAGTTTATACAAACATTGGTCCGGTAATGCTTCGTTTTCAAGATACAGGGTGTCAAAATTTTTAAACGAAATGTTTTTTTTTCGTAAATATCTCAAAAACCCCTCAACTGATTTGGCAGTGTTATGAAGGGTCGTAAAGGGCTGATTCATCCCTAACTATTTCTAAAGTATCATGTCCAATGGCGTCTCGGAGGGCACCGTAACTAATATTTTTGACAGAAAAAATGTGCGCCACAATTTTTTTTCTAATTTTTCATTTGTTCCACATTGAGCAACTGAAATCACAACTTTTTTATATTCAGAATTTTTTTCGTATCTTGGTTTGTTTTTGAGAAAAAATATAAAAATCACTTTTATATAAGTTCCTGGGACAACACAATAAAACATTTCAACTACTGAACCATCAAAAACTGCGGTGTTACTGTTATTTTCCTCATATAAATAGTCTGTTCCAGTCTTAGACTTTTTATCAAAATCAATAATAATAATAATAATAATAATACGAAAACGACGATTTCTTTTGAACATTTTGACACCCTGTATCTTGAAAACGTAGCATTACCGGAACTATATTTATATTAACTTTTCGTCTTAGAATCACTCAAAAAATCACCACTTCAAATTTGGCCACGTACTTACATAACACCCTGTATTGTCAAGAATGGTGTTTATCCAAATCCTAATTTATTTTGTATGGTACCAAAATCCACTGTCACGATTCAAATTTCATAATTTGTTGAACTGTTGAATTACTTGAAGTTCAAACATAGATCATGGTCGAGCTCGGCCTGGTTCGATTGATAACAAAAACAAAACATGTCTTATTGGCACGGCTATGAAGATTTCAACGAACTTTTTCATTGACTGAAAATGCCCGTAACAATAACACGAAACTTGAATGAATACGAGATGACAGATGGTGAAAGGAAAAGTGAAGAGTCGACAATCGACAGGCGAACCCAGAGTGGGTGTGCGACACTAGCGAACCCATAGCCGATTTGCGACAATGTCGAACCTAGCGCTGGTTTACGGCAGTGAAGCATTCTTGACAAACCTCTCAGAAAGATATCCTTTAGCATAAGAAACCTTTGTAAATAATATACCATTTATTGATTGTGTTGACTTGTTCTGTTTGGGGAATATATGAATAAAGGGTTTTGTTGTATCCTGGTTATTGCGCCCTTTAAAATGTACCTGTTGGAATCCAGTCAATTTGTGACTTGTTTTATTTGTGGATGGGAAGCCAAGAAGAAACCAAGTTTCTCTGTTCTTCCTGACTACGTCCCAAGCGATATGGTTTAATGTTGATTATGGGTCCATTGTTTACTCTATCGCGAAGGCATCACTTTTGAAGTCTCTAGGTGTCATCCAGAATACGGTCATAAGAATTGCTATTGGAGCATTCTGTACCCGTCCTGTAGAAAGTTTACTAGTTGAGGCGGGAGAACCACCTCTCGAACTCCGTCGACTGAATACAGTATTAATATATGCAGCAAAAATATCAGCTATTAAAGATAATCACAGTGATCACAATACATTTTCCAATATTTTTTTTGGAATATTTGAACAACACCGTAATCTACAACTTTCTCTATTTGTCAGAATCAGAAAATTCTTCCTCTGAATATAAAGATAACTCCCCCTTAGACAATAGCCCTTTAAAATGTAATATTCACCTCACACATTATCTCAAATTGATATTCCAACGGCATTCTTAAAAAGAACTTTTTTCGAAGTGGCCTCCAAATATGTCAACTAATGCACAGATGTATTCAAGACCAGTGAAAGCGTAGATGCTTCTGTAATTACAGACAGGGCATTCTATAGTTGTTATCGACTACCACTAGGAGCTAGTATTTATACGGGAGAACTCTTTGCAATAGCCAAAGCTCTAGAACACTGTAGTGAATATGGAAAAGACGCTGTCATGTTTACAGACTCACTGAGTGCTGTAGGATCTTTAACAGCTATACCCGAAAAATGCTCTTCTCAGTATCAATTAAATGAGAAGTGGAAAACTATCTGAAATGGGAAAACGCATTGAAGTTGTTTGGGTTCCTTCACATGTTGGAATACTTGGAAACAAAACTGCTGGCACACTAGCCAGAAAAATCATTTCAAATCTTTTCAGTTAACTGATTCACCGAGTACCACATGAAGATTTCATCCATACGGCAACTTACCATAAATACATGGAGGGAAAGGTAGCAAGTTCTGGAGAATAACAAGCACAGGACAATCAATCCCAGCCTAAGACACCAAAATTACGAGTTGGTCACTCGTAAATATCTAACCCGCCTCATGAATGGTCACAAAAGGTACACCCACCACCTTTTAATGAGGAAAAAAAAACAAAAAGTTTTATCTGTCACGAAGAACTGAGCGTAAAACGTAATTACGAAGTGTCCTGACCACAGAGAGGAAATGTTTTCTTCAGGACTGCCCGAAGAACTCAGTGATGCTTTCAACCCGGATAACATCTAGTGAAGTTTCTGAAATCTATTAACATTTTGAAACAAATATGATATATACTGTACCAATGCAGCTAATAACCTCAATAGTTTATGCGGATTTATTGAATAAATAAAAAGATTGTGAACAGATAAGTTTCAAATTCGAAATCTAAATTCTGAGCATGTATTGGGCAGAATTGTGAAATTTAATTACTATTGTAAATAGAATTTTAAAAGTTTTTGAAAGAAATATGAGTTGACCCCCAATGCCATTTGAATATGTCGAGGTGATTCTTACTCGGTGGTGAAAGTGGTGGTCAAAAATATCAGGGACTTTAATAAAAAATTAACGGATCCGAGCATTTTTTCCTGGAAATGGCTGTTTCGTTTTCAGTTGGCTACCCTGTATAATAGAAGACTAGGCAAATATGTAGCAGTACAGATTAAAAAAAAGACTTTTATTATATAGATCCGACTTTTGAAGAAACAGGCACAGATCAGTTTTCAATACACTAATATGAAGTGAAAAGAGAAATCTCCAAAAAACTTACTTCATTTTATTTTTTTGTAAAAAATTATTTGGGAATCATCACCACTGTGTTTATTCACTTTTCTTATTCTTGCGCTTCTACAATTCAACATCCCATAATTCGAAGAACAAAGAAATCAACCTGTGACTGGAGAATTTAATGTTCACATCATCAGCATCATGCAAAATTCTACGTTACAAAAATTAAAATTGATTCAGCCAAGGTGAAGAACCACAAATATGGGTGGAAAATAATCTCTTCATTCACAAACTGACAAATTATAATTATTGTATTCACATTGTGAAGATTTTATAATCCACACTTATGAAACCGATTGCACTTATTTTCCAAGATGAGGATATGACTTAATCCGTGAGTACTTCGTGAACAATAGATAATGGTGATGCTATGGAATGAAATTCAACGTTTTCAGGGTTAGTTCTACCTTGCACTACCAAAAAATAGTGCTTGAAATAAACGTTATAGGATGAAAATCACTTGGCTCATATATAATTGAATAAATCGAAAGCTCAACAAGTGATCTTTCCATTTATGATTGAGAAAATTCTGAACATTTGGACAAGAAGTAGAAGAATTATTTAAACCTGTGTTTCTAGTGTTATATAATTTAAAAGAAGACGAATATATCAAGAACACCAAATGAACCGTGAATTTTAAAAATTATATGGAAAATATTATACTCTTTCTATCTATGAGGGAGAAATTTATGAAAATTTAGACGGAAAGTCGATGTTTGAGGAAAATCACAAAAAATTTAATTTTTGTCGAATCAAAGACGTATATCGCGAGTACAAGGAGAAAAGCCACCGTGAAATGAAAACGGAATAAGGAGAATTCTGTGTAATTTTCAATGGTGAATGGAATCATTTCCAAAATTCAAATGAAAATTCCAATAATGAATGAAATACTAAAAAAACATAATGTTTTTCACTTATAAAACGTATATTTCAAAAAAAAGGAAGTGAACCACTATGAAATTCAACCATAATACACAAAATTGTAATCTTTCTCATGGTTGGAAAATGCATATCCAATTATAATAGTTCGACTATTCATAATGGTTACTTGACTTCAGTATACTGGAGTATGTGTATCGAGTGTATCTTTTAAATAATTTCGTTTCGAATTCAATGATAATAATATTTTTGAGAATTGATGAGTGATGAATGAAAACATCCTTGAAAATTAACGAATTTATGATTTCTTTACTGTACTATGAACTTGAACAAGGGCTCTATCCTCATTCATACTATTTTTACATTTTGTAAATTCCTCGAATGCAAGAAGTCTTTTGTAATGAACCTGTCTTATTCATTTCAAACTTGTGTCATCAAATCGGTGACCGTGAACCAGAGCATGTAGGGTCACACTCGATTTTTCTGGTCTCGAAGCATGATATGAGCAATGTGAACCGTATTTACGTGGCCCTTCTAGTTTGACTTAGAAACATAAATCTCGACTTTTTTCTTTCTTCTAGTTGAATTCCATAGTGTGTTATATCCTTTTTTTCGAAATATACGTTTAAAAAATGCCAAAAATATTACCATTTGGGTATTTCAATTGCTTTTCGGCTGTATGTCCAGATTTTTAGGAATCTCTCTAAACGAATTTCATTATGACTTCATTTCTTATTCTCCATTTATATATGTTTAGAAAATGGCAAGAACAATATAAAAAACTGGATCTTAATTACTTATTGAGTTTATTTCCGTTTTTTTTAATATCCCGATTATTGTGGCTTCATTCATTCAATCATTTACTTTATTTCTGAAGATATATGTTTTGATATGATAAAAATAATCATAATTTGGAATTTTTTTCAGTTATCGAGTTTCCGTAAATTTTTTTAAAGTTTCTCTATCAGAATAGGAAAGTTCACTTGCTTTTCCACTATCTGGATGATTTTCATGTGGTGCCCTTTCTTGTTTCCAAAATATACGAATCGAAAATGGCAAAAACAAGAACATGTTGAATTCTCAGTTTTATGCTTTCCGAGCGGATTTTAAAAACATTTTCGATAACATTCGATATTGAGTTACTTCCATGTAGATTCATTAATGATTTCCAAATATTCACGCTTCATTCATAAATTTTCTAATAATTTAATTTGGATATATTGACGAAATCGTTTTCATTATATCACGTTCATCACAACCTATATTTGTGGGATAACTTTAAGAACGACGAAAAATAATTTTGAATTGCATGAAATCTACTCTATGAAATCGTTTCTTATAAAACTCAATCAAAATCTCTCATTTCCAAAATGTTGTTACAAATTTCAATGACATCAGGTGGCACCCAAACAAAAAAAGATAAACGATTAAAACGTATTTTGATATCCTATAGACCACACACCCAATTGAAGTAAATCAAACTACCTAATCGAAATCAAAATTGACTATAACTCCTTATTGTACATAACTTGGAGAATTGTTCAGTTTACGCAAATCAAATGAGTATTTGTAGCTATATCCTCATCGAAGGAAATTAAGTAAATATTTTCGTGGGACGTCCATCGAAGTTTGTGCTTTTAACATACTGCTAACGTATACAGCACATCACAATCAATGATAAGCAAACAGAATCGAACTTGAAGAATACCTGAAGATAACGGAGTTGCAAAGCTGCTGGAGAATCACCAATTACTTCTGACGCTTCTCGTAGAGCCCTGGAAGCTTTTTGCTCCCCTTCCGCGGCAATCACTTTAGCACGAGCTTCCCGTGCTGCCTCAGCTTCAGCAGCCATTGCCCTTTGAAGTTGAACAGGAAGGCGAACATCTTTACTTTAACAACAAGGGACAATTAGTTAGTGTGAAAAATTAACAATGATCATGAAATGATCTGACAGAGTGAAACAACAAACTATCGTGACAACCGGACACATTGAGAAAAAACATTTTTCAGATAAAACTGAAAAATTTATATCTTCCAAACTAGGACGGATGAGTCGAAGAAATTTTCACGATAACATTTCGAAGAAATCATCTAATAGGGTGAACAAAATTTTGTGAGAACCCGTACAGAAAGAAATAAGAAGATTTCGAACTATGACAAATAATGCACGACTACATCAAAATGATTACATTTGTGTGCGATGAACTGTTTCTCAACCCAAAGTGTAAAGTAGAGGATCGTGGGGAAACACCGACTGTAGGGAAATGTGTCCGTTTTTGTCTATAATCCGAATTTTTTTAGAACAGCGAAACATTGATTATCCTTGCAATTTCCCCACTGGGAATCATAGTGTGACTGACAGTCTTGCAATGCCTACAAATGAATTTATTTTCTTAAAAAAATTTAGATCCGAGGATACAGCAGTTTTAGGCATGCCAGAGAAAAACATGATATATCATCACATTGCAGTGGATATTATGTATGCCTATCACCCTGTTAGATCATTTCTTAAAGATGCTATTGTGAAAATCTCTTTGACTTACCCTTCGTAGTTTGGAAGATATAATTTCTTGAACTATATCTGAATATTTTTAATTTTCAAAAGTATTTCTGTTGACTTAAACTTATCGTAAAATAATTAGGGTTTAGTTGTATACCTATCTAGGATTCGGTTGTATACCAGACTCCGATACTTCATTTACAATAAGTATAACACCTTTCAATTAGTATCTACCCTTCCAGGGAAATTAGGTAGCGGTACATCATTCAGTTCGAGTTGGTAATTGGGAAGGTTATGTGAATTTTTTCATTTAACAATCTCCATACTTTCTAGAAGATTCTGCTTCATGCCTTTTATGCAAATTCTTTCCTGGAAAATTAGATAATAATTGATTGGCTTATTAGTACTTAGTGCAAATGAAGTATGGGAGTCAGGTATACAACCAAACCCTAGTTAGATAAATTGAACCCCTGCTTATTAATGTACGCTAAGTATTTCAAGTTAACATAGCAATACGTAAATTTCATATACCTACCTCCTGTAACTGAAAAAGCTGTTGTACAGTGACACAATTTTCTTCATTGTAGAATAAAAAAAAAATTCAACTTTATTTGGAAAATTCTTCCATCTTAATCTATACAGGTAGATACAAGTAGTTTTGAAGATATACTTTTTTCAACTTCATGTGAAAAATGCTTTTCCTCAGTCTGTACGGGTTGTCACAGGAAAATTCGTTGAATCATCCTGTAAGATCATCTCTTCCATATGTTTTAGCGTAAATATCTTTGACTTATTTGTCGTACTGTGGAAGATTTAACTTTTTTAACGGTATCTAAAAAATTCCTTGAACTCTATCTGTACAGGCTGTCATGAAAAATCGTTGTATCAACGTGTTAGATTATCCCTTCAAGACGTTATCGACAAAATTTCATCGACTCATTAATCGTAGTTCAACACAAAGTTTTATCAGTTTGTCCTGAAAAAAAATATATTTTTCTTTCTGTAAGGGTTGACACGAAGTTTCGTTGAATCACCTTTCTTATTGAATCACGTGATATGTTCTCCCATTAGAAAATGCACTTGATTTAACGAATGATATTTGAAGCGATTTTCTTACCAAGAATATTTCTGGGCGTAGGGAATGCCCTGTGTGTACGAACTTTATGGAAGTCTTCTATCACATAGTATTCCTATTAAAATGTTCTATATGGCTTTTGGGTTTTCGGTAATGTATCCATTTTTATTGGCTCTTGACGTTTCGCCAACACGAGCGGCTGGCTTTTTCAGGAGTAATAAGTGTAAATTTTATACTAACACTGGGCTGGTACTCTTGGTCTCAGATTATATATACCGTTTGAATAATAATGGATACACGATCGAAAACCAAAAAGCCATACAGAACATTGAACGTAAGTCCTGAGAACTTTAGTTATTATATCCCTATTCCATCTTCAGATCGGTATTTCTTGGAAGTTTCGATGTTGCCTACATGATTCATTGCAAGAGTTCCTTGAATGATTATGCTACCCTCCTCTCTAGTTTCAAATAACCCAAAAAAATTAAATACATATATCTGTAAAAATAAGAGCTATCTGTAAAAATAATTCATGTGGCAACATAGCAGACGTTTACTCTTCATTCAGAAACTGTGGCTAGGAATGGGTGGGTACAAATAACTTCCTAATATGAGTCGGAAAATAGTTAACTTCGCAGATCTCCCGAAGGTCATTCAGGCGAATGTACCAGTCACTGTAAGTAACCGATCAGCATCACGTCCAGCTCTGCAAGAAGTACGATGTCCACAGACCACAAGACAATATAACATTGCAGGTCTCACTATTTGCTTGTATAGCAATGGTTTGTTGTCTGTACTGAGCTTTGTATTTCTGGCTATTAGGAGGTAGATCCGTATGATGACAGCGCCTGCCTTCTGTGTAGCCTGGTTTTATGTGTCTATGAAATGTCATACGCTCGTCGAACTGTACCTCCAGGTACCACACAGCGATCAACTCAGCTTCGAAAAGCAAACCCTCTTCGTGAAGTTAACGATCTCGGTCCCAGCTGCGTTCACACTAATTTAATTTTTCTCTATATATAGCAAAATTGATCTGAATCTGGAGCTGCATTGCAGAATGTGCTTATTATGTGATATCGTACACGTATATTACCACATTCACTCTCTCGGTTCGCAGAAATCATACGTTAATAGATAATATAAATTATGAGATGAACACGATCTATGTGGGACACTTGCTTCGGTATCCTCCATAGAGATTACTGTTCACTCATACCGAAGAAGATGGACCTGTAAGATAGTAGTTGATCATTTCGACTATGTTCAAAGGCATGCTCATAATATCATCTTGACCAGGCCTTCGATCCATACTGTATCAAAGACCTTTTCCATATCCAACAGGGCTATAACTGTGTTGAAGCCTTGGGGAAAGGTCTCTTTCATCCAGTACAAAATTCGGACAACCTACGAGATCCTGTTATGGCCCCTACGGAATCTGAATTGCACATCCGGGATTAGCTCAACCTCTCATTAAGGTTCAGCAGCCTTTTGAGTATAATTTCATCCACCTCTCCAGCAATCACGCTGGGTAGTGAGATAGTAAGCCTACCCTAGCACCTTGATAGGAGGCGGCAAGATGTTTTGGTCATCGCTGATCTTGATTGTCCCAGCAGTATCATCTCTATATCTCTGGATATTCAATATCAGAGTCAGGGTTTATTCTTCAATATCTTCACGATAGATTTGACTTGTTTCTTGTCAGTCCATTCAAGCGCCTGCGATACTCAACCCAATCAGTATTATAGTAATAGAAAATGAACTTAGCTATTCTGGCTCGGTCCTTGCTTTCATTTTCCACCAGATCAATCGTGGTAGGCGTGGATCTTTTCCAGGGTTTATCCAGAATCTTCAAATCGAGCTGTGAGAATCTCCGATTTGGAGGGTTGAATTATGCAAACATACAGGTATGTCCTCCAGAGCGACAACAACAACGTGCATGACATCACTCCTTCGGGCCGGAATCCTAGTGAATGCTACTCTGTCTGTACAAGGACCGCCACACCACCTCCTCATACGGCATTAGGGCGATCTACTCTCATCGTAATAAATTCGTTCAGGTTCAGTCGATGAATCTGTCGTAGTCTGGTTTCTGAGATTATGAAGTCATTATGAAGTGAAAGATTATTATAAACCCCACTAGCATTGAGCATTCAGGATAGTCCTTACCTTGGTTAATGATTCAACGAAGTTGTCTAGTACTATGCAGAGCCCCTTCGATGTTGATATGAGCACGCTAATTGCATGAATCATGCCCGTCACCGAACCGATCCGCAGACTTGGGTGATTGGGGAAGTTCTTATGATGGCTGTGGTGAAGGAGCGGAATAAATAATGGAAGGCGATCCAGGGTTAGCTTCAATCCTTCTTTATGGCTTCTGAATTTGGTGTCCTGAGGGGAGGCTACTTTGCTCCTGGCCTATATCTGCTTGTCGATTCCATGGGGGGGTTTATCTTAGGTGAGGTAGCTGGTTTCATTCTGAGGACTTCAATATACTCCACCCTGTCTCTGTATTCAGGGCACTACACAGTTTGATAGATGCTGGGCAATATCTCCTTTGGTGTGGTGACTAGATAGATTGACCTGCCTCTCTATCTTATTTTCCGAAAATTTATTATATCCACCCCTTATACGGGTTTCGCTTCCCTGATGAGCTCTTCTTCATCAGCTTCACTGTCTAACCCTCGAATCACAAACGTCTAATGTGGTGAGAGTTTTGTGCATTATGTTCGTGAATATAAGATTGTTTCATGTTGATTTTAAGTATCTTATATATTTCAATCAAAACATAATATAGGAATAGAATTGGCACTGACAGAAATCAAAATTTTCTAATTTTTACTAATAGTGATCCCTGTATACAATATCAGCCAGTACTCTTAATCCCTTATTTTGCATCTCAAGCGTGTACATAAATATCGTGACATAAATTTTCCCAAAGTTGTTCATTATTACTGATATGGAAGTGGAAGTGAAAAATATATGTGATCTGGCTCCCTTCGATGCGTGATTCAAAGAAAGGATAAACTCATTCTTTCGTCAATACTCACATCTCAACTCGTTCCACATTGATACCCCAAGAGTCAGTTGCTTCGTCAAGAAGCGCCTTCATATGTCGCGAAATACTATCACGTTCACTGAGGATTTCGTGAAGTGGTCTCTGGCCCATTATATTCCTTAGGGTTGTCTGAGCGAGCAGCCTAGTAGAATGATGCGCATTCTCCACGTTGGCGATGGACACCGTGGCATTTGATACTCTATAATAGACAACGGCATCAACCGATACAGTAACGCTATCCTTGGTCAAAACCTGAAATGAACAGACCAAAATATGAAACCATTTTAAAAGCCCTACAAATTTTAAGTGAGGAAGTGAAAATAATATATTTTTTGGAAATTAGGTAGAAATCTATATTTCTGAACTGTATTTACTCCAATAGTTTCAAATACAAATTAGGTATTTTGATGCATTATAATGTATAAAATAACATATTGGTATCAAAACAACAAGTATTTTTGGGATTTCAACAGTTCTTCCACTATGTTCCCCTATAAGGAATGTTTCGAAAATTTTATTTTTGACATTTAATCATTTTTCTATTCACCAACCTATCCATACAGAGAACAAATATTCATGAAGCACAATTTAGTCCTTATGCATCTATCGATATTAAAAGAAAATCGTATCCACTATTCTCCTAATTATTCAATCGTTTATTAACTTCTATTTTCAAATGACTAATTCTCCCTAAAAACTTCATGAAAAAATGTAGTTATAATAATAAATCAGACTAACGAATTACGGAAAAAGTCCAGTTTGCGAGTGTATGTATTATCTTTGGCAGAATTATACAGGGCCCGACATAATGGGTGTTATATATGAGGAAACAAATTATTATTGTAAGTAATAAACATTAAAAAGAAAAAAATTGGATCATTGATTTTGCAAACCCAACCTCCTGAAATCGATTTTGAAACATGTCACATGATCACTGATTTAGAGACATTTGAAAAAAAACACTACGGAGATGCAAAATATCAAAAAAGCAATACGTAAAAGTTCAAGCAATAATTCAAGTCAGTTTTGATCAACTTTTTTGGAATATTATTCCGTTCTTACAAAAATCTTTTTTTTTTACAGAATAGCTTGACTATCAGTGGAAATTTTGTATTTTGATGGTACTACATTGAAAAAATTGTGTTATTCGAGGACCCTCACTGTTATATTGGTTTCATATCTAAAAGTTGTATTAGAATTCCAAGAATATTACGTGGATTATTAACATTTGATTGAAATAGATTATAATAGCGAAGTGATCATGGTGTTAGAGCATCTGCTTCCCACCCAGGAGGCCCAGGTTTAATCCCGTTTCAAGTGAAACGGTCATGCACGATTACCATCAAAACTGGATCATAATAGTTAGAAAACCACGAAGTATTTGTTTATGTTCTATTTGTCAGCAACTACGAGTAACCCTCAGAAATTTTAGAGAGACTAGTGCGAGATATGAAAAACGAGGCCACTCTCTTTAAACGTGTGTGCACAAACAAAAACTCAAAGATTGTTCAAGTACGTCGGCAACTCATCTAAACCGATGGCTACAGTCACCGTTGCCGGGCTTTAGTTATCGACAGTATCCTACTTATGGACTTTTAATATACGAACTCATGTAACAGCGAGAGTCCTGGTTTCAAAATTAGGTGCTATCTGGTGTGGATGAAATATTCCACTACAATCGAAAAGAAAAACCAAAGTCAGATAGTAAAATTTATTTTCTTCTGAAATTATTAAAAGGTTATGGGCCCCGGTGATGTGAATCAACTGAATATGTCTGCAAAAAAAGAGGATACGTTTGGAATCCAACAATTTCATGGAGAAAACTTCGGTATCTGGAAATTCAGAGTTGAAACCATTTTGCAAGAACATGGTGTACTTGAATGTTTAACGAATAATCCTCCAGCTGATGCAGAAGAAAAGAAAATATTTGTTCATCGGGACAACAAAGCCAAATCCATTATCATTCAATGTGTAGCAGATTCACATTTGGAATATGTGATAGAAGGTACGACAGCAAAAGAAAAATGGAATAGACTAACATCGAAATTTGAAAGAATAGGAGTTTCTAGTTGACTGTTGTTCTTGAAGAGATTATTGCCAATAAAATATAACGAGGAAGGGCCCATGGAAAGTCACATTGTGAAAGGACCCCGCACACCTTGTATGGGAAAATGGCTCTCCGTCAAATTTCTTGAATTTTTGATATGTTGTAGAATTGATCATTCCGATGAAATGTTTCAACGGGCGCAACATGATCCTATGACTAGTTTTCGAGATACAGGGTGTTGAATATGAGAAACATTCACTTTTCATCACTCTGTATCTGCCAAGTTACGATTTAGTTCGGATTTATCTTTTGTGGGATCATCACCACATCCGTGTATGATGAATTCATGAGAATTTCATTTCCAAATCTTTTCGTAGTACAGGGCGATTTCACTTGAAAACAATGCTATTTTGAGACTTTCATAATTTAGTTGTTTTATAAAGAGAAAATGCGAGAAAATGTAGAATTATCACATAATATTATGAATTCATTTCATCTAGCATCACAGTTGATCCAATTCATACAAGGTGATTCACAAATATGGAAACATAACGAATTTTGTTTTTTGGGACACCTGGTAGTAATAAACCAACCTAAAATGACAAAATTCACTTGAAGAATGTTAAATGATATGTTCCATCGTATACAGAGTCGAATGATATCAATTTGAAAAATTAGTTATACTTTAATAAATAAAAACCTTGATTTTTTAAATCACCCTATATCTCATAAGGGAGTCCGAAAAGATAGCGATATTTTTTCACGGGAGAACTCGAAATACTTTCATTCATATCGTACAAAATTTTCATCAAATTCCTATGACAGGTTTTTTATATACAAGGCGAACAATTTGTGAAAAAGTCCTTATATTTCACTATTTTACGCTAATAAATGACCACTCTACCTATCCATTGAAGTCTCCTGATGTGATTGAGAAGATACTTATTTGATATTTATTCAAAACGTAAAAGTAAGGAATTCAGTGAAGTGAAATCAACATTATTTCAACTCATAACAACTTGTACGGCCTTGCCAGATGGCACACATAATATGTATCCCATGGCTATTGGGAATTCAAGATAAGGGATACTCCCTCTGGTGTCGGGTTTTGAATCTATACTTACGTGAAAATGAGGTTGACTATGATTTTGACATTTTGAGCATTTCTACAACAATAGCACAGAGCAACCATAAAGCTGTCCTGATGAGTGGGAAACCACGAAACAGCTGTCGACAGATGATGGTGGCTCTCGGAATCAAAACATAAATCACTCTATTTACTTCTATATATATATAAATATATAATTAAGTAGGAATTCTCGGGTAGCGGTCTGTTGAACAATGAAACTCATTCGATTTAAATCTTCAATATTTCGTCAACCTTTATTGACTTCTTCAGGAAGAGCTACAATTAAAAAGGAATATGAGTTGTTGAAGGACTACATAAAAATAACATGATAACTTACAAAATTCACAGAGTTAGTTCTAACCTATGGAACATTTGGGAGGACAATTGTTATTCTCCGCTGCAGACTAATCGCTTAATTTACCTGACTGGAGTGTTACTATGGTTTGAATAAGGATTCGTTTAAATACAATGGTGTTAATTAGTGTAGGTATTCCATTGGCACCAACTGTCAAACTACACACAACGTTGAATGGAATTTAAAATATTACAATATATACTACTAAGTTGTCCTGTATCGGTTTTGTAGTTAACTGTGTTAGGATTTTTGTTGATATGGACCATCTCAAGGAATAACCTGTTTTTTTGATTGCTGACTTTGTCTAGAATTTTTGGATTTGAATAATCAAACCGGTGGCCTGTTTTCTGGGTGTGGTCGACTGCTGCACAGGAGTTTTTTCCCAATTGGGCATCACTCTTGTGCAAAGCTAGCCGTTGTTTTAACCACTGTGAGGTCTGTCCGACATAACTACCTTCACAACCTTGGCATGGTAGTTCATAAATTACATTGCTAAGGAGTGGAGTTGGTGTTTTGTCTTTGATTTTGGAGAACAAGTTGGAAAGTTTTGTATTATTACGCTTGGCTATTTTGATTTGTGGAAAGTCTTTGAAAATTTTTATTATGCGGTTGGATACTTTGTCGATGAATGGGATTGATTTGTACTTATATTGTATTGTAACGTCATCAGTTTGTCCGTCATAAAAGTTGGAGTTATAGATTAGTTTTTTTAAGATGTGTTTTGGGTAACCGTTGTGTGTAAAAATGTCGAATAACTTTCTCAGATTCGCTTTCAAAAACGTTTCATGGCAGATGTGGGTGACTCTATTTTTCATAGCAATGACGGTGTTGTATTTCTGATTTAAGGGATGGTGAGAGGCAAAGTTGATGAAACGTCCTGATGCTGTTTCTTTTTGGTACCAATCCAACAAAATACTGTTGTCTTCAGTACGTATCAACCTTGTATCTAAGAAGGGGACACTGTTATCTGTTTCTTTTTCGACAGTAAACTGTAAATGTTTATTGAACGAATTGAAAGTATCAAGCGTCATCTGTATAGTGTCTGCCGGTACTGCACAAATGATGTCATCTACATATTTGTAGATGAAGGGCAATTGGAAGGGTAATAATGGAATAACGGAGTCAAGTAAGTGGTCTAATACAATCTCTGCTAAAATTGGACTTATTGGTGAACCCATAGGAGTGCCGAAAATTTGCTTGTAAAATTTTACAAGCAAATTTTTTTGAAACGTTTTTGAAAGCGAATCTGAGAAAGTTATTAGACATTTTTACACACAACGGTTACCCAAAACACATCTTAAAAAAACTAATCTATAACTCCAACTTTTATGACGGACAAACTGATGACGTTACAATACAATATAAGTACAAATCAATCCCATTCATCGACAAAGTATCCAACCGCATAATAAAAATTTTCAAAGACTTTCCACAAATCAAAATAGCCAAGCGTAATAATACAAAACTTTCCAACTTGTTCTCCAAAATCAAAGACAAAACACCAACTCCACTCCTTAGCAATGTAATTTATGAACTACCATGCCAAGGTTGTGAAGGTAGTTATGTCGGACAGACCTCACAGTGGTTAAAACAACGGCTAGCTTTGCACAAGAGTGATGCCCAATTGGGAAAAAACTCCTGTGCAGCAGTCGACCACACCCAGAAAACAGGCCACCGGTTTGATTATTCAAATCCAAAAATTCTAGACAAAGTCAGCAATCAAAAAAACAGGTTATTCCTTGAGATGGTCCATATCAACAAAAATCCTAACACAGTTAACTACAAAACCGATACAGGACAACTTAGTAGTATATATTGTAATATTTTAAATTCCATTCAACGTTGTGTGTAGTTTGACAGTTGGTGCCAATGGAATACCTACACTAATTAACACCATTGTATTTAAACGAATCCTTATTCAAACCATAGTAACACTCCAGACAGGTAAATTAAGCGATTAGTCTGCAGCGGAGAATAACAATTGTCCTCCCAAATGTTCCATAGGTTAGAACTAACTCTGTGAATTTTGTAAGTTATCATGTTATTTTTATGTAGTCCTTCAACAACTCATATTCCTTTTTAATTGTAGCTCTTCCTGAAGAAGTCAATAAAGGTTGACGAAATATTGAAGATTTAAATCGAATGAGTTTCATTGTTCAACAGACCGCTACCCGAGAATTCCTACTTAATTAATATATATATATATATATATATATATAATCTATACATAAATTGATAGAAGTTCAACGGGATGTGATATATCTTTCGGATATTGGGTTGGCACGAGCATGTGCATGACAATACAACAAGGAAAATACATGATGGATAACTGAATTTTTCCATTACAAAAAACATTATCAAATACGAATTAGAAGGAGATTCTTACCAATAACCAATAAAATTAAACTATTTCTGGACCGATATCCGTGTCCTCTGGAAGCATTCTATTTGCAGCATCTCCTATGGAATCTAAAAGACGGATGGAAAATGTATGTTTTCTTGATATCTAGCGTACCCCAAAAACCATATCACGCTAGCAACATGCGCACAAGTTCCTAAAGTCCTAGCACCGGACTTACAAGTACAATAATACCCCGTAATGGGGAGAGCAGGATCTTCTAGATTTTCGTCACCTCTTTCAGTGAAAACAATTCAAAGCATGTGTTTAGCAGCATTCCTGAACCGAGAAAATATTCTGAATCTTAGGAAATTGGGTTCCCCATGTAACTCATCGACTTCTAAAATGTTGTCTACTTCACCATCTCTACGAGTTGTATCTTGGATATATGACGCAGCCAAGTGTAAATGATATGTTCCAGTAAGTAATTTTAAATATTCAATATCAAGGCGAGGAAACGATTGTATATGATATGGATTTAAACGAATCCATCCACCGTTCCTAGTTCGGAAGTTTTCAGCTTCAACTCGTGCCTGAACAATGTTGACATCATCGGAATCAACCAACATTTGTGTGGCCGTATCCAACGTTCCAGGCATATTTATCAATGGATGGAATTTATTTATAAGAGCACCAGCAATCAGGTAATAGTCATGTAGCTTCGCAGCATGTATTGCTGTTATGGGTTGACGAAAAAATTTGAAAATTGACTTAAAATGTCCATTTCTAGCTTCAACAATCCATCTAGTAGTGGTTATTAAACGTGCCTGATTGGCTTCATTTGTCGTTAATTGCCTTTGATTCGGCGGTAGAAATGGTGGCATATAGTAATGCAAGCCAAGTTCTTGTAGACTATTGATTGAATCTCTATAGCCTCTATCGACTATCACAATATCTCCTTCTTGAAACCATGTTTTCATTCCATTCAAATCAACTTGTAATTCGTGATTTAGAACACTTGCATCATTATTCCTAGCATCTGCGAAGTACGGCCCGTTGATTGCTAAGATATATCCATCGGGGGCAACTATGATCTCTGGTTTGACCAAGTGTTCATTCTTGTGGAAACAGTATGATTGCCTCAATACCCGGAAGTTACTGCTCTTTTCTATTTTATTGTAGGTACAATCTATATAAACTATTGCTTTGGGAATATCTGGTGTGGGATTGTACAGTTGATTCGTATAAGGGGATACATGACTGTTAATATAATTTTCTCTTGTTATTGAATTAAATCCAATATTGTTCGGTACGAACCTTTGTAAAAGAGATAATCTCACATTAGAAATAATGAAGCCTGCTGTTTGTCGAGAAGGATAACTGAACAATATTTTCAAAAACTCATCTGAAACTCCATGTTTCATTTTGATCAAAAATGTCAGCAAATGTTTTCTTTCGACATTTCTTCTCTTGCCACCTTGTTCAACAATATCACAAAATTCTAGTAATTGTCGAAAATGATTTTTTGAGATTGATGTCAGATACTTAAATTCGTCTTCAGTGAAACAATTGATATCCTCCCAGTTATGGAGTGGCCTGTTTCTATTAGCAAATGTCCTCATTCTTTGAAGAAAATGTTGAAGATTGGAAATTATGTATGGTTTATTCACAAAATTCAAACCTCCATGCAAGTAATTTGGAAGGAAACCTTGATAATCAAGATGGTGACCAAAAATTCTCAAGAAATCTGGGACATAGATATCAGAAGCAACAAAAATATCCACTCTACATTCTAAAGAAAGTCTTTGAATATTTTGAAGAGCATTACAAATAATGCACGCACGACTTGATACGCGGGACAACACATTGAGACGAAGGCAATTCGGGTTATTTTCCATAGCAATAATGTCATTCATTACTGTGTTATTACAATTGAAACATATTTTTGTATCATCCTGAATATCAATAGGTGGATTTCCCGCAGTTTGTCTTCGATATGTTGCAATTTGCAAAACATCAATATTATCTCCTCTATTCAAACGCATTGAGAGTCTAGGAATAACATTTCGGTCACAAACATAACAACTCACTCTATTTGCAAAGGCCATATTATTCAGCAAAGTTCAACAAACACTGAAAATCACATAAACTTGAACAGTAAAAAAGATACTTCAATTAGTCCAATAACCCAAAAAGAGTTCTCGGGCTTTATGACAACAAGAAAACGACTATTGACATGAGAATTTTGTTGATTTTATCCTCTTTGAATTGTTCTCCATGCCTACTACGAAATAAGAGGAATATATTAATAAGTAGGTATTCGAAGATGATTCAGATGATGTTTCAAATACAAGAAAAAGAAAGAGAAACGTTCTCTGAAAGGGGGTATATACTATATACAAACATATATACGATTCGAAGATACAAGAACATAATTGAAACATAAAACGTTAATTTGGTGTAAAAATATGCCGAGATTTTGATTTAATATATATCTATATAAGCCGATAGAAATAATTACATACAAATTATGATTTTTTTCTGATTTATCCTATGTGGTATTTTCGTTATGTGACAAATTCATGAGATATTCATGTCCAAATCTTTTTGTAGTACAGGGCGATTTCCTTTGATAATAATGCTATTTTGAGACTTTCACTATTTTATTGTTTTATAGAGTGAAAATTCGAAAAAACGAACTTCTGCGGATGTTATAAGTATAATATAACTTCTGAGAAACACTAAGCATGAAAAAATAACTTTTCCTTTGAATCGCCTACTAGACGATGCTGATGCAGATAATAATTCGAGTTATGGCTTTTTTTCGAGGGATACGGTACGCTATTGTACGGTATAATAACTGATCACTATTTTATTGAAATATTTTTATTTTGAGTAAAAGCGGCCGGACGAGGAAGAACTACAGCAAACCCGCCGAAAACTGGAGTGAAAATACATTCTTCGCCTTGTATATGAAAAACCCGTCACAGGATTCCGCTGAAAATTTTGTACAATATGGATGAAAGTATTTCGAGTTCTCCCATGAAAAAATATCGCTATCTTTTCGGACTCCCTTATGAGATATAGGGTGATTTAAAAAATCAAGGTTTTTATTTATTAAAGTATAACTAATTTTTCAAATTGATATCATTCGACTCTGTATACGATGGAACATATCATTTAACATTCTTCAAGTGAATTTTGTCATTTTAGGTTGGTTTATTACTACAAGGTGTCCCAAAAAACAAAATTCGTTATGTTTCCATATTTGTGAATCGCCTTGTATGAATTGTATCAACTGTGATGCTAGATGAAATGAATTTATAATATTATGTGATAATTCTACCTTTTCTCGCATTTTCTCTTTATAAAACAACTAAATTATGAAAGTCTCAAAATAGCATTGTTTTCAAGTGAAATCGCCCTGTACTATGAAAACATTTGGAAATGAATTTCTCATGAATTCATTATACACGGATGTGATGATGATCCCACAAAAGATAAATCCGAACTAAATCGTAACTTGGCAGATACAGAGTGATGAAAAGTGAATGTTTCTCATATTCAACACCCTGTATCTCGAAAACTAGTCATAGGATCGTGTTGCGCCCGTTGAAACATTTCATCGGAATGATCAATTCTACAACATATCAAAAATTCAATAAATTTGACGGAGAGCCATTTTCCCATATAAGGTGTGCGGGGTCCTTTGATAATGGTTAGGAAATTCAAATCTGCAGGGGGAAATGTCGATGAGGAAACTCTATCCTGTATACTGCTATTGAGTTTGTCTGAATCATATAATGTTGTGGTAGCTGCCACTGAGACATTGTCATCAGGAAAAGTTACTATAAATTTCGTAAAGAGTAGACTATTGGACGAAGAACCAAAAAGAAGGCATACTTGTGAACAGCCCTGGAATGCTAATTCCATCATTAGCATTAGGTTCAAGAGTACGTGGAAAATCCCAAATTAGATGTTTTGGCTGTAATCAATTGGGTCACGTTCAATACAACTGTCCCTCTAAGAAATACAAGAAATCCAATCACAAGATACATAATGCAATTATGTCAAATGAATGTCAAAGTCGAGAGGGTGATAGGCAAAACTTCAGTAATGCTGAAACTAGCAGTGTAGCTTTCATGGTGAATGATTCCGGTTCTGGTTCCATACGAATTCAGGAGCATTAGACCACTTGACGAAAGATTACCACGTTTTGGAGGATGTAAAGAAGTTGGAGAGACCTATGATGATGTGTGTTGCAAAAGAAGGCAAAGAATTAGGAGGAACTCATATTGGAAATATCAAAGTATCCAGTAACATCAATGGAAGAATTTCAAATCATATTTTGATGAATGTTATCAACGTGCCAAAACTAACACATAATTTATTGTCTGTCGGCAGAATCGAAAGAAAAGGATTCAAGATTCAATTTCACGATGAGCAGATGTTGATTTTGATGGGTAATAAAATATTGGTAATAGGTTATTAGTAAGAGATTTGAGCCGGTTCTGGGCCTCCCCCACTACTATGACGTCATCAGTGACCTTGGGGTGACCTTCAGGGATGACCTTGGTGCATAGGTGCCTGTGTGGGTCTATGACCTTGGGATGTCCTTGAAACGATTTTTAAATTTTGTAATTTTTTGACTTGACTTGACTTGATGTAGGTTTTGATGAGGTGTTTAAGGTTTCTGTTTGACCTTGAGATGACATTTGGGTGACAGAGATTTTTTTTCATACACGGACAAGTACTTTTTTTTACTTCCATGACTACAATAACCTTCATGTGTACACTTGTTACTGTGACTTTCATGAGTACTAACACATGAAAATCTAGAGAAGGCACACGTCCGCACACCAAGGAGATCCAGTCAGATATGTGAACTCTGATTACTGTCCACCAGTGTATGCCTTGCAGTGGTGGTGGGAGAAAGCGTGTGTGACGTCATCCAACTATGGGGAGCGCATCCGAACACGATTCAGTCATACGTGTCAGAAGCAACCCAAGCTGGACGCTCTGGGGTAGGTTGTGACATGATGTCTGCGATAGTATCTTATACAAGTCGGTGGTGGGGGAGTGGTTTACTATCCATTATAGAAGAAGTGGGTATTGTGATACAAAATCAGAAGTTGTATACCTAGCAGTCGAGTAGTCAGCAAGAGCAATGAAGTTATTCAGTGCATTCAGAGATAGGGATATCAGTGAGTGTGATTTTCAATCGGAAATTATTTATATTTTCCTTATATATTTTCATCATGTCAGTTCCAAAGGTAGATTTACAAAAAATCAATCATATAATTGAAAAAGAGATGGATGTTTTAGAATGAAGAGTAATATCATACTAGTAGATGATCAAATGGGGTTTTGGGACCACATGCGCAGTACGGTCGAGCTTGCCACGGGCCATCGGAAATAGTCGTGGAGGAGATCGGTAGAAGTCGGCCGTCGCTGGTCTGCGTTCATCGTGTGACGTAGTCGAGAGAGATCCAGTTGATTGATAACATTTTGCCAATACAGCGCGCATCTTGAATATTTAAAATTAATTAAAAGAAAAAAAGATTTCCGAGAACGAGGTTTGAACCAGCGGCGAAAGTTTGGTAGCGAGTGACATTAGCCTTGTCTCCACGGAGATTTCGTACAAGTTGATGTACAAATGTGGGATATATATTTCTCCAGCTACCAGAGCACGGTGTTTGAATATTAAAAAAAAATAATGATTGAAAGTGTGATGATAATAGTGGGGTTTGGAAAATGGGGAAAAAAACATGGCGGCTGTCAAATGTTATACAGGTCATAACATAATATTTAAGTGAAAAAACATGGTTGCCTCGGCCATTTGTCGAAGAAAATACCATTGGGGGTATGGGGGGATTCAAAATGTTTTCGTTAGGGGGTTCGTCATTTTTAACGTGCGATTTGGAGTGAAAATTAGCATTTTAAATCTTACTCGTTTTTTGAAACGCAAAAAACGCTTATTGCAGTAACATTTTTGCATGTTTGAGCGTTTCAAATTTCAGTCGTTTTATATCCAATTTTACATTTTTGCATACTGATAATTTTCTACGTGCGTCCATTTATCGAGTTCACTTGAATATTTTGAATTGTTTGCATTTAAAATAATAAAAAAAGTTTTCCGAGAATGAGGTTTGAACCGTCGAACTGCTGATTATGGAGCACCCACTGAACACACTAGGCTATGAATCAAGGTATTGATGTGAGTGTTGCCAGTTGTAAAATTAATCGTTTAGGTTGACTGCAAATAGGTGTTGTCAGTGTTACGAAAAATCATCGCTCGACGGTCTAAGTTCATTTGTGACGTAATCGAAATAGATCCAGCAACTGATTATACTACATGAAGCGCTCGATGTTGCCAGTTGTAGAATTAAGCGTGAAGTTAGGGGGAAAGAGTGTTGCCATTCAGAGAAATTTGGGGGTTAGGAAACATTATTTTTGGAAAGTATGTAGGTAGCATTGAGCAGAGTTGAAATAATCAGTAGCATAATGACATCGACAGAATACAGACGTACATTAGAGAAATTTGAGAGACGTCTTCAGGAATTAAAAAAAGACATTAAATTTTTTGAAGAAAAAGAGAATGTTTGGAAGCAGTTGAATAATTTATACATTCAAGACAGAGTTTTCATGCGAAAATTACCTCAAACAAGATACCCGTTACGAAGAATCCAACCTCTGAGTGCAGAATATGTCTCCGCTGTTGAAAACAAATTTTGTACTTTTAACTGCAATAATAAATAATGTTTTGTACGTGAATAAGCCATTTGGTGTGAAATACATGGCAATATGCGTGAAAACCGATGAGTTTGAATGCAACCGGACCCAATGGAAAACAATGCGAGTAACATCAGTCAATGATGGACAGCTACTAGTATTTGCCAGTGATGTTCCAGAGAATACAGCATTCAATTATAAGCTGAAAATGATATTTCAAGATCTTCGAGAAATAGACACAAAAACTGAGGAGTTTATTCCAGCAGAGCGAGAGAAAAGCAAGTCAAAAGTGGAATTTGATCTTTATAGAATTTTCATTATAGTATCCATTATATTAGCATGCATATTAATGAGGCTTGTACAGGAAATAATTGTAGAATTTAATAAAAAATGTAGTATTTGGTTTAAATAAAAATTGCAAAAAAACAAATCGAATTTCATTTAATATTTTCGCTAGTGAATATATGAACAAACAGCTTGATATCAACATCCGTTATTCATTCCATTATCGGTTGTGAAACGCGCAATTCGAGTCAGCGCTATCGCAATGAGAAACCGCCTCAAACAGGAAATTTAATATGCGATGAGCATTTTGATGACCGAGTTGAGGTTGCCAGACGGGCAACGACCGAAGGTTATCGGCAAGGCGTACATGAGAATTGGTATTTAAACACACAGCGAGGCACGAAGGAAAATCTTTTTATGTTTGATTGTGCTACTAGCAAGTTACCAGTGTGCCAACTTCATTTGAAAAGTAAGTGTTTTCAATTGTTTTTATATGTGTCTGTTGAGTTTCTCATTTAATTTTCAATTATTTTTATGCCTGCCTTTTTTGGGTAATTTTCGGTTCAAAATTTGTGTGTTTTTAGTTTAGCTTTTTACTCAGATGAATTTACGTAAATGTTTTATGTTTGCCTTTTGAGTTTTCGTTCAATTTCCATTTCTTGTGCATGTCTTTGGGCGCTTTCAAAATTTATTGTAATTTCCAATTCAAAGTGGTTTAATAGTTCAAAGGTGCATTTGATTTTTGTGTATTTTTTTTGGGTTGTAACAAAAACTTTTTATTATGCTTTTCCTCAGATGGATCTACAAAAATTGAACGCCGCCGGGTCAATCGTGAGCAGGAAACCAATCACCAAACTATCCGATTTACCTGTGGGGGCACCGCAAAGGATATCAAGTGCGAAGATAGTCCGAGGGAAATTTGGCGAGGCTGTGCTGCTGGATTTGGGGGAGAGCGTCACCTTTTTGCCGCAGAGAGTAACCAAGGTATATCGGGTATATATAGAAGAGTTCTCGAGCAGCAAATATTCCGTGATATTCAAAGGACTGATGAACACTGGGAAAGCCAATCCAGCGGCGTCATTTGAGATTGTGGAAAATTAAGGTTAGTATTATTTTTGCCATTCAGGTTCGTTCCTTTGTATGTGACAAAAGTTCGTTTGAAAATAAAAAACAATTTCTTTTTCATTTTCAGATAGTTATATTATACCCTCCCTAATCACAACAGCAGCATTTTTCATTAAGCTTCCCTTTGGGCATCATCTCCGTTCGTCACTTCGCCATTCCAGGAAGCTTCAGTTTGCAGCATCATCACCGAGCTGCCACCGCACCCTGCAAGCATCCGTTTGCCGCCGCCGACACACACACAGCTGTTGCCTCCAACCATCCGCCATCGTCATTAGGAAAAATTGTAGTAAGTTGAAATATTTGTTGAAAATGGTGTTTTCAAAAACTTTATCACAAATTGATGGATTGCTTGAAGCGATCAAGCAAAATTATTCAAGTGCCATTGCACGAACGTCTCTGAATTTGATAAGTAGGCATATTAGAAAATGTGAGTTGGCAATGAAAAAAATTAAATTTTCAATAGGGGAAAAAAAGAAAATTGTTAGTAAAATTGGGGAATTGAAACGTATTAGATGTATAATAAATGTTATGAAAAATGATAAGTATATTGGATCAGGCTTGAATAGAAGCAGTAGGATTAAATGGGAAAATATCAATGCAATTTTCGATGGTAGAGTAAGGACGGGTGTAATAATAAATTTAGCTCACAAAGAAGTGCGAAAATTTTTGAGCGATGCGTATTTTGTTTTCAAATCGAGAATTTCAAAAATTTTGAAGGAGATGCAATGCCTCAAGGTGAACATGACATTGTTGGGGGATTTCATCAAAAAGTCAAATGACGGCGAAATAGTTGATCGAAAATTTTTCAATACCCCTAATGCAATCATTGATTTGGGTACGGACTTGACGGCTTGGTACAATAAACATGTCGTGGATGTTATTTTGAACAAATTAGAAGAATTTCAAGAGAAAGACTCGGGGTGGGCGTTGAGTAAAATTCTTTTGCTTGAGGTATCAATAAATAAATACGGAATAGGGAACGGTTCAGGGTTTATATGGTTACCTGAAGAAATTCAAAATAGGCATGCATGCATTAATATTGATAATCAAGATGATGCGTGTTTTTTTAGAGCGATCGTGAGTGCTTTGTACCCTCCCAAAGGAAATGTTTCACGTGCATCTTCATATCCAAATTATGACACGGTTTTGAATACAAGGGGTTTGGAAATTCCTATGCCAATTCACCACATTACAAAATTTGAAAAACAAAATGATATTTCCGTACATGTATATAGTGTAGAAATGAGTATTGTCAAAGAAAAAGCATTTTATGAAGTAGTACCTGCACGATTGACCAAAAATAAATTGAATAAACACGTTAATTTACTACTAATTCAAAATATATATTTCCCTAAAATGAATGAGTACGACGCCTTACCTAGGGATACAGATGATTCTCAAATTAAATAACATTATTGCTGGATTAAGAATATGTCTAGATTGTTATCAAGTCAGTTGAGCAAGCATAAAGTTAAAAAAATTTTTTGCGATAGATGTTTGAATTATTTTCATAGCGAACAAAAGTTTTCAGAACATATCGGGTTGTGTGAGAATATTAACGAGTGTAAAATTTCATTTCCAAAATTTGATTATGTAGAATTTCGAAATTATGTGTTTAAGCAAAAATGTCCATTCGTTATATATGCCGATTTTGAATCCGCTTTGGAAAATTGTGAGGAAAAAATGTCTGATAAATCAACAAAATATCAAAAGCACAAGGCATTCAGTGCAGGTTACTACTTGAAATGCTCTTACGATGACAGCTTGTCCAAGTTCAATAGTCATCGCGGCAACGATTGCATCCAATGGTTTACAAATGGAATGGCAAGTATTGCCAAATTTGTTGAATCCAAAATCAAAAATATCGTACCAATGATATATAACCCCGATATTGTTAAAGCTAGAGTGTGCCATATTTGCGAGAAGCCATTTTCCAAGCAGGATATTATCGTTAGGGACCATTGTCACTTTTCGGGGTTGTTCAGGGGTTGGAGTCACCAATCTTGCAATCTTGCTTTTAAGAAGCTTTTTATGGTACCCATTATATTCCACAACCTTTCCGGATATGATAGTCATTTTATTATACGGGATGTAGCAAAAAAGGGGTGTGTGAGCATACTTCCCATCAACAAAGAGAAATACATTTCATTTACTCAATACGATAGTGAAACCAGCATTAAATTTAGATTAATAGATTCTTATCGTTTTATGGGAGCTAGTCTTGATGAGTTGGTTTCCACAATGGATGCAAAAAATTTTAAAATTTTGAAAAAGGAATTTGCGCAATTGGATGAGGAAAAATTTAAGCTTCTCACTAAGAAAGGGGTATTTCCTAACGATTATGTTAATAATATGGAAAAACTCCTCGACACCGAGCTACCCTCCAAAAAACGCTTTTATAATAAACTCAACGATGTTGAAATTGACGATGAGAAGTATGCTCATGCTCAAAATGTTTGGCAGCAATTTGATATTGAAACTTTGGGGGAATACAGCGATTTATTCATGAAAACAGATATATTGCTTTTGGCAGACGTTTTCGAAAATTTTCGTGAAATTGACTTGAAAACTTATGGGCTGGATCCTTCGTGGTATTATACCATGCCGGGGTATATGTGGGACTGTATGTTGAAATATACAGGGTGTAAATTGCAAATTTTAAAAGATGTTGATATGGTTATGTTTGTGGAAAATGGTATAAGGGGCGGAATTTCAGTTTGTTGTAATAGATATTCGGAAGCGAATAACAAGTATATGTCAACATACAATCCTACAGAACCGTCCAAATATATCATGTATTTCGATGTGAATAACTTGTATGGGTGGGCAATGTCAGAATGTCTACCATATGGAGGTTTCGAATGGGTTGATACGAATATTGATGTGACTCAAATTCCCGACGACAGCCCTGAAGGTTATATTCTGCAAGGTGATTTAGAGTACCCTGCACACCTGCACGATTTACACAAAGATTTTCCATTTTGTCCTGAACACCGCACACCACCAAATTCCAAATTGAAAAAATTGATGCCAACCCTGCATGATAAAAAAGAGTATTCGCTTCATTATAGGAACTTGAAACAAGCTCTGGAACATGGCTTGAAATTAACTAAAATCCATAAAGTTTTGAAATTTAAACAATCTGCGTGGTTGCGCCCTTATTTCGAGCTGAATACTCGATTGAGGACTGCAGCCACTAATTCTTTCGAAAAAAATCAATTCAAGTTGGCCAATAATGCTATTTTTGGTAAAACCATGGAAAACATCCGGTTGCACCGAATCGTAAAATTAGTTTCTTCCTACGAGGGTAGATATGGAGCAAAAAATCTCATTTCCAGCCCTCGATTTCATAATCGTACAGTTTTCGATTCAAACTTGATGGCTATTGAACTGAAAAAAGCCGAACTTGTATTCAATAAACCAATGTATGTTGGGATGGCTATTTTGGATTTGTCAAAAACTTGCATGTTCAAATTTCATTATGAATTTATGCTTCCCACTATGGGTGTGGAAAAATCCAAGTTAATGTATACCGATACAGATAGTTTCATTTATGAACTAACGTGTAACGATGTATACGAAGAAATTATCAAAAAACATATTTCCAAATTCGATACGTCTGATTATTCAAAAGATAACGAGTTTAACATTCCACTTGTGAATAAAAAGGTACCTGGACTAATGAAGGATGAAGCAAATGGCAAAATTATCACGCATTTTGCAGGGCTACGTTCAAAAATGTATACCTACAAAGTGCAGGGAGGCAAAGTATGTAAAAAAGCGAAAGGAGTGAAATATAATGTCGTTAAAAATAAAATAAGTTTCGAAGATTACGTGGATTGTTTGAAAAATTGCAAGCAAAAGAAAATTACTCAATGTACAATCCGATCATTCGCTCACGATGTGTTTAGTATCGAGCAGTCGAAAATAGCTCTTAGTCCGTATGACGATAAACGCTATCTTATCCCAAAATCATTTGATACATTACCGTGGGAACACTATAGTCTAAATTAATTTTTTTCACCATTTTTGTTCTAAATTAATTTTTTTCTCCCGTTTGCAGGTACAATGAATTTGCAACAGTTGTGCATCAAAACCGTTTGCGAAAATATCAAGAGTCCAACCTTGTTCCTCATCAATTCACATTCATCCTTACCTTCAATATTAACAAGACAAATTATTCAAAAATATGCCCATTTCAAATGGCTAAACATTAATCGTCAAGAAATTGTTTATGATGAGGATGAGGACATTCTCATGAATTTCGAATATGGTGGGAGGTTTCTTGGTGGTACATGAAAAAAACAAATACGTGCAGCATTATTAAACATTTATAATTTGGAACCATATTGTCGTCATGATTCATACTGCATTTGGATGTTTTAGATCCTTCTGGAGTTTTCTCGAATTCCACAGCACGTTATACACATTAAAAAATATTCTACCCGCCATTACCCCTCTCTTGTGGCAAAACTTTGAAGAAGTTCACTTGTGTGTCTTTTAGTACGTTATAGAAGTACCCTTCTACGATTTTCTAGAAATTATTAACATCTTACAGTTTCAGTCCATTATAGTTCGGTCTCGGAATTTCTTCCTCTATAATCTAAAAATCTACAGAAAATGCTGCCCGACACGTCCTCTGTTGTGGCTGATCTTTCAAAAACTTCAATATTTTGTCTTTTCAGTACGTTCTAGAACCTTCCGGAGTCGCTGTTCTGGCACTCCACTGTTTTGTCGATTTTTCAGCTAATTCCAGAAGTGTTGAAAATATTCTCATGATCTAGAAATCTATAGAAAATTCTCCCTTGTAGCCAAACTCAAAAAAACATTACGTTTGTTATTTTTCAGTACGTTCTAAACAACGTCCTCCTTTGTGGCTAAACTTTCAAAATGTTCACTTTGCTGTTTTATAATTGCGTTCTAGAACATGTGTGAATCTCTGTTCTGATTCATTCCTCGGTTTTCTCGAAATTCTCGGCAACTTCTAGAAGCGTCGAGAACATTCCAGAGTTTTCTCTCTCATAATTCAGACATCTACCGAAAATTATACCCGACACCTCCTCCCTTGTGGTTAAACTTTCCGAAACTTTTTTTATCTCATATCAGTAATTTCGTATTTCTTCAGTACGTTATAGTCAGAGTCTCTGTTTTGGTTCATTCCATGGTTTTCTCTTTCATTATATAGAAATCTATAGAAAATTCTGCTCTTCCCTTGTGGCCAAACTTTCAAAAACTCACTTTTTTGTCTTTTCAGTTTTAGAATCTTCCGGAGTCTCTGTTCTGGTTTATTCTATGATTTTTTCAATGTTTTCAGAAACTTTCAAAAATATCGAGAGAATTCTAGAGTTTTCTCTCATAATCTAGAAATCCACAGAAAATCCCACTCAACATGTCTTTTTTTATGGCAGAACTTCCAAAACTTCTTTTCAGTGTGTTCTAGAAACTTCCAGAGAATCCGTTCTGGTTGATTCCACGATTTATTTGAATTCATCGGCATCAGAAACGCCGAGAAAATTCTAGAGTTTTCTATCTCATAATCTCAAAATCTACAAGATATTCTAGTCGCGGTTCTGGTCCAATCCACGGTTTTCTCGAAATTTTCAGCAACTTTCAGACGTGTCGAGAAACTTCTAGAGTTTTCTCTACACAAAAAATCCTACTCAATATGTCTACATGGCCTTTCAAAACTTTGTGTCTTTTTAGTATGTTCTAGAACCTTCCAGTCTCTTTGTTCTGGTTCATTTCACGGTTTTTTTCGAATTCTACGACTACTTCCCAAAGTGTCTTGATAATTTAGACTTGTGTAATCTGAAAATTTACAAAGAATTCTACTCGTTGTTCTGGTTCAATCCACGGTTATCTCGATTTTTTAGCAACTTGCAGAAGTGTCTAAAAAATTCTCTAGTTTTCTGTCTTATAATCTGATAATCTACAAAAAATGCCACTCTGGTTGATTCCACAATTTATTTGAATTCATCGGCAACTTCCAGAAGTGTCGAGAAAATTTTAGAGTTTTCTCTCTCACAATCTGAAAATCTACTAAAAATTCTAATGCTTTTATCCAAATCCAAATTTGTGTTTTAGAACCTTCCGGGTCTCTGGTCTCTAATATACAATGACAATAGAATGGCCGTAACACTGACCCTTGGGGGACTCCTCAGTTGTTATAGTAATACTACTATAATTTAATTCATTCGTTATTCAAAGTTATTAATAATTTTACTCAGTTGAGAAAAATATTTGGTTTATTGAGATTCCAGAAGTTCTTGGGAAGTTCTAGAACATCATGACCGCAAGTAACGATATCGGGAATATAAGCTGGTAACGGGGGGTAATCCGACCTGACCCGGGTCGACGTGGCGTGACCTCGCTGCTGAACTAAAACCATACGTTCCATTTCCCCCGTGACATCCTACACCACCCCGGAGCCGACCCCGCCGCGTCTAGGTGGTGTTGGACGGCTTCGCCGTCGCGCTGTGGTTCTGACCATAGATGCGCTCGCGTCACCGCCCCACGACCACCACGTCCCGCCGACGTTACGTAATACAGGCGTTTATGCGGTGGTGGCACGTCGCTGCAGTTCGTGAATCGCTCCCGACGCCGCCAGAAGCGACCTCATCTCCGTGCTCACGATTTTCCTTCCCATCTGGAGTGACGACGCATTTCGCATTTCGTGTGACAGTCGTTTGATCGCTGTTGTTGCCGTTTGCGTCGTGTAACACGGTCGTAATTAGCGAGGATCGCATCGCAGAAGGCTGTGTGTGCGTTCGCGTGTTTGTTTTGTGTTTTGTTTCGGCCGGCCGGCGGTTCTTTTTGGTGAATGTGTGTGCCGAAGCGGAATCTGCGGTTTGTTTGACGACGAAGTTTTTACGAAGTTGTTGACTTTAACTTAAGGTTGTGCAAAGATTGTTTTGAACATATCCAAAGTATGCTTAAAATATGCAGGTGTGACGAAATAAAAAATTTTGAAGTTAAACATTTACATGAAGTTTTCACAAGTAATGAATTACATAATGCCTACCAAGATAAATCATATTGGTGTCAATATGATTTTAAGCACGTTCTTTTCACTTTACAAAATAAAGATGAATGCATTGATCATTTACATGGAACGAAAAGGGCGAAATTTTTTTGAAAAAAATTCAAGCTTACTCCAACTATTTGTGATGTTGATAAGAAACATTATTTTCAACTATATTTCAACAATTCATTTTTCATTTATGTTTTTATATATATATATATATATATTATATTTTTTTCTTTTATTACTGTATTTTAGGGAGGATATTTTTTTTTAATATAGAAAAAACAAAAAATATTTTTTGTTTTTTATTTCCAAAATATTTTTTTGAAAAAGTAATGAAAAAATGGAGCGATTTTTGGACCGTAGATGAAACGTCTACGGTCCAAACTGCAACATATTAGAAATATAAGGAGTAGATATTTCATCTACACCTCCAAAGTGATAAAAAACAATATGAAGCAGCACCAGGCTTTGTACAGTGTTGAGCAAAATAAGGTAAGTTGAATATTTTTTTCTTCAATTCCCGGTAAAGTTATAATTCGTTTGATAATCAAAATGCCTCCACTTCAAAACTGAAAAAATTCGACAGTTAATTGACTTGTTTTTTTTACCAATAATTGTTGAAATAAAAAACTTGATTTCTTTTTCTCATTTATTACATAAATCATACACAAATTTTTGTTTATAATAAAATAAATATTCACGTAAAGCATTAGCCAACATACTATCTTAAGATGAGGCTTGGCAAAAACCTTCTATAATTTCTTCCAAACTTAAATTAGTCTTATTATCGCGTAGCCAAGATTGAATTATATCAAAAACACCGCGATAATAGTCACAAAAGTTCATTGCATCCAGCATATAGCGATACGGTCAGACAGCACCCCCAAGTGTGTATTTAGAATGTCGGTTACATCTTGTTGGGACAGTTCCATGTTCGTGATATCCTTGGAAATGGAAATTTGTTTGGTATTACTTTCGATGTACTGTGTGATGTAAATGTAATCCCCGCAACGTGTTGTGATTGGATCATACTCATCTACATACTCATCGATTTGTGATTCAAAGAAATTTTCCTTTATTTCTTGCAGGATGTCAATGAGGGTTGCCCATTCAAAAGAAGCAAAATTGATGGTTCGAATGGAGAATTGCTGCTTCAAAACGATGCATGACCTAAAATCCCTGGAGGGACTTATACCACATCGAATTTCGTAGGATCGCATAGGGAAGACCATCAACATCAACTGATGTTCGTTCCGAGCTGCCATTTCGTATTGCCCCAATGCTCTGTCGATGGCACTTAGAGTTTCGTTGTAATCTTCTCCATCACTATCGCACATTACTTCAACTTCACTGACGTAACCACTGTCTTGAGACATTTTCGTTTTCAAACTGAATATTCGTCTGTGCTTGCATACGCTTTCATAGCTTCAGATCACGTGGTCAATTTTAAAATTGTTGTTGCATGTTTGTTGACTGTGAAAAAATATTTGAAAGGCCCTCCCAATAGTCTTGCAGAGTGTGCTTCTTTTCCATAAGATTCTATACAAAATCAACGTTTTCGATCCAACTGTTATGTTTGTTATGCAAACCAAGCCATTTAACGTACATTTTTTTGCCTTTCTTCCTCAGAACTTTTTCCACGAGATATATATCTGGATTTGCAGTTTTTTGTAATTCCTCTGCATGAAAAGCACCCTTGATAGGAGCACCCTGCATATCTTCCAGCATGAAGGTGGCAGGGTTGGTGATATTGACTTTGATGATTTTGAATAATTCCGTAGTCCAATTGGGTGTGTAACCTTTTTCGAAAACGTGCTTTGTCTTACTAATCCGCACAACATCGCCCATAGCGAATTTTCTCGGTCCAGCTATTTTCAAGTGTGAGTATGTTGATTTGAGAATTTCTTTTTCGTTGGTTTTATCAATTTCCTAAGGTTTCATACCCGTCTTTGAATGGCGCGTATCATTGTAAGATTTTGTGATTTCAGGTAATATATTCAACCATTTGTAGGTGCCATTCAAACTGAAATACTTGTACAATCTTTCCTTCAAAGTCCTTATAATTCGTTCGGCCATAGAGGCTTTGAGGATGCTGTACGTATTGTAGTGATTTATCTCGTGTTTTTCCATCAAACTCTGAAATTTACTGTTGTAAAATTCCGTCCCCTGATCGGTTTGTAGATTTTTCGGGCATCGTTTCGTGTGTGCCAAAATATCTGCAAACGTTTTAGTAATTTCCTCACCCGTTTTCGTTTTCAGCGGGCGAGTCCACACGAATTTCGAAAAACAATCTATAACAACTAGAATGAGTTTGAAATTTCGATTTTGATGGGCGTACGGTCTCATTTCAGCCAAGTCCATTTGCCATAAATCATCTAAGCCTTTAATAATGGTGCGACGTCGAGGATAATTTTTTCTAACAGGTTTATGCAGTTCACGGACAAGTTGAATCTTGTCTGTGGAAGCCATCATACGTATGTGATGACGTAACTGTGAAACCTACTATTTTATCATGGTGATGCAAACACAACATTTTGTCTTTTAGTAATTTCCTCGACAGCAGATTTTACACTCGCTATATCTGAATTTATTTTGGTGATTTGCTGTAAAATATCAATTCGAAATTGGTTTAGTTCATTCTTGGTTAGCAGCGTTTCCTTGTGCTTGATATCCCATTTTAAATTGTGTGCATGAATCGAATCGGTTATTTCGGCAATTTTTTTCAACAAATCACCACGAATATTTTCAATATCAGTGTTGTATTGTTGGTTGAATTTTTCGAAAAATGACTTTGTTTCATTATAGCGTACCTCACTTAGTTGCGTTATTTGAACGAAATTCTGATTGAGGGTTTGAATTCTCTTTTTCAGCTGTTTGTTTGTTTTATTCGATTCATTTTTGATTTCATGTTTCATTTTTGCCATTTCATCATTCACTTGAGCTATTTCCGAATGGTGTTGTTCACTCTGATGTCGTATACTTGCAGTAATTTTTTCATGAATTTCATCAACATATTGTTTATTGGCAGCATCAGTATTTTTGGTGGGGCTCTTTACATTACTCAATTTCAAATTATCAAAATCGATGTTACCATCTGGAGTGTGCAGCAAGCCGCTGCCTCCAGAGGGCGTGGCTAATTTTCGCTTCTTATCGGCGGTGCTGTCGCTACGTCCAAACTTGTCGATAACCATTTTGAAAATGTGTAAATGGAGGAACGTACACCATCTTATACGATTATATTTGCCTCTTTAAGTTTACTCAAAATGGCAATAATCTCATTGTCATGCGAATTATTTCCAGCATCCCGAGAGGCTATCAATAATTTGAGGCGTTCGCATAGTTCGTTTGGGTCATCCCAATAAACAAACTCCATAGGTTTGGTATTGAATGTCATTGCAATACGTATATTTTTAGGCAAACCGCTACCTTTTGCTGCAGATGTTTTAGATGAACCGGTACGTGTCGATATTTTACGTTGATTTGCTGGGGGAAACATCGGTTTATTTATTTTGGTATACTTGTATCTTTCACTACCTTTCGGATGGCCTAGGGAGTTTTTGTGAATATTCGACAAATCTACAAGTGATTTGTATGTCTGCATATCTTCATTAATATAGTTTTCAGGCGTGTTTAAAAATATGAGTTCATATATACCGGGTGTTGCTCTCCACTGATATCCACCCATTTTAATGTATCCGCTGCGTTTGTCGAAATCTATTTCTTTGTTACCTAGGAACCATTTTGAAGATACACCATCATATACAGGGCCGTATACTTTATCTATTTCTTTGTCATTGCTCCAGTGTTTTATAATGTACGGTTGAGCCATTATAGGATATTGATCGATATATTCCTGTAAAACTTCTTCATCCATGTCTGACGCAAAGCTCTTATCTTGTTCCTCTTGTGTGCCTACGCTAAATATATCCTCATCATCACCATCATCTGTACCTGCAACATGTTCGAGGGATTGGAATGGAGTCGTTGTTTCGAATGGAGACGTTTTACGCTCTTCCACTTTCTCTTGTTTGAGTTCAGATTTTGTCTCACTTTCCATTGGGGTAGTAGCAGATGACTGTGACGGCGGCGGAGGCATTGCTGCTATTTTCCTCAATGGGACAGATACAGGTTTAAAGAATTTTTGCAACGTCTCATCTTCTTCAGATCTACCCAATTTCAAAGCCAAATATTTTTTTCGAATAGCTTTCGCAATTTCATTGATTTTAGTCTTTCGAATAACATCAACTTCTTTGCTCAACGGTTTCATGATGATAACTGTGAGATACATCAATCCCTCTGTATACTTATATATTTATCGAATCCTTGACGATAACGTCCAGCATTTATATCAAAATCTTTCATAATCACAACGGTTCCATATCGATGCTGTCGCCAACATTCTGCACACATTTCCTTGAATTCTTCGAACGTCATGTCTGGGGAAACGTGTTCATCGAATACATGTTTCAGATTCATTTCATCCTGCTTGAAGAGCACAATCATATTACAATTGTCTCGTATCAATTGTTTTGGAATTTTTGAATATGTCTGACAAAGATATGCAGCATCAATATTTCGGTGTCTACAAAAGGAGTAGTATTCTCGAATTTTCTGTTGACCATCGCATGCAACATCATCGAAAATGAATATGGAATTTGATTTGGCCTCGTGAGGGCTTATGATTTCCTCATTTTCCCTGAACGGATAATATCCCAATCCCTTGACTTTCCCCAAAATTTCTTGAACCACCTGATATTTGGGCTGGTACAAAGATTTTGAATATACGTAGATGTTTTCAAATTTTGCTCCATTCGGGTGGAATAACAGTGTTAAGATGGCATTTGTCTTTCCACAACCACTTGGTCCGCAAATAATTGCACGAAACGAATTCGGTAATAATTTACCATGCTTCCCAGCCATACTGCTATCGAGGTCTCCATTCAAAAAATCTAAATTTTCAATAGGCAGTGTCTTGTCTTGTTGAACGACCTCCATGATGTGATGAAAAAACATGAGTGCGCCACGGTTATAAATAAACGCATTGAAGGTATCTTTCATCATTATCAATGTTGACTTACTCTGGTGCAGGTGTTGTCAATTCAATCATCAATAAGCTCCCGTTAAAATTACATCTACCAGGTTATTCGTTTTGCGGTCCAGGCACCAAATTGAGGCAGAGATTACAACGCGGAGAAACTGGCGTGAATCCTTTGGACGAAAGCTGCAGAGAGCACGATATTGCATATTCTCAATCCGACTCTCTAGAAGACCGTCATAAAGCAGATCAAGTGTTGGGAAATAGAGCTTGGGAACGAGTTAAATCTAAAGACGCTAAATTTGGGGAACGGGCTGCAGCTTGGCTTGTTACTTCCACCATGAAAGCCAAACGTAAGCTAGGTATGGGCGTGTCCTTTCGCCGTAACTTGCTTCAAAAAATTATTAAAAATTGGAAACACAATCCTACTAATATTAAGAAATCTAGTGCTTCGGCTTTGCGAGCTGCTAAAATGGCATTGAGTCAAGCTGGAGGACGTAAGAAAATACGCGTTCCTAGAATAATTCCATTCGATGCCAAATCTGGAGGACTCCTACCCCTCATACCTATATTTGCTGCACTTTCGGCTTTGGGTACGATGGCAGCGAGCGAGCGAGCGCCATCGCAAAAACCGTGATAAACCCAAAAAATGCTAAAAAGAAGCTGGAAGAAGATCAGCGTCACAATAAAGCCATGGAACATTTAGGATCGGGTCTGTACCTGCGCAAAACCCCTCGAGGATTTGGACTGTCCCTGAAAAAACAACAACGCAAAGGACGAGGTCTTTATTTGAAGAAACAAAAAAACTGCTAGATAAGCTACCCCATAGAGCATTATACGATTCGGAAATTAAAAAATGTGCTCGTCTGATGAAAATACCACATTTTCGTGGAGTCTTTATGCGTGATACGTTGCCAACTTGTGGTCCTTGGCTGCGAGAATGCGCTGTATTGAACTTGGATTCTCACTTGAATGCGGGCACTCATTGGGTAGCTTACAATAAAAACGGCAATGCCGCACAATATTTCGATAGTTTCGGCAATCTCAAACCTCCAATGGAATTGGCAAGATATTTTGGGAGGGGTGTGAGAATTACATATAACAATAGTCAATATCAAAATTACAATCAGAGTAACTGTGGACATCTTTGCCTAAAGTTTCTACTTCATAATGTCCACCGCTGAAATGTATAAATCGCTGGCTGAAATGCATAAATATAAATCTTTGAGAGATTTCACCGATGCTGAACTGCGAGCTTTGTCAATCGAATATTTGATTGGGAACGCAGGACCTTGGGAGTTGCTGGATGTATGGCATAGATCACCACAAGACTACAAAAATCGATTCGCTTTGCAGATTCGTCTACCGTGTTTCATTCATTATAAAAATGAGTGTGGATTGTCAGCCCAATCACTAGAAGAAGCAGAGTATCATGGTCCAGTTAGCTCACAATATGAATGTTATTATTGTAATAAATGATTTTTCATCCAAGTTGTTGTTTATTATTTAAAGCGTGTTGCTTCCGACACTATATCAGTCATGTCTATGATATTGACGTTAACGAGTCGTTCTTCAATGCTTTCCATCGATTTCAATCCGCCCATTCAATTGGATTCTGATTCAGAATACAGTTTGGCTTTGCTCAGCTTCCATTCGTACAACAGTATACCAAACATTGAAGAAAATACGAAATTCCACTACTTTGAAAACGGTGGCAAAACTAAACAGAGTATCGATATTCCTGCTGGCTCCTACGAAATTGGTGATATTGAGGCTTTGATTAGCAAACACATCACACCCAAAACGTACAAGGAAAACCCCGAGGAATTTTTCTACCTCAAACCGAATAATAATACGCTGAAAAGCGAAATATTCTGCCTTAAACACTCAATTGATTTCCGACCTGAAAACAGTTTGGCTCGCATTTTACGGTTTTCGTCTACCCTTCTCAAACCCAACTTGCATTACGCATCAGATCTACCTGTGGATATCATTAAAGTACGCACCGTACACATAGATAGCAACATTACGTTTGGAGCATTCTACAACGACGTACCGTCTCATACGATATACGAATTTGCTGTTGGTGTTGATCCTGGTTACGCAATTGACGAAACACCCAACCACCTCGTTTATCTACCCATTGCTCATAGAGACGAAATAAACAATATTACGCTGCGAGTGCTCGACCAAAATTCTCAACTGGTTGATTTTCGAAACGAAGAAATAATCGTTCGTTTGGAATTGAAGAGAAAATATGGTGCTAACTATTCATAAGAATAACTCACCACCATACCCCACCTCAGTCTTCACCAAGACCTTCAACGTGCGTCAACTGCTGTCACCTGCAAATAAACTGTTTTTGGAATCTCTCGGTTATCATGTTGTCCAATCAAGTGTTCAACATTTTTCGAAAACCACACAACGATGAATCCATACAGAAGGTGGAATGGCGGACTTACTACCCATATGTCAAGTCCTTTCGCAACAATGACGTCATTGAAATCAATATCAATCAATCTGACGCTTACGATGCTTTGTATGATAGTCTGTTATTCATCAGTGGAAAAGTTGTGAAAACCAAAGGAGATGGTCGTGTAACATTCGTAAACAATGCTGGTGCTTTCATGTTTCAATCTGCTAGTTATGAACAGAGCGGTAAGGAGTTGGAGACGGTTCGTGAAGTTGGAATTGTTAGTACTGTCAGAGGCTTTCTCACCTACACCGACGAAGATATCAAGCACTTGGCCAATTCAAGTTGGACTTTTCCCAGCAACGCTGGGGTTATCAACACCACTGATCTATCATTCAATATGCTCATACCCATGAAGCATTTTTTGAATATTTTCAATGATTATCAATGTGTTTCAAACATACCATCCGATTTGTACGAGCTGCAGATGATAGCAACTGCTTCAAAATAGAGGAGACCGCTGGATCGCCGGCTGGTACGACAGCAGTCAAGTTGGAAATTGAAAATATTGAACTCAAAGTTAAGAGAATCTTTCCGCACGATCAAATTAAATTGCAACTCTTGAAGGCCATCCAAGCTGATACTCCTATTCTCATGCCGTTCAGAAAATGGGAACTTCATATGTTGCCTGCTCTCACACAAGGTGCAAAAAGTGAAATATGGGCCGTCAAGACTTCCTCGTTTCTCGAAAGTCCTCGCTATGTGATTGTATGTTTCCAAAAAGACCGTGATTACACCAAATTCAACAATGATCCAACAATATTCGCTCATTCGAATATCGCCAATATAACGCTCACTCTAAACGGCGAGAATTATCCCAAAGAGAATATGCATCTGAATTTCGCAAAGGGGAATTTTTCGCAGGCCTATTTCAACCATGCACAATTCGGTCTCAGCTACAAAATTACTAATCAACATAATCCTCTGCTGAGCTCCACCGAATTTGTTGGCAAGACTCTCTTTGTCATCGATTGTTCCAGAAGGGATGAGAGCATAAAAAGTTCCACTGTTGATGTGAAACTCGAAATCGAGGCATCTGAAGGATTTCCTCAAAATACTAGAGCCTATTGCATCATTGTGCACGACACTGTTATTGAGCACCTCCCACTCAGCGAAATCATTAACAAATTGAACTGAACATATGCTTGTCACTTCAGTATCAATCACAGAGTCAACATGAGAATAGCTGTTATAGATATTCAAGGCTTTACCATCGAGCAACAATTCCATCCTAAGGAGATTGCCATTAGGATTGGAATTCAATGTAGTAATTTTCTGCTGCTGCCAACTATACCATTTTCCTCTTTGAGTAGAGCAGATAAACGTACTGCCTGGTTCTTGGAGCGAAACGTTCATGGATTGAGGTATTCCTGTGGAATATCATCAATTAGATTCCATCCTCAAGAAAAATGTACAGAATGTTGATATCATTTATGTGCGAGGACTTCAAAAACGTGACTATCTTGCTGAGAAATTTCATCAATTGAACCTACCTACACGTGTTGTGAATTTGGAGGACTATGATAATACGTCATGGATGGTTCCCACATTCGGCGACAATGATGGTATATCACCTTGTATGCATCACATTGGGAACCGGACCAACTATAATTGCAGTCTCCGAAACGTAGATATTCTATACAAATGGCTATGTGATATGTTACCAAAATGAAACTGTACAATAAAATTTTTCTCCTCAAACTGTTTTATTTTTTACCTAAATGTTAGGTTGGTCAATTTGAAACTCTAAAACGCACAAAAATGTGATCTATATAGACGTTTTTCACGTTCCAAAAAACAAGTAAAAATACGAACGCTTAAACGCATAAAATATGTGACAAAAATATGCGTTTTAGCGCCCCAAAAAACAAGTAAAATTAGAAGCGGTAAAAATACACTTTTTACATTTATTTCTTATGGGGATTTGACATTTTAAAGCATACAAAATAGTCGTTTTTCGTGTTAAAAAAAAACACCTAAAATTTTAAAAGTCAAAACGTGCAAAAATTTTACTGCAATAAGCGTTTTTTGCGTTTCAAAAAACGAGTAAGATTTAAAATGCTAATTTTCATTCCAAATCGCACGTTAAAAATGACGGACCCCCTCACGAAAACATTTTGAATCCCCCCATACCCCCAATGGTATTTTCTTCGACAAATGGCCGAGGCAACCATGTTTTTTCACTTAAATATTATGTTATGACCTGTATAACATTTGACAGCCGCCATGTATTTTTTTCCCCATTTTCCAAACACCACTATTATCATCACACTTTCAATCATCATTTTTTTTTAATATTCAAACACCGTGCTCTGGTAGCTGGAGAAATATCCCACATTTGTACATCAACTTGTACGAAGTCTCCGTGGAGGCAAGGCTAGCATCACTCGCTACCAAACTTTCGCCGCTGGTTCAAACCTCGTTCTCGGAAATCTTTTTTTTCTTTTAATTAATTTTAAATATTCAAGATGCGCGCTGTATTGGCAAAATGTTATCAATCAACAGGATCTCTCTCGACTACGTCACACGATGAACGCAGACCAGCGACGGCCGACTTCTACCGATCTCCTCCACGACTATTTCCGATGGCCCGTGGCAAGCTCGACCGTACTGCGCATGCGGTCCCAAAACCCCCTTTGATCATCTACTCATACTTGCCACTGCATGAAGCTTATCCAATAAAGAATATGTCAATTTGTTCAACTCGTTTTGGTAAATCCATTTTGTTAACATTACTCGATGTGAGCAATAACACATTGTTCAAAAGATGGCTACCAAAACGTGTTTCAGAGCAATTTGGTGAGGATGATGTTACTTGCATCAATTCGCCTGATGGTAAATATACCGTAACATATTTGGATCAGACTCAACAAAGCTTTACTGGTATGAAAACACTAGCGTTGGTTAAATTCGATCTCACTGAATAATAGTTAATTTTCACATATCATAGGCTAAATCTAATTATATTATAGGTGCTAATTGTGAGGAAAATATAAAAAGTTTTCATACATTGTTGAACACACTCTTTGGCGGTTGGAATCATCGAAAGTATATGTGAGTTTTATTGAAAAATTCTATTATAGTATTGTAGTAAAACTGCACTAACTACTTTTCCTAATTTATTTAAAACACTATTTACAACAATTATTCACTAAAAAATTTACTTCAATAACTATTTCAATTTATTTCTACTGTGGCTATCTATCAGCGAACTCTGGAACTGTAACTAACTCGTCATTCCGACGGTTCTCCAGCGGTTATATAGTCGCAAGCAGGTTCCATCTCGACTCTCGATTATTCAGGAGTATAGAACTTTTCATCTAGATGGCTCTTCGAATTGTATCGAAAGATCGATTTATTCCAGCTTGTTCTCGGCGATCCGTACGCCAGCAGATATGCTGTTGTAGTTGAACGAGGGTGCATAATTAATTAGATCAGGGCCGGTCTCGGGGCCGGTCTCGAAATCGTTACATTGCCCCCTTCTTAAAGACGTTTCGCCCCGAAACGTCATTCTTGGAGTGTGAAGATATCTGCAAGATTCTCCATGTCTGCACCTGGACATTCGATGGAAGTAGCACCCCACAGTCTTCAAGTTGGGTCGAAAAAGATGGTTGCAGCACACCAGAATGTTGATGCCGCTGGATCTGAATATTGTCTCCAACATGCTTCTTATAACTCTCCAGTCCAGCCGATCAAGCCCACAGGCCAATTTTGGGATTGGCAGGTCACCAATATTCTGGTCCAGCATCGTGTCTCTCAATCTCGTAAGGCTCTTCCAAACATCTTCATGAGACGGCTTATCACGAGAATGCTTCTTGGTAACCAGATAGTAGATGTTTCTCTGGCCTTTCCTTAGCTGTAACACCCCTCCAACTTCCGTGTTCTGTTCTCTCAGTTCCTGGATTCGACCGAACTTCTTGGAGAAAACTACTGCAATGCCTCTGGACATTTGGAGATCTTCTGCCACACAGTGAGCTAACGCGTAATTGGCAGGCACCTTGAAAAGATCTCGTGACTCCTCTCGGGTTACCCCATATTGAACTTTCTGTCCGTTCGAGTACAGGGACATGAACCTCTGAAACGTCATTTCGTCCTCCGGTGATCTGACGGTGCGGACTTGATCGTGGTTTCCGGCGTAAGGGGACAACCTATTGAAGTGGACTACCCTAGGTTTTCCTCGTGTTGGCTTATATATGCGGTAGACGAGGTCGTTTATCATTTTCATGATCTTATATGGACCTTCCCACGAGTTCCGAAGTTTCGGTGATAGTCCACGGCGACGTTTAGGGTTGTATAGCCAGACAAGGTCACCTGTCTGATATCCACCAGCATCCGCCTTGATGTCGTAGGTCTCCTTCATTCTGTCGCTGGCACTCTGGATGTTCAAACGGACCAGTTCATGGATGTCGTCCATTCTCTGTCGCAGTTTGCTGACGTAGTCATCTCCCGCAGTGTCTTGTCCTGGTGGCGTCCCAAACTCCAGGTCACATGGAAGTCGCAGCTCTCGGTCCATAATACCACTAGCAGGGGTTTGCCCGGTGGACTCATGAACTGCGGAACAATATGCCATCAGGAACAGATGGAGGTACTGGTCCCAATCCTTCTGGTGGTCAGAGACTACCTTGGACAGGTGGCGGTTTATCGTCTTATTCATCCGCTCCACCATTCCATCGGACTGCGGATGTAGAGCTGTGGTCCTCGTTTTCCGGATGTTCAGCATCTGCCCACTTGCTGAAGTAATCCATCGCCACAAGGATGTACTTGTTCCCGTGTTCAGATTGTGGGAACGGGCCAGCGATGTCAATGGCGATACTTTCGAATGGATTTCTCGGAGCACTTCCTGTCTTCTGCTCCTGGGAACTACTACCTGACGTCTTTCTTCCCCGCCATCCTCCGACTCCAACACACGCTTCAAGACTCCATTGTCTAAGGTGAAAGAGTTCCATTGGGCCCAGTAAGTTTTAACGACTGGGGAACAACTGGTTATTTCCTGCCACGACGGTCTTCGCTCTCTCTTCTTCCAGTCGATGACTAAACCAAGATCTGGATCTTTCTCTTGGTCTTTCTGAATCATGTGGTCATTCCAGTTATCATCCACCGCCGTGATTCTGCAGAGTGTCGCCTCCTTTTCCTCTGTTCGTCGGCAGTGCGAACAGTCGTCTGGACATGGTCTTTGCGATAGGGCATCCGCAATCTTAAGGCTGGTCCCCGTCCGATGTTCGATCTCAAAGTCGAATTCCTGAAGCCTCTTAATCCAGCGTGCCACTTGACCCTCGGGATTCTTGAACTGTAGGAGCCATTTGAGAGCTGCATGGTCAGTTCTCAGTAGGAATCTTCGTCCATACACGTACTTGTAGAAGTGCTCAACTCCCTTGACAACAGCCAACAGTTCCCGCCTGGTGACACAGTAATTCCGCTCCGGTTTACTGAGGGTCTTGCTGAAGTGACCGATGACTCTCCCTTGTCCTTCTTGGATCTGAGACAGGACAGCTCCATGTCCCACATTACTGGCGTCTGTGTCCGAAATGAATTTCCCGTCTGGAAGGGGGCAGCTCAGGATTGGTGCGTTGATCAAAGCTCCTTTCAACTTCCTGAATGAATCTTGGCATTCATCTGACCACTGGAACTTTGTTTGTCCTTCCGTGTGCCTGGTCAGTAGTTTTGCGATGTTAGCAAATCCCAGCACGTATCGGCGATAGTAAGTGCACAAGCCAAGAAATCTTCGAAGCTGGTGAATGTCTTTCGGAACGGGCCATTCCTTAACAGCTTTGATCTTCTGCTCATCTACTGCCACTCCTCTCTCAGAGACAACGTGGCCGAGATAACGTACTTCTTTTTGAAACAGATGACATTTCTTAGGGCTCAGTTTCAGTCCGGAGCTTCTCAGTCGCTGAAATACCTCTTCCAAGTTTTTTACATGGTCCTCGAACGATCTGCCAACCACAATAATGTCGTCGAGATACACCAGACACGTCTTCCATGATAGTCCTTTCAAAACCGTCTCCATCAATCTTTCGAACGTGGCTGGAGCATTGCAGAGGCCGAATGGCATAACTGTAAACTGCCATAATCCGGAGCCGATGGTAAAAGTTGTCTTTTCTCGATCTTCCTGGGCCAGTTTTACCTGCCAGTATCCGCTCTTCAAATCTAAGGTCGAGAAAATCGTAGATCCAGCCAGCGTGTCTAGCGTGTCGTCTATCCTTGGGAGAGGGTAGCTGTCCTTTTTCGTCACGTTGTTAAGTTGACGCTAGTCTACGCAAAACCGTGTTGATCCATCTTTCTTCTTCACCAACACGACTGGAGAGGACCAGGGACTGTCAGATGGTTCGATGACTCCATCTTTCTCCATCTCGCAGACTATTTTGTCAGCCTCCTCCTTTTTGGCGAGAGGAAGTCTTCTGGCTGATTGCCGAACACGAACGTAATTGATATCAGCAGTTGTGAATTTATTGATGTCCTTTGTCCTGTCTTCAGACGTGGTAGTGCTTATATATATAACGAGGTGTTTCAAGGGCGTCGATTGTCTTGATAGCCAATATGTCTGAAGATGTGCCACGTAGTGATGGAAGTTTATAGAGATCCCACATTCGATAAGCCAACTTGATTTTAGCATTCAGTCCACTTTTGTTGATTTTATTCAAAAGTTTGAGCTTGTGCTTATCTTCTGGCACTGTGTCTTATTTTCCACACAATTTTATTAATTTCCAAATCAGCATCAACCTCATATGAGTTCCTGAAAGATCGAGCGATTATTAAAATAATTTCTTGTTTGGCATTCGAGATACTTTTATTGTAATCTTCAGCGGAACCCATCAAATATTTTAGTGGTAATTTGCCACTGAATACATGACTGATTGTATCCAAGATATCCTGTTTAGTTTCCGAAAGTCCCCATACAGTGGTTAATAATGTATTAGCATGTGTTTTTCCAAATGAAATCATGGTCTCCATTGTAGATGTTATCCCCGTCTTCCTGACGACAGCAACTTGTTCACCACCCATTTCGTAGCCAATTTCATCAAAAAGGAAAGCGATAGCATTGTTCGAGAGAAAACATGATTTCGTTTCATCTTTAAGTGTGAATTTACCCTCTATATAAATGAAACCCTCAGCAATGTCGAGTATAACATCTTGATTATTGATTGCAATTAGAATTTCATCTGAATTCCTAAATAATGGTGATCCATATGGATTGTATGTGTACTCATGTAAACTTGTGAGGGAATAATCGAGCATCGGCTCATCGAATATATTCAACTTTTCACTATTTGTTTCGAGCACCATTGTTCCTTATTTTCAGTAATTTTGATTTAAAAAATTTGAGATCTCTCACTGACAGAGCGTGGTGTGCTAACTGTTTAGCGTACACTTTTGGAATTATCCTTTTTTTTTAACTGTTTGTGAAAAGTTTTCAAATCATCGTCGATTCTGTCTATAATAACAAAAACCCATGGTAGTTATTTGATTTCTTTCAATCCCAAAATTATGACAATCTCTTCTGCACTTCTAAAATCAATGAGATTATTTTTGTGATCCAAAATTCGCACTGTGATGTGAATCAACTGACGACCTTCTGGACTAATGGGCATATATATAATCTTGTGTGGTTCTTGTTTGATATGAATCCAGGCTCCACATCGATATCGAATGAAAAAATAATGTGGGATTCGTCATTATATAGATATAATGTTGCCAATCTAAGCGGATGAGTCTTACAGTTGTTATGTTTATCGGTTGTGAGGATTCATGTATCTGATTCGGTTGGAATCTATCAAAATTGAAACCCATCATCATTGCTATGGAATTCGGATTAGTTAGATCAATTTCATATTTTGATCTCATCACACATTTGAAAGTATTATTATTGGCATGTAGGTAGAATATATCATCTGCATTGGTATCGTTTTGATATTTTGTCATGAAAACCCAATATTGGACTAAAATTTTTAATGAGAAGATTCAGAAGGAATCGAAATTTGCAATCGCCAAGAAATTCTCGACGAGAAATGAGCAGCGAAATTTCTCGCTCGGGTTTTGTTTGCCGTTCGCGAGTGTGATTGGCTGAAGCTAGGCCACGCCCTCCGAACCGCAACTATAAATATAGAGCGCTTTTCGCGTCTCGACACAGTGTCCCGGCTCACTACGTTTAAGAAAAGCAAAAGCTACGTATACTCAGCTGAGTGAAAGTATTGAAAAGTATTGAAAAGTATTGAAAAGTATTGAAAAGTATTGTGAAAAATCAGTATTTTTGAGAGTTTCAAAGTATTGAAATATTATTGTACCAGAGTTCCAGAAAGTTATCGAAGATAATTTCTGTAAGAGAATATTGCGATTTTGGCGAATTTGAGTTCCAGAAAAGTCCTTCGACGAAGGTGAAAATCGAAAGTTCGAGAGAGAAAGTTCGAGAAGTCCGAATATTGGAATATTGGGTTTTCGAGAAGAAAGAAGATTCCAGAAGGTGTCCAGGCTCAAGAAAGAAGATCTTCAGCCAACATTTTTCTGGTAGAGTAACTTGTGTTTCTTGGAGGGATATCAAGAAAACCAAACATCCCTCCAAAAAGAATTCGTTTGATCGCATGATTGCTGGAACACTTTAGTTCTTTTCAGAACTAAAACAAAGTGTTAAACTCTGGGACTCAGTGCGAGCCCACTACGAAAGAATTCGTATTTTTGCAATTTTTATATTTACTAATTTCACTTTCTCTTTCAGCTTAGCCTGGCCTCCACCGCCGGTGGAAGCAGCGGCTCCGTATTGCCTGGATTGGATTGCGTGGTCCCGGAATCCATGCCAGATGATGCCTAACGGATCACTGGGGTGAGTCTTCCGTTATAAGACGAGCCATTGCACTAAGGTGAGACGGGGCGGTAAAGCGCAACTTCTCTCCCGGGAGAGACACGGGTAAACTCCCTGGTTAGGCGCGTTAAAACATATTGTTTTATTTTATCAGATTTTGTTAGCTATCTACTAATCTGAATTCTCTTTCAGCTACTTGGTAAGTTCGATTAGGGACTCTAGGGCTTGCTAGGAGTAAGCTAGTTTATAGACATTACTTATTGGTATTTTCCCTATCATAATACAGACTTCTCTTTGTAAAATGGAGAGACTCTGGGCGGCGAGAATGCGGTCGATCCCGGAGCTGGCCGAGGCACCTCAAAATAATCAACCTATTTTTTTTAACAATTTTACCAACCCACATTCTCGACAATTTACCATGAAACAATCTAAACACGATATGTTTCTGAATAACTGCATTGATTTCTTCTATTTCATAGGCACCACATGGTATTTCAATTGTGTATTTCTGAAGTATTGGTGAGCTAACATCACTGATTCTAAAACTGATCATGGTTTTTTTCAGTTATATTATTGACTGTATTGCATCCATAGAATCCTAAAAGTCCCAATCCATAACGACTGTTTCTGTCCAATTCAATGGGTGGGAAAAAGTCTGCACTCAAGACACTCGTCCCGACAACTTGTAGTTCGAACTTCCGTGACATGACTGATGAATTTTATGAATAACACTTCAATATATTGTTGTTCAAAACACACACGAGACAAAATACGCCTTTTCGGACATGGTTCATCAATATCCATTTCATTTTTATTAGCACCAATATTCATATCATTTATATTGCAGTAACAACATAATATTTTCCATGGAGGTCAGTACAATATATATATTTCATTATGTCGACATCATCTTGTAGACTTTCAGGTAACTTTTCCCAAACATAAGCAATCTCATGTGCAGCGCATGCGAGTATTACTTCCTTCGGCATATTTGCAAGCATCACTCGATCCATACTTGTCAGGGTGCGATATTTTGAATACATCTTGAGTGAAAATTCCATCCTCTTAATAGCCTCTCGAGTCATTTCTGGAGTTGTATCCATTTTATAATAATTCAGAGAGAAACCTCAAGCACAAGTGACCGCAGAAAACTGTGTTGAACTTCTGCTGGCGATCATAGTTATATAAAATTTTCACTATCGAACATTTCTGAAACTATTGAATCAACTCTACTGGTGGGGGTAGATCTCCAAAACTATCAAAGTATGCAACGTCTTTCCCACATTTGCTGTATGCCACCCAATGTGTTCCCGGTCCTCTTATTCCATCTTAATTGACAATGCCTATCTCGTGGTGTCGTGGACCTCTAGTAGGTAATGTATCACGCATGAAAATACCACGAAAGTATGGAATTTTCATTTTCTTGGCATAATAATTGAGATCGATGTCGGTGAGAGGTCTTCGAGGTAGGGAATAAACTAGTTTTTTTGATTTTATGGTTTCAAGTAGAGTTCGAGTCCTTTACGGTACGGTTTAAGGTATACACCACTACCACCACACACTTTTTTTCCATTTTCCTATTATGGCGATTCACTTCGATTAGGGCGGTTCTGCTTGCTTTTGCTGAATTCACAGCTCTGGTGATGCCTGCAACAGCACCCGCTAAACTTCCGAGCGCGGACAATCCAGCAAAAATCGGTATCAGTGGTAGAATCCCTCCTACCTTAGGAATTGGAATTATGTGGGGTGTGCGGATTGTTTTCTTCCCACCAGAGCTTTGAGGTATTGACGTGCCGCATGCAATGCCACTACGGTAGCTTTTTCCTATTATTCGTCATAAATTGCTCACCACCAGCTTTTTTCAGAACATTCCGCACTTTATGAACCACCCCAGAACCAAAGGCGATTTTTCTGAGATTATTTTTCTTTTTCCCCGGTAGATTTTTTTTTCTATATAGTAGTAGTACTACAACCCATACCAAAACATTTCTTTGGTTTCATAATATTGGTAACGAGTAGGGCAGCTGCTCTTTTCTTAATACCAGCGTCTTTCGATTTAACCCTATTCCAAGCTGCGTATTCGAGTTCTTTGCATGCTCTATGTCTCGCTGTGAGATCAGTTAGATAATTCAACTATTGAATATCGTGTTGTTTGCATGCAATATCCAATTTATTGATTCCAGGATCTTTGCGGGGTGAACGTTTTTTCAAATTTGTACCGGGTCCACAGTACTGATATCCTCCGGGTAAATGTAATTCGAACGGAAGATGTTTATCAAATTATTAACAAATCCACGTCCACTCTGCTTGCATCCACCACGAACACATTCGTATCGTTTGATGGTACTCATTTGAATGAAACGTTCACGACATATCATCGCTTATATAGTCTCCAACCACGGTACGATGCGCATTGTAAAGCAGAAAGAAAAGTTTGCTGTAGATAATCTAGATGAAAACCAATACTAAACTTATCACATCATCAAAAAAAGGTAAAGGATTCAATCGAATGCAAAAAAGTACTTTACCAAACCTGCTAATTATGTGTACTGGAATTCACCTGACGAGTTAGTCGATCGTTTACGACTTTTGATATCCTCGAAATCGGCTGGACATACTGGACACGACAATGAAATAATTTCAATAATCGAAGAATTACGTGAGGAAGGTAAAATATATTGAAACGTTCAAGAAAATGGTCACTCTGTCCTCATTATATGATGCAGTAACATTGTTAAATTATGTGTACGGAGACGAAGTAAAACAGTTATTGTGAGAGGATGGATAATGAAATAAGTGATTTCAAACGACAAGTTGTCAATGAATTACATACACCGGCGAGACGTAATTTCGCCAGAAGAACCACCACCCTCAAAGGTTTTGCAGATCTATCGCAGATTGATCTTGCCGAATAACAACCCTATGCTAAACATAATAAAGGATATAGATATGTTCTTGTAGTAATTGATTGTTACTCAAAATATCTATGGACAAAACCGATTAAAAATAAAACAGGAGGTGCTGTAACGGATGCAATGGAAGATGTGCTGAAAGAAGCCGACTATTCTCCAAAACATCTACAAAGCGATCAAGGAAAAGAATTTTTCAACAAAACTCTCTAATCTCTAAAGGGCAAATATAATATCAATCATTATTCAAAATTCAGCACTATGAAGGCGGTCATAGCAGAAAGAGTAATTCGAACAATAAAGACGTTGCTATATAGAGAAATTTCAGCGATGGGACACAACAAGTGGTTCGATATGATAAGAAAATATAACCATAATGTGCATCGTACAACTGGTACTGAACCAATAATGTTACGCCAACAACAAATCTAAAATTTAAAGATGCCAAAGTCATCCGTAGAAAAAAAAAGTCTTTCCAAATTCCGAATGAATGACATTGTACGTATAAGCAAGTACAAATATATCTTTGAAAAGGGGTACACTGCCAATTTTACAACTGAACTATTCAAAATCATTAAAATTAATAGGACATATCCCACAACGTATATTCTTGAAGATATGAATGGTCAACCGATTAAAGGTGGTTTATATGAAGAAGAGTTATTGAAAACGAAAAATCCTGACATTTATCTAGTTGAAAAGGTGATGAAGAAGAAAAATGTGAAGTGGTAAGGCCTTCCTAGTGAACACAATTCATGGATTGATAAACGTGACATGGTTTAATATATGTATTAACTAAGATGTTTCGTAAAATAAACTATTAAAAGCAATTTGTTCTTTATTTCAAGACTCTGTTGAAGTGAATTAAAAAAAAAATTTGTAGCGGTAAACGTTGCCCCAGCCAATCGCAACGTTCTGTGTATGCCAAACCAAATTAGCTGCATACCCCATTCCCGCTTAGATATTTTCAACTCACAACATTGATAACATTTCATAATCCTCAGAGCTAATCAATATCAGATTGAAATGCGTGATCGAACTCTTTTCGCCACTTATCACGTACAGATGCTGCCATATCTAAAAGTTTTGTTGACTCCTGAAGCTCCATCTCTGCTTGCACTTTCAAACAATGGGTGGACTGATTTTTGTGTGAGATTTCGAAACGGAGTTTATCTGCATCTTCACACATTTTGATCCGTTCAGCCTTTGTTAATGCAATCTTTGCATCGAGCTCCTGAAGAGCCACCTCGTCCAAGCTGCCACTTCGAACATCATCATCGCATTTGACGATGGTGGCTTTCGCTTTTATAATGCGGCATTTCGCTTTCTTCAGCATGTCCCCACAGCGCTGCAGTAGATCGAAAGAATGAAGCGAAACATCTTCCAAATCGCCCATCACATTCAAGAAGGTGTCATTTATCTTCTTCTTACGAAGATTCCGTACACCCATCGTTCTTTTTTTAGGGTTAGAAGCAGTAGATGTTTTCTTCCTTTCAGATAGTTTTGGTCTCGTATCCACACTAAGAGGAGAGGGAAGTGGAGGGCATATGAATAGTGACAGTTGTGAAAGGGTTGGATCAACACTTTCTGAAGGTTCCGTCTTCAGATAATCGAGGATGTTATAGTCATTGGTGAAACCTTCTTGGGATGACAAGTGTTATACCGGAATGTTTCCAAAACCAAACTCATCATTTGTTGTTGAAATACGTGACATTACACCTTCTTCAACAGAAACATTTGGTAGGGAAGTCATGATTATTTAACTCTGAGGGAATGTGTTATACCAATGGGATGTGGATAGAAATGGTGCTGATGTTGATGCGACTTCACGTTTTATACGAACAAGCCGACTGGTACATGCGCACATGAAAATGACAACAATCTGCCGAAGGAGGAGAGGGGGTAAATATCCCTCCCAGGAGTTGACTCCACAAATTTCATAGAAATAAGAAGTGTTGAGAAGAGACAGTGTTCTTCCAACCGATGTCTTCTCCAGATGTGTATGTAGTTCCATGTCACCGACATAAACTTTGCCAATTGACAATAAATATTGAAATCATTTTGTAATATAATGCGGAGGGGTGATTTAGAACAAAATGATCTGAGTGAGTCATAGTTCTAATTCACACCTTCGTATTGCATATATTCACAGTGAAAATTATCCACTGTAGATATGATTCCCAATGGAAGTGTGTATTTTTTTGTAGCCCTGAAAAGGGCTGTTTTGCTCCAAAGAGCATATAATTCTACGGCCTTCGGCCTCATTATAGAAAAAATGTTTTCGACCCGCGAATTAAATCGCGGCCACGAATCAAACCCGCGAACGCAACCGCGGTCCAATTCGCGGCCGCGGATTAATCCGCAGGTCGTTTTTTTTTCTATTATGAGGCCGAAGGAATTTTCCGGAAGCCGGAGGCCGAAGGCCGAATGCAGGAAGAAGGAGGACGGAGGCCGGGTGCAGATGATAGAAAGCAACACAAAATCCTCCAAAATTCTAGTAGAACCTGCGCAAGCGCCTAATGACCACTACCACTTAACTATGTTACACATCCTCACTCCGATCCTTATAAATACGATGAAAACCTACTTAAAGTGTATATGTCCGTATATATTATAAGCGTCGAGCGTGGGCTACTTCAGATGCACTCCTCATAGTCGGATGACGTCACACACGCTTACTACCACCACCACTACAAGGTAAGTATCGGAGAGGAATCAGAGTTCACATATCTGACTGGATCTCCGTGGTGTGCGGACGTGTGCCTTCTCTAGATTTTCATGTGTTGGTACACATGAAAGTCATGCACAGTAACAAGTGTACACATGAAGGTTATAGTAGTCATGGAGGTAAAAAAATATAAGTAATTGGAAAAAGTACTTGTCCGTATATATTATAAGCGTCGAGCGTGGGCTACTTCAGATGCACTCCTCATAGTCGGATGACGTCACACGCTTACTACCACCACCACTACAAGGTAAGTATCGGAGAGGAATCAGAGTTCACATATCTGACTGGATCTCCGTGGTGTGTGGACGTGTGCCTTCCCTAGATTTTCATGTGTTAGTACATAATATGAAAGTCATACATAGTAGCAAGTGTTCACATAAATGTTTTTAGTCCTGGAGGTAAAAAAAATATAAGAGTACTTTGAAAAAGTATTTGTCCGTGTATGAAAAAAAAATCTCTGGCACTCAAATGTCATCTCAAGGTCAAACAAAAACCTTGAACACCTCATCAAAACCTACATCAAGGTCAAAAATTACAAAATTTCAAAATCGTTTCAAGGATATCCCAAGGTCATAGACCCACACAGGCACCTATGCACCAAGGTCATCCCTGAAGGTCACCACAAGGTCACTGATGACGTCATAGTAGAGGGGGGAGGCCCAGAACCGGCTAAAATCTCTTACTAATCAAATTTCCATCAATGAGTAGGGAATCAGCTACAGATTTGCGGAATATGCTAGATATAATCATAAAAACGTTATATGCTTTAGAAAAACTTGATATTTCAACTACTACATGGGATCCAATTATAATATACAATATGACAGATAAATTTGATCAAACTACATTTTGTGTTTGGGAGGAAAGTAGTCGAACAAGAAAATTAACTTCATTAGATTAGTTCAAAGAATTTTTAAAAGAAAGGGTAGATATGTTAAAAAGTATTGAAGAAAATAAATAAAAAGAAGGAAATAGAACAGAGGTTAGGCATTACGACAAAAATCGATTCAATAAATCATTAGTATCAACTTCTGCATCACCTTTATGTGTATTCTGTAAAAATGAACATTATATCAATAACTGTCACTAAACTATAAATAAATTTTTGAAGTTGAATATTCATGCAAGGGATGATCAGGCCAAGAAGTTGGGACTATGTCTCAATTGTTTGAAAAAAGGCAACCACATTAGTTGAGAAAGTGGATCAGGTGGCTGTAGGAAATGTGGATCGAAACATAATACTCTTTTGCACTATCAACAATCTGTATATAACAAAGCTAGTGAAACTGATACTGGTGGACAACATCAATCAGATAATACTAATTTTGGTAGAACAGGTGTTTCAAATAACCAACAAACTTCTAATGGGGATGGAACATCTCTTCAAATCAAATCATTCTTATCAGATACTGGTATTATAAATCCTGGTGAGGTACTGTTATCAACGGCATTGGTACAAATATTTGATTCGAATAATGCTTTACATAATTGTAGACTTTTACTCGATAGTGGGTCACAATTGAATTTTATAACAAGTGATCTTGCTGACCGATTGGGTTTATTTAAAGAAACTATAGACATTCCAATCATAGGAGTTGATCAAGTGGTGAGTGATATAAAATTTGGGTGTAAAATTACATTTCAGTCGTTATGCAGTAATTTTAAAAAGACGGTATCATGTTTGGCTATTCCTCAGTTCAGTGATTCTATTCCAAATAGGAGATTGAACCTGTTGAATTTGGAAATACCATACCATTTGAAGTTAGCAGATCCAGGGTTTGCTGAGCCAAATAAAATAGATCTACTACGTGGGGCAGAGTTATTCTATAGTTTGCTGTGTGTTGGTCAGATTTCTCTTGATAAGGGTCAACCTACATTGCAGAAAACTCGTTTAGGTTGGATCGTTACAGGTTCTGTTCAGTTTAGCAAATATAATAATATACCTATCAAATGTAACATTGTATTTAGGGACATTCAGTCACAACTCGAAAGATTCTGGGAGGTAGAAGAATATCCTATTTTAGAAAATAATCTGTCAGTTGAAGACCAACAGTGTGAACAAATATTTTGTCAAACTACTAGGAGATGTAAAGATGGTAAGTTCATTGTTCAGGTTCCATTTTTAGATTATTTCACTAAGTTGGGAGACTCAAAGCAAGCTGCTATAAATCAGTTCTTGAAATTGGAAAAAAGATTAATGAAAAATCTTAGATTGCAAAGAATGTATGTGGACTTCATGAGTGAATATTTGAAAATGGGGCACATGTCTGTTTGCCATGAATCATCAGCCAATCAGATTTCTTATTACTTACCACATCATGGAGTATTAGATGAGCAGAGGGACAACACAAAATTGAGGGTTGTTTTCAATGGGTCAGTCAAAACAGACACAGGGTATTCTCTGAATGATCTTCAATTTATTGGACCAAAATTACAAGATGACCTTTTTTATACATTGCTTCGATTCAGACAACATGCAGTGGTCGTGTGTGCAGACGTGGCAAAAATGTACCGTATAATATGGGTTAATGAAGAGCATAGGCCACTTCAGAAAATAGTATGGAGGACTTCACCAAATGAGGAGTTACTAGAATATACATTAAATACTGTCACTTATGGTACTCGTTCATCTCCATATTTGGCAATCAGATGTTTAAAACAGGGTTAGATTTCTCAGATGAGTATCCAAAGGCATCAAAGACTATTTTGACTGATTTTTATGTAGATGACATGTTATCGGGGTGTAATTCTTCTGAGGAAGCTATAACTCTTTGTCATGAAGTAGATAGCATTCTGAAAAGTGGTGGTATGGAGCTTGGGAAATGGTTATCAAATGATCCAAAAGTTATTGGACAAATTGGAAAAACAGTTCTTGATGGTGAAAATTTCCATTTTGGTGAAAAGGATTTTAATAAAACCCTTGGACTCTATTGGTGTTTTAAGCAGGATCAATTGATGTTTTCAATTGATATTTCCAAGCATTCAAAAAGAATTATTAAAAGGTCGATTCTCTCAGATGTTTCCAGAATTTTTGATCCTCTTGGTCTAGTAGGTCCCTGTTTGATGATAGCTAAAGTTTTACTACAAAAATTATGGTGTGAGAAACTAGCTTGGGATGAAACATTGCCAATGGACTTGGATACACAGTGGCGTAAGTTACGAGGGCAGTTTATTTATTTTAACGATTTGAGAATTCATAGGTACGTTTTATGTCATAATCCTGTTAAATTGTATTAAATTGATGTTCATGGATTTGCGGATGCTTCTATGCAGTCTTGTGGAGGTTGTATATATTTGAAGAGTATAGGTAGCAGTGGGACTACAATGGTGTCATTACTTTGCTCAAAAGTGAAGGTTGCTCCTCTGAAATCACTCACAATCCCAAGATTGGAACTGTGTGCAGCCTTATTACTCGTAAAATTGGTAGAAAATGTTAAACGGGCTATGACTGTTCAGTTTAATAAAATTTATCTATGGTCAGATTCTACAATTGTCTTAGGGTGGATTGCTAGATCTCCTCATACATTGCAGACATTTATAAGCAACAGGGTGTCTCAGATTCAGAGTTTGTCTTGTGTGGAAAATTGGAATCATGTACGTTCCGAGGATAACCCAGCAGACCTTCTGTCGAGGGGCATGAATCCTATAAACATAACGAATTGTAAAAAGTGGTGGACAGGCCCAGATTGGCTCATACTGAGTGAACCATAATGGCCCAAATCAGAAATATGTCAATCAGAAGACATACCTGAACCGAACGATTCAACAAAAATTTGTCATCTTGTAAATATGAATGATATTGAATTAGATTTTAATCGGTTCAGTGATTTCAACCGTCTGAAAAGAACTATAGCCTACTGTTTCAGGTGGTTATATTAAGGTAAAACATGAAAATAATTTAGTCAGTAATATCTTGTTTGTTGATGATGTGAATCGAGCAATGACTTCACTAATCAAGATCTCACAGAGAAATTCATTCAAATATGAAATTTTGGAATTACACAATAAAAAGCTGATTTCTAATAAAGTATTGCTGAAATGAATCCTTATATATATATAATATATATATATATATATATTTATATATATATATAAACTGAAAACTAAAAGTTCGGGTTGAACCGCGTCTAGAATTTGTTGAAATTCGACGTTTTGGCTCCGATTTTGGAGCCATTTTCAAGAACTGAAAAAGAAAGAAAATAAGAAAATTAATAAATGGTTGAAACGTAATTCTACGCTGAGGTCTCAATCTGCCTACTCCTCAGGTATAATTACGTTAGGTTTTTGTGACTTGACGTCGGGGTCTCAATCTGCCTACTCCCCATGTCTCGTCACTGGTTCTCTCTAAGGTCTCAATCTGCCTACTCCTTCGAGAGAACTGAGGAATTGTGTGTTGAGGAACTGTATTTATAGTGGACGTGGCTGTAATAGCCGTGTGCAATGTATTGGCGCGAGGTGAACTATGGGCGGGAACTGAGTTGGCGCTAGATGAGCTATGTGCGGGAACTTGGTTGGCGCTAAGTGAGCTGTGTGCGGGAACTGGGTTGGTGGGAAATGAGTTGATGCGTGCAATGAGAGGCTTCCAGGTATTGGGAAGTCTACGTCCGTCGTCGTGAGTGTTGAGGCAATTGGGGCGCTTCTCTATGTCAAATGCTTCTCGGATGATCCTGGTTTGCAGAGTTTTCTCGGTGGAAATTGTTTTTGTGTTTTTGAAGTCTATTTTGTGACCTGTGTCTTCTCGATGTTTATAAAGTGCGGAAGTGGAAGATGCCTGACGCACAGCAAGTTCGGGTTCGTAGACTCTGGAAGTTACTCGTCTGTTAGTCTGGCCAATATAACTTCTCGGGCAGTCTGAACATGGTATTTCATATATACCTTGAGAATCGTTTGGTATTGTGTCCTTGGGAGATCTGAGGAATTTGGATATTTGATTGTTGGCCGTGAATATTGTTTTTATCTCGTGTTTTCTCAAGATATTACTGATTTTGTCTGTCACACCTTTGATGTATGGTAGGAAAGCTTTGTGTAGCTGAATACTCTCTAGTGGATCATTTGTTTTTGTAGGACGGGTCAGTTGATGGCGGATAGACTTGTCGATTAGCGAATTGTTGTAACCATTTTGAAGTAAGGCTGATTTCAGTTTGTCCAGCTCTTGTGGTCTATTCTGGTTGTCGGTAAGCTGAATTGATCTGTATATCAGGGAGTTCAATACGAAGTTTGTTTGTGCTGGATGGTGATGAGAGTTTGCGTGTAGGTATCGGTTGGTGTGGGTCTGTTTCCTGTGTACTGTGTGGGTGAAAGAGTTATTGGATTTCGTGATGAGAACGTCCAGGAAAGCTAGGGAGTTGTTCATTTCGGTCTCCATTGTAAATTTCATGCTGGGATGGATATCGTTTAGGTGATCTGAGAACGTGTTTAAGATTTCGTAACCATGAGGCCATATGACGAAAATGTCGTCAACGTATCTGAACCAGCAAGTAGGCTTGTGGTCAAATGCTTCTACAGCCCTGGATTCGAAGTCTTCCATGAACAGGTTTGCAAGGACTGGAGAAAGGGGGGAACCCATGGGAGCACCTTTCACTTGTTTGTAGTAAGTTCCTTGGAAGAGGAAGTACGTGTTGTTCATACAGTGACTGATGAGGTCCAGGGTGTCTTTTGGAATTCTGTGTTTCGTTCTAAGGATTCCTAGCGTGTCCGTTAGGGGAATATTTGTGAAGAGGGAGACAACAACGAAGCTCACTAGGATATCTGTGTTCTGGATTCTATAGGATTTGAGAAGGTCTAAGAAGTGGAATGAATTTTTCAGCTCGTGGCTGAAGAGTACTCGCTAGATACTTGGCGAGGTTCTGGGTTGGTGATCCAAAGGCACTGACGATAGGTCGGAGTGGGATATCAGGCTTGTGTATTTTTGGCATTCCGTAGATACGAGGGGTGCGTGATGACTTCTCTCTAGGGATAGTGGCTTTCTTGGTTTCGGCTGGTAGTTTAGAATTATTGATCAGATTTTTGGTCTTCCTTTCGAGGTAGGTTGTCGGGTCTCGTTGGGTGATCTGATACTCGGATGAGTTTAATAGTGTACTCATTTTGTCTACATAATCTGAGGTATTCAGAACTACTGTGGCGTTGCCTTTGTCTGCTGGGAGAATGATTTTGTCAGGGTTGTTGTGGAGGTTTCTGAGGCAATGTTTTTCGGCAGGTGTTATGTTGGATGGAGGGAGTTTCGCTCTCCTAAGTGTGGTGGCAATATTTTGTCGTCTGGTTTCTTCAGCTGTGTTTTCTGGTAGATGGGTTATAGCGCTTTCTATTTGTGTGATGATGGTTTCTGTTGGGATTCTGTTTGGTGTGATGGAATAATTGAATCCTCTTGATAGTAGTGCAAGGCTAGTTTGATCTATATATATATATATATATATATATATATATATATATATATATATATATATATATATATATATATATATATATATATATATATATATATATATATATATATATATATATATATATATATATATATATATATATATATATATATATATATATATATTCCAACAAACAACCTATTCTACTATCAGCCAATCATAGGTTTACTACATTATTTTTTGGTTATGATCATAAACGATTGTTACATTGTGGACAATACGAGAAAGTTATTGGGTAATTGGAGGAAGGAATCTTGCGAGAAAAATAACTCATAGGTGTGTATTATGTCTTAGAGCAAATCCTAAGCCACTTAATCAAACAATGGGAATTCTTCCTAAATCAAGAGTGGTCCCTTCTTTTCCTTTCCATACTATTGGTGTTGATTATGCTGGTCCATTTTTTATAAAGCACATTCAAGGACGTGGTGCGAAGATTTCAAAGTGCTGGGTTAGTTTATTCATATGTTTTTCAACAAAAGCCATACACTTAGAAGCAGTATCTGAATTGACTTCAGAAGCATTCATTGCATGTTTTCGTGTCCCGAAGAGGTAAACCATCAGAGGTATTTTCGGATAATGGGACAAATTTTATTGGAGCCAACACAGAATTAAAACAATTAGGTGAATTTCAATGAAGTCAATCAAATTCTTTAATTACAACTTTCTCGCAAATGATGGTGTTTTATGGAAATTTATTCCAGCTAACTCTCCTAATTTCGGAGGTTTGTGGGGAGCTGGAATTCGTTCTTGCAAACATTATTTGAAAATCATTCTTGGCACAGCTTCACTAACATATGAAGGTTTTTCAACTTTACTCTCAAAAATTGAGGCAGTTCTTAACTCCCGACCACTATTCCCATTATCACCTAATCCAAATGATTTGGATGTCCTTACCCCATCCCATTTCCTAATTGGACGACGTCTTAATACATCACCGGATCCTGATGTAAGAGATATTCCCATGAACCGTCTCTCCAAATTCCAACATATCCAGATGTTGTTTCAACATTTTTGGTCCAGATGGTCCAAAGAATATTTAACAGAACAACAACAAAGAAATAAATGGATGAAGGAGAAGAATAACCTGGAAATTGGGCAGTTGGTTCTCATAAAAGACAACAATTTGGCACCTCTTCACTGGCGGTTAGGAAGAATAATAAGATTCGTGTTTCAACAGTGAAAACCCAAAATGGGGAAATTAAACGTGCCAGTTCAAAATTATGCCCCCTTCCAATGACTGATACTACCCAATTTGTGTTGATTTTGTTTTTAGTTTTGAAACAATGTTTCAAGGTGGGGGGAATGTTCACGCTTTGTTCAATATATTCAGTGTAACTGGACTGAACATACAGTATTCTAATTAAATTTCAATGAGCCTCATGTTGTTGCTATGATACAAGAATAATAATTTTTTAATTTTGATGTATTGTCAATGAATTAATAAAACTGAATGAGAAATGTTATATTTCTGATTATTACGTATATTTGGAGATCAAAAGCAGATGGTAATCTCATCAACTGTAGATATGATTTCCAATGGAAGTGTGTTTTTTTTTTTGTAGCCCTGAAAAGGGCTATTTTGCTCCAAAGAGCCAAGGGGGTCTGGGTGAAGACTGATTAGCTTGAGTCTTCACCGACATTACCAACATTCCTAGCATAGAATATCCTAGCCCGCTCCTTCGTGTCCGCCCACACGCGATTAAACTCTGTAGCATCTCCGATATAACTGTCATCATCGGACCCATGCTCTCCTGTTGAGTGCCGCGGAGGCGTGGTATGTGGGATCTTCTGTGCTGTTGTTGAAGACATGTCGAGTTCCTGAATGATACTTTGAGTAGGTTGTCATCGTATTTATAAGGATTGGAGTGGGGATGTGTAACATAGCTTTGTGGTAGTGGTCATTAGGCACTTGCGCAGGTTCTGATAGAATTTTGAAGGATTTTGTGTTACCTTCTATCATCTGCACCCGGCCTCTGGCCTCCGTCCTCCTTCTTCCTGCTTTCGGCCTTCGGCTTCCGGAGGATTAAAAAGTAGAAAATTGTTATTATTCTACGGCCATCGGCCTAAAATTTTTTTTCGACCCGCGAATTAAATCGCGGCCACGAATCAAACCCGCGAACGCTGCCGCGGCCGTGAAGTTGATTCGCGGCCGCGGATTAATCCGCGGTATAATTCGAAGTTCAATTCGCGGGTCGAAACCCCTATGTACTACTACGCCATTTTCATTTTTTTTTTCACTGATGAACGTTTTTCTTTTTTTCCTACTCAATTCAATCTGACAACCTAACCTACATCCGAATGTCTTCCTCCAGTTAAGTGCGCATACGCGTGTGTACTCTTTTTTTAGCCCTGAATAGGGCTGTTTTGCTTCGAAGAGCCAGGGTATGTCGATCCACACATGTTTATGTGAGACGACGACGTTGACGAGCAGGGGGCAGGGCATCTTCCGATGAAGACGAGAATGGGCTTGGGGGAGGCCATATTCGTTTCGGTGGCCTAGATGATACCGTATTATCTTTGATTGGCCCTTGTGACGGAACTTTGGGCACATTCTCATCTCCTGGCCTAATCTGAATACTAAAGGCCACGTCGAATTCAATCGGGTAACCTGAGTGGTCTCCGACGGCACTGCTGGACCAGGCGCTGGTGCTGCTTCAGCCTCATTGTCCTGACTGACGATTGCTGCTGCTGGAGCTGGTAATGGACTCGTAGTTGAATCAGGTTCGGACATGGTGAGGAGACTGATGTTAAACTCCCTTCTAACACTTGATTTATACTAATTCATAAGATGAATAATGGTGGGAATGAGTAGTGGGGTTTTTCATGCATCAACAACCCAAAAGTTTTATCCTTTAATCCTAGGATTTTCTATCTATCGAGTGAAAGATCACTAAATATCTACAACTCTTTAAGTTATAGAAACTTTGTACATTTTCACCATTAATTGGTGCAAATGCATGTTTTTTGTGTGGACCTGAAGAGAGCCGATGGGGTGCTCCGGAGAGCTAGGAGTCATCCCGCATACTTATGCGGGACGACCACAGAAGGGAACTCAGATGACATAGATGACATCGTCATCGTCATCATCCGATGACACCACGATGATAGTGTCATCGTCGGAGTCATCGTCCTCCAGGTGATGCTCCTCCGGGTGGTCATCCATGTCTACATCCTCGATGCCTACAAATTCGACATCCTCGATCACTGCGTCATCTTCTAGGTGGTCATCCTCGGAGATGTCAGACTCATCTGACCATTCCTCCGGGTGCTCCTCCATTTCATCACCATATTCTGATGATGATGATGTTGAAGGGGACGAGAAATTCCACCTATCCATGGAGTCGCTGATCTCAGCCACCTGAATTAGCCCTCTGGGAACTCGATCATCATTCCCATCATGATAGAGAGCCCCTTGGAATATTGGATGTATCTGGATCGGGTACAACGACGGCGGCATCTGTCGAATTATTTCAGCATCGTCTTCGAATCTTTTGCAACGTCTCGGAGCTGAGGTGGATTCTGGGAGAGGTATCTTAGAAGACTGATACTATAATTTGAGTTCGCATTGAATTTATACTAACTCATGAGATAGAAATGGTGGGAGAAAAGGGTTGGGGTTGTATGAGGTGGTGGGAGAGAAGGGTGGAGGTTATAGATAGTGGTAGTGGTAGAAATACTCAAAATAATTATTGAATAATATAATTGAGATGATTTCCTGAATAATGTTTCAGAGTTGGAATTATATAGGTACTTATTGAATAACACAAGTATCAGAAAATACAATCAAGATTAAGTGAAGAGCAATGCCCCAAACACCGCATTGCACAGTTTGTACCAAACCAATAAATTAATGTACTCTCCTTTTTTTCACTTCATCTTTTTTATTATTAATAACTTATTATAAATACAACTTACATTTGAATTAATTTTTAACACTTACAAGTATCTAAGCCTATATAAAATACCTTTCATCTACTTATTGTCTAGTCGTCGGAGGGCTGCCAACAACCTCTCCGTCGTAGCCGTCACACGCACTCTGGCAGTTTCACTCGGCCTCCTCTACTGCAGCTTTTGAGGATGATGGCCATCCTCCTTGGTAAGGGTTGGTTTTATCACATTTCTTACGATATGCGGGAATAACACCAACCTCACGCCTACTGCTTTGGCCCAATTGTTTCTTTGATGACGATTTCAAGCCGCTACCACTTGCTCGTGGTGTCGGCTCGAACTCGTTCTCGCTATCCCCATCGATATCTATGGATTTCACCTTCTTTGACGATTTTCTTCGTTTGGGGGCAACGTCGTCAACGGAATCGCCTTGTCGCTTTCGTACACCACCACCTTGCTCCTGTGAAGCCATCGGCGACAGTGGCTCCGGGATATCCGCGTCCTGCCTGTTCATTTCCATGACATTATTGAAGAAGGCATCTTCATCGATGTCCTGGTGGAGGTGGCGAAGATGGTCCTCGACGTCTGACTTCTTCATCGACCCTAACATTAGTTAGGGCTGCTGCTACCATCAGAAAGTTGGCCGCTGGTGTCGATGGATCCATTGCTATACAATGAAAAAATAATTAAACAAATGCATGAATATAAGATTGTGTACTTACTAATGAAAATTGGATTCTGGAGACTGGAGACTGGAAACTGCTGCTGATGCTGGAGATGTTGACTTTGAGAACGCGGAGTCAACTGAAGAATATTCAGAGGGAACTATCCTTATAAACAATTGCCCCACCTTCCACTCTACCTCTCATGCGCAATGGTTGAATTGCGCATGACACACCCCTCTCATGATCCCACCCGAATTAAATCCCGCCCTCCGTCATAACCCCGCCCTCCGTCGTAACCCCGCCCTCCGTCATAACCCCGCCCCTATTCCAACTCCGCTAAGTATTACAAAAGACACATGTCTTTAGTGGAGTCAGTTGAACCTAAGGGGTTTGGCATGCATAGCAATGGTGGGTTGGAGTATCAGCATACTCGACAGTTACACATACGGCAGACGAAGAATTGGCCTTCATCACTAGCATCAATTACAACGGAGGCCAATGTGCAAATTGGTTGCAAAATTGTTCAACGTCTCCGACATGTTGATTTGTATGGTACGACTTATGATGGAGTCGAAGCCGCTGACAGAATCCACCTCAACCCCTTCATCGACGTCATCTTCTGCATTGCCCTCGTCGACGGCCTCATCTTCAGCGGCATCCATCTCCAAGCGGGTTCTCCGGCTCCACCAGCTCCACCTGGTCCTCGAAAACTAGCTGGTCCACCATTTCCTCCAGCTCATGGACCGCTGGTACGTCCACAACTTCCACCTCTAGGTCGTCGTCCCAGTACTCCTCGAAGTTGTTAATGTCCATGTGGGACAAGCTGGCTAGGACTTCCATATAACTATCTATCCATCACAATACAATATTCGAACTATGAAATTTTAATGAAGTATTCAGTGACCAGTTCTTCTTTTATATGTTTTATTCAGAGTATGGGGGTTACCACCACCACAATTCTTCTGCATAAGAGTAGAGAGCGCTCGAGTCTCCCAAGCAGTGTTAGCGAGAACATCAGTGTATGTGAATGTGTAAATAACATGATGGTATTGAAATAAAAATAACTTTAGTATGACTAAATTTATTCTATATATTTTTATGATAATACAAATTCATTTTTCAAACAGCTGGGTGTGGATCACTGCCTGGAGCCCAAAGTTGTTTGAGCCAAATATAAGGATGTTTCTTCTCCAGTTCGAATAACCTCTGATGTTTCTTCTCCAATATAACTAAGCTCTTCTCCAAATCGTCATATTTTTGCATCATTGCAGATGTAATATCCAATGCATTATCCGAATCCTTCGTCAGAATATCGCATTTGTGATTGGGTTCACTTGTCAACTCTGTTATGTTTCGTATCATTGTAGCTGTAGCATCCCATCACTTTTTAGATTACTGTACTTGCGATCCAGGTCATCTGTCACCTCCTCTATTATTTCGTTAAAAGCTTGACGGGCATCAGGTACAATTTGAGCCGTTGTAGCAAGTATGGCATTCTGCAAGGCTTTGAGGACAAGTGCCTTCGACTCATTGATTTGTTCATTGATTTATAACTGAGTTACACAATCTCTCTCATCTATCGGTTCACCAGCATTTTTCAGTCTTTTATCTTGCATATCATATTGGTCATCAGGTGAAAGCTTGAAGGAAGAGTTTGTGTAGTATTGGGAATGATGAACCGTTTATCATCATGGTATGACAATGCAACTTATTTTTCAATTCAGTATACATGCTTCTAAACGAGTTCATCTCTCTGAATATTAAACCATCCTGTTCGACAAGTTTCTTATAATCTTCACATGTTAATTCATTCTTTATAACGGATCTTTTGACTCCTTTTGCTTTCTTAAATTCACTATCCACAGACTGAACATAATATGCTTTGGCACCGGTACCATAAAAGCTAATTATGGGATCATTCGGAAATTCGTCTTTGAAATTACCCAGAATAGAATTTGTAATAGGAATATTGAATTTATTTCCTACTTTGTAATTGGAAGTATCAAATTCACCTATATTGCTGGTAATGAAATCAAAAATATGATCGGTATTTACTTTCAAAATTAAAGAATCCGCGTCAGTGTAGAGTAAGGTGGCATTTTCTGCATAATGACGTTTAATACAACCATAAAAAAAGGTATACATGACTGTTTTGGATAATTCTAGAATACAAAATCCCAAATATAGTGATTTATCGTATAATGTCATCAACTTTTCCCAATTGAATTGCAACTAAATTTTCGGAAAATATTGAACAGCTTTTGAAATTTGGACGTGAAATTAGGGAGCTAGCACCCATTTTCCTCTTGATACTTTCCCAATGCGTAACCAGTCTAACATTAATTCTGCTGTCAACGTTTTCCATTGTTTTCCCATAAACTGCATTGTTCATGAGTTTATAGAAATCTTTTTCAGCTTTGTTGTTAGATCGATTTTGCATTTCAGTATTCAAATCAATATAAGGTTTCATCCAACATGACTGCTTGAATCTCACTCTATGTGTGTTCATGACCATAAGACCATTGGCCACAAGCTGCTGTAAATTTTTATAATGTACAATATATTTTCTCTTGTCATTTAAATTTGGAATTCATTTAGGAATTTTTGATTTGGAATGTATTGGAGGTATTAAACTGTCAACGATAAAAGGACGATCAGCATGTTTGTCATGTAATTCTTGGGAATAATGAACGTCTACTTCAAGAACATAACCATATGGACTATCAGATGCTACACCCATTATGTCCAAATTCCTCCACGTATTCCTTCCTTGAAAAAATCAATCATGTCAATGTCAGTCAATAATTCCACTTCAATATTTGTATACTTTAGCATTGCATCCCATGATAATACTGCGCCAGATCTAATTTATATTTATCTAAACATATTATGTTTCTAAAGTTTTCAAATATGTCACATAATAGAAGCACATAGGACTTCAAATATAAATCTGAGTATTCCCCTAAACTCTGACACTCGAATAAATGCCAAACAAGTTTTGCTCTCATATAATCCTTATCTGATATATGCTCTTCGTTGAGAATGTCATAAAATTGATTTTTAGTGGGAATAGTTGGATAATTCAACTTGTCAATATGGTCAACAAAGTTATATGGAAAAACACCTTTCTTTCTCATCAAATTGAATTTTTCAATTTGTGGAAAATGTTTATGCATCTCAATACACTGATCGGATGTTAAGTTAGCACCTAAGTTCTGCAAAGAATCCGACATGATTTTGAAACTGTCTATAAATCTCATTTTCAATTAATTCTTTTTTTCTTTTCCATCTTTGCCAGTATATGTGTGACTGAATAGATGCTTGGTGAAAGATATATATTTTTCCTTAGTTTGTGGGATAACATCCACTTTGTCATTGTTTCTGTAAAGTTCTTTTATGAACAAATGACAATCATACTCACTAAGATTATGGAAAATTATCGGAACAAAATTTGGTAATTTGAAATTTTTAGTTACATACGGAATGAGCGGCAGGTGATCTTTTCTTTCCATTGAGGTGGCAATGGTCTCTCACTTTCACATCACCACCCGTAAATGGTTTATCACATATTCCACAAAATTGTGCAGAAGAAAACTCTTCTCCTTCCGCGGGGGTTTGTGCAACCATAGGAATTGGATATCTCAGATGATTGTGATAAATATTTCTTAAATCATTTTCAAGCTTTGTGACAAATTTCTCGGCTACATCCTCACCCCATATATGTAACGAATTTTGATAATTTGTCATTATATGAACATTTCATCTAATAAGCAAATGAATAAGGTTCATGTTTGTATGATTTATTCGAGTATGAGTGTTTAGGGTTGGGTTGACTAGTTTGAATGTGTTTGAGAACGGATTCAAAATCAGCATCAACTACAAATGGCACCTTCATTTGTCTTTCAAAATTTTTAAACATAGGTGAATTCCCTGGAATCATTTTACCATATTTGTTGATTCTGAAATTGACTGATGGTGTTGTAGTACTCAAATGATTACAGTCATGCAACTGCTGACGTAACAGTAATCGCTCGTAAGAGAAATACAATAAACATCCATCACAAAAATATTTTTTATGCTCATGCGCAGATAGTTGACTTGAAACTAATCTAGAAAGGTCTTTAATCCAACAATAATGACTATAGCCAGAATCAGCTGTTATAAGTAGCAAATTAATATGTCTTTTTAGTCTTCTCTGTGAGTAACGCAACGGTCCAACCACTTCATATTTCATTTTACCCCTATCAAGTTTCGACTCTAATCCATGTACATTAATCGAAATATCATTCATGTCCTCAAACTTTTTTATAGCTTGAAGTTTAACTGGAAAATCCATACCTGTTACATTCAAAACATCGGAATAGTGGGGGTATGAGGAAACTTCTGACACTCTACCATTCGCAGGAAACAAAGCAGATGTGATGGCCCATGCAAAACAGTGTTGATCCTCATTGCGAATATTCACAACGCCTTTTCTTGCCTCAATGAACTCGGGCAGCTTCACATATGAACATCCGCATCATATTTATTCTGATCACGTGTCACACGACGTAACATTCAAACAATTCCAATTGATGTGTGTCAAATGTTGGGAGAATCAATATGGATTTCTGGTCATTGATAAGGATAGAAAAATGCAAGAAGGTAGATATCGCATAGGGTTCGACAGTTTTATATATCCATGACACTGCAATCCACATTTAATCGATCGTTGAATTGCATAGAGGTTACTTCAGTGTATTCTCTTGACAAAAACAAAATGAAGACAAAAAATTATTCAGTAGCTGAAAATAAAAACAATGAATTGAATTTGAAACGTCAACTGGTTGAGACAACAGAAGCTGTACGGCAGAAATTCAATTCTATCAAGAGTGGACTTATTGAAAATCGAATGGCGCTTGAAAAACTATGATCCCATAATGAAGCCATTAAAGGTTCTATCTTCTAAGGAGTGCATCTGAAGTAGCCCACGCTCGACGCTTATAATATAAACGGACATATACACTTTAAGTAGGTTTTCATCGTATTTATAAGGATCGGAGTGAGGATGTGTAACATAGTTTAGTGGTAGTGGTCATTAGGCGCTTGCGCAGGTTCTACTAGAATTTTGGAGGATTTTGTGTTGCTTTCTATCATCTGCACCCGGCCTCCGTCCTCCTTCTTCCTGCATTCGGCCTTCGGCCTCCGGCTTCCGGAAAATTCCTTCGGCCTCATAATAGAAAAAAAAATCGACCTGCGGATTAATCCGCGGCCGCGAATTGGACCGCGGTTGCGTTCGCGGGTTTGATTCGTGGCCGCGATTTAATTCGCGGGTCGAAAATATTTTTTCTATAATGAGGCCGAAGGCCGTAAAATTATAACTTTACAATTTTCTACTTTTCAATTTTCCGGAAGCCGGAGGCCGAAAGCAGGAAGAAGGAGGACGGAGGCCGGAGGCCGGGTGCAGATGACAGAAAGCAACACAAAATCTTCCAAAATTCTAATAAAACTCCAATCCTTATAAATACGATAACAACCTACTCAAAGTATCATTCAGCAACTCAACATGTCTTCAGCAACAGCACAGGAGATCCCACAGCACTCAACAGGAGAGCATGGGTCCGATGATGACAGTTATATCGGAGATGCTACAGAATTTAATGGCGTGTGGGTGGACACGAAGTAGCGGGCTAGGGTATTCTATTCTAGGAATGTTGGTAATGTCGGTGACGACTCAAGCTAATCAGTCTTCACCCAAACCCCCTTGGCTCTTTGGAGCAAAACAGCCCTTTTCAGGGCTACAAAAAAATACACACTTCCATTGGGAATCATATCTACAGTGGATAATTTTCACTGTGACTATATGCAATACGAAGGTGTGAATTAGAACTATGACTCACTCAGATCATTTTGTTCTAAATCACCCCTCCGCATTATATTACAAAATGATTTCAATATTTATTGTCAATTGGCAAAGTTTATGTCGGTGACATGGAACTACATACACATCTGGAGAAGACATCGGTTGGAAGAACACTGTCTCTTCTCAACACTTCTTATTTCTATGAAATTTGTGGAGTCAACTCCTGGGAGGGATATTTACCCCCTCTCCTCCTACGGCTGATTGTTGTCATATTCTTGTGCGCATGTACCAGTCAGCTTGTTCGTATAAAACGTGAAGTCGCATCAACATCAGCACCATTTCTATCCACATCCCATTGGTATAACACATTCCCTCAGAGTTAAATAATCATGACTTCCCTACCAAATGTTTCTGTTGAAGAAGGTGTAATGTCACGTATTTCAACAACAAATGATGAGTTTTGTTTTGGAAACATTCCGGTATATCACTTGTCATCCCAAGAAGGTTTCACCGATGACTATAACATCCTCGATTATCTGAAGACGGAACCTTCAGAAAGTGTTGATCCAACCCTTTCACAACTGTCACTATTCATATGCCCTCCACTTCCCTCTCCTCTTAGTGTGGATACGAGACCAAAACTATCTGAAAGGAAGAGTACATCTACTGCTTCTAACCCTAAAAAAACAACGATGGGTGTACGGAATCTTCGTAAAAAAGAAGGTAAATGACACCTTCTTGAATGTGATGGGCGATTTGGAAGATGTTTCGCTTCATTCTTTCGATCCACTGCAGCGCTGTGGGACATGCTGAAGAAAGCGAAATGCCGCATTATAAAAGCGAAAGCCACCATCGTCAAATGCGATGATGATGTTCGAAGTGGCAGCTTGGACGAGGTGGCTCTTCAGAAGCTCGATGCAAAGATTGCATTAACAAAGGCTGAACGGATCAAAATGTATGAAGATGCAGATAAACTCCGTTTCGAAATCTCACACAAAAATCAGTCCGCCCATTGTTTGAAAGTGCAAGCAGAGATGGAGCTTCAGGAGTCAACAAAACTTTTTGATACGGCAGCATCTGTACGTGATAAGTGGCGAAAAGAGTTTGATCACGCATTTCAATCTGATATTGATTAGCTCTGAGGATTATGAAATGTTGTTGTTGTGAGTTGAAAATATCTAAGCGGGAATGGAGTATGCAGTTAATTTGGTTTGGCATACACAGAACGTTGCGATTGGCTGGGGCACCGTTTACCGCTACAAAATGTTTTTTTTTTCAATTCACTTCAACAGAGTCTACTCGAAATAAAAAATAAATTGCTTTTGATAGTTCATTTTACGAAACATCTAAGTTAATACATATATTAAACCATGTCACGTTTATCAATCCATGAATTGTGTTCACTTCATCACATTTTCAACTAGATAAATGTCAGGATTTTTCGTTTTTAATAACTCTTCTTCACAAAAACCACCTTTAATCGGTTGACCATTCATATCTTCAAGAATATACGTTGTGGGATATGTCCTATTAATTTTAATGATTTTGAATAGTTCAGTTGTAAAATTGGCAGTGTACCCCTTTTCAAAAATATTTTTGTACTTGCTCATTGTTTTCCACGGATGACTTTGGCACCTTTAAATTTTAGTTTTGTTGTTGGCGTAACATTAATTGGTTCAATACCAGTTGTACGATGCACATTATGGTTATATTTTCTTTTTATCATAGGAAGAACATCTAACCACTTGTTGTGTCCCATCGCTGAAAATTCTCTATATAGCCACGTCATTATTGTTCGAATTACTCTTTCTGCTATGGCCGCCTTCATAGTGCTGAATGTTGAATAATGATTGATATCATATTTGCCCATTAGAGATGAGAAAGTTTTGTTGAAAAAATCTTTTCCTTGATCGCTTTGTAGATGTTTCGGAGAATAGTCGGCTTCTTTCAGCACATCTTCCATTGCGTCTGTTACAGCACCAGCTGTTTTATTTTTAATCGGTTTTGTCCATAGATATTTTGAGTAACAATCAATTACTATAAGAACATATCTATATCCTTTATTATGTTTAGCATAGGGTTGTAATTCGGCAAGATCAATCTGCCATAGATCTGCAAAACCTTTAAGGGTGGTGGTTCTTCTGGCGAAATTACGTCTCGCCGGTGTATGTAATTCATTGACAACTTGTCGTTCAATATCAATTATTTCATTATTCATCCTCTCACTATAACTGTGTACACTGTGTACACATAATTCAACAATGTTACTGCATCATATAATGAGGACAAAGTGACCATTTTCTTGAACGTTTCAATATATTATACCTTCCTCACGTAATTCTTCAATTATTGAAATTATTTCATTGTCGTGTCCAGTATGTCCAGCCGATTTCGAGGATATCAACAGTCGTAAACGATCGACTAACTCGTCAGGTGAATTCCAGTACACATAATTCGCAGGTTTGGTATAATTTGTTCTACTCCTCGTCGACAGATGATGTGATAAGTTAAGTACTGATTTGATAACTTTACGAAATTTTTTAGAATTCGTATGTTTGAAACCATTTCTTACTTGATGTTGTTTGTATGGTGCATTCGTTAGTCACAATATTTTAGCATATGTATGACGAATTTCATCTTCGAAATTGACTTCAGGTGGATTTTTCAAAAAAATCATGTCGTATAACTCCGGACTACCTGGGAATTCATGATTTTTGTTTTATTGTCATTCCAAAATATAATATCCTCATCACTGAAACGTACATTGGGACTACCCAATTTCAGTTTTTGTGTAGTAGGATCTAAACGTATACCATATATTGTATCATATGCAACATTCTTTGTTTTAACATTTTCCAAATGTCTTTTCAAAACATCTCCAATATTGTCTTCAAAATCAGAGAAATCAGAATCACCTATTCGAGATGATGACGGTGTTTCGAATATGGACATTTCATTTCCTCCAAATTCTTTGATAGTACCTGTCTCACTGTCAGCAGATGATAATTCACTATTATATGAGGATGGATCCTTCCCTATTGGGGTACTCGTAACTTTTGTTGGAGTAGACTGAGAATTCCCTTGCTTCATTGGAAAAGTTGACTTTGGTGATTTGATGGTAGCAGCTGAAGATAGAACCTTTAATGGCTTCATTATGGGATCATAGTTTTTCAAGCGCCATTCGATTTTCAATAAGTCCACTCTTGATAGAATTGAATTTCTGCCGTACAGCTTCTGTTGTCTCAACCAGTTGACGTTTCAAATTCAATTCATTGTTTTTATTTTCAGCTACTGAATAATTTTTTGTCTTCATTTTGTTTTTGTCAAGAGAATACACTGAAGTAACCTCTATGCAATTTAATCGATCGTTGAATTGCATTTCGCCAGAAGAACCACCACCCTCAAAGGTTTTGCAAATCTATGGCAGATTGATCTTGCCGAATTACAACCCTATGCTAAACATAATAAAGGATATAGATATGTTCTTATAGTAATTGATTGTTACTCAAAATATCTATGGACAAAACCGATTAAAAATAAAACAGCTGGTGCTGTAACAGACGCAATGGAAGATGTGCTGAAAGAAGCCGACTATTCTCCGAAACATCTACAAAGCGATCAAGGAAAAGATTTTTTCAACAAAACTTTCTCATCTCTAATGGGCAAATATGATATCAATCATTATTCAACATTCAGCACTATGAAGGCGGCCATAGCAGAAAGAGTAATTCGAACAATAATGACGTGGCTATATAGAGAATTTTCAGCGATGGGACACAACAAGTGGTTAGATGTTCTTCCTATGATAAAAAGAAAATATAACCATAATGTGCATCGTACAACTGGTATTGAACCAATTAATGTTACGCCAACAACAAAACTAAAATTTAAAGGTGCCAAAGTCATCCGTGGAAAACAATGTCTTTCAAAATTCCGAATAAATGACATTGTACGTATGGGCAAGTACAAAAATATTTTTGAAAAGGGGTACACTGCCAATTTTACAACTGAACTATTCAAAATCATTAAAATTAATAGGACATATCCCACAACGTATATTCTTGAAGATATGAATGGTCAACCGATTAAAGGTGGTTTTTGTGAAGAAGAGTTATTGAAAACGAAAAATCCTGACATTTATCTAGTTGAAAATGTGATGAAGTGAACACAATTCATGGATTGATAAACGTGACATGGTTTAATATATGTATTAACTTAGATGTTTCGTAAAATGAACTATCAAAAGCAATTTATTTTTTATTTCGAGTAGACTCTGTTGAAGTGAATTGAAAAAAAAAACATTTTGTAGCGGTAAACGGTGCCCCAGCCAATCGCAACGTTCTGTGTATGCCAAACCAAATTAACTGCATACTCCATTCCCGCTTAGATATTTTCAACTCACAACAACAACATTTCATAATCCTCAGAGCTAATCAATATCAGATTGAAATGCGTGATCAAACTCTTTTCGCCACTTATCACGTACAGATGCTGCCGTATCAAAAAGTTTTGTTGACTCCTGAAGCTCCATCTCTGCTTGCACTTTCAAACAATGGGCGGACTGATTTTTGTGTGAGATTTCGAAACGGAGTTTATCTGCATCTTCATACATTTTGATCCGTTCAGCCTTTGTTAATGCAATCTTTGCATCGAGCTTCTGAAGAGCCACCTCGTCCAAGCTGCCACTTCGAACATCATCATCGCATTTGACGATGGTGGCTTTCGCTTTTATAATGCGGCATTTCGGTTTCTTCAGCATGTCCTACAGCGCTGCAGTGGATCGAAAGAATGAAGCGAAAAATCTTCCAAATCGCCCATCACATTCAAGAAGGTGTCATTTACCTTCTTCTTACGAAGATTCCGTACACCCATCGTTGTTTTTTTAGGGTTAGAAGCAGCAGATGTACTCTTCCTTTCAGATAGTTTTGGTCTCGTATCCACACTAAGAGGAGAGGGAAGTGGAGGGCATATGAATAGTGACAGTTGTGAAAGGGTTGGATCAACACTTTCTGAAGGTTCCGTCTTCAGATAATCGAGGATGTTATAGTCATCGGTGAAACCTTCTTGGGATGACAAGTGATATACCGGAATGTTTCCAAAACCAAACTCATCATTTGTTGTTGAAATACGTGACATTACACCTTCTTCAACAGAAACATTTGGTAGGGAAGTCATGATTATTTAACTCTGAGGGAATGTGTTATACCAATGGGATGTGGATAGAAATGGTGCTGATGTTGATGCGACTTCACGTTTTATACGAACAAGCTGACTGGTACATGCGCACAAGAATATGACAACAATCTGCCGTAGGAGGAGAGGGGGTAAAAATCCCTCCCAGGAGTTGACTCCACAAATTTCATAGAAATAAGAAGTGTTGAGAAGAGACAGTGTTCTTCCAACCGATGTCTTCTCCAGATGTGTATGTAGTTCCATGTCACCGACATAAACTTTGCCAATTGACAATAAATATTGAAATCATTTTGTAATATAATGCGGAGGGGTGATTTAGAATAAAATGATCTGAGTGAGTCATAGTTCTAATTCACACCTTCGTATTGCATATATTCACAGTGAAAATTATCCACTGTAGATATGATTCCCAATGGAAGTGTGTATTTTTTTGTAGCCCTGAAAAGGGCTGTTTTGCTCCAAAGAGCCAAGGGGGTTTGGGTGAAGACTGATTAGCTTGAGTCGTCACCGACATTACCAACATTCCTAGAATAGAATACCCTAGCCCGCTACTTCGTGTCCACCCACACGCCATTAAATTCTGTAGCATCTCCGATATAACTGTCATCATCGGACCCATGCTCTCCTGTTGAGTGCTGTGGGATCTCCTGTGCTGTTGCTGAAGACATGTTTAGTTGCTGAATGATACTTTGAGTAGGTTGTTATCGTATTTATAAGGATTGGAGTTCTATTAGAATTTTGGAGGATTTTGTGTTGCCTCCTGTCATCTGCACCCGGCCTCCGGCCTCCGTCCTCCTCCTTCCTGCTTTCGGCCTCCGGCTTCCGGAAAATTGAAAAGTAGAAAATTGTAAAGTTATAATTTTACGGCCTTCGGCCTCATTATAGAAAAATATTTTCGACCCGCGAATTAAATCGCGGCCACGAATCAAACCCGCGAACGCAACCGCGGTCCAATTCGCGGCCGCGGATTAATCCGCAGGTCGATTTTTTTTTTCTATTATGAGGCCGAAGGAATTTTCCGGAAGCCGGAGGCCGAAGGCCGAATGCAGGAAGAAGGAGGACGGAGGCCGGGTGCAGATGATAGAAAGCAACACAAAATCCTCCAAAATTCTAGTAGAACCTGCGCAAGCGCCTAATGACCACTACCACTAAACTATGTTACACATCCTCACTCCGATCCTTATAAATACGATGAAAACCTACTTAAAGTGTATATGTCCGTATATATTATAAGCGTCGAGCGTGGGCTACTTCAGATGCACTCCTCATAGTCGGATGACGTCACACACGCTTACTACCACCACCACTACAAGGTAAGTATCGGAGAGGAATCAGAGTTCACATATCTGACTGGATCTCCGTGGTGTGCGGACGTGTGCCTTCTCTAGATTTTCATGTGTTGGTACACATGAAAGTCATGCACAGTAACAAGTGTACACATGAAGGTTATAGTAGTCATGGAGGTAAAGAAATATAAGTACTTGGAAAAAGTACTTGTCCGTATATATTATAAGCGTCGAGCGTGGGCTACTTCAGATGCACTCCTCATAGTCGGATGACGTCACACGCTTACTACCACCACCACTACAAGGTAAGTATCGGAGAGGAATCAGAGTTCACATATCTGACTGGATCTCCGTGGTGTGTGGACGTGTGCCTTCCCCAGATTTTCATGTGTTAGTACATAATATGAAAGTCGTACATAGTAGCAAGTGTTCACATAAATGTTTTCAGTCTTGGAGGTAAAAAAATATATAAGAGTACTTTGAAAAAGTATTTGTCCGTGTATGAAAAAAAAATCTCTAGCACTCAAATGTCATCTCAAGGTCAAACAAAAACCTTGAACACCTCATCAAAACCTACATCAAGGTCAAAAATTACAAAATTTCAAAATCGTTTCAAGGATATCCCAAGGTCATAGACCCACACAGGCACCTATGCACCAAGGTCATCCCTGAAGGTCACCCCAAGGTCACTGATGACGTCATAGTAGTGGGGGGAGGCCCAGAACCGGCACAAATCTCTTACTAATCAAATTTCCATCAATGAGTAGGGAATCAGCTACAGATTTGCGGAATATGCTAGATATAATCATAAAAACCTTATATGCTTTAGAAAAACTTGATATTTCAACAACTACATGGGAACCAAGTATAATATACAATATGACAGATAAATTTGATCAAACTACATTTTGTGTTTGGGAGGAAAGTAGTCGAACAAGAAAATTAACTTCATTAGATTAGTTCAAAGAATTTTTAAAAGAAAGGGTAGATATGTTAAAAAGTATTGAAGAAAATAAATAGAAAGAAGGAAATAGAACAGAGGTTAGGCATTACGACAAAAATCGATTCAATAAATCATTAGTATCAACTTCTGCATCACCTTTATGTGTATTCTGTAAAAATGAACATTATATCAATAACTGTCACTAAACTATCAATAAATTTTTGAAATTGAATATTCATGCAAGGGATGATCAGGCCAAGAAGTTGGGAATATGTCTCAATTGTTTGAAAAAAGGCAACCACATTAGCTGAGAAAGTGGATCAGGTGGCTGTAGGAAATGTGGATCATAACATAATACTCTTTTGCACTATCAACAATCTGTATATAACAAAGCTAGTAAAGCTGATACTGGTGGACAACATCAATCAGATAATACTAATTTTGGTAGTACAGGTGTTTCAAATAACCAACAAACTTCTAATGGGGATGGAACATCTCTTCAAATCAAATCATTCTTATCAGATACTGGTATTATAAATCCTGGTGAGGTACTGTTATCAACGGCATTGGTACAAATATTTGATTCGAATAATGCTTTACATAATTGTAGACTTTTACTCGATAGTGGGTCACAATTGAATTTTATAACAAGTGATCTTGCTGACCGATTGGGTTTATTTAAAGAAACTATAGACATTCCAATCATAGGAGTTGATCAAGTGGTGAGTGATATAAAATTTGGGTGTAAAATCACATTTCAGTCGTTATGCAGTAATTTTAAAAAGACGGTATCATGTTTGGTTATTCCTCAGTTCAGTGATTCTATTCCAAATAGGAGATTGAACCTGTTGAATTTGGAAATACCATACCATTTGAAGTTAGCAGATCCAGGGTTTGCTGAGCCAAATAAAATAGATCTACTACGTGGGGCAGAGTTATTCTATAGTTTGCTGTGTGTTGGTCAGATTTCTCTTGGTAAGGGTCAACCTACATTGCAGAAAACTCGTTTAGGTTGGATCGTTACAGGTTCTGTTCAGTTTAGCAAATATAATAATACACCTATCAAATGTAACATTGTATTTAGGGACATTCAGTCACAACTCGAAAGATTCTGGGAGGTAGAAGAATATCCTATTTTAGAAAATAATCTGTCAGTTGAAGACCAACAGTGTGAACAAATATTTTGTCAAACTACTAGGAGATGTAAAGATGGTAAGTTCATTGTTCAGGTTCCATTTTTAGATTATTTCACTAAGTTGGGAGACTCAAAACAAGCTGCTATAAATCAGTTCTTGAAATTGGAAAAAAGATTAATGAAAAATCTTAGATTGCAAAGAATGTATGTGGACTTCATGAGTGAATATTTGAAAATGGGGCACATGTCTGTTTGCCATGAATCATCAGCCAATCAGATTTCTTATTACTTACCACATCATGGAGTATTAGATGAGCAGAGGGACAACACAAAATTGAGGGTTGTTTTCAATGGGTCAGTCAAAACAGACACAGGGTATTCTCTGAATGATCTTCAATTTATTGGACCAAAATTACAAGATAACCTTTTTTATACATTGCTTCGATTCAGACAACATGCAGTGGTCGTGTGTGCAGACGTGGCAAAAATGTACCGTATGATATGGGTTAATGAAGAGCATATGCCACTTCAGAAAATAGTATGGAGGACTTCACCAAATGAGGAGTTACTAGAATATACATTAAATACTGTCACTTATGGAACTCGTTCATCTCCATATTTGGCAATCAGATGTTTAAAACAGGGTTAGATTTCTCAGATGAGTATCCAAAGGCATCAAAGACTATTTTGACTGATTTTTATGTAGATGACATGTTATCGGGGTGTAATTCTTCTGAGGAAGCTATAACTCTTTGTCATGAAGTAGATAGTATTCTGAAAAGTGGTGGTATGGAGCTTGGGAAATGGTTATCAAATGATCCAAAAGTTATTGGACAAATTGGAAAAACAGTTCTTGATGGTGAAAATTTCCATTTTGGTGAAAAGGATTTTAATAAAACCCTTGGACTCTATTGGTGTTTTAAGCAGGATCAATTGATGTTTTCAATTGATATTTCCAAGCATTCAAAAAGAATTATTAAAATGTCGATTCTCTCAGATGTTTCCAGAATTTTTGATCCTCTTGGTCTAGTAGGTCCCTGTTTGATGATAGCTAAAGTTTTACTACAAAAATTATGGTGTGAGAAACTAGCTTGGGATGAAACATTGCCAATGGACTTGGATACACAGTGGCGTAAGTTACGACGGCAGTTTATTTATTTTAACGATTTGAGAATTCATAGGTACGTTTTATGTCATAATCCTGTTAATTTGTATTAAATTGATGTTCATGGATTTGCGGATGCTTCTATGCAGTCTTGTGGAGGTTGTATATATTTGAAGAGTATAGGTAGCAGTGGGACTACAATGGTGTCATTACTTTGCTCAAAAGTGAAGGTTGCTCCTCTGAAATCACTCACAATCCCAAGATTGGAACTGTGTGCAGCCTTATTACTCGTAAAATTGGTAGAAAATGTTAAACGGGCTATGACTGTTCAGTTCAATAAAATTTATCTATGGTCAGATTCTACAATTGTCTTAGGGTGGATTGCTAGATCTCCTCATACATTGCAGACATTTATAAGCAACAGGGTGTCTCAGATTCAGAGTTTGTCTTGTGTGGAAAATTGGAATCATGTACGTTCCGAGGATAACCCAGCAGACCTTCTGTCGAGGGGCATGAATCCTATAAACATAACGAATTGTAAAAAATGGTGGACAGGCCCAGATTGACTCATACTGAGTGAACCATAATGGCCCAAATCAGATATATGTCAATCAGAAGACATACCTGAACTGAACGATTCAACAAAAATTTGTCATCTTGTAAATATGAATGATATTGAATTAGATTTTAATCAGTTCAGTGATTTCAACCGTCTGAAAAGAACTATAGCCTACTGTTTCAGGTGGTTATATTAAGGTAAAACATGAAAATAATTTAGTCAGTAATATCTTGTTTGTTGATGATGTGAATCGAGCAATGACTTCACTAATCAAGATCTCACAGAGAAATTCATTCAAATATGAAATTTTGGAATTACACAAGAAAAAGCTGATATCTAATAAAGTATTGCTGAAATGAGTCCTTATATATATATATATATATATATATATATATATATATATATATATATATATATATATATATATATATATATATATATATATATATAAGGTCTCAATGTGCCTACTCCTTCGAGAGAACTGAGGAATTGTGTAATTGGCAATTGGGGCGCTTCTCTATGTCAAATGTTTCTCGGATGATCCTGGTTTGCAGAGTTTTCTCGGTGGAAATTGTTTTTGTGTTTTTGAAGTCTATTTTGTGACCTGTGTCTTCTCGATGTTTATAAAGTGCGGAAGTGGAAGATGCCTGACGCACAGCAAGTTCGTGTTCGTAGACTCTGGAAGTTACTCGTCTGTTAGTCTGGCCAATATAACTTCTCGGGCAGTCTGAACATGGTATTTCATATATACCTTGAGAATCGTTTGGTATTGTGTCCTTGGGAGATCTGAGGAATTTGGATATTTGATTGTTGGCCGTGAATATTGTTTTTATCTCGTGTTTTCTCAAGATATTACTGATTTTGTCTGTCACACCTTTGATGTATGGTAGGAAAGCTTTGTGTGGCTGAATACTCTCTAGTGGATCATTTGTTTTTGTAGGACGGGTCAGTTGATGGCGGATAGACTTGTCGATTAGCGAATTGTTGGCTGATTTCAGTTTGTTCAGCTCTTGTGGTCTATTCTGGTTGTCGGTAAGCTGAATTGATCTGTATATCAGGGAGTTCAATACGGAGTTTGTTTGTGCTGGATGGTGATGAGAGTTTGCGTGTAGGTATCGGTTGGTGTGGGTCTGTTTCCTGTGTACTGTGTGGGTGAAAGAGTTATTGGATTTCGTGATGAGAACGTCCAGGAAAGCTAGGGAGTTGTTCATTTCGGTCTCCATTGTAAATTTCATGTTGGGATGGATATCGTTTAGGTGATCTAAGAACGTGTTTAAGATTTCGTAACCATGAGGCCATATGACGAAAATGTCGTCAACGTATCTGAACCAGCAAGTAGGCTTGTGGTCAAATGCTTCTACAGCCCTGGATTCGAAGTCTTCCATGAAAAGGTTTGCAAGGACTGGAGAAAGGGGGGAACCCATGGGAGCACCTTTCACTTGTTTGTAGTAAGTTCCTTGGAAAAGGAAGTACGTGTTGTTCATACAGTGACTGATGAGGTCCAGGGTGTCTTTTGGAATTCTGCGTTTCGTTTTAAGGATTTCTAGCGTGTCCGTTAAGGGAATATTTGTGAAGAGGGAGACAACAACGAAGCTCACTAGGATATCTGTGTTCTGGATTCTATAGGATTTGAGAAGGTCTAAGAAGTGGAATGAATTTTTCACGTAGGATGAAGCTTCTTCTGCTCGTGGCTGAAGAGTACTCGCTAGATACTTGGCGAGGTTCTGGGTTGGTGATCCAAAGGCACTGACGATAGGTCGGAGTGGGATATCAGGCTTGTGTATTTTTGGTAGTCCGTAGATACGAGGGGTGCGTGATGACTCCTCTCTAGGGATAGTGGCTTTCTTGGTTTCGGCTGGTAGTTTAGAATTATTGATCAGATTTTTGGTCTTCTTTTCGAGGTAGGTTGTCGGGTCTCGTTGGGTGATCTGATACTCGGATGAGTTTAATAGTGTACTCATTTTGTCTACATAATCTGAGGTATTCAGAACTACTGTGGCGTTGCCTTTGTCTGCTGGGAGAATGATTATGTCAGGGTTGTTGTGGAGGTTTCTGAGGCAATGTTTTTCTGCAGGTGTTATGTTGGATGGAGGGAGTTTCGCTCTCCTAAGTGTGGTGGCAATATTTTGTCGTCTGGTTTCTTCAGCTGTGTTTTCTGGTAGATGGGTTATAGCGCTTTCTATTTGTGTGATGATGGTTTCTGTTGGGATTCTGTTTGGTGTGATGGAATAATTGAATCCTCTTGATAGTAGTGCAAGGCTAGTTTGATATATATATATATATATATATATATATATATATATATATATATATATATATATATTCTAACAAACAACCTATTCTACTATCAGCCAATCATAGGTTTACTACATTATTTTTTGGTTATGATCATAAACGATTGTTACATTGTGGACAATACGAGAAAGTTATTGGGTAATTGGAAGAAGGAATCTTGCGAGAAAAATAACTCATAGGTGTGTATTATGTCTTAGAGCAAATCCTAAGCCACTTAATCAAACAATGGGAATTCTTCCTAAATCAAGAGTGGTCCCTTCTTTTCCTTTCCATACTATTGGTGTTGATTATGCTGGTCCATTTTTTATAAAGCACATTCAAGGACGTGGTGCAAAGATTTCAAAGTGCTGGGTTAGTTTATTCATATGTTTTTCAACAAAAGCCATACACTTAGAAGCAGTATCTGAATTGACTACAGAAGCATTCATTGCATGTTTTCGTGTCCCGAAGAGGTAAACCATCAGAGGTATTTTCGGATAATGGGACAAATTTTATTGGAGCCAACACAGAATTAAAACAATTAGGTGAATTTCAATGAAGTCAATCAAATTCTTTAATTTCAACTTTCTCGCAAATGATGGTGTTTTATGGAAATTTATTCCAGCTAACTCTCCTAATTTCGGAGGTTTGTGGGGAGCTGGAATTCGTTCTTGCAAACATCATTTGAAAATCATTCTTGGCACAGCTCCACTAACATATGAAGGTTTTTCAACTTTACTCTCAAAAATTGAGGCAGTTCTTAACTCCCGACCACTATTCCCATTATCACCTAATCCAAATGATTTGGATGTCCTTACCCCATCCCATTTCCTAATTGGACGACGTCTTAATACATCACCGGATCCTGATGTAAGAGATATTCCCATGAACCGTCTCTCCAAATTCCAACATATCCAGATGTTGTTTCAACATTTTTGGTCCAGATGGTCCAAAGAATATTTAACAGAACAACAGCAAAGAAATAAATGGATGAAGGAGAAGAATAACCTGGAAATTGGGCAGTTGGTTCTCATAAATGACAACAATTTGGCACCTCTTCACTGGCGGTTAGGAAGAATAATAAGATTCGTGTTTCAACAGTGAAATCCCAAAATGGGGAAATTAAACGTGCCAGTTCAAAATTATGCCCCCTTCCAATGACTGATACTACCTAATTTGTGTTGATTTTGTTTTTAGTTTTGAAACAATGTTTCAAGGTGGGGGGAATGTTCACGCTTTGTTCAATATATTTAGTGTAACTGGACTGAACATACACTATTCTAATTAAATTTCAATGAGCCTCATGTTGTTGCTATGATACAAGAATAATAATTTTTTAATTTTGATGTATTGTCAATGAATTAATAAAACTGAATGAGAAATGTTATATTTCTGATCAATACGTATATTTGGAGATCAAAAGCAGATGATAATGTCATCAACTGTAGATATGATTTCCAATGGAAGTGAGTCTTTTTTTTGTAGCCCTGAAAAGGGCTATTTTGCTCCAAAGAGCCAAGGGGGTCTGGGTGAAGACTGATTAGCTTGAGTCTTCACCGACATTACCAACATTCCTAGCATAGAATATCCTAGCCCACTCCTTCGTGTCCGCCCACACGCGATTAAACTCTGTAGCATCTCCGATATAACTGTCATCATCGGACCCATACTCTCCTGTTGAGTGCCGCGGAGGCGTGGTATGTGGGATCTTCTGTGCTGTTGTTGAAGACATGTCGAGTTCCTGAATGATACTTTGAGTAGGTTGTCATCGTATTTATAAGGATTGGAGTGGGGATGTGTAACATAGCTTTGTGGTAGTGGTCATTAGGCACTTGCGCAGGTTCTGATAGAATTTTGAAGGATTTTGTGTTACCTTCTATCATCTGCACCCGGCCTCTGGCCTCCGTCCTCCTTCTTCCTGCTTTCGGCCTTCGGCTTCCGGAGGATTAAATAGTAGAAAATTGTTATTATTCTACGGCCATCGGCCTCAATTTTTTTTTCGACCCGCGAATTAAATCGCGGCCACGAATCAAACCCGCGAACGCAGCCGCGGCCGTGAAGTTGATTCGTGAAGTAATCCAATAACTTCCTCCCTGATCTCATTGAAGAACGACATATAGTCAGTGTACACATTCGGACGTTTCACTCGATAGCTTACAATTCTACACTTGAAAGCATTCCTTATAATTTGAATGCCATCACTAACTTGGACACATGCATTGTTCTTGTGCTGGAGAGTTCTTTTTTGAGAACTAACTTGGGATGCAGGGATTGTCACCTTACAACAATTGCATGTGTACATTGGTGTCGATGCAGCAGCATCTTACTTAATCCTTTTCACAGAAGGCCCACCTTGGCAACTCTGAAGTTGATGCCGACGGAGATTATTACTACGAGTAAACGATTTACCACAGTCACAGGAATACATTTTCTCGATGTGTTCTCAGCACAAAACTCAATAAGATACTGATTTAACAACCATTTCCACCTCCTTTAAATATAATTTCAATGAGTGGGAAAGAGGATGAACAAATTCCATCCGCTTCGACTACTCATGCAACGTCACAGAGCCCCCACCATGCACACTTCCAATCCAACACTCTATCGATACATACAAGATGAATAGTGAATAGTAGTCGTTACATAACTGCATCGTATGGATGTGTGACGTCAGCGGACCATTCCCACTATAGCGAGTCCAGCGAGGGTTGCTTCTGATATGTATGACTGGATCGTGTTCGGATGTGCTCCTCATAGTTGGATAACGTCACACACGTTTCCTCCCACCACCACTGCAAGGTATACATTGGCGGAGAGAAATCAGGGTTCACATATCTGACTGGATCTCCGTTGTGTGCGGACGTGTGCCTTCTCTAGATTTTCATGTGTTAGTACACATGAAAGTCATGCACAGTAACAAGTGTACACATGAAGGTTATAGTAGTCATGGAGGTGAAAAAATATAAGTACTTGGAAAAAGTACTTGTCCGTATATATAAGCTTCGAGCGTGGGCTGCATCAGATGCACTCCTTATAGTCGGAAGACGTCACACACGCTTACTACCACCACTACAAGGTAAGTATCGCATATCTGACTGGATCTCCGTGGTGTGTGGACGTGTGCCTTCTCTAGATTTTCATGTGTTGGTACATAATATGAAAGTCATACATAGTAGCAAGTGTACACATAAATGTTTTTGGTCTTGGAGTTAAAAAAAATATAAGAACTTGGAAAAAGTACTTGTCCGTGTATGAAAAAAATCTCTGTCACCCAAATGTCATCTCAAGGTTAAACAGAAACCTTGAACACCTCATCAAAACCTACAACAAGGTTAAAAAATTACAAAATTTAAAAATCGTTTCAAGGACATCCCAAGGTCATAGACCCACACAGGCACATATGCACCAAGGTCATCCCTGAAGGTAACCCCAAGGTCACTGGTGACGTCATAGTAGTGGAGGGAGTCCCAGAACCGGCTCAAATCTCTTACTGTTATCGTAAAGGCACTCTTTATGAAGTTATTTTTGATTTGGGTACAAAATTGTCAGTATTTTCTCATATTGTTTCAGAAAATCAAAATATGTTATGGCATAGAAGATTAGGTCATTTGAATTTTGATTTTTGTAGATAATTACAAAATTTTGCTGATGGAATGACATTAAATAAAGTTGAAAAGTCAAATAAATGTGAGATTTGTATATTAGCTTAACAACATAGGTTACCTTTTCGTTCGACCAATACTAAGACAAAATACCCCTTAGAAGTAATTAATACTGATGTTTGCGGTCCTGTAAATCCTAAAACTTGGGATAGCAAAAAATAATTTGTTACTTTCATGGATGATTTCACAGATTTCTGTGTTGTTTATTTATTATTATCAAAATCAGAGGTTTTCCATCATTTCAAAATTTCTGAAGCGATGGCAAAAGTTCATTTCAATAAACCTGTCGTGAATATCAGATGTGATAACGGGGGGGGGGAGGGGAATATGTTTCCAATGAATTCAGAAATTATTGTTCTGATAATGGTATTCAAATTCAGTATACAATTCCTTTACACACCTGAAATGAATGGTCATGCAGCAAGATTGGATATAACTCTTTTGGAGAAATCTAGGGCTATGATTTTAGAATCGGGCTTTTCAAAGATGTTTTGGGGTGAAGCTATACGAATAATTGCATATTTTTTACTCAATAGATCGCCTACAACTGCAAATATTGATTATAAAACTCCTTGTGGCACGGGACCGTTCCAAATTTAAATAATTTGCGAGTGTTTGGGACTACGGTTTATTTTCATGCGCCAAAACAATTACAAAACGGTAAGTTCGATAAAAGAAGTTCGAAGTGTATGTTCGGTTACAATAATAATGGATATCGTTTGTGGATATTTGATGAAAGTGTCAATAGTTCAAGTGGTCAAGTGAATTCTTTCGAAATGGAGAAATGTGCGCCGATAATAAATCCAATTATTTCTGAACTAATCTTGAATGATGTACCGGAAAATATATCCCAGGTAACGGAAAATCAACATGCGATGACTGAAGACGAAAAAAGAAGTGATACAGAAGTGGAAGAAGTAGATGAACACACAAAAAAAATAGTTAATGAGAATTCACTAGTAACGGAAGATTCAAATAGGAACTCAGAGAAAGAACGTCCATCAAGATCACGACAACTGCTTCTCTGGCTGAGAGATTACGAACTAACCTCAAATTATGTGACCACTGCATACTCTACTGAACCTTTCGTTGATGATGTAACTAAATCTGTTGATGATGTTAAATCACATTCAGGTCGAAAACAGTGACATGCTGCAATGCTGGAAGAAATGAAATCACTTCAAGAAAATCAGACATGGACTCTTGTATCTAGTTCTAGGCCAGAGGAACTGAAAATCTTAGCATGGATTTGCATAGTAAAGGTAAATGAAAATGATGATGTATCAGGTATAAAGCTCGATCAGTAGCTAAGGAGTATCATCAGAAATATGGATGGATTACCCAGTAGCTAATATGAATACAATAAGAGTACTTTTAGCAGTGGTCAATAAAAATAATTTTTGACTTGAACAGATGGATGTAAAACCGGCATTTTTACATGGAAAATTGAATGAAGAAAGTTACATGGAACAACTGAATAAATCAATTTATGGTTTGAAGCAAGCTCCCATATGTTGGTATTTACGTTTTGACGAAGTTTTGCTCCAGAACGACTTCATGAGATGTGAATCAGATAACTGTCTGTATATGAGATTCACTAATGACAATGTTATACAGTTTGTCTCACTAAGTTAGAACCATATGAAAAACTGTTTTATTATTCATTTTAGGAAAAAAGTTATTCTTCATAAAAAGTTCATCATCAGATATAAAATTTTTTCAGTCGTATACGCGATGTGAAAATTTGAATTTTACTCAAGAGTAAAGTACCTTTATATTTGAAAATATCGAAAATTCTTATAAAAAAAAGTTGTTCAGAACTGAAAATTACGTTTAAATATGCAATTGCATCCACTTAAATGTAAAAATATTTTTTTCTCATTTTGTCAACAATAACAATGCATATGCATTTATTATATGTTTAAATTGCAAAATTGTTAGAAAACATTGAGAAACGGAAAGGTGATCATGTGTTACATAATCAAAAGAGATAAATGTTCATTCAAAATAAAAATAAAGGAAAAAGTAACATAACCCAATTTTCCAATGTATATGTACGTAATTTTCAATTCTGAATATTTTTTTTTCCATAAGAATTATCAATATTTTGAAATATAAAGGTACTTTACTCGTGAGTAAAATTCATATTTTTTGTCACACCACGTATACGACTGATTTTTTTTTTATATCTGATTATTGCATTCTAGATTTTAGAATATGTAAAACTTTTTATGAAGAATAACTATTTTCCTAAAATGAATAATGAAAAAAGTTTCCATATGTGAGACAAACTATATTTGCTTTTGTTTGTAGACGATATTCTTATTGCAGGAAATTCCATTTCAGAAATAATTATTATAAAAATATTGTTTAATACATTTTTTTATATGAATGACCTTGGAGAAATAGATAATTAATAGAAAATTATCCGAAATAGAGAGGAGGGTATCCTAAAAATTAATCAAATTCATTATATAATCAAGGTTTTAGAAAAGTTTGGAATGAGTGATTTGAAATTGAATACAGATGGAGTCCTAACTCAAAATCCATTCAAAGAGGCGATTGGCTGTTTAATGTATTTGATGGATCATTCCAGACCTGAGTTTTTCTGTCAATTATTTGAGTCGCTTTCAAGCGAATCCCACTGGAATGCACTGGAGTTGTTTAAATCGAATATTTCGTTATTTGAAGAGTACAAAAAATTTCGAATTGGTTTATGGAAAAGAAAATTCTTCAATTATTTTAAATGGTTATTGTGATGCAGATTTTGCAAATGATTTACAGGGCCGCAAGTCAACATCTGGTTATGTTTTTCAAGTTTTTGGTGCTGCAGTCTCATGGGCAACTAAAAAACAAACTACTGTTGCTCCTTCTTCGACAGAAGCTGAATACATTTCACTGGCCTCGGCTGTTACAGAGTGTTTGTGGCTCAGAGGTTCATAAGGAGAAATGCAAATTGAAATAAACAATTAAACAGTAATTTTTGTAGACAATCAGTCTTGTATAAAACTAGCATTGGAGCCAAAGAAACATAGACTCAAACACATCGATGTAAAGTATAATTTCATTCGCAATTTAATTGAGTCCTGTTATGTTGATGTTGAATATGTTGAGAGTAAGAAACAGCTTGGTGATATATTCACAAAAGGTTTGACAAATCACTTGGCCTTGCAAAATTCGATATTTCCTTGTCCTCTTGATTTGTATCTGTTCTACGAAACTAAGATTAAGTGGGAGTGTTGTGTTTTGTAATCTAAGTATTCATGACTATGAATATGTTCCGTTGTTATATATGAGAAAATGATGATTTGTTTAGACAATGGAAACTATGTATAAAGTTTGTCATTTAAAAGAAAAACCAAAGTCAGACAGTAAAATTTATTTTCTTCTGAAATTATTGAAAATTTAACAGTAGGGGAAATCAAGCTACTGGGTTGCTTCTTGGGGGTACGCGTCAGATCGAGGTGGCTGATCGGTTTGATGTCTCGCAAAGTGTAATTTCCCGACTTAGTAACCGATTTAATGAGACTGGATCTGTTATGAACAGGATTTGGGAGGGCAGACCAAGATCGTTGAGTTATAGGGAGGACCAAAGGCTATTGAGAGGTGCTAAGATGGATCCAACAGCAAACTGCACGTTTCTCAGCCAGGTCCTTTTCGCTGCCACCAGAATTCATATTGTCAAGAATAGCGCTAATCCAAAACCTAAATTTCGTTTGATACCAAAATCCACTGTCATGATTCATATTTCATAATTTGTTGAACTGTTGAATTACTTGAAGTTCAAACATAGATCATGGTCGATGAGACAGTGAAGGGTCGACACTCGACAGTCGAACCCAGAGCGGGTTTTCGACGGTAAAGCCTCCTAAACAAATTTCTTAGAAAGATGCTCCCAATCGAGTATTTATAGTACCTATTTATGCGGTATGAACCACTTGTCTGTTTTATAGTATTGATTATGTGTTGACTTGTCCCAGTTGGGCGAATATCTGAATATACGGCTGTGTTGCGCCCTGGGTATTGTGTCCTTCAATATATATGTTATATAGCGAAAATAGGCTGTTATATGCTGGAATTGCGTCACGGACAAATCCCAATGTCAATAGATAAGGACTTGCTGATTTAATGACGCCAGCGAGAGACCGCCTGCACTGGAACAAAGGAAATGCTGACAGTGTATAATTAACTTTATAAATACGAACTGCGAGTCGATTGAAGTCAGTCTGTATTTTATATTCGTTTTGATATCAATAAATTTGTACACAGTATAACGGTGGTACGTACCAACCCTGTATAATTGTTAAAAAGTGTATCAGTGAAATACTGATATAACAAATGACGCAGTCGGTAGGATTCCTAAACGCTGCTAGAACAAGAAGAATTCAACTGGTAGCGGTGAATCCTAATCCTTCGAGGAATCAAAGACCACGGAAGGAACATCCAGTGAAGCCCCTGGTAGACCATCTTCAAGAACAAGACGAATCACCCATGAAACTATTACTGTAAGTGACGAATAATCATCTCGATACTTACAAATACTTCTATTCTCAAATAATCATACTGAGTGATCATTTTTACACAGACTCAAAAAAATAATTTTCGATAATTGTACTGTTCAATTATTCTCAAAATAATCGCACTGTTCGATTATTCTAAAAAGGTACAATTTATTGAATCGATTTATTGAGCAATATGGAAAACCCTGCAAATAATGTTGACAACAATGCCCAAAATCAGATTCCTGTTCCTGAAATCGAACCATACAAATTATCAGAATATGAAGGTCATCAAATATTTCTGACTACTTCCTTGAATACTTGTGATTGCGAGTATCAAATGGCAACGCGTGATCAAAGAAATTTGTTAACTATTCACATCAAAAATAAACTTCGAGGCAGAGCTGCACAGCTCATAAGTTCTAGAACCCCCAACACTTATCATGAAATTAGAAATTTACTCTCTATTAATTTTGGTGATACTCGAGACCTTTCATCCCTTATACAAGACATACAAAGATTCAAACAAATGTCAAACGAAACTGCAATAGTTTTCTTCAACCGTTTGCAAGTGCATAGTGCCAAAATGCACGAATGCATTCAAAAAACGGCTCTTACTGCAGAGCAAAAGTACGCACAATCAAGACTCATTGAATCTATGACTTTGAACACCCTACTGACAGGAATTGAATCCAGATTAGGATAAATTATACTCATCCCAGAGACATGCTCGAAGCACAAATGAGAATAAGAAGATAACTTCAACACTCTTATTTCGAAAATCAGAAACATGACAAACAAAACCAAAATAAAAAAAAACATGCCGAAAAGACCTCTACCTAACCAAATTCCAAAATGCACATTTTGTAGTCGTCTTGGCCATTCGTTCAATGAATGTCACCAGAGACAAAGAACCCAGCCGAACTTCTCGAATTCTGGCAGAAATCCAAATACTAATATCTCAAGACCAAACTCTTTTCAGCCAAATCGACCCCCAAATAATTTCCAAAATGCCCAGCAAAGACCGCAATCTCAAAACACCCAACAAAGACTCCAATTTCAAAATAACTAGCCAAGACCTCAATTTAAAAACAATCAGTCAAGGCCAACATCACAAAATCAGAACCAACAAAATAACCGCCCCACGGTTATTCAACGGAACCCAAATTTCAATCAGCAAAGAACATTCTGTGTGAATTTTCAAGATAATTAATACCCCCAAGATTCACAATATCAAGATGGAAACAATGTCTACTATACGGCTAGTAGCCAAGAAAAGGAAAACTATTATACTGGTAATAATCAGTACGATCAATACAATGAATTTGACCAACAAAATCAATATGATCAGTTTGATGAAGTCAACTATCAGGATTTTCTCGCACTACCAACCCCAAAACATCCACCAGATTTCAATCAAACGCACGACTCAACACCGGAAGTCCAGGCTCAAATACAAGCAATGAACCTGAACGAGTTCCACCCCGATCTGAACTTTTCGGAGCAACGCTTCATGTAAGTTCGCTTTACTCCATGAACTCTTTCAAAATACTTATTGACACTGGAGCTGGCATTTCGATATTTAAACCAAAAACTTGTGAAAAATATTTACACCGATTTCCGGAAAATGTTATAGTCCAGGGAATCACGGACCAAAAAATTTTAATCACTGAATTCACCCTTAAATAAATTTTAAAGACAATGATCCACATAAAGTTTATGTGCATAATATTGATATGCATTTTTACAAAAAGGAACAATAATTGTTCTCTCGGATTTGGCTCGAGTGTCATGTGAGTGTATCAGATATTCAAGAGATGAATTCATCATCCATAGTATACAGTGGTAGGTATATATAATTTTCTGATATTGAACGAACCAGCCTCCTTATATAAGCTCTGAGTCGAATTTCTTCTATCCTTTTTCAGTGCTATTATAAGCAAGGTGTTTTGTATCACTTGAAGATTATGTAAGTGTGATTTATTCAGCCCACCCCAAACAATAATACAGTACCGATTAATTCAGCTTAGGCATCGTATATCATTAGTAGTAGATGTTTATTCAGGTTGTTTCTGAGCTGGTAGAATTTGAAAGTGAGTTTCCCAAGTCTTTTCACGACAAAATCTATGTGTTTGACCCAGCGGACATGTTGGTCAACCCAGATATTTTATTGAATCTTTTGAATGTATGTATGGAAATGTTGTTCTCTAGTGGTTGATCTCTGATTGTTGATGAGAACATCAAGAATTTTGTTTTGTCGATGTTAAGACTCAAGAGACTAGAATTCAGTCAGGAAAATATAATGTTCAATCCGTTTTGTGCATTTGCATAGGTAGTCTGAAAATCTATGCTGTGTCATCAGCAAATGAAACAATATCACCTTCAATATTTTTCAAACTGTAGATATTGTTGATATATATCAGGAATAAGATTTGGCCCATGACAGCACCCTGGGGTACAGCCATGGTGAATGGTAGTATCTGGCTATAGGTGTTATTTATTTTAACCCTTTGGGTTCGGCCTTGTAAATAATCAGCTAATAGCTCTAGAGCCTTGCTTCTGACTCCCACATTTTGTAACCTCTGGATATTTTATTGAATCTTTTGGATGTATGTATGGAAATGTTGTTCTCTAGTGGTTGAACTCTGATTGTTGATGAGAACATCAAGAATTTTGTTTTGTCGATGTTAAGACTCAAGAGACTAGAATTCAGCCAGGAAAATATAATGTTCAACCCGTTTTGTGTATTTGCATAGGTAGTCTGAAAATCTATGCTGTGTCATCAGCAAATGAAACAATATCACCTTCAATATTTTTCAAACTGTAGATATTGTTGATATATATCAGGAATAAGATTTGGCCCATGACAGCACCCTGGGGTACAGCCATGGTGAATGGTAGTGTCTGGCTATAGGTGTTATTTATTTTAACCCTTTGGGTTCGGCCTTGTAAATAATCAGCTAATAGCTCTAGAGCCTTGCTTCTGACTCCCACATTTTGTAACCTCTGGATATTTTATTGAATCTTTTGGATTTATGTATGGAAATGTTGTTCTCTAGTGGTTGATCTCTGATTGTTGATGAGAACATCAAGAATTTTGTTTTGTCGATGTTAAGACTCAAGAGACTAGAATTCAGCCAGGAAAATATAATGTTCAACCCGTTTTGTGTATTTGCATAGGTAGTCTGAAAATCTATGCTGTGTCATCAGCAAATGAAACAATATCACCTTCAATATTTTTCAAACTGTAGATATTGTTGATATATATCAGGAATAAGATTTGGCCCATGACAGCACCCTGGGGTACAGCCATGGTGAATGGTAGTGTCTGGCTATAGGTGTTATTTATTTTAACCCTTTGGGTTCGGCCTTGTAAATAGTCAGCTAATAGCTCTAGAGCCTTGCTTCTGACTCCCACATTTTGTAACCTCTGGATATTTTATTGAATCTTTTGGATTTATGTATGGAAATGTTGTTCTCTAGTGGTTGATCTCTGATTGTTGATGAGAACATCAAGAATTTTGTTTTGTCGATGTTAAGACTCAAGAGACTAGAATTCAGCCAGGAAAATATAATGTTCAACCCGTTTTGTGTATTTGCATAGGTAGTCTGAAAATCTATGCTGTGTCATCAGCAAATGAAACAATATCACCTTCAATATTTTTCAAACTGTAGATATTGTTGATATATATCAGGAATAAGATTTGGCCCATGACAGCACCCTGGGGTACGGCCATGGTGAATGGTAGTGTCTGGCTATAGGTGTTATTTATTTTAACCCTTTGGGTTCGGCCTTGTAAATAGTCAGCTAATAGCTCTAGAGCCTTGCTTCTGACTCCCACATTTTTTAACCTCTGTAACAAAATATCGGGATTCAAACCAATTAAAGCAATAATGAAAAAAGATGTTTCAGGTGTTTACTCTTCTTGATTGCAAAAACTCAAAGACAAGTTATTGAAATATGATGTAGATATTGAAAATAAACCAGGAAAACAGATGTTCAATACAGATTTGCTGTCACGTAGGTATATTGAAGAAGTTCCTACGGATGACCAATGTATCACAGGAATTATGCATTTGATCTGTACGACCTATCAAAGACAAAAATAATCCAAAGTACGAACTGATAAATATGTCGAGTTGAGAAAATCAGAAGAAATTTGTATTAAAGGATGTCCCAATGATATTACCAAGGTACCAGACACATTGAAAAGATATTATTGGAACACAAATACAATCTATATTCTGAATGATTTGATTTTTCTGGATAACCGTGTCATAGCGCCACAAACTAAGACTCCTCAAAAAATTGTTACACCTACGTCCTTGTGATTACGAACCAGGAAAGTGAACTAATAATCCAGGTGAAGTTCCAACAGGGACAGAAGTGCATTGACGTTAATGGACAGCATTTCGAAAAATGTTTTGTGTTAATTTTTTGTATTTCAAAGCCACCTTAGTAACTTCTTAACACTAAATTAGAACAGAATAATTGTATTTTCTTATTTTCTTTCAGCTGTTATTTTTATTGTATTTATCGCATATTTTATTACCAAGTATGAATAAATTCCTTATTAATAGTACTAATAAGCGGTGCTACGGTACCAATATGGTTCCTTTTGGAAAAATTTAGTTTTACCCCAAAATAGATTACGATGAACTATATTTGCTTGTTTAAAACACAATTTAGTATTTTTGGCAGGATTTCGATTCTTCTAGCAGTAGACGGCTCAGTTGGAATGAATTGAAACCATCATGGCACACTTAAATGGAAAACTACTGAAAATTTTGACGTTTGAAAAAATATAGAGATTTCAGAAATGTGATGATATACAGGGTGTTCCATTTAAAAATCGAAAGTTGCTATCACTTCCGGCGAAACCAAAAGTTGGAAAAATCATTCGTAAATCAAATAGTGTCGCTCATTATATACATATATGAACTTTCCCTTTCAAACAATTACCTTCAAAACTAAGGAAGATACGGGGGGGGGGTGTACCATGATCTTGTTACACCCTGTATGTGATAACTGCCAGGATTCTGCAAATTCTTGAAATGGTACCCATTGAATAAGGGACCTCCGTCACTAATAACTAGCAAACATTTATTTCAAATGTACAATAACTTGATTGGAAAAAGTCGAATCTTTCAATTCGTCTAGTTCAACGTATTTAGAAAAATAATCGACTACTAATAGATGAACATCAGTTTCAAAATGAAAAAGGTCGAAATTATGACAAGATGATGCCAAGTTATTTCGACTCCTACTGGAAGTAGCTGCGCTTGTTTCATACTCGGTATATTGGGGTGGATGTGATTGATTCCTACCCATATCTGACTGTTTGGACCCGAAGCTCGTATGTGCACTGATATCCACTGCATGCACTATATGCACTGCATGCACTACCTCCATCTCATTAGAAATTTCAAAAGCTTGCTTTTTTACTTTTATACTGCCATATAGATGAATTCCGCTTTTCTCAACTTCACATGAGGATCATTCAATCTGATGATGAATACATTACACACTAGTGATGAGTCTAGATCACCAAAGATACAATTTTTCACTTAATTTTTTCAGATCTGTCAGATGATTTTGCATAGTCTCACCCTCATTGGTGGTCGGTGGATCAGCGGTCTAATGCACAGGCCGTTCGAAACTCCAGCATAGCGATAGTCGGTTCGAATCCGATGTAGGTACGAGAATTTTTCTCAACTTCTTTATATCGGATTCGATAGGCGGCCGCATGCCTTGTTGAAAAGCAAGTGTATTGTGAGTTGTCTAGATGCCAATCTCGTCTAGTGCTAGCTTGGAGTGCACACCGACCACCCGAGGTGGTGCTGTAGGTTTTCCGGGTTTTCCTACAGCTGAAAAGTGAATACATCACCTAAAACATCAGTAAGTCGCCCCGGAGCGCCACGGCAAATAATAATAATAGCCGTCCTCTATCCGCACAGGCTATGCCTTTGGGTACACTCAACGAGTGTTTATGAGGGAGTATTATTATTATTACTATTATTATTATTATTATTATTATTCTGTTTTCGAGTTAATAATTTGTGTCTCTCAAACACTACATTTGTTTTGGGATTGAAAAACTTTGCAAATTCACTTATTAATGTAGCGACCTCATCTTCGTCTTCATATTATATCTTGAAGGTATTTAAAATAGGAATTCCTTCATCACCGATATACCGCAACAACTGAGCACATTGGATTCCTTCTGACTTTTCATCTACTTCTGTGTCTTAAAGTAGTTATGAAATTTCTGTTTCAACAATTGTTTCTATTACATCACCGGACATATTCAATGGTGAAATTACTCTAAATTCTGACATACGGAAAAAACAACAATATAAAAACCAAACTTATTTCTCTAATAATGTGTCACACTGGGTTCACTATTATTTCAATAATTCAAATTATTTTAAAACTATTCTAAGAAAAATGGATGAACGGAATAAGCCAGAGGCGTATTTACAATATTCATGACATCAGTTAATGTTCACTGTTGTAACGTGCTGCGAGGAAGTTGTGGATAAAGTATGGTTGTGTTTGTTAACTCCTGTGTTTATTCAACGACAACTAACTCATCCGTCACCCTGCCCTATTATTCTGATAGGTATATCCCAACTTGGAAATTTAATATCGGTAGCGGCGAACATTGATTTGTTACAAACGTGTTTAACCGTCTTCATGAAAATGAACTTGAATGAATTGAAACTATGGAATTTCACTTCAAAAATGATACAAATGATCCAGAAGATACGATTCCTTTATTACAGTGGACTACAACAATACGATTTCGTGATATAGCTCCATTACAACCCGAATTCAATTTTACAATCTCAACTCTTTTCGTGAAAATTCATAGGTGAGTAAATGATCTGCAAGAGAACGGCCTCATTTCTTATGGAAAATAACATGGGAAATCGTCAAGGTCCATCGTGGTCATTTTTGACCCACGGTGGTTTGCATCTCCGCTAAATGTTAAGAGTTTTACAATATTTAGTCGAGATCACAACCCCTAGTCGGTTAGTAAGGAATCTGCATTACCGACATATTTATTCTTTAGTATAGTCATTTACCACTTGATATTTTCAATTATAACCAAACGTTTTCCATCCCAGCCTACCCGATCTTTCCTCGTCCGTCACCTTTCTGACGCCATCTTATATATATCAACATGGAAGTTCAACGTTGTCATTTTTGACCCCTCGAAAGGTGGAAGTTCAACGTCGTCATTTTTGACCCCTCGAAAGGCGGCACACCCATTTTCCAGGCCCCGTGACGCGCGAGCGCCAGCCTCCACCAGCCGTGGAATTAACCCATTATACATTTGTATTGCATTATGGTTTACCGTCCTCTCCAGGCTATGACGTCACACTACCCAATGCACAGCGACGCTGAGAGTGAGCAGCAACCCCCCGTATTTTGAATTTCCCGCCACCGATCATTAGTCATTCCACACTAGCATCATGACAGTAGATATCCACTATATAGTTGAGGTATAAACATTTGCGACGTCGAGGATTCGAGCTCACGACCCCTAGCACACGAGACTGGCACTCAACCGCCTCGACCACGGAGTTCAACTGCAAAGAAGACGGATCTCAACCATTACAAGCATCCAACTACCGAAGTACCGTTATCCACTCGAAGGGTAGTCGACTTGTGAAAAAATATATACACTGTGGTCCAACGAAAACTTAACGCCTCGATTTTCCGGCTTTAAAATGAAAATGTGGAAAATCGCTCGGACCCGTCTATTTCTAATACGGGGGGAACAAGTTTTCCGCTGTTTTCATCCCCGTAACTTCAACCCCCTAACGGGGGTGAGCACAACCCCTTCATTTTGAATAGGGATGCGGGGTGTTGAAGATCTCATCGTGTACTATCTGACCGTAAAATTTCACTTCAAAATATCCATCGATAATGAAATAACAGCGAAAATAGTGAAAGAGGCAATATGGAATTTATCTCGAGAAGAGTATTCGTATCCGACGCATTTCAAAGGTATTGAGTCGTTAATTTTTTGTCCAAAAAAGTAGACGGACCTTGTTTTTGTACCTTAGTCTATCGTGAATGTTTAAGAATGGTACAAGTGTGTCAAAGCGATTGTAAATTGGTAGTGGAATTAAAATGGTGTATTCCGTAGAAGAAAGGGTGGATATGATAAAATTATTTTTCCGAAATAACGACTCTGCGCGCACAACAGCGGCTTTATTTAACGAACGACATCCTGGAAAAAATGTATCTGCTGCTTACGTTGTGCAACTGGTTGCCAAATTTGACGCTACTGGTTCAGTTGGAAACAAAAAGAGGGTGCATGAATGAGACGAAGCGAGGGACGTGGCTGTCTTAGGTCATATAGCAATGGATCCGACCGTTAGTACTAGGAAATTGTCCGATGTATCTGGTGTTTCACGCACAACAATCATGAGAATCCTGAAACAACATAAATTCCATCCTTATAAGATACGATTGGTTCAGGAACTGAATGAGGATGATCCCGATTGCCGACTCCAGTTCTGTGAAGTGATCAGTGAAATAACTAACGGCAATCAAAACTACATGTTCGATATCTGTTTTTCGGACGAGTGTTTATTTTACCTTAACGGCATTGTAAACCGGCATAACTGTCGGTATTAGTCAGATGAAAATCCAAGATTATTTCGTGAGGTGTATACACAGCGCCACCAAAAATTAAATGTTTGGGCGGGTATATATGGAAATCACATAATCGGCCCTTTTTTTATACCCGGTAATCTCACAGGCCAAATTTATCTCGATCTATTGGAGAACGCTATTTATCCAGCCCTCGTGCAAGTATTGGAGAATGCAGAAGTCCATCAAACGATCATTTTCCAACAAGATGGCGCACTACCTCACTTTGTTCAACCGGTGCGTCAGTTCTTAGATGACAATTTTCCTCACGCCTGGATTGGAAGAAGGGGACATATTGAGTGGCCACCCAGATCACCTGATCTGGCTCCACTGGACTTTTTTCTATGGGGTCACCTGAAATCCAAGATTTACGCTACCCAGCCTGAGTCACTGGATGATTTGCGAACTCGGATCATTAATGAATGCCGTCAAATTACACCAGAAATCTTGAGTAATGTACGTGAACGTTTTCAGCAAAACTTATATTACTGCATGGAAGTGGATGGTGCCCATTTCTAGCATTTGATAAAATAATCACAAAAGTACGTACTCTTCCACTACTTTACCTGTCCTTTCGTTATCGATGGATATTTTGGAGCGAAATTTTACGGTCAGATAGTACACGATGAGATCTTCAAAATGAGGTATCGCAACACCCCGCATCCCTATTCAAAATTAAGGGGTTGTGCTCACCCCCGTTAGGTGGTTGAAGCTACGGGGATGAAAACAGCGGTTTTCCACATTTTCATTTTAAAGCCGGAAAATCGAGGTGTTAAGTTTTCGTTGGACCACACTGTATTATCTTGTTAAACGCTGACCAGGCAGAGATATAGATATGAACTTATGATGAGCCGTCTCCGTGATGGAAATACGTAAACAAAATTGAATTATGTGTTTAACACTTGAAAAAAAAATCTGATTAATTATGGTATGAAGGATACCTATTCAGGGCATCAGGAGAGAAATATGTCGCGGTATATGAGATGTCTAAACGCTTGATTATATAATTCAATTACCAACCGAGCTCACATAATAATAGTAGTAGTAGTAGTACTTTATTATTATCCTAAGAAACAATTTAGGAATATGTACCTACATCAAGTGGTGGAAATCGGCAAATCCCGCAAATCCGCTCTTAGAAGAATATACACACATACACACTATACAAACAAATAAATACTATTATTTTCATGTTTTTGCTGGCAATGTGTCTAGAGTAACCATCAGTGTGGCAACGAAAAAGAATTTCAACTTGAGATTTTTTAATCCAGTTGAGATATTTAGAGAGAGACATTCTTATCACAGTGAGAGACTTCGCAAGAATTATATTTGAACTGAATATAGGTGTTTGCCATTGCTTATATTTCGTAAGGGATTCCCACAAAAGATCTATTGAATATGTATGTGCCATACAGAGGGTGACACCTATCGTTCAATAGCCGAAACTTTACTTCTGAATTATTTCGTATAATAATAATAAAACATTTATTAGGTAATGTAGAATACCATCGGCTATATTTCAATGTAGGAAATTTTTTGTGAAATACTGTATGATATCACAATCAAGTTTGTTGAATAGAAATAAAACATGGAATTCAATAAAACAACATATTGGATTATATCATATCATACTGCAAATATATACATTCAAGAATGGTTATTTCAGTACACTCAACACTATTTCAAACTAAATTATGCATATTATATGTACTGAATTATGTACATTCATACAAAAAAATCAAATATTCACACATCTATATCTATGATGTTTAGCAGATCGAATGAGGTTTTGTGGGACAGTTTTCACTACAGAGGATTCCAGGCAGTCAATGAAATCCTCAAATGTTATATGATTGTCCACTGCACATTTTTTCAATCCCTTAGCTTTTTTCGTCACTCCGTAATTTTCCAAAATGTTCTGGATCTCCACGTCATCGTATTATTCGTTTCTGAGCCTTTTCTCTAAAGCGCTAGTTTCGTCCTCTGTAGTTAAAACTTTGAAGGTGTATAACTTCGAGCACAGGCCCACGAAATCAGTCATTGGCACCCCATTAGTTTCATCCTTCATCAGTCCAATAATTTTTTTGTTGACTTGAGGTATTCCATATTGGTTATCGCTAGGATAATCGGAAGTATCGAAACGAGTATGGCAGTCTCTCTTCATAACTTCATACGGATCTTGAGCAAGTTCATAGATCAAGCTATCAGTATCGGTATAAAGAATGCTGCATCCTTCACCGTATGTTTCAGTCATATATCCATAATAGAAGTCGTAGAGTGTAGTTCTGGCCAAATCCAGAATAGACATTCCCACATAGATTGGTTTGTTCAGCAGAACCTCCAGCTTCCTCAACTCGACCGCAACCAAGTTTTCATTGAAAATGGTACAGTTTTTGAACTCCGGCTTGGAAATATAGGATTCAGCACCATACCTGCCAGTCCACTCAGTTAGGAGACAAACGTTGAGCCGCTTCCTGATGTTTTCCATCGTTTTTCCTGGAACAAAACCGTTTTGAGTATTTCATAATATAATTATTATTGGATTGAAAAAATTCTATAAAGAACATAGGCAGCAGTCAATCAAACAGCAAAAAAATGTAATATTTGTTTCTCAGTAATAGTCATGAAACAGGTCGTTGATATTTTAATATGAAAATATATGTGAGTTAAGTAGATCCACAAGAAAATTTGAACAATTATTATTATTACTATTCATATTATGAATCGTTGAAATGAGTGTAATTTATAACACAATGTTTGGGTTTAGAAATTAAAGAAATATCAGATGTTTTTTTTTATGAAAATATAGCTGAATGTTCATAACTATCGAGTGTGTATGTGTGTTGAAGTGATAATAATAACAATAATTACAAGCCATAATATCATAAGTATTAATTTTTAATATGAATTAAGACTGAACTCACCAAAGACTGCATTGTTCATGAGTTTGAACAAGTTCTTCTCAAAGTCGGTTCTCGCCCGGGTGCGTAGTTGGGTGTTCAGATCGATGTAGGATTTCAGCCAGGGTAATTGTTTGAATTTCAAAACCCTATGGATTTTAGTTAAAACCACTCCGTTGTTCAAGGCCATTTTCAATGCTCGGTAATGGATAACATATTTCTCCTTGGAATGTAGAGTAGCCATTAACTTTGTTAATTGTGAGGGACTTGTCGGAGGTTTGCCTGTCTTGGGATTAATGTGTTCAGCACAGAAAGGCAAATCTTTGTGTTTGTCGTGGAGGTGTACGGGATATTCCAAGTCGACTTCGAGTATGTAGCCTTCTTCAGCATCATCCGGGATGGCGGTTACATCGATGTTGGTGTCAGACCATTCGAAGCTACCGTAAGGGAGATGTTGACTCATGCTCCACCCACACTGGTTATTGATGTCATAATACATCAAATAGGTCTCTGGTTTAGTTGAATCGTAGTTATGACGTATTTATTATTTGCATGAGAGCGCTTCTTTGCACAAAATTGACTCAATCCTCCTCGTATGCCTTTCTCCACAAACAGAAACATATCAATATCAGTCAAGAGCTCCAATTCTTGTTTGGTGTACTTCAACATAGCGTCACACGTGAAGCCTGGCAGCGTAAAATAATGACTGGGGTCAAGTTCATAGGTGTTGTGACAGCTGTTTCTGAATTGCTCAAACACATCAGCCAATAGAAGTATGTCCGTCTTCATATAGAGATCGATGTAATCTCCCAAGTAACAGCATTCGAATTTATTCCATAATAGTTGTGCACGTTGATACAAACGATTGGGACATGGTTTTTCTTCCAATTTATTGTAGAACTCGTTGATAGGTGGCAAAGAGACTTCATCGAAACGTTTGAAAGAATCCACGTAATCATAAGGCATGACACCTTTCTTCGTTAGCAAGCTGAAGTCTTCGTCTGAAACAGATGCGAATTGTGATTTCATATTGGGAAAGTCTGTCAAGTGAGACACCAGTTTGTCCAGGGATGAGTTCATGAAACGGAAGCTGTCAATGAATCGAAACTGTATCCTGTTTTCATCTACGTGTTTGGTGAAGAAAATGTATTTTTCCTTGGTGATAGGCAGTAAATCGATAGCACCCTTCATCTTGGCAGCTATGTCGGCAATGACAAAATGAGCGTCATAACTGCTGAGGTTGTGGAATACAACGGGAACTACGTGACTGTCTTGATATGATAAATTGCAGTCTTCGTGCGCAGGCCCCCTGTAGTTATTGGTGGGGATAAGGTGCCGGTGGTCACGTACCTTTTTGTCTGTAAATCCAAACGGTTTTTCGCATATGTGGCAGTGGGTGACTTTATGGAAATCAGCCTCTTGTGCAGGAGTCATATCGATGTCGAAGGGGCACCAAAAAACTGTTTCCATATCTTTAGCCAACTGCTTGAGCTCCAGTGCAAACCATTGCATGCAATCAGGTCCTCGATATGAACGATAGAACGATAGACTGTCATCATAAGAACACTTCATGAAATATCTAACAGCTGCCGGAATATGCTCCTGGTACTTATTATCATCAGTCGTGGGCTTCAAGATACTTTCCATGTCAGCAAAAACAACGAAGGGTACTTTCTCTTTATTCTTGAAGTTTTTGAATTTCAAGAAGGCTTTCTCACCATGCGGCATCCTAATTGCAGTGTCATTTAATTTCCCGCAATCCTCTATATGGACATCTAACTTTTCCTGAGATCTAAAGTAGTGAAGACACCGATCGCAGAAGAATTTTTTCCCATTTTCTCTGCTTAATTGACGTAACACTAAGCGGGAGAGATCTTTGATGAAGCAGAAGTGGTAACGACGAGGAGTATCATCATAATCATCTTGCAGGAGAAGAAGGTTGACGTGGCGAGCTTTCTTGTCTTTACTAAGAAAAGTTGGGAGTGTCACAAAGGAATTTTTCCTCTTTTCGAGAATGTAAACGTTGATGGAGATGTCGTTCAGCTTCTCGAAGTGAGGAATTTGTCTCATAGTCATTGGGAACTGAACACCCTTCAACTTCAGTTCCTCGGAGTACTGGGGGTATGATGATGTTCTGTCTGTATTTTTTCCTGATTTAACTGGGTATAGAGCCGAAACGACCGCCCAAGCAAAACAAGCATCATCTTGATTTTTGATGTTGATGCAAGCTTGCATTTTGAAAATGAAATTTGGTAGCTCTATGTATGAAGAACCAAGTTGTGGGGTGAATTTATTGATGTTGATGTCTAGGTTGATGATCTGTTTCAGCGTCCATCCACTGTCCTGCTGTTGGAAGTCCTCCAATTCGACAAGTATTGACTTCAAGACTTTTTCATCAAACCATTCATTGATATCGGTATCCTGGTAAATCGGGGAGTTTGCGGTAGTGAAATACTTGTATTCCTTCAGTACACTAGCTCCCTTGATAACTTCAAACTCTCCACCAAATACTGCGTTCACTTTAACAGACTTTTCCTTCTTGAGCGCGTTCTGGATTCTTCTCTTGAATAATGCTCTACAGTCTGTCATGAAAGCTGACGGGTCCTTATGCTTGAGGTTGGTGATGATTCCAGTGCGGATTCGAGAATCGAAAGCCGCCATGGAATCATCCCAATGAACCCTCATTTTTGCTGTTTCTTTTCTTCCCTTCAGTCCGGCACCCTTCTTTTGCATCACCTTAAATTGAGCTCTCAAAGACTTGATGTTATTGAGACAGGCAATGGCAATGAGTTTTTGTGTCTCCCCTACGGACTTGGCATTTTTTATTTCCTTATGGAGTCTTTTGGCACCCCTCCGACATTCCGACCAACCCTGTTTGGCTATATCCTCATCGTACGTGACAGATATAATGCCCAGGAGAGCTGCTACATGCTTTATCAGCTCGCTGATCAAAGGCATGATGATCAGGATCAAAATCTTGAAAATGTGTGTATCGCTGAAGGAACTCTGTAGACACGTCTGCACACTTCGCCGAACTGTAACAGAATGAAAAAATTCAGTAGAGCGCCTCTATTTATAACCTCGGGTCATCACGGTCGTAGGATTTTAGGAGTAGGGGTGAAGGAGTGGGGGTAAAGTAGTGGGGGGAGGGGTGATGAGGGGGTGGAGTCAGGAAGGGGTAATGAGGGAAGGAGTGTGGGGGGAGGGAAAACTGTTACTCAGGGTATCCGCTCCACAGAATAATAGCGGAAAATATGTGAATTGAGTTGAAATGGTGTCGCCATCTATCATCATCATCTATCATCCTGTTATGTATCACTAATTGTTCTATAAATACTTTGCGTCATAGAATGTACGCAAACATTTTTTGAAATATAATGCTCATTTGATACACATACCTATACTACTCTTGGCGGTGCTCGACAGCTCTCGATGAGTCTTGGAGACAGTGACAGCTCTCTCTGGTTGGTTCTCGACAGTTCTAGGGGATATATCGACAGCTCAGACGGATCAGGTGGCTCTGGCGGCAGCTTTAATGACGACTTTGGTGACTCAGATAACTAATATGGCGACTCAAACAGTCACTGGCGGCAAAAAAATTAAAATTATTTGTGGAAGAAAGTGCCTCTTTTTTGAGGTGAAAAAGTACCACTTTTTTATTTAAAAAAGTGTTATTTTTTATGCAAATACTGTCACTTTTTTTATGCAAAAACTGTCAATTTTTTTATGCAAAAACTATAACTTTTATAATTTTATAACTTTTATTGGTATGGTGGAAAAAGCTGAGTGAAAGCTGAGTGATTCACTCAGCCACTCAGCTTTCACTGAAAATGCTTCACTCAGCTTTTACCACCATGTCAATAAAGGTGTCACTTTTTTTCATTAAAAAATACATGTATTTTTATGGGAAAATGGCAATTTTTCTGATCAAAAATATGACCAAAAATTGACATGGTGGAAAAAGCTGAGTGAATGCTGAGTGAAAGCTGAGTGAATGCTGAGTGACTTAAAATTCACTGAAAATGCTTCACTGAAATCCTTCCACCATGTCAATTTTGGGTGTTTTTTTTATCGAAAAAAGTGTCACTTTTTTGCATAAAAAAAATAGAACGTTTTTGCACCAAAATTGAAAAAATGACTCAATCAAAAATGTGCTGCTTTTTTGCATAAAAAATGAGCATGTTTTTCGAAGCAAAATATGATGAATAATTCAATCGAAAATGTAATACTTTTTTTGCATAAAAATTGATATGTTTTTTGAAGCAAAAAAAAAATGGGGAAGGGTATTTTCGAGTAACAAAATTAAAATAAAAAATATTCTAAGATATATATATTTTCATAAAAGTATTGATGGACGATCTACAAACTATGCATGTATCGCACGTGATGGCGCACTGTGAGTAGCTCACCAAGTGTCTACATGGCATAAACAATATACTTAGTTCATTCTGTGAGTCTATGTTTACGGCATCTGTGGTCACTTTGCTGCTCATGTCACCTTTCACTTGTCGTTCTTCTGGAGCAACATCAGCGCCAGCTGTCGGTGGTGATGATGATGATACCCAAACTGTGGGCGGAGTGTCATCTGCCAACTCATCCTTGTGAAGGAATATCAGCGCCATCTGTCGGTGGTGGGGATGACATCCAAACTGCTGGTGAGGTGTAATCTGTCACTCCGCATCATCTGTCAGTTGCTTGATGCCACCTGTCACTCTCCGTTCTGGTGGGAATATCAGCGCCATCTGTCAACCTACTAATGTCACCAAACACTCTCCGTTCTGGTGGGGATATCAGCACCATCTGTTAGCCATTCAAACGTCATTATTCTTTTTCGAGACTTTACGGTTCTTCAAAGAATCTGTCACTCAGTGAAGGACTCTGCGTCTGGCGTCATTAGCGGAGTGACAGATTACACCTCACCAGCAGTTTGGCTGTCATCCCCACCACCGACAGATGGTGCTGATATTCCTTCACAAGGATGAGTTGGCAGATGACACTCCGCCCAGTTTGGGTATCATCATCACCACCACCGACAGTTGACGCTGATGTTGCTCCAGAAGAACGACAAGTGAAAGGTGACATGAGCAGCAAAGTGACCACAGATGCCATAAACATAGACTCACAGAATGAACTAAGTATATTGTTTATGCCATGTAGACACTTGGTGAGCTACTCACAGTGCGCCATCACGTGCGATACATGCATAGTTTGTAGATCGTCCATCAATACTTTTATGAAAAAATATATATCTTAGAATATTTTTTATTTTAATTTTGTTACTCGAAAATACCCTTCCCCATTTTTTTTGCTTCAAAAAACATGTCACTCTTTATGCAAAAAAAGTATTACATTTTTGATTGAATTATTCATCATATTTTGCTTCAAAAAACATGCTCATTTTTTATGCAAAAAAGCAGCACATTTTTGATTGAGTCATTCTTTCAATTTTGGTGCAAAAAAGTGCTATTTTTTTTATGCAAAAAAGTGACACTTTTTTCGATAAAAAAAAACACCCATAATTGACATGGTGGAAGGATTTCAGTGAAGCATTTTCAGTGAATTTTAAGTCACTCAGCATTCACTCAGCTTTCACTCAGCATTCACTCAGCTTTTTCCACCAATTTTTGGTCATTATTTTTATCAGAAAAATTGCCATTTTCCCATAAGAATACATGTATTTTTGAATGAAAAAAAGTGACACCTTTATTGACATGGTGGTAAAAGCTGAGTGAAGCATTTTCAGTGAAAGCTGAGTGGCTGAGTGAATCACTCAGATTTCACTCAGCTTTTTCCACCATGTCAATAAAAATGTCACTTTTTTGGGCAAAAAAACAGGCACTTTTTTTGCTCAAAAACGATACTTTTTTGCATCAAAAACTGCATTTTCTCGTTTTTGATGCAAAAAGTGCCAATTTTGAGGCAAAAAAGAGGCACTTTTTTCGATTAAAAAAAACACCCAAAATTGACATGGTGGAAGGATTTCAGTGAAGCATTTTCAGTGAATTTTGAGTCACTCAGCATTCACTCAGCTTTCACTCAGCTTTTTCCACCATGTCAATTTTCGGGCATTTTTTTCATCAATCTAAAAATTGCCATTTTCCCATAAGAATACATGTATTTTTGAATGAAAAAAAGTGACACCTTTATTGACATGGTGGTAAAAGCTGAGTGAAGCATTTTCAGTGAAAGCTGAGTGGCTGAGTGAATCACTCAGCTTTCACTCAGCTTTTTCCACCATGTCAATAAAAGTGTTACTTTTTAGGGCAAAAAACAGGCACTTTTTTTGCATAAAAAAGTGACAATTTTTTGCATTATGAAAGTTACAGTTTTTGCATAAAAAAGTGACAGTTTTTGCATAAAAAAAGTTACAGTTTTTGCACAAAAAAGTTACAGTTTTTGCATAAAATAAGTGACAGTATTTGCATAAAAAATAACACATTTTTAAATAAAACCAGAGAGAGCTGTCCCCGTTTCCAAGACTCATCGAGAGCTGTCGAGCACCGCCAAGAGTAGTATAGGTATGTGTATCAAATGAGCATTATATTTCAAAAAATGTTTGCGTACATTCTATGACTCATTCTAAGACTCATAACATATTTTTATTTTCAAAATATTCACACTGGATGGCGCTTTGAGGTAATGTGAGGAATTCAAATGCATGCATATTCAATTTCATTAGATTTCTCATGCTATAATTATATATTCACGAATAATTGTAGGTTAGGGGTGAAATATTCACATATTTTCCGCTATTATTCTGTGGAGCGGATACCCTGAGTAACAGTTTACCCTCCCCCCCACTCCTTCCCTCATTACCCCTTCCTCACTCGATCCCCTCGTCACCCCTCCCCCCACTACTTTACCCCCACTCCATTACCCCCACTCCTACAATCCTACGACCGCGATGACCCGAGGTTATAAATAGAGGCGCTCTACTGAATTTTTTCATTCTGTTACAGTTCGCCGAAGTGTGCAGACGACTCTACAGAGTTCCTTCAGCGATACACACATTTTCAAGATTTTGATCCTGATCATCATGCCTTTGATCAGCGAGCTGATAAAGCATGTAGCAGCTCTCCTGGGCATTATATCTGTCACGTACGATGAGGATATAGCCAAACAGGGTTGGTCGGAATGTCGGAGGGGTGCCAAAAGACTCCATAAGGAAATAAAAAATGCCAAGACCGTAGGGAAGAAACAAAAACTCATTGCCTGTCTCAATAACAAGTCTTTGAGAGCTCAATTTAAGGTGATGCAGAAGAAGGGTGCCGGACTAAAGAAAAGAAACAGCAAAAATGAGGGTTCATTGGGATGATTCCATGGCGGCTTTCGATTCTCGAATCCGCACTGGAATCATCACCAACCTCAAGCATAAGGACCCGTCAGCTTTCATGACAGACTGTAGAGCATTATTTAAGAGAAGAATCCAGAACGCGCTCAAGAAGGAAAAGTCTGTTAAAGTTAACGCAGTATTTGGTGTAGAGTTTGAAGTTATCAAAGGAGCTAGTGTACTGAAGGAATACAAGTATTTCACTACCGCAAACTCCCCGATTTACCAGGATACCGATATCAATGAATGGTTTGATGAAAAAGTCTTGAAGCCAATACTTGTCGAATTGGAGGACTTCCAACAGCAGGACAGTGGATGGACGCTGAAACAGATCATCAACCTAGGCATCAACATCAATAAATTCACCCCACAACTTGGTTCTTCATACATAGAGCTACCAAATTTCATTTTCAAAATGCAAGCTTGCAACAACATCAAAAATCAAGATGATGCTTGTTTTGCTTGGGCGGTCGTTTCGGCTCTATACCCAGTTAAATCAGGAAAAAATACAGACAGAACATCATCATACCCCCAGTACTCCGAGGAACTGAAGTTGAAGGGTGTTCAGTTCCCAATGACTATGAGACAAATTCCTCACTTCGAGAAGCTGAACGACATCTCCATCAACGTTTACATTCTCGAAAAGAGGAAAAATTCTTTTGTGACACTCCCAACTTTTCTTAGTAAAGACAAGAAAACTCGCCACGTCAACCTTCTTCTCCTGCAAGATGATTATGATGATACTCCTCGTCGTTACCACTTCTGCTTCATCAAAGATCTCTCCCGCTTAGTGTCACGTCAATTGAGCAGAGAAAATGGGAAAAAAATTCTTCTGCGATCGGTGTCTTTACTACTTTAGGAAAAGTTAGATAGTCATATAGAGGATTGCGGGAAATTAAATGACACTGCAATTAGGATGCCGCATGGTGAGAAAGCCTTCTTGAAATTCAAAAACTTCAAGAATAAAGAGAAAGTACCCTTCGTTGTTTATGCTGACATGGAAAGTATCTTGAAGCCCACGACTATCCCCACGTTCTATCGTTCATATCGAGGACCTGATTGTATGCAATGGTTTGCACTGGAGATCAAGCAGTTGGCTGAAGATATGGAAACAGTTTTTTGGTGCCCCTTCGACATCGATATGACTCCTGCACAAGAGGCTGATTTCCATAAAGCCACCTACTGCCACATATGCGAGAAACCGTTTGGATTTACAGACAAAAAGGTACGTGACCACCGGCACCTTATCCCCACCAATAACTACAGGGGGCCTGCGCACGAAGACTGCAATTTATCGTATCAAGACAGTCACGTAGTTCCCGTTGTATTCCACAACCTCAGCGGTTATGACGCTCATTTTGTCATTGCCGACATAGCTGCCAAGATGAAGGGTGCTATCGATTTACTGCCTATCACCAAGGAAAAATACATTTCCTTCACCAAACACGTAGATGAAAACAGGATACAGTTTCGATTCATTGACAGCTTCCGTTTCATGAACTCATCCCTGGACAAACTGGTGTATCACTTGACAGACTTTCCCAATATGAAATCACAATTCGCATCTGTTTCAGACGAAGACTTCAGCTTGCTAACGAAGAAAGGTGTCATGCCGTATGATTACGTGGATTCTTTCAAACGTTTCGATGAAGTCTCTTTGCCACCTATTAACGAGTTCTACAATAAATTGGAAGAAAAACCATGTCCCAATCGTTTGTATCAACGTGCACAACTAGTCTGGAATAAATTCGAATGCTGTTACTTGGGAGATTACATCGATCTCTATATGAAGACGGACAGACTTCTATTGGCTGATGTTTTTGAGCAATTCAGAAACAGCTGTCACAACACCTATGAACTTGACCCCCAGTCATTATTTTACGCTGCCAGGTTTCACGTGGGACGCTATGTTGAAGTACACCAAACAAGAATTGGAGCTCTTGACTGATATTGATATGTTTCTGTTTGTGGAGAAAGGCATACGAGGAGGATTGAGTCAAGTTTGTGCAAAGAAGCGCTCTCATGCAAATAATAAATACCTGCATAACTACGATTCAACTAAACCAGAGACCTATTTGATGTATTATGACATCAATAACCAGTATGGGTGGAGCATGAGTCAACATCTCCCTTACGGTGGCTTCGAATGGTCTGACACCAACATCGATGTAACCGCCATCCCGGATGATGCTGAAGAAGGCTACATACTCGAAGTCGACTTGGAATATCCCGTACACCTCCACGACAAACACAAAGATTTGCCTTTCTGTGCTGAACACATTAATCCCAAGACAGGCAAACCTCCGACAAGTCCCTCACAATTAACAAAGTTAATGACTACTCTACATTCCAAGGAGAAATATGTTATCCATTACCGAGCATTGAAAATGGCTTTGAACAACGGAGTGGTTTTAACTAAAATCCATAGGGTTTTGAAATTCAAACAATTACCCTGGCTGAAATCCTACATCGATCTGAACACCCAACTACGCACCCGGGCGAGAACCGACTTTGAGAAGAACTTGTTCAAACTCATGAACAATGCAGTCTTTGGTGAGTTCAGTCTTAATTCATATTAAAAATTAATACTTATGAGATTATGGCTAGTAATTATTTTTATTATTATCACTTCAACACACATACACACTCGATAGTTATGAACATTCAGCTATATTTTCATAAAAACAAAAATCTGATATTTCTTTAATTTCTAAACCAAAACATTGTGTTATAAATTACACTTATTTCAACGATTCATAATATGAATAGTAATAATAATAATTGTTCAAATTTTCTTGTGGATCTACTTAACTCACATATATTTTCATATTAAAATATCAATGACCTGTTTCATGACTATTACTGAGAAACAAATATTACATTTTTTTGCTGTTTGACTGACTGCTGCTTATGTTCTTCATAGAATTTTTTCAATCCAATAATAATAATAATTATTATTATGAAATACTCAAAACGGTTTTGTTCCAGGAAAAACGATGGAAAACATCAGGAAGCGGCTCAACGTTCGTCTCCTAACTGAGTGGACTGGCAGGTATGGTGCTGAATCCTATATTTCCAAGCCGGAGTTCAAAAACTGTACCATTTTCAATGAAAACTTGGTTGCGGTCGAGTTGAGGAAGCTAGAGGTTCTGCTGAACAAACCAATCTATGTGGGAATGTCTATTCTGGATTTGGCCAAAACTACACTCTACGACTTCCATTATGGATATATGACTGAAACATACGGTGAAGGATTCTTTATACGGATACTGATAGCTTGATCTATGAACTTGCCATACTCGTTTCGATACTTCCGATTATCCAAGCGATAACCAATATGGAATACCTCGAGTCAACAAAAAAATTATTGGACTGATGAAGGATGAAACTAATGAGGTGCCAATGACTGATTTCGTGGGCCTGCGCTCGAAGTTATACACCTTCAAAGTTTTAACTACAGAGGACGAAACTAGCGCTCTAGAGAAAAGGCTCAGAAACGAATAATACGATGACGTGGAGATCCAGAACATTTTGGAAAATTACGGAGTGACGAAAAAAGCTAAGGGATTGAAAAAATGTGCAGTGGACAATCATATAACATTTGAGGATTTCATTGACTGCCTGGAATCCTCTGTAGTGAAAAATGTCCCACAAAACCTCATTCAATCTGCTAAACATCAGGTGTTTTCAATCACCCAATAGAAAATAGCTCTCAGCTCCCTGGATGATAAAAGACAGTCTCTCACCAATACCTTCGAAACTCTTCCCTTGGGGCATTATTCCATCATGGATATAGATGTGTGAATATTTGATTTTTTTGTATGAATGTACATAATTTAGTACATATAATATGCATAATTTAGTTTAAAATAGTGTTGAGTGTACTGAAATAACCATTCTTGAATGTATATATTTGCAGTATGATATGATATAATCCAATATCTGTAAGTGAAAGTAGTTGTTTTAGATATAATTTTCCACAGTGTATGTGGAGAGATGGGTAAAAATTATTTTCATTTAATTGCTACTCTCCAAAGGATCACCTCTCAATTTTTTATATTACTAGTGATTTAATTTTCATTCTGAAATAACTACGTATCCTAAATTGAGTATATCTTTTGTATTTACATGACAATAAATGTTGTTTTATTGAATTCCATGTTTTATTTCTATTCAACAAACTTGATTGTGATATCATACAGTATTTCACAAAAAATTTCCTACAATGAAATATAGCCGATGGTATTCTACATTACCTAATAAATGTTTTATTTTTTAATACGTATAAATCAGCTGTTGTTAGAACATGGACGGAAGTGATACTGTTAGAATTATCCTAGCCCAGAAGTAAAATCTGATTTACAAATGTTGATGTAAACAAAGAAAATATACAGGTAAGTTTGCATTTTTTCTCGAAAGTTGAAATACCTAATGCGGCTTTTTCTCATAATATTAAACGAAAGTTTTTGATATAACTGTACAAGTCTCTTCATAACCATTTACAGTTTACTAAAACTACGAAATAATTCAGAAGTAAAGTTTCGGCTATTGAACGATAGGTGTCACCCTCTGTATGGCACATACATATTCAATAGATCTTTTGTGGGAATCCCTTACGAAATATAAGCAATGGCAAACACCTATATTCAGTTCAAATATAATTCTTGCGAAGTCTCTCACTGTGATAAGAATGTCTCTCTCTAAATATCTCAACTGGATTGAAAAATCTTAAGTTGAAATCCTTTTTCGTTGCCACACTGATGGTTATTCTAGACACATTGCCAGGAAAAACATAGAAACATAGAAAATAATAGTATTTATTTGTTTGTATAGTGTGTATGTGTGTATATTCTTCTAAGAGAGGATTTGCGGGATTTGCCGATTTCCACCACTTGATGTAGGTACATATTCCTAAATTGTTTCTTAGGATAATAATAAAGTACTACTACTACTACTATTATTATGTGAGCTCGGTTGTTAATTGAATTATATAATCAAGCGTTTAGACATTTCATATACCGCGACATATTTCTCTCCTGATGCCCTGAATACCTTTATACCATAATTAATCAGATATTTTTTTTTCAAGTGTTAAACACATAATTCAATTTTGTTTACGTATTTCCATCACGGAGACGGCTCATCATAAGTTCATATCTATATCTGTGCCTGGTCAGCGTTTAACAAGATAATATATATTTTTTCACAAGTCGACTACCCTTCGAGTGGATAACGGTACTTCGGTAGTTGGATGCTTGTAATGGTTGAGATCCGTCTTCTTTGCAGTTGAACTCCGAGGTCGAGGCGGTTGAGTGCCAGTCTCGTGTGCCAGGGGTCGTGAGCTCGAATCCTCGACGTCGCAAATTTTTATACCTCAACTATATAGTAGATATCTACTGTCATGATGCCAGTGTGGAATGACTAATGATCGGTGGCAAGAAATTCAAAATACGGGGGGTTGCTGCTCACTCTCAACGTCGCTGTGCATTGGGTAGTGTGACGTCATAGCCTGGAGAGGACGGTAAACCATAATGCAATACAAATGTATAATGGGTTATTTCCACGGCTGGTGGAGGCTGGCGCTCGCGCGTCACGGGGCCTGGAAAATGGGTGTGCCGCCTTTCGAGGGGTCAAAAATGACGACGTTGAACTTCCACCTTTCGAGGGGTCAAAAATGACAACGTTGAACTTCCATGTTGATTCCTATATAAGATGGCGTCAGATAGGTGACGGACGAGGAAAGATCGGGTAGGCTGGGTTGGAAAATGTTTGGTTATAATTGAAAATATCAAGTGGTAAATGACTATACTAAAGAATAAATATGTCGGTAATGCAGATTCCTTACTAACCGACTAGGGGTTGTGATCTCGACTAAATATTGTAAAACTCTTAACATTTAGCGGAGATGCAAACCACCGTGGGTCAAAAATGACCACGATGGACCTTGACGATTTCCCATGTTATTTTCCATACGAAATGAGGCCGTTCTCTTGCAGATCATTTACTTAGGTGTATTCGCTCATAAATGAGTTCTTGTTCTATTACCCACGATTAAAAAATGAGGTTTATTATAGATTACCCGTGCTAATGCGGGAAAACTTGAAACAACTTCAGCGCACAGGAAAATGACACTTTCCAAACTAAATTGCTTGCGGGATAGGGTGAATCATGCACACTTGTAGGAAAAAGTTATATTATGAAATTTTACAAGACCCTGAAAAATTTATAGTTTTTAAATAATGCACATTTAACCGGTTACCTATAACAAACAGAGCACAGAAAATATACAACTTTACAGCATTTCAACGATTCATGATACGGGATGTACGGATATTCGTCGAAAAATATTCGACTCCAAAGGCAAGTGCTAGTTCGACCAGAAACTCGCTATACGTATCATATCTGAGAACTCCTGTTGCAGCATTAGTAAGTACTTCAAAAAAAGTGTAGTATGTTCGTCCCAAAGTGAGTTCGACTTGTATTGATTCGATTGGCTCTGACCATGAAACTGGTTCGTATGTGTAACTAATAAGATTTGAAGATTAGTGCAAAGTAGTTCTTGTAGAAAACGTTGCCAAGAATAGATATAATTCAACGGTCGTAGGGATATGGATGTAAGCGGAAGATTAGAATGCCTAATACATTTTTTCAATATTAATAATAGATTCTCACGTATACTGTAGATAACACAGAAATGAGAAATTTCAAATGAAAATTTCATCCTGAGTTGGCTGACTGTATTTCAAAATCAGTCCCATTTTTATTACTTTTTGTTTGTTTTGGAACAATAAAACATCTCTCATACCCCTAATACCCCATATATTACTTACCTCTTGTGGGGGTATGTCATATGTTCTCGTTCTCAAGTCGACTCTGGCATAGGCATCGATGCATGGTAAAATGAAGAATATCCCTGAAAAAATTAAACAAAAAAATGATCTGGAAACTCACAACAGGTCTAAATACAAATATGCGTACAGAAAAAATAAATTCTGAGCTAGTTACTTGCGTGTATGAAAAAACAAAAACTTGGCTGACTACTTCCTAGCTCCTACGTTTTTCCAGTGTGACGTCATTCAAGATCGCCGTCATTATCTTTCTACTATTCTGAGTAGGTAAGCGTTTTATGGAAAACGGTACTGTGTATATTCATGGTATCACCCATTCAATTACAAAAAAAGTAGTGAAATGTGAATGATGTCTATTTGGAATTCTATTTTGATATAATTCAGCAGCGGATCTGATATTTCACCTTACAAAATCTATATCTATGTATTCTTCAAATGAATATGTCATTTTGAAAATGTTTACTTACTGAGATGATGACTTTACCATATTATGAAGTGTCAATGTAAAATTTGAGTATCGATATATTAGTTCGTTTCTTCCAAGAACAATGTTCGAAGATATCGTTCCTTTTTCAATCCAACTTCGTTTTATGAGCAGTAGCGTACTGAACAGCCTATCATAAACTGGTCTGGAAAGCTCAACTTTGCAAACAGTTATCAAGAATCGAAAAAGAAAAATTTAGTGAAGTATGGTCAGATACCAGCGTATCTATGACCACACTGAGAGAAATCTGACACCTAGTTATATATTAGCACATTGCACTATATAGAATTACCATATTTTATCGTAAAATGGTTAGGTATACATTATGCTACTTATTGTTATACAGTTCTCCTAAACATTATGATACATGCAATACAAGTAAGCATATTGTAATGCATAAAAAACCGAATGAATGATAAAAATTACGTGATGTTATTTTGACCTTCACATTCAGTCGTCTGCATTGTGATTGGTTGTTGGTTGCTACTTGCTACCTACACATTGACAGTCTGTCCGGCGAAGCTGTCGAAGCGTTTGAGGGTGAGGGGGAAACCGAGAAATTACGGTTGTAGTAGCAGTAGTCGTAGTCAACAGTTCAGAGTACAGTCAACCACAAAAATATTTTGTTGCGGTGTAAATTGTCTTGTATTGTTAAAATGAGTTTTCAATGAATGTGATTTGTGGTACAACTGGTCCTGTCCCGCTCCTCCATTGTGAGCACGTCTGCTGTTTTTTGAACAGGTGCCTACATAAATATACATCTATGGAGGTTCTTTTAGAAGACATACCATTATAATCAATTACCCACCGTACTAAGTTAGTTTACCCAGCTGCAAGGTAGGTCACCACTGCTGAACGTGGTGCAAACTTTTACTGCAGGTTAACTCTCTTTAATTTTCGACTCTCTATGCTATTGTCACTTGAGAAAAACTTGTCAGAAATAAAAAGTATTGTCATATTTGCATTTCACTTTTGGACACGTAAGATTTCATCGGGTAGGTGTTATTGAATGCAATTTTCCACATTTGGTGACCGTGACAGGACTACGATGGAAAAGAACTGATGAAGAATGCCAATTATGATATGACTGATGTGCAAGGAAACGCTGAAATGTTGGATCAGAAGATTGAAATTATTCAAAATTTGGATAGACAGTTGTTGGATAAGATGTTAGAAGGTGTTACTCCTGAGGAAGAAGTAGATGCCGAAGTAGCGAGGTCTGATGAATTGATTGGTAACTATAATAGGCTTAAGGCAAAAATTGATAGTTATTCAACTAAAGATGCTCTCTCTGAACGCTCATCTGCCAACTCAAGTCAAATTAGGCGAAATATTTAGTTACCCAAAATTGAACTTGTAAAATTTTCTGGCGACATCAAGAATTAGTTACCTTTTTGGCACAATTTAGTAGAATTCACACAGATGTTTCGATTACTAACGAAAATAAATTTCAATATTTACTCCAAGCCACCGCTGTCAACTCCCGTGCCCATCAGCTTGTGGAGAACTATCCACCTTCGGCTAATAATTACAAGAAGGTCATAGAGAGTCTTAAGTCTCGTTTTGGACGTGAAGACCTTCTAGTCGAAGTTTACGTGAGGGAATTGCTAAAACTGATATTGACAAATTTGAACTCCAAAACAAAACTTAGTTTTCTGTATGACCAAATCAAATTCCAACTGAGAAACTTTAGGTGTGACATCTGAAAAATGCGCGGCAATGATATTTCCATTAGTAGAATCATGTTTACCCGAAGATATTATAAGAGTATGGCAGCGTTGTTGCAATTTTGATACTACAACTTGTTTGAAATCCAAATTAGATAAATTGATGGAAGTTTTGGGCAGGGAAGTCGAAAACGACCAAAGAATTTCTCTTGTTAAAATTAGTTTTGATGTTCATCAAAGAAAGAAATACGATTTTGCCGCAGCAAGTCCATCTAGCATGTAATGCCTACTGCTTCTGTTTTATCAGACAATAATAAGCTTGGTTGATATGGAGACAAAACTAGGTTGGATTCTGATGGGTACAAGTTCCTGTATAAATTAATCCAGATCTTCGTCGATGATGGTTACTTCCCTGCTTTGTAAAGATGATAGTGCTACTTTTTGGAATATAGATATTTTAGGAATTTCAGATCCTGGGGAGAAGCAAAACAATAAGGAGCATGAGGCAGCAGTGATGAAAACATTTTAGGAATCTGTCACTTTGAATAGTAAGCGTAGGTATGAAGTAGGTTTGATATGGGTAGATGGAAACCCTTCTTTATGATCAATTTTCACTCTGCTAAGAAACAATTGGATGATCTAATGAAAAAGTTAGACTCTGATGAGTATTACGGAGACTATGAAGCAGTCTTCAATGAATGGCTTCATGAAGGGATTCTAGAAGAGGTTTTCACTGAGAATCTTGAGTCTATTTTTTACCCCATCGCCATGTTGTCAAATTGAGCAGCAGTGCAACAAAATTACGCCCAGTGTTTGATGGTTCAGCCAAAGAAAACAATTCTCCTTCACTAAATCATTGTCTCGAAAAAGGTGTGAACTTGATAGAAATAATTCCTTCAATACTAATCCGTTTAAGACTTGATGGAATTGGGGTGGTTGCTGGTACATTGGTCAGAGAAAATCTACGGGGACTCTCACCCTTCCCGACTCATACAGGGAAAACTAAAAATGCTGTTTTCGGTTTTTTACGAATAGAATGGTTATTTCAGAAAATATAAAAAAATGAAAGGGGAAAGTTTTATTGTATTATAAATTTTTAATTAAACGTAAAAAACCGAAAATAGCATTTTTAGTTTTCCCTGTATAAGTTGGGAAGGGCAAGAATCCCCGTAAATTTTCTATGACCAATTGTCTGCCCACCATAATAGTTACCTTTTTTCCCATTTTATCGTCTTTGTATCTATTACGGTTTAGAATATAGCAATGTTTCCACATGATAAAAGAAACGGCCTGTTTATGATGTGGGGTCTTCCTCTTCGAGCAACGAATCTTCTGAAAGATTGAAGGAATGCAACAGTTGAAAGCGACGTCACCAGTTCCAAATGAACAGCTCGGTATACTGCGCATGTATACAAATTTATCCAAACTTTTTCTTCCGTTCTGATATACAAAGGACCTGCCAAATCCACTCCAATTTCAAATACTGCTACATCTCGTATCCTTGTCTCCGGAAGAGGTATAGGCGGCACTTCCAAGTTTTTTGCCTGAAGCTTTCTACAGATAAAACATTTAGAGATGACTGATTTTATCGTTCGTCTTCCCTTGATGATCCAGATGCGTTCCCTCAATGTACTTAACAGGCATTGGACTCCAGCATGAGAATTTTTCAAATGCTCTTTAAGAATCATTCTTGACACAACTTCATATTTGGAAGGCAAGACATAAGGAAAACAGAAGTCAATGCAGTCATTTTAGTGCGAATTCTGAACAGTCCATCATCATCAAGAAACGTACACAATGAAGATAATCTGGGATCATCAATACCTCGGAAGGTTTCTTCTTGTATCATTTTGATGACAAAATTTTCTGAATCAACAATTTCTTGTACAGTCAGGACATCTCTAAATTTATCATTCTTTGATTTGCAATTATAAATGAATCGCTTTATCCAAGCAATCAGTCTGATTATTTCGTCGTAATCAGAGAAATAGTGATAATACCAGGTATAATCCTTCTTAGAACAAACTAGAGACGAAATTATACTTTTTCGTTTCTCTTCGTTGACAGATTCTTAGTCACATATGAAAATTGGATTGGGCCAATGTGATTCCGTCCTCCACAATCAAGAAGGACCTTCCCACCATTTTCCTTCAACTAATTTATTCGGTGAACATCCACGAGACGGAAGATCTGCAGGGTTAATTTCTCCAGGAACGAAATACCAGATATCTTTATTGCTCAGTTTTCGAATTTCGTTGATTCGATTCCAGACGAATGTTTTCCACTGTTCTTCGTTTTTTATCCATGATAAAACAGTGGAAGAATCAGATCAATAACGAACAGGAATGTTGGGATCGAAACTTTTCAAATAGTTTTGGCTAATCTGGCACCAATTGTAGCTGCTAAGAGTTCTAGTCGAGGAATACTCATGTTTTTCAGAGGGGCTAATCTGAATTTGGCTTGAATTAACTGCACCCTTGTTTGGTTCTTGTCTTCTGAGCGCAAAAATATTGCTGTAGCATACGCTTCTGCAGTGGAATCATAAAATACGTGCAAAGACCGCTAAACGGATCAGCAGAGACAAGCAACCATCGTGGAATTTTCAAGTAGCTCAAAAAAGGAAGATCTTCAGTCCAGCGAAAAAAAAAATAGCACGAACATCTTCATTCACGTCTGTATCCCAAGATGTTTTCAGTGCTCATGTCTTCTGTAACAACAACTTAGGATATAATGTAACAGGGCTTGAAAATCCAATGGGATCGAAAAGTCCATGTGCCACTGAAAGAATAATCCGTTTCGTAACCTTTTCAAAGTTTATTGTTTCAAGCCAATCGTGACAAAGTTCCAGAGTGTGAAAATTTCTGTTCCATATCAAACCAAGAACTGGTGATAGTGAAGTAACTTGTGTCGAATCATCAAGAAGTGAAAATTCCCATCCACGTAAGTCGAATTGTGCTTCTTTCATCATCCTGTTGGACTCATCAATAAACGTATGTAGATCTTCTAAACTGTCCACGCTAGTTACACAGTTGTCGACAAAAACTTATTCGTAATCTGGTAATAACTGATTTCGAATAGGAAGTTTCACCTTCAAGGGCCCCATGGAAATGTAGATCTATGACGGCTCCCAGCAAAAATGGGCTACAATTCACCCAAAAACGACTCTGTTGTGTCTGTATACGATCATTTTTCCATTCGTGTTATGCCATAGAAACCTGAGTGAATCTCTGTCTTCTAAATGAAGTCCAATTTGTGAAAATGCTCTTCTAATGTCTGATATGACTCCTATTTTTAATAATCGAAACCCAATGAGGAGAGATGGGATCAGTTCAATTGAATTCATTCCCTTTTCCAAACATTGATTCAGAGATGGACAATTTTTCTCTTTTGCAGAGGCCTCAAATACGGGACGAACTTTCGTGGTGGAACTGGACAGTTTTATAACTGGATGATGAAGTAAATAGTGACCCACAGTTTTACATTCATCGATATTTGAGAATGAAACCTCTTCAATTAACGCTTCTTGTAACCGTTCATCAAAAACGTTCTGATAGTCGTCAAAGAACCCATCTCTATGTAGTTTTCTGACGACATTATCGTGTCTTCTGTAGGCCATATCAAAATTTGATGAAAGAGGAGGATGTCCTTACACCCACGGCATACAAACTTCATATCTGCCAACTTCACTTCGCCTGACGGTCTTTAGAAAATGATTCATGGTGATTTTATCATTTTCTTCAGAACTTTTCAGATGAGATGGATCAGAACTGCCAAGAACATCTAATTTCCATAGGTTTGATATGGAAATATCTTTGGAAAACATTGAGCTGACTACAGTAGATGAATAGTTATCAACAAGAGGTATAGATAATGAAATTCCCCATCAGGGTCCATCCTAGTAGAGTTTGCATAGCTACCAAACCGCAACTCAGTTCATGTTTTTTCCCAGTGAGCAATTTTCCAGCAATATCTGCCCCGATGAGGATTTCAATGGGACCATTTTTCGTATCTGTGAGTTTGATACCAAAAGATTCAAGTTCTCGTGTCCAAACACCATCTCTGACTGAAGTAATATTGTGACAAATTATCAGTTGGTACAAAACCTCGAAGTTACAGACAAAATCATTCTGTAAATCACTCAAACGGATTCGATAACATGAGTGAGTGATTGTTTCAGTTGTAGATCCACCAAACAACGCATGAATCACTTGTTCTTGTCGAATTGTAATATATTTCTCTTCCGCCGCACTTTTTGTGATATATGATTTTTGGGAACCTGTATCATGAAGAGCTCTCACTTCTCGTTTATTGTTTTCACCCTTCAACTGAACAGCTATTCGGCCCTATGCTGTATCATTTCCGTTAGAAATAACGCACCGTTATTCGCCATTTCCGTTATTTTGCTATTGCATAGGGCTGAATGTTTGTAAAAATACTTCATTATGTATCATATTAGATAGAGATTTCTCAATATGTGGTTGTTTAGAAGGATTATTATGAGAATCTTCTTTCTTGGAACACATGACAGTAACATGGTGACCTTGACAATACGAGCATTTCACTTTCATTCGGCATCTTCTGGAAATGTGTCCAAATCTCAAACAAGAATGACAGCAAACTTTCTCCATCAACATCTTTCTCTTCTGGAATAACGGCATCGTAGAAGCTTATGAGCACTCTTCACTGGAATGTTGATCAACACAGAAAATACATTTTTCGAGAGTTCTGTTGATCAAATCAGACGAAGTAGCTAAAACCGAACGTTTCTGTGATATTTCGGTAGTATTTTTCGATTTATTGCCTGTATCGAAACCAGACACTGCCAGAGATATCCGCTCTTCATTATGTATCATATTAGATTGAGAGTTCTTGATATTTGGTTGTTTAGAAGGATAATTATGAGAATCTTCTTTCTTGGAACACATAACAGTAACATGGTGACCTTGACAATACGAGCATTTCACTTTAATTCGGCATCTTCTGGAAATGTGTTCAAATCTCAAACAAGAATGACAACAACTTTTCTCCATCAACATCTTTCTCTTCTGGAATAATGGCATCGTAGAAGCTTTTGAGCACTCCTCACTGCAATGTTGATCACCACAGAAAATACATTTTTCGAAAGTTCTGTTGATCAAATCAGACGAAGTAGTTAAAACCGAACGTTTCTGTGATATCTCGGAAGAATTTTTTGATTTATTACCTGTATCGAAACCAGACACTGCCAGAGATATCCGCTCTTCATTCTCAACCTCCTTTTTAATGAATTTCATGAGATTACTCAAACGTTCTTTCATTGTGACGCCTTCATCGTACAATGAACTCCTTTGCCATACTCTGATGGTATCTTGATCAAGACATGATCACATCAGCACATGCAACACCCAGAGTTTCAAGGGCTCGAAGTTGGGTTTCGATTTTATCATAGAAGGATCTCAATCGATCAGTTTCATTGAGATTGCATAAAACTAACTTCAAAAATTCACGAACATATACTTCTAGTAGAAGATCGTCCAGTCTAAAACAATTTTTCAACCTCTCCAGAGCCTTCGAGTAATTTTCATCATTTGGATGGTAACTTTCAACAAGTTGTCTAGCTCGTGAATTTGAAATGGTACTTTGAATGAAATACTGGTACTTGTCTTCGTTTCTCATTGCTGGATTTTCGTGAATTCATCTAAACTGGCTCCAAAATGGCAACCAATCCTTGAGATCACTTCCAAATTTTCTTAATTCTATTGTGGGGAGCCTCATTTTTCTAAAATAACTACCGCAATTAACAGTGGCAATGTTGGTATCAGAACATAACTTTTCCACTCGCAATTTGAGTTCATGATACTTGGAAGAATACTCATCAGCTCTTTGTACTTCTTCGGAAATAACAATACTCTCTTCTTCTGAATTGAGAAGCAAATCGGTCAAAATTCGATCTAAATCGTTAAGCGCCTCCTGCTTTTGATCCAGTGAATGAAGATTTCCTTGGACTTTTATCAAATCGACATCTGGTAGCGAAATCATATTGGTTATATCGTTTTATATCCTGGAGAATGCTGATCGTTGGATATCAAGTGCTATCTTCACTTTCTCCATTTCCCGGTGTCCTGTCACGGTCGTCAATAAATGTTGCGTTTCAATCACCTACCCGGAGGATGATAACCTTCAACAAGGAACTGGGATTACTCAGGGAGAAGTAGTAAAGCCAATAGGTCTAATTCAATACTTCTATAACAGCAAAACTTTACAAAATATGTCGTTATATGAAAATTGTCACTTGACCTCTGTCATAAAAAATATTGTCAACAAAAAACAAAAACGATATCTCCAACCCATACAGAACAAATCTGAAACAGCAAAATGCAATGCATAGATTCCATATACAGGATAAATACAATGAAATCTAACAATTTACCTACATCTTAAAAGATTTTTTGAGAATTTTGTGAACAAATTTAGAAAATCGACCATTTTGAAATTATTGGAAAGTTTTTATGTACGTGATTCACTCGAGATAAATTTTGAATGGTTGAAAAATATTGACGTTGATCTGATTACCAAGAGGGTTATTATGTCAATTGCTCATAAAAATTTTGACCCTATTGGATTTTCTTGTCTAGTGCAAATTTGTCCTCGAATTTTACTGCAAATGACATGGATTCTGCAAATTGGGTGGGACACGGAGGTTCCGCAAGATATTAAAAGCCAGTTTTTAAACTGGTTAGAAGAAATTCAGGTTTTGACGAAGTTGCAGATTCGACTTTGGATTTCAATGACAGACTACATCAGTTCCAGTTTGCACATGTTCTGTGATGCAAGTAAAGAGGCCTATGCTATGGTCATTTATTTAAGAATGCATTCATTACAGGATGTTGCAACTGTTCCAGGATAAAAACAGAATGGCACCGATGAAAAATCTTACCATATCCAAACTTTTGGGCGCAACAATACTTAGGTGTGAGGTTGTTGAATTCTGTCATAGAAAGCATAGAAAACTGTGATATGGAGAAATATTGTTGGACAGATTCAACAACTATTATTTCCTGGATTAAACGGGAAGATACTTGGAAACCTTTTGTATGGAACAGGATTCAGGAAATACGATTGACTACATCGAAAAATTGTTGGTTCCATGTGCCTGGTTATATGAACCCATCTGATCTTCCATCTAGAGGTTGTTTGCCGCAGAAGCTCCTGATGTCCAGATGGTGGGAGGGACCACCTTGGTCAATGAATGAAAACGACTGGCCCGAGCAGATTTATAAAGCGGTTGAGAAGAAGATTGTTGGGGAGAAGAAAAAGGAAGTAGTATCGCGTATCAACACTTCTAGGGATTTGTCTATCTTCAATAGATATTTATCAAAATTTCAGACAACTCTGAATATGATTACTTAGATAGAAAGATTCATATTCAATTGTCGAAATCCTAATGGTAGGAAGGAAATCTTCGTTTGAGAGAAATTGAGGACGCAGAAGTAGTTTTGATCAAAATGGTACAGGGAGAGTTATTCACTGGTATTGAGGATGAGAAGATTATTGGTTTGTCCTACTATGGATAGCAGAGTAGCTATTAGAATCAAAACCAAAATATCAGAAAGTATTCTATTACCTTCAAGGCATCTTGTCACTGATATGAAAATCCGTTATTATCATATGTACAACTCTCATGTTGGCATACAAAGTCTACTTTGCATATTGAGAGAGAAATTTTGGATCCTAGTGGAAGAAGAACAGTCAAAAGAGTACTAAACAAATGCATTCAATGTAAGACATTCAATGCCATAAGAATAAATAATGCACCTATAGCTCTACCAGTTGATCGAGTGAGGGATGCATCCCTCTTCAAAGTTGTGGAGATAGATTCAGCCGGACCACTTTTCCTACGTTCTAAGGAAAAAGGGTGGATATGTCCATTCACTTGTGCTATCTATAGGGCGGTCCTCTTGTAAATTGTTAGTTCTTCATCGACTGAATCATTTATTTTATCTCTGAGACGATTTATTGCTCGCCGAGGACGTCTATCAACGACTTGATGCCTTTGACCCCTTCAATGTTCATGCAGGATATAAAAGAAACTGGAACCCTCGATTTGGACAACATTGATGCGAAGTCCAGTCGAAGACATTTGGAATACATCCAGAAATTGAGAGAAGTATTGAGAAAACGTTTCAGAGATGAATATCACAGTATACTGATTCTGTTCAATTGCAAGAATATTGCAGATGACATAAAAGTAGGAGACTTGATTCTAGTCGAAAATGACAGATGTAAGAGACTCGAATGGCCATTGGGTATTATTGAAAAGGTGTTTCCGGGAAAGGATGGAAGAGTTCGGCTGGTAGAACTACGAACTTCGAATGGGCAGCTGATGAGGCCAATTCAGCGATTGTTTCCACTGGACTTGAATATTCAAGAAGACGAAGACATAAATACAAAAACTGAAAAGCATATGAGAGTAACTGATAAAAGAATAAATGAGCAAGGAAAAGTGCAGAGAGATAGATTGCATGAGCCTTCTGAAGAAGTTTTGAAGAAAACAAGATATGGAAGAAGAGTTAAACCACCAGAGAGGCTTGATCTTTGAAATCTTCAAATAGAAGTTTTGAGTCATGCTTTGGACTCAAAAGGTGGGAGTGTATTGAAAATCTTCCAGTCTAGATTTTATTATGTATTGATGTTTTTATAAATTAGTTTGGAAGATGTATCGATGGAAAATATAAATGTATTGTCACTTGAGAAAAACTTGTCAGAAATAAAATGTATTGTCATATTTGCATTTCAACGAAAAAGCCCTTTTATTAGTACATTTCCCCTTTGTAAATCCTTTTGGACACGTAAAATTTCATCGGTTTCATAAGGCTTTAGATCAACGCACCAATTCAACGCACCAATTCTGAGCTATCCTCTTCCGGACGGAAAATTCATTTTGGACACGGACGCGACCAATGTGGGACTTGGAGCTGTCCTGTCACAGATCCAGGAAGGACAGAAAAAAGTCATAGGTTATTTCAGCAAGACCCTCAGTAGAACACTTTTACAATACGTGTTTGGGAGAAGATTCCTGCTGAGAACTGACCATGAAGCTCTCAAATGGCTCCACAGTTCAAGAATCCCGAGGGCCAAGTGGCACGTTGGATCGAGAGGCTCCAAGAATTTGACTTTGAGATCGAACATCGAGCGGGCACCAGCCATAAGAATGCAGATGCCCTGACACGAAGACCAAGCCCAGATGACTGTTCGCACTGCCGACGAGCAGAGGAGGAGTCGACACTCTGCAGAACTACGGCGGTGGATGATAACTGGAATGACCACATGATCCAGAAAGACCAAGAGAAAGATCCAGATCTTAGTTTAGTCATCGGCTAGAAGAAGAGTGATCGAAGACCGTCGTGGCAGGAAATAGCCAGTTGTTGTCCAGTCGTCGAATCTCATTGGTCCCAATGGAGCTCCCTTACCCTCGACAATGTAGTCCTGAAACGTGTGTTGGAGACTGAGGATGGTGGAGAAGACAGACGACAGATAGTAGTTCCCAGGAGCAGGAGACAGGATGTTCTCCGAGAAATTCATGATGGGGTCAGCGGAGAACATCTGGGAGTGACGAAGACCCTCCAGAAACTGAGACAGCGGTTTTACTGGGTCAATTGCCAAACTGACGTCAAAAACTGGTGCAGAAAATGTGTTGCCAGCAATGGGCCTCGAACAAGACCTAAGGCCCCGAAGAGTCAGTACAATGTGGGCAGCCTCTTTGAAAGGATCGCCATTAACATCGCTGGCCCGTTTCCCTAATCGGATCACGGGAATGAGTACATCCTTGTGGCGATGGACTACTTCAGCAAGTGGGCCGACGCCTATGCCCTGCCCAATCAAGAAGCCATCACCGTTGCCGACGTCTTGGTGAAGGAGTGGATTTGTCGATTCGGAGTTCCGTTAGAGCTGCATTCGGATCAAGGCAGAAATTTTGAGTCGAACCTGTTCCAGGAAATGTGCCAGATGCTAAATATCCACAGTCCGATGGAATGGTGGAGCGGATGAATAAGACGATAAACCGCCACCTGTCCAAGGTAGTCTCTGACCACCAGAAGGATTGGGACCAGTACCTTCATCTGATTCTGATGGCATATCGTTCCGTAGTTCATGAATCAACCGGCCAAACCCCTGCTAGTGTTATTATGAGCAGAGAGCTGCGACTTCTTTGTGACCTGAAGGTTGGGACGCCACCGGGGCAAGACACCGTGGGAGATGACTACGTCAGTAAACTACGACAGTGAATGGACGACATCCATGAACGGAGACCTACGACATCAAGGCTGATGCTGGTGGATATCAGACAGGTGACCTAGTCTGGCTGTACAACCCTGAACGTCGCCGTGGACTATCACCGAAACTTCGGAACTCGTGGGAAGGTCCATATAAGATCATGAAAAGGATAAACGACCTTGTCTATCGAATTCATAAGCCACCACGAGGAAAACCTAGGGTAGTCCACTTCAATAGGTTGTCCCCTTATACCGGAAACCACGACCAAGTCCGCACCGTCAGACCACCGGAGGATGAAATGACGTTTCAGAAGTTCATATCCCTGTACTCAAACGGAAAGAGAGTTCAACATGTAGTAACCCGAGAGGAGCCACGAGACCTGTTCAAGGTGTCTGCCAACTACGCGTTAGCTCACTGTGTGGCAGAAGATCTCCAAATATCCAGAGGCATTGCAGTAGTTTTCTCCAAGAAGTTCGGTCGACTCCAGGAACTGCGGGAACAGAACCCGGAAGTTGGAGGGGTGTTACAGCTGAGGAAAGGCCAGAGAAACATCTACTATCTGGTTAGCAAGAAGCGTTCTCGAGATAAAGCGTCTTATGAAGAATATTGTGGATCTGGCCATCCCAAAATTGGCCTGTGGGCTTGATGGGCTGCACTGGAGAGTTATAAGAAGCATGTTGGAGACAATATTCAGATCCAGTGGCATTAACGTTCTGGTGTGCTGCAACCATCTTCCTCGACCCAAATTGAAGACTGTGGAGTGCTACTTCCATCGAACGTTCAGGTGCAGATATGGAGAATCTTGCAGATATCTTCACACTCCAAGAATGACGTTTCGGGGCGAAACGTCTTTAAGATGGGGGCAATGTGACGATTTCGAAACCGGCCCCGAGACCGGCCCTAATCTAATTAATTATACACCCTCGTTCAACTACGACAGGATATCTGCTGGCCTACGAATCGCCGAGAACAAGCTGGAATAAAATCGATCGCTTCGATACTGTTCGAAGAGCCATCTAGATGAAATATTCTATTCTCCAGAATAATCGAGAGCCGTGGATGGAATCTGCTTGGGAGTATATAAACTGGATAGCCGAGGACGACACAGGCAGAGTTCAGAGTTAGTTACAGTTCCAGAGTTAATCTTATCCAGGACCTTCAGGGGGTGGTCTTCATGGTTAGGTTCGATGATTTCTATTCTGGGCAATTGTAGAGGGGTCTCCCGTATCCTGGAAACGTCGTTGCTGTATTCTTCCCCATTAATGATGAGGCTACATTTCTGGGGTATGTGGATCAGCTGTGGTTTGTGAATTTCTTCATATCCGCTTTCTTTACACTTTTTTTCAATAGCCATTTGTCTGGCGGGAATGACAATGACATAGGTGTCGTTGACTGGTTCTACTACATCTTGTTCTAGATGGACTTGGAGTGATTGGAATAAAATCGATCGCTTCGATACTGTTCGAAGAGCCATCTAGATGAAATGTTCTATTCTCCCGAAAAATCGGGAGCCGTGGATGGAATCTGCTTGGTAGTATATAAACTGGATAGCCGAGGGCGACACAGGCAGAGTTCAGAGTTAGTTAAAGTTTCAGTGTTCGCAGATAGAGACTGACACCGTAGAAATAAAATAGTGAAGTGAATGTTATAGTGGATAATTATTTTAAATAAATTAGAAAAATTAGTTAGTGCAGTTTTACTACAATATTGTCAATTTCTTGAAAAAAATATAATTGTATCCGAACATTTCCCCAACTTTATCTACGAATATGGAATGGAAGAAAATGAATAGGCGTAGAAAAAGTATAGTAAGTTCGTTACACGAGTTGTAAGCCCATTACGCAGCTTCGTGCAAATTAAGCTTTCGGGCCACAAGAAACTATTTTTAAAAAGCAAAATCGAATTTACAAAATACAACTTTATTTGTGAAGACAGAGATGTGTCTCGTACAACGTCGCTAACAGAACTAAACTAACTATAAAGCACGGTTAATCATATTTTCATAAACCTTAGTTAGCACTACATGGAAGTCACAAGTTAAGGGTTTCTTAGGGGTTTGTATATATAATTTCTCCATCCCTAAGACGAAAATAATACGGTAGTATTATTTTCGGAATTCAAGTCCTTAGGTTTTGTCTTGACACATTTGAAATGTTTTAAAATATCATTCTTACATTTTATAGAGGAATTGTAAAAGATGACAATAACAATAATTATGCTCAGAATAATACAAATATAAAAATAAATATACGGGGTGTTGTTTTCTTCCAAGGCTTGGAGTCGGTGGAGTTGAGTTTACTCGGCTAGTTTCTGGAGCCTTGTCAGCTCGTCTAGGTTAATCTTATCCAGGACCCTCAGGGGGTGGTCTTCATGGTTAGGTTCGATGATTTCTATTCTAGGCAATTGTAGAGGGGTCTCCCGTATCGGGGAAACGTCGTTGCTGTATTCTTCCCCATTAATGATGAGGCTACATTTCTGGGGTATGTGGATCAGCTGTGGTTTGTGGATTTCTTCATATCCGCTTTCTTTACACTTTTTTTCAATAGCCATTTGTCTGGCGGGAATGACAATGACATAGGCGTCGTTGACTGGTTCTACTACATCTTGTTCTAGATGGACTTGGAGTGATTGGCATGGCTGTCTGCTCTTTCCTTTCAGTACTTCAGGTAGACAGTCCTCCTTGGATATTTGATTTTCCAGGCGGAAAATACAGGTTGTCTCGATTTCGTGGCACAGGCTGTCCTCGTAGTGGTGATAAGTGTCGAGTTCAGGATAATGTATGGTTTCAAGGGAATTATGGAATTATTGGAAATCGGAATGGGAAATAAATGATAATAATCGTAAAGATTTTCTCTAAGTATCGGGACATGCATCGTGAATAGAATAAGATCATTTTTATATAGTGTTTCAATTTTTAAAAGTTTATAATATGATTGATTTGTACATGTTAAGCATTATTTCAATTAGTTCTTTGAGCTCGGAAGTTAGTAATATTATGTTATGAACAATATTCAGTTCACCGAATAATATCGATTCTTCAATATTGTTCAGTGTTGACAGTACATTTTGACAGTCGATTATCATTGTATCGAGAGAGTTTTGGAGCCGTAAGAATAGCGTGTATTTGTTCAGACTGTCGACAATACTCTCTATCTGTTTGCCGATAAGTTGTTGATTTTTTACAATGTGTTGCAAGTTATTTGACGTTTCGTTCAAGAATCTTTTTGTGATAGTTAAGTAATTTTTCAAATCATGGTGTACGATTTTTTGATAATTATTTAGTGTAGAAATAGCTTGGTCATATTTTTCTTCATCTTCGTCATCTAATGTCCTAAAGAGCCATTTGTTAGTTCTGCCCACAAAATTTATTAGGCCTCTTTTTGATCGGCTGAATTTTTGAGGCTTGATGTTTATTAATTTCACAGAAATTTGCTTGAGAAGTTGTAACAAATGGTTATGCATATGATGTAATTGTGGATACAATACATCTTTCATCGAAATAAGGTCGGTTATGTAATTTGAGATATTGGCTATGCTCTTTATTGGGTCATCAAATTGTTTCAAGTCGATTGGTTTCAGAAATGTATGTTTTTGGGTAGTGATTCTCGCTTTTCCAAGAGAGAAAGGAAGGATGGGGTTGGGTATTTCTGTCATGGTTATCTGTTGTCCATTAGTGGTAAGGATCCCGAGAAGTAGAAGGAACAGCGTTGTCATCTGGAAAAATTCGTTTCTGAGATTGTTTTCTTTGAGGTTTCAGTTTACTCTTATGATATTTAGAATTTTTCGTTTTTACTTTGATGCCACAATCCTTGATAGGTTGGATTTGCTTATAAAGTGACGATAATTTATTTCGGGGCGATTCTTTCAGAAACACGTTTTCATTGAATTTTATCTCTGGTGGATCATTTCTTTTGGAATTAACTTCAGTAAGGTTCTTAGATTTTTCATTATTTTCTTTGATTATTTCGTTTATTATCTTTTGATTTCTCGCGTGTTTTTCAATGTAGTCAGAAGTTATTTTCGAAAATGTTATATCAAACGGATTTTGGTGTTCAATGTTTCCTTTAATAATTTGAAAAGGGGTGAATTTGGTCGCGGAGTGGATGGTGTTGTTATATCCTAATATAGCGTATATCATTTGTGTAGTTATTAGTCTATCAGGATGTTCGAGTTTCAGGGTTCTGATTTATTCAATGAGCGTAGAATGTAGGCGTTCTACAGGACTGTTGCTATTGGCATTTTTGGGAGTTATGTAATGTAGAGTTATTTTGTGCAAGTTACAGAAATCTTAAATTAGACTATTTTTGAACTCTGTTCCAGAGTCGCAAGTAATTTTATTCGGAATACCGTAATGGGAAATGAATATCAATAAACCATCTGATATGCTGGGTGCATTCAAATGAATCGGGTATGCTTGGGCAAAACGCGAGAAGCTATCAATAATTGTCAAAAATTTAGCTTTATCTGCCGAAAATGCATCGATATAAATATGCTCGAATGGGTATTCTCCTATAGGAGTAGGGTTGAATTTGATAATGTTGGGGTGACATTCATATTTTGTCTTTTGGCAAGTGACACAAGTGTTTATATAATTTGTCACGTCTTGAATCATGTGTGGCCAATAATATGTTCTACATAGGGAGTCTTTCGTTTCTTTTGTCCCCCTATGAGTGGATTTTGTTTCGTGATGATGCTGGATTCTTAGTTTCTGTTCGTCTTTATCTGTGATATCGGTTAAAATGACATTACTCTGGACTAGTTTGAAGGCTGAATGTTTAAAGTGTTTTTGAATCAATGGAATTACTTTATTTTTCAAACGTTCTTCAAAAAGTATGCCATGTACTATTTTCGATTTGAGATATTCTAAGAAGATTCTCACAAGATCATTTTTGATATTTTTACTTGGTAGTACTATTTTTAGACGAGTTTTATCAAAAGGTTTCGTTACCCTTACCCGTGGGGAAAGAGTGTCTACACTTTCAGAAAGTATAATTTGGTTTTTGAATTTATTCAATGGTTGTTCAGAAATTGGGATTTCAAGAATTGGATTTTCATGGGACGAGTGCTGAGTTTCATTGCTGTCGTCGGGTTCCTGCGGCTCCTGTACTGCTGGAACTAAGACTACGTTTGATAAGACGTTTACTTTTTTCTTTTCTGGTGGTTTTTCTTTTTCTTCTTCTGTTGGTTTCTTGCCAGTTCGAAGTTTTCGAATTTCATCGTTTAGACAATTGTCAAGGTCTTGAAGGTCTTCGTCAGACATTTCTGGGATTTCTTCTTTGTTTGCCAAGTCCACGAAGATTTCGGGAAAGTCCTCTTCAAAACGGTTGTCTGATAAATCGGTATTGGCTATCATTGATTGGTTTTCCAGTGGGTGGAGTTCTATTCTGGAAAGGGCATCTGCGACGGAGTTGTTTTTACCTTTTCTGTATACAATGTTGTAATCGTACTCTTCCAGCTTCAAGCGCCATCTTACCAATATTGAGCTGGGGTCCTTGAGGTTGAAAAGCCATTGCAAAGGTTTATGATCGGTCACGATCGTAAATTGATTTCCGAATAAATATGACCTAAAATATTTGGTGAAATTCACTATCGATAAAAGTTCTTTCTCTATCGTGGAATAATTTTGTTCGGATGGGTTTAATGTCCTCGACGCGTACGCGATAGGATTATCTTTTCCTATGGCACCCTGCGATAAAACGGCACCAATGGCCACGTTAGACGCGTCAGTAGTCAGTATAAAGGGTTTCTTAAAATCGAGATACTGGAGAAGGGGTTCATTTGTGAGTACTTGTTTGCATGTTTCGAAAGTTTCCAAAAATTCCGAGGAAAATTCCGAGTTATTTTTTCGCCTTTTTTCAGACACCGCGTAAATGGTTTGATGAGATGGGCAAAATCTTTTATAAACTTCCGATAATACCCTTATAAGCCAAGAGAAGATTTTATTTCCCTAGCAGTGCTTGGTATGGGAAAATTCTGAATTGCCTATATCTTATTAGGGTTAGGTTTGATGCCATCGGGCGTGACAACATGACCTAGAAATTCAACATTTTGTTTCATGAACTCACATTTATCTAGTTGTATTTTCAATTTAGCTTCGCGTAAAGTTTTAAAGCCTTGTTTTAAATTGGCTATGTGTTCTTGCAAGGAAGTCGAAAAGACGATAATATCGTCCATGTACACTAGACAGATTTTGTTACGTAAATCTTTAAGGATATGATCCATTACTCGTTGGAAGCTTGCGGGTGCATTCTTCAACCCGAATGGCATGCGAACGTATTCGTAACGCCCATACTCCACGTTGAAGGCAGTTTTTTCGATGGATTCTTCTTCCATTTCGATCTGGTGGATTCCAGATGCTAGGTCGAGGGTGGTAAAGTAATTGCATTTTCCCAATTTGTCCAGGATATCGTCTATATTCGGAATCGGGTATCGGTCGTCGATTGTTTTTTCATTCAACTTCCTATAATCTACCACGATGCGCCATTTCTTCTTTCCTGATGCGTCGGTCTTCTTAGGCACAATCCATATTGGGCTACTCCAAGCGGAGGATGATGGTCGAATGATTCCATCGGTGAGCATCTTCTGAATTTGCGTTTGGACTTCCTCCTTATGGCAATGAGGAAAGCGATAAGATTTCGTATGCATTGGTATCTCGTCTTTGGTCTTTATTTCGTGTAATATTTTATTGGTAAATGAGAGTTTATCATGTTCATTATGGAATATGTCTGCAAATTCTTTATAGAGTTTTAGAATGGCTCGTTTTTCTTCTGGATTCATGTGGTCTGTCCAATTTTGTCAGAAATGTCTTTTGTCAAATCGTAATATTGAATGTCGGGTAGAGCGCTCTCGATATAATAAAATTCGAAATGTTCTTTTTCAATTCGGATAGCTTTATTATTGAAAATTTCGAAGGTAGCGCGATAGTTCGAAGCACAAGTCAAAGTTTCCGGTATATACAATCCATTAAAATTTTTATTAGTAATTATGATCTCCCCTTCGACGGGATATTTCCGGACCAAACTTTCGAAAGGCGGTATTTCGAAAGTGAAGGAAGTTTCGTGAGGTTGTCTATAAAAGAACGGTATTTGCACCAGGTCATTGCGTGGTAGCTGATTGGTAAAATCGATATTCAATCCTAAGTTTTTTAATTCTTTCAATCCTATAATACCATCAAAAAATTCATGGAATTGAAATAAAATATACTCGGTCTCGTAACAACACTGGAATTCTTCAAAGGCGGGTATAAGAGCTCTAAACTGAATTTCTTTTTCTCCTAGAGAAGTTTTCAATTGGGAAGGTTGTTTAAAAATTCTGTCAAGGAAATATTTTTCGACAATCGAAGGTTCCAGTATTGAGGTGTATCAATTAGTAATTTTATCGGAGGGTTGCGAATTTTTATATATGGGAGTCCATTGACAGTGGCAGAGTGAAGTTCTATCATGCTGTCTCGTTCTTTGGAGGCGATTCGTGAAAATTTTCGCCCTCAGACTTGTGAATGTTGTTGCTCCGTTCATCTGATGGTTCGTGGGGATGACAATATTCGTTGGGGTAATGGTCAGTATAAGAATTATCTTGAAAATGTTCAGGTTGAAATTCTTGTGTAGTGTTAATTTGGTCATAGGAGTGATAGTCGTATCGGTAGTTATTCGGATAATAGTTATAAGCAACGTCAGACTGGTCGTAACCATGATTGTACATTTTCTCATTCATGGGTGTCCATCTTTGAGGTTGCGATTGGGCCGAATGAATGGGGCATGGGTCTATGAACCGTAGAGTACCTAGATGTAGTGGACATCGGTTCGAAAGTCCTTGTGTCGGGTTTACCTGTTGGTTTAAAAACGTTTCGTGGCGGACCAAACACTTGTCTATTAGTTAAAAATGTTTGTCTTACTGGTCTGGGTTGGACATGTATTGGTTGACTGGGAAATAGGGGCCTAAGGTTATTCTGGCTGTGATTTGGATATTGAGATTGTGTTCTAATGATAGTGGAAGATTGATTTCGGAAGTCTGATGCCTGATTTTGGTTCCTGATTGTTTGAATTGGAGCCATTCGTTGTGAATTTAAAGGACTATAATTTAAATGAAGGCTATTATGATTTTGTCCAATTTGTCTATTAGGTTGTTTGGGTGAATTAACGTTCGGACGATTTTGGAAAACTAGATTTTGGGTGTGTCTGAAATTCTCATCCTCCTGGACAAGGTTCATTGCTGCTTCTAGGGAATTCGGATTTTGGACGATAGTTTTGTCCTGTAGTCGGATATTCAGGTTCCTCAAGAATACTAGGAGAGATTGAGATTCGTATTGTCGAATATGTATTAGTTTAGTAGCTTGGTCCATGTTGGCGTCGGAGTTTATTTTGAAAGCTAATTTACTGCGTAATAATTGGATTCTTTTTGCGAAATCCAGGGGATGTTCGCCTCTATTTGGTGTAAGAGTAAACAATTGTTGTTCGAGGTTATCGAGGCTTTGTCGATCGCCAAAAGTGTTTCTCAATTGTAGTTTTACTTGAGTCTATGTCTTCAGTTCGGACCTTGCTCCGATTAATAACTGGGCTCTATCTTTCAACTTACTCAATAAAATACTCAAGATGCACTGATTTAATGTGGCGTCTGCACCATGATATTTTTTATGAAATTGCTCGGCGGCTTAATAAATATTTCGAGGGTCTCTGACGACCCATCGTATGTTGGAATAGTATCGGAATTTGAAACTCGCAATGAGCTTAAATTATTTGTCAAACTTTCAATTATGGGGTCAGTCATCAAATGCTATTTCGTACGTTTATATACGCTTAATTGTAAATATATTACTGAAGAATATTAAGACCTTACTGAATTTATATTGAAATACCTCACAAAATAATTCTTAGAAACGATAAAATTATTCCTTTTAGGAATTTGAAGATAACAGTATACAATACAAGCTATTCTTTCTTTCCTCACAGTCAGTTTTCAAACCGTGTAATATTTCACGAGAACAAGTGTCGTTGTCTTTGAGATAACGAGCGGCGAACTCTGAGTATCAGGTTTCGAAATGCAATTACGTGTATTTAATGTAGATATTACTAAATTCAGATAAATTATAAAATGATTTGAATGTGATCAATAATCGCTAATCTATAGTCAGTCCACCGATTTCGATTACGATAAAAGAAAAAATGATGGATTTACTGAATGAGTTTGAAAATCAATATTCAAAAATTTCGAACAAAAATCTTAACGATAAAGTTTTGAAGGAAAAAATTTGAAAGCAGAAATAAATTCTCGACTTACCACGATGGTGAACCAGGACGTCCCCTTCTGGAGTCTGCAGCAACTGGGTATGCCGGTTTCTGGGTGGTCTATCGAAGCTGTTCTTTCGATAACGGTTTAACAGTTAAAACTGACGAATTTCACGATCGATATTCTTCCGTTATCCTACCGACTGCGCCAATTAAGCTTTCGGGCCACGAGAAACTATTTTTAAAAAGCAAAATCGAATTTACAAAATACAACTTTATTTGTGAAGACGTCGCCAACAGAACTAAACTAACTATAAAGCAAGGTTAATTATATTTTCATAAACCTTAATCAGGACTACATGGAAGTTACAAGTTAAGGGTTTCTTAGGGGTTTGTATATATAACTTGCATAAACTTTTTCATTCCGTGCGTAATGGGTTGGTTACAACTCTTGTTACGTAATATACTATTACCTTATCCATGTTCAAAACAAACTTTGGAACCATTAACCTATCTTAACCTTAACCTAAAAAAGTTTTGCGGTATGTGAAAAGCATGAAAATAAATCACCAGATTCACAAAAAATACCGGAGATCCTCAAATTAGGATGTGAGCGAGCAGATGTTTACAATTCTCCTTGGCAAGTGGTACGATGGAAGCGAATGAAAATGTGAAAGGAAACAAACGATAACGAGAGTTTGTGCAATACGCATGTACTGAGCGCCTTCAAGCTGACCATGCGCAGCAAATGAAATAAATGTTACGCGTTGAATATGGCAGTGCTGTCGTATTTGAAGATTCAATTATTATTGAGAAAAATATTTCAAAACGTTGAACTTTTGAAAATCGTTAGCAATTTATCATTAGATATCGTATGAAAAATACAAATCCGACATTAAACATTGGATATTATTCAAAATTGAAAATTTATTGAATGTAAAATATCAAAAAATTCTTGAAAATGGAATTTCCACTCAGTAATCTGATCTGATTCAAAGCTCGAAGGACCAAATGTTTGCGTTCGATAGCCCAGTTTTTGAGAGAAAAATCGATGTACTAATTATAAATAAATAAATGAGTCAAAATCAGTGAGCCCAGCTCGTCTTCGAGAATCATCAAAACGACTTACCTACCAGTGTAATGGAATCCCGCGAACGTGTCTGGAAAAGTACATATGATGATCATCTTTTTAAAAGAGCCCTTTTGGTGGAAGGCGTAGATGGAAAGCCGGCATGAGAGAGACGATAACGGGGGAGGGGTTTCTTCCAATGTTTAACGTATACACATCCACACTTGAATTAAATTATCAAAAATGGACTCAAAGCAATTAATTTTCACTCGAGAAAAACGGAAACTCGTGGGTTTTCCATGAAAATTGCCGGTAGCGGCCGTAGGTATGCTTTCTCGATTGTCGTTCGTTTCAGTTATAAAAACAACGATACTTATTTCCATAAAAATGCGACACAAAAAAGGGTCCAGGGTCGCACTTCGAAGGAAGATGTTTTAATGTTCTGTACTGCGATAATTGTAATAATAATAATTATAATATCTGGAGCAAGACGCAACATTATTACCCTTTCAAAAATAATTTTTTATTATTGATAATACAACATCTTCACGATTTTTTATTGTATTGAATTATCATTTTTGAAACAGACACTTAGTAGGTGCATTTCATTCACCATAATTGAAATGATAATTTCTCTTATAGAAATTTGTAATTGGAAGATTCGTCGAACTCAATTTCTAAGTGCTCATTGAAAGGACCGGATTGAAAGATGAAAGCACAATAATAGCTATTTGTGTATTTAGAGCGCAGTGATAGATTACCGCTCGAACAAAGAGAGTTACTGAGCTACAAGTTCGACAAACGCAGATCTCAGATACAGACAAAACTCTCGATACTTTGTTGATCATTGATTACCTCATAATAATATTCATTTATTTCATTATTTACTAGATTAAAATTAAATGTACAATTCTGACAATTTAAAAAAAAATTGTTCACGGATGCAACAGCATTTACCAGGAAAGGTATTCTCAATCAGCGAAACGCACATGTACCTATATATGCAGAAGATAATCCACATGAAACTATAGAACATCATTTTCAATATTCATTTAAAATGAATATTTGGTGTGGAGTAGTAGCCGATAGTTGGGATTCTTTGAAATCGTAGGAGCATTAAATGGACATAAATATCTCGAATTCATGAACTATCTTCCAGAATTCTTGGAAGATATAAATTTACATAAGAACTACAACAACTATGGTTTATGCATGACGGTGCACCTCCCCATTACACAATGCCAGTGAGGGAATAGCTACTTCTTCATTTCAATAACAGGTAGATTGGTAGATTCTTATGTTTGGGGAGAATTGAAACAAAATATTTATTCAAGACCCATCCACTCAATAGAGGACTTGCAAGTGAGATTTCAGGAAAACATTGAAATGATGCAGCTAAAAGAAAATGTTTTAAGAAAACTCAAATTCAATTTCCTCGAAAGGGTTAGAGCTTGTATCCAAAACAATCGTGGACACTTCGAACAGTTTTTGAGATGAAATGATTTTGAAGAAATTGTTTGATAAATAACTTCTAGAGTCTTCTATTTTATTTTTAATAAATTGCCATGACATTTTCATGCCAGTATGGTAACTTATTTTGTTTTTCAAAATTGATTTTTCATTGCTAGTATATTTGTATTCATAAAAGCGCAAACGGTTAGTTTTTCCGGATTAAAACTGAAATTATGCGAATTATACGAAAATTGCATAATTTTTCTGATTCTACCAGTGGCGTAAAAAATAGGGGAGAAAAGGGACCATGATGCCCTCCTTGTACGCCACTGGTAACAACTGAAAATGTGTTTTCATTTTCGAAACGAAGCACTTATTGAATACAAACATTCTTTTAAATTTTATTGGAAAATTTTGGAAACTGGAAGTTATGAATAAAAATTAATTTTAATTATTAATATTCAACACCCTGTATATCTGCAACGAACGACATTTGAGGAAAGAAATACCAGAAAAGTCTTATTTATTTTTCAAGGAGAATCTTTCGCTTTAATTTGGTACCATAGTTTCGGGACACCCTGTACATGTATTGGTATGTATATCACATTATCATTACTCTTCACTGCACATATGTATTGACGATATTTTCATGTATGAATGAACGCTTATTTTGAAATATTCGTTCAGTTTCAATATACCGGGTGGCTACGGAAGTATTGCCTACGGAATATCTCAGTTATTGTATGAAGTAGGTTAGTGAAATTTGGAGCGTCGATATAATGACATAAGAGCTAGAATTTGAGCATATTGACATGTCGAAGTTAACTTCCGGTCTGACCGGAAGTAACATCAACTTTCTTATTTTAAATGAAAACCCTATTTTTGTTCTTTTCGCTTTATTCAGCATTCAATTCCCTTTCTAATGACATATCACAAGTTGGTATCTAACCAGAAACTAGATCAGAAAAAAATTATTATTAAAATTCACCGAGTAGGCCGTGGAAGCAAAATGAAAGCCAAAAATTGAAAAGTTGGCTATGGAAACCATACGTCACTTGATAACAGTTGCTACTACTGTGATATTTTATTTTCATTCGTCGGCGTTATAAAAAGCCGCCAAAAAAAATATTGGAAAAATTGGGAAAAAAACAATACTCTGTAGGTCCATAACTTAAATAGGATCATACAACTTTTTCTTGCCTGTACTATTCAGCATAACCATTCCTTTCTAATGATATAATAGAAAGTAATTTTTTGAAATGAAATACCAAAAAATCCAATTATTATCATTCAAATAACAAAAAACAGATTTATCGAAGAAAAAGAATACAAATTGATAGGATTAAAGATAAAATAAATTCAAAATAAATGTTCGAAAGGCATTCCCTCAGCGTCAATACATTTATTGACTCTGGTGATATTTTCATGTAAAACGTTTCTCAACATTTGGGGCGTGATATCTTGGAAAGCTCTACGAATTTTTACTTCTAGCTCACGTAGAGTTGTAGGCTGTGTGGAATACACCCTATTTTTAAGATGCCCCCATAGAAAAAAGTCGCACGGAGTAAGATCAGGTGACCTTGGTGGCCACCTGACTGGACCATGGGTTGTTATAAGTCTCTCTTGCAAGCGATTTTGAAGATAATTTCTCGCTATTCTTGAATTATGCGGAGGGGCGCCATCTTGCTGGAAGTACATTCTCTCAGTTATTTCCGCTGGTAGGTTGTTAATGAATTCCGAAATTTCATTCGTTAAAAAATTAAAGTATCTCTCTCCGGTTAGTTGGCCATGAAAAAGAATGGGGCCAACAATATGAGTTCCAACTATTCCTGCCCAAACATTCACACCAAATCTCTCCTGGAAGCCACCTTGTCGAAACCGGTGCTCGATTTCTATCGCCCAGTACCTGAAACAAAAGACCGTTCACACTTTTAGCACTTTACACTTCGACTATCGACAATAATCCAAATAAAGTACAGTACCTACCTTGTATTATTCCTGTTAAATAATTCATTGTTGGTAAATCTTGACTCGTCCGTAAACAAGATATAATAGTTAAATAGGTGATTATCAGCATTTTGTCGAAGAAACCAATTATAATATTCCAGGCGCCTTTCACCGTCATTTTTATACAAATGTTGATGCAACTGATACTTGAAGGATTTAAATCGATGTTTTTTCAAAATTTTCCTAGCAGAGTCCTTACTTATAGCTAATTCGGCGCCAATCTGCCTTGAGGTTTCCTCATTAATAACAAATGCTTCTTGGTCTTCGTGAACATCAGGCTCAGTTCTTAATTTTTCTTCAAGCCATTGGAAATACCTTCTTGACGGTTGCTGCCTCCCTGGATATCGCTCTAAATACAATCGTTCAGCGGCATAAGAATTTTTTAAACAATCACCATAAATGAGAAGCATGTCAATTTGTTCGGTTCGTGAATAACCGGGCATTTTTTGAATATTCCACTAACTGATTTCGATTTCCAAACCCTTTTAAAATGGCAGAATCAAAAACACTACTTCGAACGTCAAAATAATATGGATAGCAGCGTTCGTGAGAGCTCTCGTTTCTTTTTTGTTTCATTCCAAAATACATCTTAATCAGCCTACTTGTTAATATTTTGGTTCGAATGATTATTGCAATGGAATGATTATTCTGAATAGCACAAACATCGTCCATAGGTAGATATTAGAATATCTATGGACGATGGCACAGACCAAGTACGTTTATGTTCCTATTTAACCTAGAACCTACAGGATATAATTTATCATTCCACATTATTTTTAATGTTATTTTTACGTATTGCGATAATCTGTTTTGTTATTTGAAGAATAATAATTGGATTTTTTGGTATTTCATTTCAAAAAATTACTTTCTATTATATCATTAGAAAGGAATGGTTATGCTGAATAGTACAGGCAAGAAAAAGTTGTATGATTCTATTTAGCTTATGGACCTACAGAGTATTGTTTTTTTCCCAATTTTTCCAATAATTTTTTTGGCGGCTTTTTATAACGCCGACGAATGAAAATAAAATATCACAGTAGTAGCAACTGTTATCAAGTGACGTATGGTTTCCATAACCAACTTTTCAATTTTTTACTTTCATTTTGCTTTCACGGCCTACTCGGTGAATTTCAATAATAATTTTTTTCTGATCTAGTTTCTGGTTAGACACCAACTTGTGATATGTCATTAGAAGGGGGATTGAATGCTGAATAAAGCGAAAAGAAAAAAGAATAGGGATTCCATTTAAAATAAGAAAGTTGATGTTACTTCCGGTCAGACCGGAAGTTAACTTCGACATGTCAATATGCTCAAATTCTAGCTCTTATGTCATTATATCGACGCTCCAAATTTCACAAACCTACTTCATACAATAACTGAGATATTTCGTAGGCAATACTTCCGTAGCCACCCGGTATATCGGTGTCAACTGATAAATATAAGGTCATCTACAAATATATTTGAGTGAAAATAAAATATGAGATTAACTATTTTTGACAATAACGGCGCCCCATATAGCTAGTTACCGAGCCAAAAATTTCGGCGATTTACGGCCATACTCTAAATTCCTTGTGATTATTGGTACCACTGGAACTATTGTTCAACTTTAGTGATGGTTTTGAAGGTGCAATTTCAGATGTCAAACTATCTGAAAGGAATGAAATTAGAATAATTCTCCTACATTTAAGTTATGAAATTGATGTTAAAGTATATCCACCTCCGTTCTTGATGAAAAGAGATAAACTTACTGCTGAAGAGAAAAGGCTGAGAAAAAAATGCAATAGCCAGAACACATGTTGAAAAAGCTATTGGGAGAATAAAATGTAACATAATTCTTTCAAAAAGGTGTCCAATTTTATTGCTGCCTATTATTTCAAAAACATTCACAATATTACTTCGATACATTCAGTGGGGAACATTTAGGAATCTTTTATATAAGAAATTTACCCATTTACACTTCATATGATAAAAGAAAAGGCCTAGAAAATGACAGTCGATTCAGACCTGAAAATGATTTACTGAAATCGTCCATTGCAGCGCGTAACCAGTGGTGGTGACATTCGGGTTCCATGAAACATTTATTTGCGGTTATTATTATTGCGACTTTTTGTTTAATTTTTAAAAACTTGCCATGGTTGAAGCGAAAAAGCTGATAGCACAGCGCTCCACAGAAATAATCAAATGAAGTGAAATACAGAAGGTGGCAAAGAGAAATCTCTTTGATATAAATATATAAAAATTTTGAATGTCGTGCTGAAGTAATGATGATGATGATTGTTACTAAACATTTGAGATGCTTCATACTCAAGTTTTTTCTTTATTCTGTAATCAAGATGATGGCGAAGGAATTTCAAAATATTATTTTGATTGTCAGGACATTTTCATTCAAATTTTTGAGGGCCCAAATAATCTATCTGTTGGATCTCTGTACACAATAGGTACGGGTTGCCACTCTGCAAATCCGAATGTAAGATTGCTAAAAATGGATCTTTCAAAGTTTGATGGAGATCTCAAAACATGGCAGACATTTAAAGACATGTTTGATCCACTAATTCATAACAATGACGCTCTAACAAGCGTTGAAAAAGTCAATTACTCATAGAGTTGCTTCAAAAATGCCCGAGTTACTTTGGCAAGATGAAATCCTCTACATATCTGAATTATATTGTTGCTTATGATGCCCTGGATGAAAAATATTCAAATAAAAGATTAATAGGCACTTCACATTGGCATACAATCGAAAACACAAAAAAAGTGTCAAGCCTTTGATTATTTCCGAAGGAAATGTAACAGTTTTAAAGAATCAAGGTTATCCTGTGACATGGTGCCAATTCACCGGATGGAAAGTATTATATGACCGTCATAATTTTCTTGAATGATCAGTGTAGAAAGGTGTTTCTAAATTCAAAACCTCTACCACAGGTCATTTTTCATAACAGATGGTCTCTTTTTTTGTTATTGATTCTCACTCTAAATCTCAATGTCAGTTATGATAAAATGATAAAAAAAATTTAATATCCAGGATTTTTTTCTGAAACGCCAAATGATCGATTCTCATTGACGAAAACAATAACTGGTCTACCACTAGCCTTGGAACTCGTTACGGTGCAATGCAATGCAATGCAACTCCACAGTGCGCTGTGCCAAATGCTCTGGCAAACATCACAGTTTGCTCTACATGGAAAGAATAGTAGATTTTGCTCGTGGTACGTCCTTTAACATTTCAAATATTTCTGCAATCAGTAGTCAGACTCATACCGATCCAGCGCCCACTTTAAATGACACTGATAATAATTCCTATTCAATACATTTTTCTCTTATTTGATAGCTATTTTTCTCGGTTTTCTGCTTTAGAGCTAGCTGATAAAGTTCAATGTTTCTGGACCGGTTACCATACTTCTGGATACATTTTTTTATTCAACTGAATGAGGCCCATTGCTGTTCACACATATGTTTGTTTGTTTCTTTACAGGAACTTGTCTCATGTGGAAGCTTTTCACACACGCATATTTGTTTCATGAAACATATCTATAATGAGAGTATGTCTAGTCTTAATCTTGAATTCAAAGTACGCTATATTCATCACTTCGGGCAGATTGGGAGTGTTGAAAGGTTAGCACGTGATTTGAGATATCCATAAGTATACCATCTTTTTTAGCTTATAATCCCCCGACATTAACTATCCTTCAATTGTATAGACCTTCCATAATTTCTTCAACACTACAGTTCAATAGAGCTCTAAAAAAATCACCCCTTTTGAAATATTGAGAGTAGGATGAGCAACGAATTCTACGTCGTATTCTTCAAATTCCTTAATTTTCATCTATCTACGCGACTGTGCATTTGATTTTGTGATAATTATTAGGTAATTTTCAACATTTTCAATCAAGTTAACTTCACCAATCACATCGTATATCAATTTAGAAATCAAGGAAGGGTTAACTTTTTCAAAATAACAATCTTGAGAGATTCTTTCAGCAAGCAAGATCCGAGGTTTGTTCTTCATCGTCGCAGTTGTATTCATGGCGAAGCTGCTTTTTTCATAGCCTACCAAGTGCAACTGATTCGCAACTTTTTCAGCAGCATCTTCCGTTGCAATTAGCTTATTAATTATAGAACTTTCTATACAATTTTCACGAGGTTGGATGGATATAGTCAACTGCAGCAGTGCACCCATATCTCAGAGAGGCTACAAACAGGATAGCCTGGTACTTCTGGGACACTGTTCGTGATTCACTATGTCGGATCCATTCACCTATTAACACTGTACGATTGACATCTTGGGTTACAGATTTTTCGAAGAGTTATCCTTAGCTTAACCTCTCATCTTCGAGCTTACTGGCATGAGTGACCCTACTGGAAGCGCTGTACTCCTGCTAGCATTGCTCTAAAAATAATTGCAGCAACTGAGCCCCTTCACCGCGACAGGTTCTCACAACTTCTCGAATGGGAAAATAAATTATCTTGACAAATCACAAAAAATATATGCCGCTATAAAAGTTCGTTTGGCCTCCAAAACCAACGATGGCGACCGACATCAGAGCCAATGATAACGGAACTAACAGAACACTCTGCTCAAAATAGCGACGGTTCAGATAAATGACATCAGTACGCTTCATAAAGTTCTGGAAAATTAGACGGAACCACGATCAACGACTACCTCAACACTCTGACACCCTCTGGACAATAATAGGCCGTATTCATGGAAAAGAGGAGGATTTGCTTTTACTTGCAAATATCGAAGCATTTACTTCATATTCTATTCATAAAACAAGAAGGAAAAGATTTGGTATGGGAGCAAAAACGTGTTGCTCAAAGGAAAAAGGTTTTACTTTTTTTGGTATTCATAAACAGTGGCATTGACTTTGAAACGAAAGGATTTGACTTAAAAAATGTGCATCTAGTCCAGTCTAGTCTACTTCAATGCACTTGATGTAAGTAGGACGAAGGTGTTTAGCTGTGGAGTGCACGCGGCGTAATTTTAGTGCATTTCAATTTCCCATGGTACATGTGGTGCACTTACACGCACAAAAAGTGTCCAAAAAAGGCGTACTGCACGTGAGTGCGACTTCCGAACCATTTTGCGGTTTGACGAAAGAAACGTGCAGAGGTTAGCCGACTACTTCATTGGCGATACTCTGGAAACCTTGCCAGTACAAAAAATTGAAGTGTTTTTACGGTACATGGCAGATCCGGGCTTTCAGAGCGGTATCGGTGAGGAACTGGGATGTACACAGCCTACAGTCTCCAAAATTGTTGGTACAATTCTCGGTCTCATGGTGGACAAGGCGAATATGTGGATCAAGTTACCATCGACTGAAAATGAAGTTATGGAAGCGAAAGTGAAATGGGCAGCGACCATACAGTTCCCAACTGCAATAGGAGTTATCGACTGCACGCATGTTGAAATTGATTAGCTGTTAGGTTCCTTGCTTTTTTTGTGGGAATTTGGGATTTTTCTAATATTTCCGGGTATCTTTTCACCCTTTCGGCAATGAACTTACATTCAGATTGCAAGTTCCCGTTGTCTTGTGACTCTGATTGGTCGTCTGCCAGTTCCTCGTCACTTGAAATCATTTCTAAACACAAATATCCAACACAGCTCGATCAAATATAAAATCTAATCTCCAAGTATAACTCACTCACTAACTGTACCTGCACGTTGAAACTGTTCAGCGCGTATGTACCTTTTCCTCCTTTTGCCGAGGATTTGTTTGCAAAGAAAAGGAAAAGATTATGAATACGATATGAAGCATAACCTTTTCCTTCTACCATTTCTTGTGAGCTCTTCCTTTATCTTCTACCTTTACCTTTAAAGGAAATACTTCATTTTTATAAATACTGCCTATCGTTCTTAGCTCGACAGGCCTTGTGCTTCGATCCCAATACCAAATACTTATTCAAAGATGTAGAATTAGTCTCCGTGAAGCACAACGAGTATGCATACTTGTAATACATTTATCTTACCCGGCCCTTTAGCTCCACCAGAAAGAAGACGCCCCAATCGAAATATAACGGCTCGTTCGTATTCCTGGACCACCTATAAAAAAGAAGAAATAATGTTATAATTTGTTTTCAGAGAAAACCCCTCAAAAGCAGAGCTTGTGCGAGCGAAGGAGATCCGGGACCTACAGCTTATGAAAAAGTAGATTGATTCCTATCGACTTCGCTGAAAGACGACTCATTTCAGTTGAAGGGATTAAATAAATGCGCCCAATAATTGCAATATGCATTTGATTTCGTGTATGATCAAATTGTTTAATATTTTGAACATTTCAGGTGAATAGAAATCATGGAATGGAAGTTCATTCAGATGAAATGCAAAATAATATAGGTGTGCCCCAAGGGTCTATCTTGGGACCGTTTTTATTCCTCATATATTTAAATGACATGGTAACCATAGGAGAAGAATGTAAAATACACTTATTTGCCGACGACACCCTACTGTACTTTAGTAGTGAAGATATAAAAGAATGTGTTGATACTATGAATGCTAGTCTTGAAAGGGTGTATAGATATTGCCGTGCAAATCTGCAGAAGGTGAACGTAAATAAAACAAAATGGATGTTATTGGGGAAACATAAAGATCATAATAATGAAAACCTACTTCTTCGATTGAATGACAGTGATATAGAAAAGGTGAACAAATTCATGTACTTGGGTGTAACCATTGAGAGTAAATTAAAATTCAAGGAACATGCTAATCAGGTTATCAAAACAGTAGCTTACAAAATCAACTATTTAAGAAGATGTTCCCCATATCTCAGCCAGTGGTCTAAATTATTAGTATACAACTCCATAATTCTTCCACATTTAAATTATTGTTCTATCACTCTGGTTTTTCTCCATCAAAATGAAATAAACAGACTACAAAAGATGCAGAATCGTACTATGCGAATAATTTTACAATGTTTGAGAAAAACACCAATAGCAAATATGTGAAGAAACTCTTCGAATACCAAACACTTATTTTTATTTTTAAAATTGGATATTCACCTGTATATCTACAAAATAAATCAACTTATGTGGCTGAAATACACGAGTACAATACAAGAAAGAGAAACAACATAAAAATTGAAAAATATAAAAAAACTAGTACACAAAATTCTTCAATTAATAAAGGAGTAGATTGTTTTAATGATCTCCCACAAGAAATTATAGAGAGTCGTTCGATAAATACATTCAAAAAACGATTGAAGGATTACTTGATGAAAAATTAGTATATTTTTATGTATGACTTTTTATTTATATGTGTGAATTTTTAATCAGACTGTAATTTTTTCATGTTAATTTTATTTTATTTATAAGGTAACTAGTTTTTTAACTGAATAAAATTATATATATATATATTTATTTATATTTACATAATAATAACAAAGTATTCTCGACCGAACTCTATCAACTAAGTAGGAATTCTCGGGTAGCGGTCTGTTGAACAATGAAACTCATTCGATTTAAATCTTCAATATTTCGTCAACTTTTATTGACTTCTTCAGGAAGAGCTACAATTAAACAGGAATATAAGTTGTTGAAGGACTACATAAAAATAAAATGATAACTTACAAAATTCACAGAGTTAGTTCTAACCGATGGAACATTTGGGAGGAAAATTGTTCTCCTCCGCTGCAGACTAATCGCTTAATTTACCTGACTGGAGTGTTACTATGGTTTGAATAAGGGGTCGTTTAAATACAATGGTGTTAATTAGTGTAGGTATTCCATTGGTACCAACAGTCAAACTACACACAACGTTAAATGGAATTTAAAATATTACAATATATACTACCAAGTTGTCTCGTATCGGTTTTGTAGATAACTGTTTTAGGATTTTTGTTGATATGGACCATCTCAAGGAATAACCTGTTTTTTTGATTGCTGACTTTGTCTAGAATTTTTGGATTTGAATAATCAAACCGGTGGCCTGTTTTCTGGGGGTGGTCGACTGTTGCACAGGAGTTTTTTTCCAATTGAGCATCACTCTTGTGCAAAGCTAGCCGCTGTTTTAACCACTGTGAGGTCTGTCCGACATAACTACCTTCACAACCGTGGCATGGTAGTTCATAAATTACATTGCTAAGGAGTGGAGTTGGTGTTTTGTCTTTGATTTTGGAGAACAAGTTGGATAGTTTTGTATTATTACGCTTGGCTATTTTGATTTGTGGAAAGTCTTTGAAAATTTTTATTATGCGGTTGGATACTTTGTCGATGAATGGAATTGATTTATACTTATATTGTATTGTAACGTCATCAGTTTGACATAACATATACAACAAAAAAATGTGATCTAGCTTCTTTGGTTCCGGAGTTATACAAGAAAAATTGAAAATTTCGAAATTCTTTTTTTGGCTATATTTTTTTATATCGTGAAGATTTTTTTTAAACTGTTAGCACTTAGCAATAACAACTTTTTGTAGACTATCCAAATGTGCAATTAAAAATTATATACAAAGTATCGTACAACCCGCGCCACCCTCAACTTTTTATTTTCGAATACGGACCTGTATTTTTTATAACATTTAATCAAGAGACGTGTCATATTTGCGAATAACTTCAGGAGCATTATTTTTATGAAGTATATACAGTAAGGGGCGCAGTACTGATCCTTGAGGTACACCTCGAGTAATCAGTAGTTTTTGAATATGAAATGGATGTCAGAATACCTATTTTTGATATAGGAAGTGACTAAATTTAGAGCTAACCCTCTAATATCAAAAAGAGACAATTTGTTTGCCAACAGAAGGTGAGAGATCTAGATTGACAGCAGTGGTTACACGTTTCTCATTGGGAGATTCTATTACTTTACATAATGCCTGATATGGTTGATTTATTCTTTTCGAAACCATTTTGTCTATCTTATAAAAGAACGTTAGATTCCAAAAAAATAGTTAATCTTGTACATATTATTTTTTCAAAAAGATCTTACTGTTATTTGGCAAAATTGCAATTGGCCTGTAATTGTTGATGACACTCTTGTCCCCATTTTTGAATAAAGCTCTAACAAATGCTGTTTTAGTTTATCTGGAAAGATACCTGTTGAGAAAGACATATTTATTAGGTAAACTAAAGGCTCACATCAACATAATCATAGGCTGTACTTTTCAAAAGCTGGTAGTTTATCCTGACCTACTGGTGTAGTGTTTTGTAGATTCATAATAGTATCTTAATCTTCCTGAGGACTTGTTGGCATAAAAAATATACTCTTTTCGAAAGATTTTGGCATAAAATTATCATTTTCTATCTGATTATAAAAAAATTATTCACTTTATTCATAGTTGATATTCTATCACTTGTATTTGGATCAATATTTTTTGTTACTGAATCCCTCAGTCCGTTTGAGTGACCAGTTTAGGTTTTAACAAGATTCCATACTGTCTTGGATTTATTGTTTGACTCCTGAATATAATTAATATTGCACATTTTTTTTGCTTCATCTACAACATATTTTAAAATACTATAGTAAGTTTCATAGGTTTCCTTTGGTATAATTCCTTTTTTTATATGACTGTCATAAAAATAGAAAATTGTATGTCATGAATAAAGTTTACTTTATTAAAAATACACAACATATTCTACGATATTTTCTGAACTAGACAAAATACCCTCAAACATGCATATGAAACGAACTAGTAATATGAGCAGGCATCCAAAATACTCTTCCGAGCGGACCAAACTAATATACTTCATTGACCAATAAACCGAAGAGAGCATCCGAGCATGTGTACCGGAATTCATTGAGTGACTTGATTCTCTTTGAACGTTGACGCAGATGAAGTAACTGAAAATGCCACTTTCAACCCTAAATGAAAAGCAAATATAATAATCTGGAGTGACAATTAGTCCCTAGGCAGATTTCCCTACCTTTTTGCACCTATACGTACCACTTGACTTCCTTAGAAATTTTGGCATACCACCAAACCTAAATATTTTAGTAAACGTATAATATTTACTCTTCTAAAAGTGTTCAAAGGCTATTTGAATTAATTTCCTGAGTAAACTTCATATTCAATGGTTAGATTTTTTTTTTTTAGGTGGAGGAAATCTTTTATAGAGAAAAATTGAGTCTTCAAGCTCAATAAATACTGAGACCCTCCTTATCAAGCATACTCACTAAAACCTCCACCTCTGTGTAGGTCCTGTGAGGCTATTGCCTCCGGTGACACTTAAGCCTATTGTCCCATTGTATTTTACCAATGTTGTAATGCCACAGTACCCAATCCAATACTTCTGTGCCTTGTACGAGTTTGTACAAGATTTGTATTGGGTAGGAGCTGTATAGTTCTGTGTCGCCAGATGGCTGCTCAAAAATTGACTGTCTTTTGCGGTCTAGAGCTTCGCAATAGCACAGTATGTGTTTCACGGTTTCTGGATACTTACCACATAGTCTGCAGGTCAGGTCTCCATCGTTTTGTCTGATTTTTTTGAGGTACTCCTTCACTGGTGCATGTCCAGTCAGGAGTCTCGTTCTCAACTGGCTCCTGTTCATCGTTAACAGGTCTGCCGTTCTTTTATTACACAGTTCTTTGATATATTCTTTCCTGTGTTTGTTTCCTGGGACATTGTCCCAGTAGTTTCTGTGCTTGTTCCTAATTCAGTCTTTTACAGACGCTCTTATTTGTACACTTCGGTAGCCTTAGCATCTGCCCTTGGTTTGGGAGCATTTTTTATCCTCTTCGTGCGAGTTCGTCAGCTTTCTCATTGCCTGCGATTCCTTGATGACCCGGAAACTATATCATTTTGCAGTCCCATACCATTTTGGACGTTACTTCCTTGCTACACAAGGCCTGTCTGATGGGATGTTGATATGCGCGTTTTCAATGTTTTTTCTATTATTTTCCTTCGCGCATTGAGGAATGGCGTACACTTCTGCTTGAAAGACAGAGGTATGGGTGCCCAGTAAGTAGCTGATGACAATATCAGGATTCCTGGAGAACACTCCTGAATATTCTTGAATTGTGAGCCGTTCCGTTCAGTTCTGTTTGACACCAGCACTTTTACTTGGTTGTTGAAGGAGTACTGTTTCGGAATGTGATTCGTTCTCGTTTCTAGCGCGTCCTCGATCACAATTCTAACGATTCTCATATGTCCCGTATCAACGTTCAGGTTGTATGCGATCTGCAGTCTGGAGGCACCAAGCCTTGCCGCGCCCTAAACCAAAAGTGTCTCCATCGCTGCAGTTGGTGTTGATTTGATGACCCTTGTGATTCCAAGACAACCATGTCTTTGCACCTTGCTCAGTCCTGTTGAGGCTCCTCTTTGTTGTGTCTTGGGCCACCACACCAAAGAAGCATATGCAATGGAGGGCATGACTGATGACAGGCAATAAACCTCGAAACATGCAAGTCTGCTGTTGGTCATTCCCAGCCAAATGAAGTATAATCCTTTTAATTACAAGACAAGCACTTGCAATTGGGTCTTCTTGGAAGAACGTTGCACAAATATCTGTCAGATGTAGTTCAATGTCCGTCGTGGTATAAGCCAGGGAACTAGTTCTTTTTTGACATATGTTTGCCTTTATTTTTTCACTTGTTGGAAACGCTTAGAGAGAAGGGTATCCCGTATTCTTTCACATTCAACATTCATTAGTTTTCGCAACAAATCGATGGACAGATCGGTAAATTTCTGTTGCCCTCTACATAGTGTAAGTCTTGGTCACTAGTGCTCAAATAGTTGCCAATCTGCCAATCTTCGTGAATAATGACTTCAAACTTGACCATGGCAAGGTGTGGAAAAAATTCGAATGTTTCCTCTAACGCGCTATCTTTACTCTTGTTGGCCACCACGATCACCCGACTTGGCTCCTCTAGATTTCTTCCTAAAGGTGTATCTAAAATCGGTTGTAAGCAAAATACAACCTCGAGATTTGTAAGATTTGAAGACAGAGAAGAATATACGCTGTGAATAGAGAAATTCAGGTAAAAGTTTTTCATGGCGTTAAAGAAGATTTTGATAGCATACTTTATTACTGTTCACAAAGTAATGGTCAAAATTTCGAAAATTTTATAAAATAAAATTCTTATTCTAACTTATTTTATTTATGTTTGATTGCAAAACACTGTTACCTAACATGATTTCTCCAAAAGTACTGGATAGAAATATTGAGTATGTAGTATTTTTGAATAGGTAATTGAGCGGTTTTCAAAATGAGGTATCACTTGACACCCTTTTTCATTTGAGATTTTAGGGGTTGTTTCCACCCCCACTTCAGGGTTGACATAATTTGAATGAAAATCATTCTACAAAAGTTCACACATGAAAATAAAGTTGACTTGTTTTTGCATTTTTTTGAGTTTCTACGGGGGCTCAAATATTGGGAGTGGTATGTTTTCAAATTTACACACTGTATATAGTTTATCCTATATAATTGTGTCTTCTCTCATAATATTGAAACTACTTGTCATGATGCAAGGTAATAATGAACATTCGTTATTTGCATTGAGAAAAGATAGAACGGATTTATCTGATAAGTAAGTAAGTACACTCTTCAAACTTTTATCTTGATATGTCAACAATAACGAAACTTGTGATAGTAGCCTTCGGTTCGTAGTCAACTTTGTTCGAATTCATTCATCACAATGGAAACCATGACCAGTGTAACAATAAGAAAATTTCCAGAGCTATTGAGGAACTACTTGGGTCCGAATAAAACCGTAAAGAACACCAACATTAGCAGACTCACAGCACCTGGAGAGAATTTTGGTAGTATTATGCTTAAATTTGATATCACAGTAGAAGACACAGAAAATGGAACAGAAGATATTTTGCATGCTGTGGCAAAAATACTTCCCGATACAGAACTATTCAGGAAGCTGTTCAATATACAAGTGACGTACACTAACGAAATGGCATTTTATGATATCATCGTTCCTAAGATCCAAAATTTTCAGAAAAAATTGGGAATTTCAGGTGTTATTGATTGTTTTCCCAAATGCATAGCAACCAGAAAAAATTTGCTGAAAAATTGTGATGAAATTGATGATGACGCTGTGATAGTTCTTGAAAATTTGAAAGTACTTGGTGAGTGATTTTCAGATAAACTTTTTAAGTGTCAAGTTGAAACAAATACACCAAATAAAGATTCTAAAATTTGTGATTCTAAGGCGGAGGTCGGATTAGCAGTCGAGTGCGGGAAAGTACCTTTCTGTATGAGAGGATCAAGATTATTATTGAAAGCGCATTGAAATAGTTATTATCCTAACAAGTACGGAAAGAGTACCATTCCCGCATGAGACTGCCGTTACCCGAACGACGCAAAGCGGAGTTCGGGTAAGCAGTCGAGTGCGGGATAGTACCTTTCCGTATGAGTAAGGATCAAGATTTTCTCTACAAGCGCATTGAAACATCTTATGTAGCGCTCTTGTACAAACTTTCACGTGCGGGAAAAATTATTACCGCACTAGTGCGGGAAAAACTCACATGAAGTGATATTAGCGTGCGGGAAATTTTTTTCCGCACTAGTGCGGGAATATGACACCTCTCAAATCAAATTGCGTGCGGGAATAGGGCGGAACACGCACGCTTGTAGGAAAAATCTTATATAACGTTCTTGAGCAAAAATTTTGCGTGGGGGAAATTTTTTTCACATGCTTGAGTTATTAACCTGTAGAAAGTATGTTTAAATGAGCTCCGTGTAAAAACTACACATACCAAATGAATTTTTGTAGCGTGTGGGTGGAAAGTGTTGCAACTGATACACGGAAAAAACTGTTAAAAAAAAAGTTTTGAGGCGTATATCCGTGAGTAAATTATTTTATAGTTTTATATCGCAAACGTTGCTGTACCGGTGGTCAGAATCCTATTTCCTATTCCACTATTGGTTGTAAAGTATGGGAGATTTAGACGATATTAATCCAGAACATATAGGGATTTGTTTAAGTTACTTCTGAAATCAAACCAATCAGTTTCATACGGAGTTCAACCAAACTATTGATTATCTAACAAATGAACTTGGTCAGGCTCAGAAGGAAATAGACTGTCTGAACGAGAAGTGTTCATTTTTGGAAAGGAAGAATAAATCAAACATTGTCATACTTGGAATAGATACGAAGGAAAATGAAAACTTGTGCAACAAAATACCCTCAGTAATAAATGAAAATGTTTAACTCAATCTAAATCAGGAATCATTTAAATAATGTATATAAGTTGGGAAAAGGAAAAAATGCACCAGTACTATTAGAATTCGATTCTCATTTGAACAAACGCAAATTATTCGAAAATCCGCAAAATCTGAGGAACATCAGAGAGAAAGGACTATCCATATCAGATGAACTCTTAAAGGATGATAAGGAAGAACTTAAAGTATTAGAGTATCATTTGAAAATTGTAAGATCACAAAATCATGATGCTAAGATACGTGGACTCAAACTATTCATAAATGACAATCCATACACAGCAGATGAACTAAGAAAACTTGAGAATAATCAAAAAGTTACCGAAGAAGAAAATTCCGAAGACGAACAGGAAGTATCAGCGAACCTTGCCAGGAATACACAAAATAGTCAAACAACTATCGAAAATTCCAAACAACCAAATGTGCTCACAGACTCCAGCCGTTTTACAAAGAAAATCGAAAAAAGTACCCATAAATATAGTCCAAAGAACACTGAAAGTGGTAAAAAAGTAGGTGGGTGAAAAAAAAACCATTTGTGAAATTAAAATAAATATAGATACCATACAATTTATTTCGATATGGACCCTTTCATTAGAAACTATGCAAATGAAAATGTATATGCAAATATTATTAAAAAAAATTGTAATGCTTCAAACAGTCAGTCAATTTGCATCATTTAAAACGAAGCATTGCAAAGAATTTGGATGAACATTGCATATTCATGAATGAATTGAACTCAGTTTTCGATGTTATTATTCTAAGTGAAACTTGGAAATGCCATATCGTTGATTTATATAGCTTTAAGGGTTTTATTACTATTTATAATGTGGGGGACTTGAATCAGAATGATGGAATTATTATATTCAATTATTATATCCAAAAGAAATTCAGTTTGGGGAGTGCCATTTTTCCGCATATGCCTTAAACCAACGAACAAAAAATTGAAATATATATCAAGAGTGCTTCGTGTATATACAGGCCGTTTCTTTCATCATGTGGTAACATTGCTATAATCTAAACCGTAATAGATACGATTTAATGGGAAAGAAGGTAACTATTGTGGTGAGCAATAAACTGGTCATAGAAAATTTACGGGGATTCTCGCCCTTCCCAACTTATACAGTGAAAACTGAAAATGCTGTTCTCGGTTTTTTACGAATAGAATTGTTGTTCCCGAAAATATAAAAAAATTAAAAAGGAAAGTTTTATTGTATTCAAAATGTACTAGAACTATGTAATGATAAATTTTTAATCAAACGTTTCGTGTCATCACCGCCATCATCAACTATTTTTTTCAAATACGGACCTGTCTATTTCATCACAAATATTGATAGAGCGATAAAATCACAATTTAGTGGTATATCACACTCGACATTTTTATAACGTTTCATATAAAATAACTAGCATCATCAGTGACAACAATTTTTAATTACGGTCTTGTCGTTAGATTGTTTATGTATTCCAAAGAATCTAACGCTTCGATATAAAATTTATCAGTGACGTTTTGAATGAATGTATCTATGGAAATTGTATTTATACTGTAAACATCCATAAAAGATTTCTGCAGTTTCAGAGACGAACGATAGCAATTAACCCCAGAAATAAACTTACCTAAGAGGAGAAGAAATCAAACAAACAGAAAAACAATTTATTTCATAATGAATTTGTGGAAGAAAATAAAACCAATACAGAAAAAGAATTCTACATTAAATGCTCGAATTGACGACCTCTTAGTTGAATGCACATAAGTTGTCTGTCCATACAATTTCTGTGGCAATTTTCTAGCATGATGGTTGTAATTCTAAATTCCTAATTTTAAAATTCGCTATGTAAATGGTTCATATTTATATTGTTCAACTAGGGCTCTATACAGGCTTATAATATTGGTTACACCGTTACACCATGTTGACAATAACTGTTTTTAGTCTCGAACATTGTATGCATCGAGTGTGTTTGTATTATTTATTCATATGTTGTATCATTTATTTATATATTTGTATGGTTATTTATTTATATCTAGAATTGAAATGAATGATGATGTATTTCACGGCGGGTGCTTAATGGCAATTATACTAAGTAGCCATCAAACTCATTGGATAAATAATTCAAATACATTTCACCATTCAAATGCTCATCGTAAAAGAATGGACCTAGTATGTTTGTTCCCAAAATTCCCAACCAAACATTTATTCCGAACCTCTCCTGGAAATTGGTTTCTCTATGTAAATGTTCGTTCGTATTATTCCACCTATAATGGATGTTTCTGATAAAACAACCATTGTTGGTGAATTTTGATTCGTCCGTCCATATTATTTTTTTACAAATATTTCGAACTTCCCTATTTCTAAGTCTTAACCATTTCGCAAATCGTACTCTCCTTCCGTAATCCCTTTCATTAAGATGAACTTTGCGTATCCTGTAGCATTTGTATTTGTTCTTTTTTTAAATATTTCTGGTAAATTTTACAGTTATCCCAAGTTCGTGAGCAATTTCTCGTAAAGAACAATCTTGATTAGAAATATTTTTGTAACTGACCAATCCTAGATTAAATGAAAATACGTTATTTTTCACTTTTTAGTCTTTATAAGGTAATATTTGCTCACCCAAAACATTTATTTGGTTCCTTATAGTTCCAGTAGCAACACATTTTCTAGTTTTATTTCTGTCAAATGCACCACAGTATCTCAAATTTCTTTCTAATCGTCTAAACATTTGAATGTTTGGAATGCGACGATTCGGGTATAGCTCACCATACATATTTCTTGCCAAAAGAGGATTTCTATTTGATTTTGCATAAGTAAATAGCATATCAGTCATTTCGTCATTCGAATACATCTTTAATATGTAACCTAGTGCTTAAATGTCTGACAGTTCTTAACAGATATCAACAACTCATTTATTCCATAGAAATCAAGCAAAGCCTACGTGTTTAAATATGGTAAATGAAGTGAGATGCTGTTTAATTGTACCAAATTAGACAACACTTGTATTTTGATCAAAAACTGATATTTTCATTACTTCCAGGATTGAGAATTATGAAAATAATCCGTGTAAAGATTGATACAGGAGAAATCAGCCTTGAATCAAGGATTACTGTAATACAAAAATCCCCAAAAAGGAAAAATACGAATGTTCGTTGTGTTGGGGTATCTTTCTATCGAAAGTATTGGGTAATGACTGAAGTATCCTAATAGTTGAATGAGTTTTGAAGAAATCAAATCAATTTACAGAGGAACTAACGACAGGACCGTAATTAAAAATTGTTGTCACTGATGATGCCAGTTATTTTATATGAAACGCTATAAAAATATCAAGTGTGATATACCACTGAATTGTGATATCATCGCTTTATCCATATTTGTGATGAAATAGACAGATCCGTATTTCAAAAAAATAGTCAATGGTGGCCGTGTTGACACGAAACGTTTAATTAAAAATTTGTCATCACGTAGTTCTCGTGCATTTTGAATACAATAAAAATGTCCTCTTTCATTTTTTAATATTTTCTGAAATAACCATTCTATTCGTAAAAAACCGAAAACAGCATTTTTAGTTTTCCCTGTATAAGTCGGGAAGGGCGAAAGTCCCCGTAGATTTTCTCTGACCAATGTACTGCTCACCACAATAGTTACATTTTTTCACATTTATTCGTCTTTGTATCTATTACAGTTTAGAATATAGCAATGTTACAACGGCCAGTATATAAAATCTACTATAATTTTGAATATCATCGCTATGAAACGAGATCTAGAATTAATTTCCATATTCCTCATTGTCAGTTACTTTTAATTTATTTATATACAGTGTGACACACTTAAGATGAAGACACCCCTGTATTTTAGTCATTTTTGAAAGCAGAGATTTGATTTTCGGTACAGACGTAGACCTTCATGGGCCGCACTTTTCGCAATACTCAGCCCGAGTGACAGCCTTAAACCCAGCCCACTGCGATCCCGCGAAAAGGGCAAATTCTCGATATTTTGCGTCGCGTTAAAGATACCGAAAAAAGTTATTCGAAAAAGTTGCTTAGAAATCGATTTTGACCCTACTAACCGAATTTCAACGCAAAATTCGAATTATGAATTTTTTTGTAATTTTCATATTAAAGTCCGATTTTCAATTAATGATTCTGAATAAGAAGCTACAGAAATGATAAAATAGTCAAAATCAATGAAATTACTGTATTAAAATAAATAAAATTGAAAATTATTATTTTATAAAATGTAAGTTAATCGAATTTAGTCTTTTTTACTAGCCTGTCGCTAATTTTGAGGATTTTTTCAATTTTCTGTTGAATATGATTGGTTGCGAATAATACCATTTGCCTAATTTTGGATGGAAATTTGTCATTCTCAATGTTTCAAAGAAGTCTCATATTTTGTGTTTCAACAGTTTTCAATTTGGGCTAGAACGTCATGAAAACAAATGAACTAGTTATACCAAATGTCAGTTTGAAAGTAAATGCGTCAAAAACAGTAACAAAATGCCCATTGAACGTCTTGATTTACGAGAAAAAATTGAAATAATAAGGTTATTTGGTGATGGTGCTCGAAGTATGAGACAAGTTGCTCGTGAATTCAACAGAAGACATCCGCAACGAAATCGTATTCGACATGGAACGGCAGCCTCCGTCAATAAACTTTTTACTCAAACCGGAAGTGTATCGTCCAGCTATTGACAATCCACATCGAAATCGAAGGTACCATGATGATAATAATATCTTAGCTTCAGTTCGTGCCTATCCCAAAATTAGTTTGCGTGAAAGGTCTGAGATATTAAATATGAGTAGAGAGAAAATCAGAAGATGTCTCGTTCGTCATAAAATCAAACATTTTAAACCAAAGTTCTTGCACACATTGAAAGAAGGTGACGAATATAAACGATTAGATTACTGCTATTGGGCCCAAGGAAATTTTTTAAATGATAGATATTTCCTAAGAAATATTTTGTTCACTGATGAGGCTATGTTCACTACCAATGGAATAGTATCTGCTCAAAAATGCAGATACTGGTCTACCGAAAATCCCCACTGGGTTATAAACTGTAAGGACCAATACTCTCAAAAAGTTAATGTATGGTGTGGTATTTTAGGCGACAGAATAATTGGACCGTTTTTCTTCAATAATACCATTAACGCTGAACGACTATTGAATTTTTTTGATAATGAATTATGGGAAATCATTGAAAATCTTCCCCTCAATGTGCGACAAGAGATGTACGTTCAGCTAGACGTAGCTTCCGTTCATAATTCTTGGATGGTTCGAGAGTGGTTAAACGAACATTTTCCATTACGTTGGATTGGTAGAAATAGCCCATATGAACAATGGCCTCCTCGCTCTCCTGACATAACACCAATTGATTTTTACTTCTGGGGAACCGTCAAGAATAAGGTTTACAAGTCTAGGCCACGAAATCGGTAAGAACTTTGTGAGAGAATAAGGCAAGCCTGCCATGAAATAAGTATTCCAGAACTTAGGAGAGTGGCCAATGATAATAGAAAAAGAATTGAAAAATGTATCAGAATTGAGGGCGTGCCAGTTGAGAGAGACAATATTTAGAACTGACTTCCAATATTAGTGTTTATTTCATTTCCTGTTCGAATTCGGTTCAATAAATAGATTTCATTAATTGTCATTTAATTTTGACCGATTTTATCGTCTCTGTTGCTTTTTAGTAACAACGAATAAACAAAATTTGAATTTTTTCATAATGAATATAAGGTTTTTCATTCTTATTCCTACATTATGACGAATTTATTGTTTTCGTAGCTTCTTATTCAGAATCATTAATTGAAAATGGGACTTAAATATTAAAATTACAAAAATATTCAAAATTCGAATTTTGCGTTGAAATTCGGTACGTAGGGTCAAAATCGATTTCTAAGCAACTTTTTCAAATAACTTTTTTCGGTATCTCCAACGCGACGCAAAATATCGAGAATTTGCCCTTTTCGCGGGATCGCAGTAGGCTGGGTTTAAGGCTGTCACTCGGGCTGAGTATTGCGAAAAGTGCGGTATATATATATATATATATATATATATATATATATATATATATATATATATATATATATATATATATGGAACTAGTAAATAGTGGGGCTATGCAGCAAAATCAAAGAGTACTCTTTTAAGTTTGTCCAAGCTTTCGGAAATTTAATTAATCGTTTCCATCATCAGGGATACTACAATTTGCATGAGTAAGTAGATTACATCCAGAACGGTGTGCGTTAGCTGAACATGTTAACAAGTTTGACCACCATATGAATTATGATGCCACTAAGGTCTTAGCTAGTGAATCGCGTCTACCCAAAAGGACCTTTCTCAAAATGGCCTTTATTTCAGAAAATAGTAATTGCATTAATAAAAAAACAGATATTAATCATCTAAGTGAAATTTATTCTTACCTTCTGACGTTAGATAAGAATCCACCATTCATTAATTCCTCAAATCTATCAAATGATCAAATAATTTTATAAATAAAAATTAACCTTTTTCCTAAATTTGACTTAAAATTCACCAGATACTTAACCTGTACTAAAAATTTTGCTCACAGAAGGACTTAACTTTGTTATACTACAAAATAAAACATAATATCCAGATCGAAAGTGTACCAAAGACACTCAGTTATATGCCAGATGTACTTAATTCAGGTTCCTCCATGGGCCACTAGGTGTCGCCCAACTAACTAAATTTTGATTTACGGACTCCAACATAGGTTGGTAACTGTAAATTGGTACCACTGATTAAGTCATATGCCATGTCAACTGTCTGTCTTCTCCCAACCAATAGCATTGATTTGGCCTTATGTGATCAAAATGTAACGAATTTTTACAAAACTTTTATGACATCCTTCCAATTTTACCTGTTTTATATTGAAATTCATCTTGTACAATGTGCCCCCTTTTGTTGAATAACATCGCGTCAAACACCCTCAACTAAGATGTAAGTTAACCATCCATGTATATTTTTTATATATTACTTACTCATGCAAATTGTAGTATCCCTGATGATGGAAACGATTAATTAAATTTCCGAAAGCTTGGACAAACTTAAAAGAGTACTCTTTGATTTTGCTGCATAGCCCCACTATTTACTAGTTCCATTCCTAACTAGTCAGCAACGACTACCCTTCCTTTACTATATATATATATATATATATATATATATATATATATATATATATATATATATATATATATATATATATATATGAGCTGGACAAACTGAAATCAGCCTTACTCCAAAATGGTTACAACAATTCGCTAATCGACAAGTCTATCCGCCATCAACTAACCCGTCCTCCAAAAACGAATGATCCACTAGAGAATATTCAGCCACACAAAGCTTTCCTACCATACGTCAAAGGTGTGACAGACAAAATCAGTAATATCTTGAGAAATCACGAGAATAAAACAATATTCACGGCCAAAAACCAAATATCCAAGTTCCTCAGATCTCCCAAGGACACAATACCAAACGATTCTCAAGGTATATATGAAATACCATGTTCAGACTGCCCGAGAACTTATATTGGCCAGACTAACAGACGAGTAACTTCCAGAGTCTACGAACACGAACTTGCTGTGCGTTAGGCATCTTCCACTTCCGCACTTTTTGAACATCGAGAAGACACAGGTCACAAAATAAACTTCAAAAACACAAAAACAATTTCCACCGAGAAAACTCTGCAAACCAGGATCATCCGAGAAGCCCTTGAGATAGAGAATCGCCCCAATTGCCTCAACACTCGCGACGACGGACGTAGACTTCCCAATACCTGGAAGCCTCTTATTGCACGCATCAACTCATTTCCCACCAACCCAGTTCCCGCACACAGCTCACTTAGCGCCAACCAAGTTCCCGCACACAGCTCATCTATCGCCAACACAGTTCCCGCCCATAGTTCACCTCGTGCCAATACACTGCACACGGCCATTACAGCCACGTCCACTATAATAGTAATTTTCCTAACAAGTGCGGAAAGTGATGCTTTCCCGCACGCGACTGCCGTTAACCCGAACGACGCGGAGCGGAGTTCGGGTAAGCAGTCGAGTGCGGGAAAGACACTTTCCGCATGAGTTAGGAACAATACTTTTTCTACAAGCGTAGGAAACAAATTCATTTTTTCAATTATTTATTCATGCAAATGGAAACAACTAACAAGAGTAACATTTTCTATCCACTAATTATTCGTAATATTTATTGTAAATGTACAATTTGATGCATTATGTAAATTTATAGCGGAAGCCAGAATATTTTTTGAAGATGGCTGATTTCCTGAAGAAGAAGGTAACTCGGGCAATACATTATCGAAAGAAATCGAATGTGCAGGCACAGGCATCAAATCGTCGCCGATCGATATAGACGTGGATGGTTCTAAAATGCACCCGGAAGACGATGTAATGTTCAAATTGAGAATTTTGTTGGACATTTCTTTTTTTCGATTGGTTGAGTCTTCTAAATACCCCTCTGCAACTGAAGTCGATTTCCATCCTCCTAGGCGTTTGATATTAGTTATACCCACACCACAGTCAGCAAGTAAAGTGGCTGAGGAACGCCTGAAGCTGTGACCAGTGTAAAGCTCTGGATTTTGAAGGCGCAGATATACTGCTATTTCGGAGGGTATCTTTCCTATGGTATTGATTCCTACACATTGCACAGTACATTTTCCACTTTTGTAATACAAGAATAAACGACGATGAGGAGTCTCTTTTGGACGTAAATCTACATAATTTCTGTATACGTTCAAAAAATAACCATCATTTGCTTCTTCAGATATCACGAAGGATCTAGAGGAATGATTTTTGGAATCCTTGATATTAACAATTATCAGGTTTTCTTTGTCGTCTATGTCGTCAATGGTGAGTTTTGTCAGCTCTTCTCGTCTGCAAGCACCAGCTAATCCAAAAATTGCTACTAACTTAATCATGAGGTATATGTCATCGGGTGCTTCAGTCATAAATTTTGAAATGTCTTCTTGAGTGAAGATTTTGGCCTTTTTCGGTCGAAAACCAACATTCTGTCTTTTAATGAATGCAATTATTTTGTAAAATTTGCTAATATCCAAATTTTGCTTTACTTTGAATACACTCTTCAACATTGAATATCTTTCCCATAAAGTGTTCGGCTTCCATGTTTTAGACATTTCTAGAAAATATGCCAAGAATACTTCTTCTTTATTTGGTGTTTTCACTTTTTTATTGTTGCACCATTCAATAAAACTCGTGTATTGCTTCTCATACCTTTGTTTAGATTTCGTTGGCAATAACTCTAAGTTCGCATCTGTAGCAGCTTGCACGATTTCTTGTGGAAGTTCTTCATCAGATGAATAATCCATTGTGGCAATGTCACTGAATCGAAAATTTTATATAAGTAACGCTTTGTCTGTCACTCTGACAATTACAAACAAATTTGTGTATTGATCGGCATGACAACATCAATTGTTACCTACTCGTTATCAGATCAATCAAAGCCTATATATAGGGTGATTTTCATAAAAATACATTTTTATTTATCAATATTTGTTCATTTTTTCAATAAATAGTTCAAAATGATGGATGATTTTGAACAAACTCACTTAGTATTGCAACAAAAAAGCTTGAACTTTCATATTTTGTCACCCACCACTTATATTTTACGAGGATATCATATAAATGTTTTTCCCGCACTAGTGTGGGAAAAAATTTCCCGCACTAATGTGGGAAAACTTTTCCCGCACAACTGTGGGAAAATGACACTTTCCAAACTGAATTGCGTGCGGGTAGAGGGTGAATCACGCACGCTTGTAGGAAAATACAGTTCCTCAACCCACAATTCCTCAGTTATCTCGAAGGAGTAGGCAGATTGAGACCTTAGAGAGAACCAGTGACAAGACATGGGGAGTAGGCAGATTGAGACCCCGACGTCAATTCACAAAAACCTAACGTAATTATACCTGAGGAGTAGGCAGATTGAGACCACAGCGTAGAATTACGTTTCAACTTTTCCTTAATTTTCTTTCTTTTTCAGTTCTTGAAAATAACTCCAAAATTGAAGCCGAAATGTCGAATTTCAACAAATTCTAGACGCAGTTCAACCCTCTGACCGCGGAAACCTACCTATATATATACATATATATATATATATTGACACTTTTGTCATCTGGCCCCACGGTAGAGATACTCTGAATTCTTTCCTGACCCATCTGAACGAAGTACACCCTCACATCCGCTTCACGATGGAGATAGAGAGCAATTCGACTATGCCTTTCTCAGATGTACAAATCAAGAAAAATCCCCAACAAGGTTTCTCATATACTGTTCATAGAAAACCTACCCACACAAACCGATACCTCAACTCAAAGTCCCACCATCATCCGTCGCAACTCAACTCTGTCGTAAATACTTTGATATCCCGCTCCATTCGACTAACTGATGACCACAGCCGACAATCCGAACTCCACAACGTGAAACAAGCTCTCCTACAAAATGGCTACAGACCAGACCACATAGAAAGAAACATCCAAAAACAGCTCCAGAAGTCACCAGAAAACAAAATAGAACCACAAGTTGAAGACCGTCCATCCAAAGTTTTCTTCCCTTACATCAAAGGAGTAACAGATAAAATCAGCCGAGTTTTCAGAACAGCCAATATCAAAACCATCTTCACCACAGAGCAAAAACTGTCACACCTCATCAGATCAACGAAGGACAAAATTCCCAACGAAGACCAAGGTATTTACGAAATTCCCTGTTCTACTTGCCCCCATTCATATATAGGAGAAACTTCAAAACAGATCCACTTCCGATCTTATCAACACTCCCTTTCTGTTAGAAACCGAGACACTAGCTCCGCATTAGCCCTTCATTTCATCCAAACAGGTCACCCCATAGATTTTGAGAAAACCAGAACCATCGCCCCAGTACGTTCCAGAACCTCCAGATTCATCACAGAAGCCATCGAAATCGAAAAACGTCCTGATTGCCTGAATATTAAAGATGATAGCCGTAAATTGAACCCCATTTAGAAACCGCTTCTTCCTACCGTAGTCACCAAACCACAACAATTAATTATCCCAATCCAAAACAATCAACATCAGGCAGACACAGGTAGGACGAACGAGAAAACCCGCAAGACACGCCCACTTTCAGGTACCCAAGTACCATTAAATACCGCAGTGCAACCAACATCAGATCGTCTTTTGAGATCAAGGAGTAGGCAGATAGAGACCTTGTTACCTCATCAGACCACGACTCGAGGAGTAGGCAGATAGAGACCTCGAAGTCACTCTCTTGAAAACGTCGAGTTATAAACTCTCAACGCGGTTCAACCCAGGAACTTAGTGATCTACATATACCGGGTGACCACGAGGTGAGGTACGCCCCCCAATTTTTCTATAGTTTTGAAGATACAGGTTTCAAATTTGGCACGTCGATATATTACTCAAATACGCATATTTTGACTCCATAACCGAAAATTCACCACATCCGGTTTAACCGGAAGTGACCCCAAACTTTTTTTTTCAAATGACACCCTGTACAATTTTTTTCATTATCAGGAAGAACACGCAATTTGTGATAACACTGTTCTCCAAAATTGAAAATCGGTTGAAAAATGGCGGAGATACAGTTGATTGTTCAATCGAACAAAGTTGGCCGTGAACATCAAACTCAAATCATCACAACTGACGAACGGCGTCAGCATTTACGAGAGGAAGGTTCGAGGTAAGATACAGCTGAAAATTGAGCTTCCCATGTAATTGCAGCAACCATATTTCCCATCAATTATCAAACATTTCCTCAAAACGGATTAGTACCCATAAAGAAAGGCTCACAACTGCCATTTCTCAAATAGCAACATAAATATATATATAAAGTAAAGTAAAGTATATATAAAGTAGCGACTGTTTGGTAGGTATTTTCTTCTGTAGGGATAGTGGAGCAAGCAGTCAGTTGAAACTTCTCAAATTAAAGTTTTATATCACTAGTTTGAAACTTAATTCATATATATACATATATATTTAGTTATTAAAACTAATATACAAATATGTCAAACAGCACCACTACAGACTATACAATACAAACAGTCAACTATGCACAGTTGTTAAAGAGTCTATATGAAAAATATTCTCATTGTATTGATAACATGATAATTAAAATTAAATAAAAACATGAAAATATTGCTTTGTATAAAGAAATTAAATTATTTTACAAACATATATTAGGGATTGCTTCCTTCCACCAATATTTTTTTAGGCTATTTTTGAAAGAACTGATTTGCGTGCACTTTTTACTTTAGATGGTAAAAATCTTTTGTGAGATTGAGGAATATGGAAATCTCTTCTAGATCTCGTTTCATAGCGATGATATTCAAAATTATAGTATACAATATCTTTCAAGTAGGTAGTCTGGTACACTTTCATTACGTATTTTAAATACAAAAATGAGTGCCTGGCACAATAAAAATTCTTTTACAGACAACCACTCTCGTCTGCTCAACCAAGCATATCCGTGTAAATGGGGAGTCAAATCCACTATTGGCAATATTTCTTCATTTGATTTTCATCAAATATTGCAATATTCTGATGAAATTAAGTTACAAAAAATCATAATAACAACTAAGGATTTGAATCCACCGTTTCAAAAATCGATAAAAAATCCTTGACATCATATTGTTTCATATCAGACTGTCTTTCAGCTGGAATAATCGAGTATTTGAAATCCTAAATCATCTAATTAATGTCAGTACTCTTGTTCATCTAAAGTTTAGGAAAATGAACAACATGAAGTGTTCAACCATTTGAAAAAAATGATCCTAAAGATTCCGACAATCTCGCTCCTCTATTACTGTCGAGTACGATACAAAGATTTCATAACATAACTCCGTTCCGACCATTCTAACCATACCTCCAAGAGATCGATGAAACGAGTTGGTAATTGAACATTCTCCTGATTTCATAAAAGAATTTAATACAATTCAATTTTGAATCCGAATATATGCATACATTTACGCTACCAACATTTGTTGAGCCAGTACATGAGATTATTTCTGAATCAACATCTCAACTGGATTATTTCTTGAAAATGTCAATCAAGAGCCTGTTAGAGGTAGTGGATTTTCTTAAGAGCTATACCGTCGCAGCGAACAAATTTACATTTCGGCAGTCGTCTACTGAACGTAGGCTGTTAGGCTAGGCTAGACTAGGCTATTATAGTGAGGTTGTTGAGTCAATGTTTTCGGTTTTCATTTCAATAATTTTGTATGTTGTTGCCTGTAAGCGACGCGCAGATATATTCAAGGTCATAGCTCTTAAGAAAATCCACTACCTCTATCTTTGGTACTCAACGTAAATATTAGAGTGAAATGATTACGGGGTACACTTCTCTCTTAGCGTTTCCACTAAGTGGAAAAATAATGGCAAACATCTGTCAAAAACAACTACTTCCCTGGCTACTACCACGACGGACATTGAACTACATCTGACAGATATTTGTGCAATGTTCTCCCAAGAAAATCCAATTGCAAGTGCTTGTCTTGTAGTTAAACAGATGATTATCTTTCATTTGGCTGGGAATTACCATCTGCAGACATGCATGTTTCGAGGTTTATTGCCTCTCATCAGTTAAAATTGTTGTTTTGTTAAATTGTTATATCCGTCAACCGGTTGCACCCCTACGTGCAACCCTCAAATGTCAGAGACTTGTGCAAGCTAGGGGAAGACGTAGCCCTTACCTTTTAATACGTGTGATGCCATGCACAAGACCGGTGGCAATGCTGAGATTCGAACTCACGCTCTCTGGCTTATGAGGCGAGGACTCAACCCGCACACCACCGCGGCCAATAGGGTAAATATTATAAATTACTGTCGAGTACAATACAACGATTTCATAACATAACTTCGTTTCGACCATTCTAACCATACCTCCAGAAGATCAATGAAACTAGTTAGTTATAAAACATTCTCCTGATTTCATGAAAGAATTCATTACAGTTCAATTTTGAATCGGAATATATGCATACATTTAAGCTATCAAAATTTGTTGAGCCAGTATATGAGATTATTTCTGAATCAACATCTCAACTGGATTTTTTTTTTGAAAATATCAATCTGATATTCAATTCCATATCAGTCCATCTTCCGGCTCGCTTAATATAAATAATTTCACAACTATTTCTTGCGTAAATTTTATATTATCAAATATTGAACTCTTCAAGAACTCGTTATTATGCAGCTGGTACTGTTGCAACATTCTGATGATCTCTCGGTCTATAGAAAAAATTCTGAAAAACTTCAAACTGGATGAAATTCTAATCATTGTAACTGCGCGTCTACTGCAGTCCTTTTCTGCTATGAAACGATACAGATGGAATAGCATTCTATAATTTTCCTGATAATCTTTCTTACGGCAACTAACTTTTTGTATAAGCGTACGTGATTTACCTCATACCCGTACGCAATTTACTTTGGGAAATGCCATTTCCTCACACTGATAGACTACAAGCCCTGGCCAATTTTGGGGGGGTCATTTGACCCAGCATGAATTATATTCAGAATTATAGTGCAATACGAAACAACTCCTTTCTGCACTGTGCCGTCAGTTGTGAGCGGTGCGGATGAGTACGCAGGTCAAAAAAACTTTCCATCCAGAGGAAGAATTTTTCGATAAAAGATTCTTGGATGATTTATTACTGTACGGCATTTGTACAATTGAATTCGTATAACTACATAGATTAATTTTTTAGCAACGCCGTACATATTTGCCGGTACAGGGGTGGGGAGCCCCGCACGTAAATTTATACATAGACCTGTATGTTTCAAGATCATTGGAAAATGTACGGTATCGGTTCCATGTTATTATTCAACATATAAAATGATTTTCAGAAATTATGTCGTCTAAAAATTTTGGTGCAAAAAATAAATAAAAAATAATATGAAAAATTACCTCAATTAGGGGGGTTGAATCTAATATTGTTCAAAGAGAGGTTATAAATGCCGTACGGCAACCGGTTTATAGGCTAAATATTTTTGTTTTATGTGACAGCAGGTTACAATTGAAGGAACTAAATAAAAATATTTTTCGGCTCCGGGCGAAACGAACATAGTCCGAAAAGAGAAAGAATAACGGACTAAATATCGATATTTACTCTTTGAACTCCGCAGACTCTATCCAAAATGGATGGTCTGATCATAGGGATCCATAGAGGAATGATGGATAAAATCATACCAGCTTGCAGAAATCTTAGCCGGACAAATGCAGAAGGCCGTCATCCTTGGTTCACTATAAGGCTACTCAGGGTATATGATTCTCAGACCCAGTAATCACTCGCCCAACTGACATTTTAATGCAAAAGTTGGTCTTATTTATCATTTGTACCAGAATATCGATGATAGTTGAATTTTTACTAGTTCCTTGGTGCAAATTGGATACCTATTCAATCTGTATATATGTCCATAATAACTATCAGTGTGATATGGAAGGAAATTATTGAATCAATTAATTAGTTATTGGTAAACTATTAAATGATACAAATATTCAAGTTTACGATCACTTTATCATAAAACGTGATTTTTTAAATTTAGGTGGCTATGATTCTGAATTTAAGCGTTTGTTCTGATTCTTAACAACTTTTCTAGATAAACCTTTTTGATAATGTCAAAAATAAGGGTAGTTTGTACCTGATCAAATTTCCTATTTTTTGTTCAACCCTGTATACCGTTTAGAAATTAAAAATTCTGATAACTTTCGTGCAAGTTTTTGCATTTCACCAAATTTTATGTGGAACAAAATTTTCTGAAAAATGGATAAAAACAAGTTTTCTCCAAACTTTTTGAATCTCACTGTATACCAATTCTAGTCGTATAGAACTAGTTTTTTTGTACGGCATAGAGTTTTTCTTAACAATTGCTATACTTACTAGTAAAACATATATACGCCGTAAAAAACAAATTACCGTAAAATTACCCTTTTCAGAGGGAAATAAAATTTCCCGGTCAACCATATAAAATGTACGGCATAACAAAAAATTACATCGTTCCATAGAATAGTATTCAGATAATTGAGTTTGATGTTGTATCAAATGGCCCAAACTATACTAGTTAGGGGTGGGGGGTTAAGTGCGGGGCTCCCCACCCCTGTACCGGCAAATATGTACAGCGTTGCTAAAAAATTGATCTATGTAGTTATACAAATTCAATTGTACAAATGCCGTACAGTAATGAATCACCTGGATTCATAAGAAAAATTTGCGAAAAATAAAAAAAATTCCTGGTTTTCAGTACCGTTCGTTTTGTACGGCATTAGGTCCTATTTGATTATTTTTCAGTTATCTATCATCTTGAGAAATGCCGTCCAAGAATCTTTTGTCGAAAAATCCCTCTTCTGGATGGAAATTTTTTTTGACCTGCGTACTCATCCGCACCGCTCACAACTGACGGCACAGTGCGGAAATGAGTTGTTTTGTATTGCACTATAATTCTGAATATAATTCATGCTGGGTCAATTAATCCTCCCCCAAAATTGGCCTGGGCTTGTAGTCTATGATGCGGGAAAAAGTTCCCCGCATGCTAACATTGATTCAAATGAGTGTTCCCGCACGCGAAAGATTGTTCAAGAGCGCTACATAAGATTTTTTAATGCGCTTGTAGAAAATATCTTAATCCTACCTTCTTCTATACCGTTTACAGAAAGCACTAAGTTCAAATGTTATAGAAATTCAATTTTTGATAGGATTCAATCGCTATATTTAACTTTATCAATTGTATTGTCACGCTAAAGTACAGTTTAAGCATAATTCGATTCTATTCATTTATGTTTCTGTGCTTGTTTATTATTAAGAATTATCTTTGGGATATATTGCTTTTCTGCCGATAAATATGGACCCCAATTTTGTTCCAGGTTTCGACAACGTCGAGCGAACTGCAGGTTTTGACTTTGAAACAACAAAAATGATTCTCGGAGATTTGGCTCTATTTCATGCGGTTTTCATCTCATACAGAATCAAAGAACCCGAAGAATTTGAGAAACATATGAAACCTCATTTCCATGATTACATGCCTTTTGAAGAAGGAGTCGATCTCGTTCGAAAACTGATTACACTCATCATAGCAGAAGATGAAGAAATCGCTCATCTTGCCTCCAAAGTAAATCCTTGGGGATCAGTTTCCCGAACGACACAAAGAGAACCATTTGCTACAGTAATCCACACAGACTTGTGGGTAAACAACATGATGCAGAAATTCGAAAATGGTCGGCCCACTGCCAACAAGTTGGTAGATTTCCAAGTATATACCTATGGATCCCCCGCTGCAGATCTGTTGTTCTTTTTATGGACTAGTGTTTCAAAAAATGTCCTAGAAAAAAATCTGGACTATTTCATCAAGTATTATTACGATCGTCTCATAGAAAAGTTGGCGGAACATCAGTGTGATGTAACTCGATACACTTTTGATAATTTTTTGAAAGAACTACTATTGGAAAGTGATTTTGAAGTTGGCCATATATTATTCTTCATAGTGTTAACGATCAATGGAAACCATGAATTGAAAATGGATGGAGGTCAATCCGAATATGAACAACTGGCATGCATCAGACCACAAACTAAAGAAAAGGTCTGGTATTTCGTTAGAGAATGTGCCAAGAGAGAATGGTTGAAGTGATGCGGGTATAATATATTCGAGATACATCTCAACTCATTATTATTCATTTGAAATGTTAATCGGAAAATAATCAATCTACTTTTCATTTCTGTTGTTTTCTTCATATTTAGTTTCGTTAAAGCTCAGTCAGAGTGCCAGGTGACGGTATATCGAGAAAATAACAACCGGGTCGTAATGATGGAACGTAAATAATTGATCACACGTTGTTATTACCCAGTAAAATACCTGGGTGTAATAATCGACCAAAAACTGACATGGAACAGCCAAATCAACCACATTTATTGCAGGCTATAGCGGCAAGCTGTATATGCCGCAGAGTCTTCGGTAAGACATGGGGTCTGAATCCAAAAATAATAATAATAATAATAATAATGAACGGCTTTATTATTTTCAATATTGTGACAAAGAAAAAAAATATTTCACTTGAAGAAATATCCTGAAAATAAAAGGCGGAATTCAATTTTTGTGGAGACAAATCGCCACAGAACTTGTTCTTCCATTCAACCTCACAGTATTATTTATCAAGTAATAGGTATCAGATAAATTCAGTGTGAAAAAAAAAATCAAAAGTAAATGAAAAAAGATTACAATAAGTATAATAATTATGACTAATAGTAATGAAAGTTGTTTTGACATGTGGATAGGAATTCCCGTCAATATGCTCATAATGATGACTTATTATTTGGATTGATTTTGTAACATGTGTGATCTCCAGTGATTTTTGAAACGTGAGATTTAATTGTTTTTGGGATGCTATTATAAAATCTGCTGATTTGGAATGAGAAGGAACGCTTGAATGTTTCTGTTTTGAATGAGGGGGTGTCTGGGAACCACAGGAGCAATATGTACATGCACTACTGCAGCTCTAGAGACAATGGTAAACCTTCCACCATTGCACCTATCTGTAATGAAAGAAGCAGTAAATAGTGTCTTCAGGCTGTGCCAGACAAAAACTTAAAAGCAGGCAATTTAATCCGACATCATAAGATTTTGGAATACAACTCTCTAGAAGCCATGTCTAAACCGACCGATATCATGGTACAGCGACAGCGAAAAATGTAGATTTGAGCGAGTTTTACATGATTTTTCAGGTTTTCCCGGATTTTTCGACATTTCCATCACTAACTTTTGAATGGCAGGATTCAAAAATACTATTTTTCAACAGCCTTAGCTAAAGTTCACGTTAATTTTGACTACCTGCTAAGTCTACTTACAGGTGCAACATTATTAAAAGTCTTGGACTTGTAGGTCCCATATCCCCAAAACTACTCATAGGATCTTTTTGCGCTCGTGGGGATTTTTGTTCGGGTGCTGAGAACTTTATTTTCCCAAAGTAACAGCAAATTCGACAGAGGGCCAGATTTGTACATTTTCCATTTGACTAAAATTGAAGTTGGGGGAATATCATCCCAGCCAACTCCCTGCAACCACAACTCTTTCATGATTAATTTTGCGAATAGAGTTACTGGTGACAAGAACCCTAGCGGATCAAAAATTCGAGTGATTTCTGATAATATGTGACGCTTGGTAGGCGTTTCCTCAAAAAGATTGACAGAAAATAAAAAAATATCTGAAATGGGATTCCATGTCAAACCTAGAACTTTAATAGTTGATTCATTATCCTTATCCATTGAATAAGATTTATTATATAAGTAATCTTCTGGCAAGTTATGTAAAAAGTCACTATTATTACTTGACCATTTCTTTAACGGAAAACCACCCCTTTCACATAAGGAAATCAACTGACTTTGCAATCTTAATGATTCTTCTAACGAATCGCACCCACCTATAACATCGTCAACGTATATATTATGAGATAATAAAATTTGCGATGTCAATGGATAATGTGATTGTTCATTTTGTGCCATTTGTGCCAAGGTGCGAAGGGAAAGCCATGGGCTAGATGCTACTCCGAATGAAACCGTTCGCAAGCGATATTCAAGTAGGGGTTCACTAGGCCTCCAAAAAATCCACTGAAAGTCTCTGTCTGCGGGTTGAAGTAAGATTTGAAGGTACATACGACTAATATCTGCGGTAAATGCAATCGGATGCAGTCGAAACTTCAAAAGTATTGCCAAAATATCTTTCTGTAATTTAGGCCCTTTCATCAACATGTCATTTAATGACAAATCATTAGCGCATTTTGCGCTGGCATCGAAGACGATTCTAACTTTGGTAGTGGTGCTATCTGGTTTGAAAACACAGGTATGCGGTATATAATAAGAAGGGACTTTGGATATTTCGGAATCAGAAATTTTTTCCATATAATTACAATCGATATACTCCCTAAAATTTTTTTAATATTCACGATATAAATTTTGATCACCTTCCAATCTTTTTTCAAGACTGTTAAATCGGCGCAAAGCAATTTCCTTTGAATGATCAAAATTGAACTTAGCGGATTCTTTGAACGGAAGAGTCACCATATACCGTCCATTCTCTATACGAGTTGTAGTATCTCGAAATATTTGTTCACATTTTTTATCCTCTACAGAGAGCGTTCAATCAAATGGCACCTCTTCGATTTCCCAAAATTTCTTCATTACATTCTCTAAATGCGCGATTTGTACAATATTCAAAAATGAGTTAACTATTTTATGTTGTGCAAAACCGACTTTCCCAAAAAGAATCCACCCAAATGTGGTATTGAATGCGGTAGGTAAATTTGCATTACCAAGGATACGTCCATCTAAAAGAATTTTTTGAAATATTTCATCGCCTAAAAGTAGATCAATTGGTGCGGGATTGAAAAATGTTGGATCAGCTAACATCATATTCTTTAAGTGACCCCAAGACGAAGGATCAATATCAAAATTCGGCATATTTGAACAAATATTTTCAATTACTATTGCATCAAAAGCTAAAGTCGTATGCTTCACTCCGGTGGGCTGAAATTGCTTGGACTGAAAATAAATCTTTCTCGAAAGCTGTACGAACAGCTTCCTCGCATCTAGGATTTCTGTGGTTATCTCTTTCATTGAACCCAGATTACTTATGATATTAGATTGATGATCATTGAAATTGATTGAAATTTCTTCCATGACTTTATATCGTTTACGAAATTCGGAATGAATTTTACTGTGAATAGTAGCTGTTTCAGCTACCTGTTTCTCTTTATTTCAGTGTTTCGTAAGACTTTCAACTTCTTGATTTTATCAGACATTTTTGAAACAAAACTTAATACCAAAATATAAAATTTGTTACGATAAATTAATGCAAAGAACGGACCTGGCTAATAAATTCGTTACAAAAAACTCTACTTTGCCGTCGAGTCCAAGTGACCTTGAATTTATTTGTGAAATGGATGGTCGAAGCAATTATATTTTAGTGATATTAATGAATTCAATTGAATAACAAGAAAAAAAACAATAATTTCAGGAATTCTTGGCTCGAAGGACCAAAATGTGGCGGTTTAAGTAAAAACAATACAAATTTTGAATAAAATTCGAGAAAGTAACTTCCACCTACCTGGTTGATCCCAGCTCTCAAAAAAAAAACTTCTTCAAAGTTCGTAAAGGTACGGCGGAGTGCACTCGCGAAATATTTGGTTTGATTTAAGGAGAAGAATGCGGTATATCACTGACGTGATGAAGAATAATTAATTCTTCTGTAGAAAAAGTAGCGTAGCGATGCAAAATTCACTGTTGCCTCGCTTGATAGCTGTAGGTATGTCTTTCGGTCTTCTTCCGCACATGCGTATGGTGGAAGTTTCCTTTCATAAACACGTAAATTTACTTAAACAATTTGAAAAGAGAATAATTGCTTCGACCATATGCATTTTGTTTTTTATAATAATATATAACTTCACATTCAATAAAATTAAAATTAATTTTGAATAAGACGTGTACAAATATTAATTAATAGAGATATGAGGGACACCTCAACACTGGTGCTCAGGTAAATATTCTTCCTTTAACGTTATTCAGCAAAATGGGCAATGAAACGTTGAAATCTTCCAAGTTAATTTTAGAAACATATAGAGGTTTACCTTGGGTAAATGGTATAAAAAATATTAAGAATTTGTTTTGTTGATAATAATTCGGTACTTTTATTAGGATTGAAGTCTTGTACAGATCTTAAATTGGTAAAAAGAATTGATTTTGTAAAAAATGTTGTGAGGTGTGAAAAAGTAAAATTTTAAAAATTAATGAACATTTTTTTACAGGTAAGTTTAAAGATAAATGAAAAATTGTATTAGATCAAAATGCTGAACCAATTGTTAGGCCTCCTAGGCGTGTTCCAATGACAATTAAATAAAAATTTAAAACCACTCTGGATGATTTAGACAAAAAAATATTATTGAAAAAGTTTGAGGAGGTGTCAACTGGGCCAGCAATTTGGTAATTGTAGAAAAACCTGATGGAATCCTCAGACTGTGTTTAGATCCTTGTAATTCAAATGAGGTAACAAAAATAGAGTATTACTTTATACAAAAAGTGGAGGAAATATGCACGCAGCTTACTGGTAAGGACTATTTTTCAGTTTTGGATCTGAAGGATGGTTTTTATCATGTAGAATTAGATAAAAAATCTATCAATCTGTGTGTGTTCAGTTCTCCATTTTGATATAATAAATTCTTACGATTTCCATTTCAAAAATTTTGGTGATATACAGGGTGTCATAATTTATTTTGATGATATTTTCATTTGTGCTGAATAAAGTTTTTGAAAGGGCTAGAATGTTAAATATGAAGTTTATTCCGAATAAATTTCAATTCACAGTCCAGCGTGTTAAATAATTGAGTTTAACGTTTTCTGAAAATGGAGTGGAAGTAGATGAAGAAAGAGTAAAGTCTGTAATCGACTTGGCGCCACCAAAAAATTAAACTGAACTTCAAAAAATATTGGGAACTTATTATTTTAGAAATTTCATTCCTACCCTTGCTGAACTTACTGCTTCTCTTAAAGATTTGTTGAAGAAACATGTTATATTTTCTTGGACAGATTATCATGATAAAGTTTTTATCGAAATGAAAAATTTGCTGTCTAGAGCCCCTGTACTAAAAAACTTTGATGATAAAAAAGAAAAAAACATTCAAGCAGATGCTTCTAAAAGAGGATTTAGTTGTTGTTTAGTTATATATAATTTGGTAGTCAAATATATGCCTGGAAAGTTTTTACATGAAATTTTAAAAAAGAAATTATCAAGGATGATCCATCCATGTTGGAAAACATAGTATGAATTCTATAACTAAAATTTCACATAAAAGAAAAACAAAGTTTCAAGAAGAAACTGAAAAAGATTTTGTTTTGAAAACTGTTGTTGGTTATTGTAAAGACGGTTGGCCTAATAGTAACAAAATTAATGAACAAGTAAAAAAATCAAAGGTACATACCTTTGAGGAATGAGCTACATGTCATAGATACTATTATTTCTCAATAATAGAATTGTGGTGCCACATTCATTACGTCATTATATGTTGAATTCATTACATGAAAGTCATTTTGGGGTGATTAAAATAGAAAGTAGAGCTAGGGAAATCTGTTATTGGCCATCAATTAATAGAGATATTGAAGATTATGTCGCAAGATGCAACATTAGTGAAAATTTCAAACCTAACAGTATTAGGGAACTTATGATTTCCCATCAAGTACCCAATAAGCCTTTTTCAAAAATTGCTGCTGATATTTGTGAATTTGCAAAGTTGAATTATCTGATTATTTTTTATTACTATTCAAAGTGGCTTGAAATTGCCCCAATAAAAAATTAAACTGCCGAGGAAGTGATCAGTAAGTTTAAAATTTGTTTTGCTACACATGGTGTACCTGATTTGTTGTTTTCTGATAATGTACCATTTTCTGCTTTCAAAATGAGAAACTTTGCAAAAGAATAGTAGTAGTCCTCGATATCCTAGAAGTACTGGATGTGCAGAAAGTGGAGAAATGATTGCAAAAATATTAAAAAAAATTGTGATTTGAGTCTAGCTTTATTGAATTATGGAGTGACTCCTATTGAAGGTAAAGGTTTGTCACCTGCTCAACTGAGTATGAATAGAAGTTTGAAAACAAAAATACCTATTAATGACAATTTGTTGAAACAAAATTGTGTGTCGTCAAGTAATGTTCATGGCAGACTAGTTAAAAAACACTTACTTACAGACCTTCAACATGGCAAAGTTTGTAGAGAAAAAAAAAGGGTTCAATGTTGGACAAAATATCACTATTAAAAGAGAGATAGTGTAAAGACGGAAGACTTTTTTTATTTTTTTTTTTCGCGGTAGAAATGTGTCCTACAAATAGGCCGCTATCTTCGAAATAACTTGAGATCGCTAAAATGATATTTGTATTTTTGTTCACGAGACCAAACTAAGTGAGTGAAACATTTTTTCATGGCTCTCTGCTAGTAGTTATACCAAAGAGACAAAGTTGAGTTCCACTTCCGGTATAACCGAAAATTGTAGACAACTGAAAATATTTTTTTCTACAAGCGTGCGTGTTCCGCCCTATTTCCGCACGCAATTTAGTTTGAGAGGTGTCATATTCCCGCACTAGTGCGGGAAAAATTTTCCCGCACGCTAATGTCACTTCAAGTGAGTTTTTCCCGCACTAGTGCGGGAAAAAGTTTTCCCGCACGCGAAAGTTTGTTCAAGAGCGTTACATAATTGTTTTTTAAGCGCTTGTAGAAAAAATCTTGATCCTAACTCATACGGAAAGGTACTCTCCCGCACTCGACTGCTTACCCGAACTCCGCTTTGCGTCGTTCGGGTAACGGCAGTCTCATGCGGGAATAGTACTCTTTCCGTACTTGTTAGGATAATAACTATTCCTACAATCGTGCGTGATTCACTCTATTCCCGCATACTGCTTGCAATTCAGTTCGAGGGGTGTAATTTTTTAATTCAATGACGAGAGCTCATCGTCCGTGGACAGCGCTGTTTCGTAGTTTCCTACATACACACTCTATTCACTACAGATTCTGTTTGCGATCCTCTTAACGCACGAGAAACTTAAATGAGTCTTGGGAACAACGAATTGCTATTGTAGATCTACGTTTGGATTCCATGACTCATTACAAAATAAATTTCAGTAAATGTCACAAGTTATTTTTCATTTATACTGTCTGCTGCGTACTGGGGTAGTTTGGGTAAAATAACGAGACTTATAATAATCTATGCTTCTATTTTCTTTCCAAAACTAATAATGGCTCGTCGTGAAATATATTCATATCGAGCTCCGAGCGATAAATAATAAAAAGTGGTAACATAAAAACTAAGTAGACAGAAATACAAAAACGTTGGTAGGTATTTCTATCTGAAATGAAGTACAGAGACTGGACAATTGTATTAATAAATTATATACCGAGTAATTAAATATTAAGATATCAATATATCACACTGTCTTTGCCCTAGGGTACAGGCACATAGTGCATTGGTTTCAGTTTCGAAAGAACCTCATAAAGCCGTGCTGATGTGCAGGAAACTACGAAACAGCGCTGTCCACGGATGATGAGCTCTCGGAATTGGATCGAAAACACTTTATTCGCTTTATATTTATATGAAAACAATGGCTGTAGACTCACCTTGAAGCACACCATTAGAGAAAATGGCATTGTTAAAACAACGACGACCCATGATAAAATGGTTAGGATTTTGCCACAGGTTTTGGATTCCTCGATTACGTGTTCAGCTGAAAAAAAAAAGTCATTCAAAGATTTTACCTAATGAAACAATTTGAAACAGATAAATTATTCTCGCAGTGACAATTTAAAATTAATAATCGCTTCTTATCTTAAGAAGGCAAGGTAATATCAGGAATCAGTCGAAACCATCTCCGTGATATCGACGAGAAGCTAATTAATTTGACTATTCAGCCACCCTCACTCACTACCATAGCTCCTGTCAGCCCCACCAACAAAAAATTACGAATGATGTTTCAAATGCCAACTTTTTGGTGACGTGACGTCATGGTGCCAGAAAACTCAAAAATCTGTGTATGTAGGAAACTATCACATACAGGGACAGACTGGAACATTTTCAATATAACTGATGAATACAGAGGAAATAAAAGCTTCCAATTTACATACAAATTATGTGGAAGCCATTGAAAATTCAACCTTCCTGCATTATCTTTCAGATACATGCATTTAAACCAACATATTCTCTCAATCAACTTCAGATCATAACTGAATGTTAAAGATAAATCCAGTACGTGGAATGAGTAAAAGTAGGAACAAATTGTGTGAAAATGAAGAGTTTTTTCTTCATGACGCAAAGTAAATCCAGCATGGGTTTTTTTTCATAACTGAACAATCAAATATTTGATTCCTGAGCATACTGAATAATGGAATTAAATAAAAGTTTCATTAAGTATTTGGGTAACTATGAAACGATCCTCATATCACGACACATACCCAGGTCCGAAAAGGAATGAGGGTGAATATCGGCCAAAAGCCAGTCTTGTTCAAAATGTGGACTGGGTAAGTTGTTAGTATACTGAGAGTAACGTCTTCTAGTAAAGATAGATATCACGTGACAATTGGATTTGTTTAACACCGCTCCTCATAAATCGAATTCAAAGTTTAAAAACATCCTAATGAAAATATGTTTTACTGTGTACGAGAATAAATGAGAAAACTGGAACTTCCAGATCCAAAATACCAGATGGAGTTGGTTCAAAGTATACAAAAACACTTTTATTACCACGTCATTTTAACGCAAACAAACGTTTTAACAAAAGTTCCTTGAAGTTGATGAAAATTCTTAGCCCCATCTAATTTCTTTAATGGAGAATAAACAAGCACACATTCACTAAAATTTATGATTTGCATATGTTTCATAAAATATATGTAGTACTTTGAAACAATCTCATTCTGCTGTGATCCATGAAGAACTCCATATTTCTTAAACACCAGAAGAAAATAATTTTTGGTAAGCCCAAACAAATTTGGTACATAAAATTCTGGCCGGCAGTCTTGGAAAGAAATTTAAGTTCCGATGATATATTTTAATTTCACTGACTCCTTCACAAAACTTACATGAAACTTATTTCTCAAACCGTTCCATACTTGAATTGTGCAACACAACGATTTTATTTAGAAAATTTCACACCCAGCACTTTACAATTAAAAGCCTGTATTTTGTATCGTTACTATAGAAACTAGGAGAATTTCCAGAAACTTTTCTTCTCCTTTTGGTGAGGAGCATGGAATTAAACAATATACATTATTGATATTAGTAAGAGATTTGGGCCGGTTCTGGGCCTCCCCCACTACTATGACGCCATCAGTGACCTTGTGGTGACCTTAATAATAATAATAATAATCTTTATTCAGCGAAATATACATTTTCCAGTTCAGTATGTCAAGATTTGCTGAAAAGGCGAAGTTCATCTGTTGCTACGAAAGCACGAGATGGTCTACCACTTAACCTGCGTACATAGGTACCAAAATATAAAATAACAGTATATAAAGATAACAAATAAAAATAAAGTGAATTTTCTCACCAAACAAGAATTTTAAAGAAAAAGTATAAAGTGTTAAATACAAAATTACCAGTTATAAACAATTGAACTATCAAAATGTATGATATTGAGTATAATAATAAAGCGAACGACAGAGTTCTAGATAAGGGAGGATTTCAGGAGTTCTATGTAATTCTTTCGAAATGTATTGAGGTTTTTATTTTTCAGATCATTCGGAATGGCATTGTAAATAGAGGATATAGTATAGGAAAAACTGCGTTCATATAAAGATGTTCTGTGAATTGGAGGTGTTATAGTACCTTTCGATCTGATATTCAGGTTATGTACATTAGTTCGAAATATGATTTTTCTGTGAAGGTATGACGGGGTTTTTGTTTAAATTATTTTATGGTAAAGAGTGGCGCAATGTAGTTTTCTACGAGATTTCATATTCAACCACCCAGCTTCTTGGAGTTTATGGCTGATTGGTTGACGTCTGCGAACACCATAAATAAAACGAAGGCAATAATTCTGAATTTTTTGGACTCTTTGTGCATTTGCAGCAGTGATACAGGGACCAAGAACAGTATCACAATGCGTGAATGTGGACAAAACTAAGGAATCACACAGCATTTTTTTTTAATTCACATTTAGCGATGCACGAGAGCTATACAAAATTTTCAATTTCCAAATACTCTTCCGAATACATTCTGAAATATGTTTGTCAAATCGTAACGAATGATCCATCCAAAGGCCTAAGTTTCGAACAACTTCGCAGAACTGAACAGGAATATCATTTATCTTAATGGATATTATTTGCGAATAAAGCGATTTATCAGTGGGTTTACCGAATACGATGGCATTACATTTTTTGGGATTCACAGAAAGACAGTGATCTTTAGATATTTTGTAAATTCTGTCAAGGTCATCGTTGATTTTCAGACAGCTATTTACAATATCAGAAGAAGGGAAGGAATACATTACCTGGGTGTCATCAGCGTACATTTGTATATAGCAATCGGAAACACACTTTCTGAGAAATCCAGTGTAAATAGTGTATAGTATAGGTCCCAAAATGGATCCCTGCGGCACGCCACATGTCAGATCTTTAATGTTCGAAAGTCTGTTATTTAGAAAAACTCTTTGTTTCCTACCATCTAAATAGTTATCAAAAAAAGCAACGGATTTATCGGAGAGTCCAATAAATCGCAAAATGTGTTTGAGAGCAGTATGATTTAGAGTATCGAAGGCTTTCGAATAATCCAGAAATACCAAAACGTTAATCATGCCGGAATCAGTTGCTCGAAATATACGATCGGTAACATTCAGGAGTGCCGTTGCGCAACTGTGTCCCTTTCTGAATCCAGGTTGGGTAGGCGGAAGTATATTATTATTATTCAGATACTCCACTAATTGAGTTTTTATACCACTTTCTAGCATTTTCGAAATGACGGGTAGGATACTAATTGGCCTTAAATCCTTGAAGTCAAGGACCACATCAGACTTGGGTAGAGGTATTACATGAGCTAATTTCCATTGACTGGGGTAAACTGAGTGCTCGATACAGAAGTTTACAATTAGCATAATATATTCGATGATAAACGGACAACACAATATAATAAAATCTATGTTAAATCAGTCTTCTTTGGTTTGAGTTTTTAAAAACAGACTTTATTCACATTTATTGCAATATGGAAATATTGAATTTTACAAGTGAAATTATAATGGTTTAAAAACTCGTACTGATTCAAATCTACTAAACTACTTGGTTTGAAGACTGGAAAGACTTGAACGACTTGAATCCGGTCTCCTCGACTTTTATAGGTTCGGGAATGCTGACTGGATACTGCGTAGTGTCTATTATTCCACGAAGACCTTCAAATGTGCTGAGGAATATCCTCTATCTTCTGCGTAGTAGATGATGCAATGTTTATAGTGTATGACGCAATTCCGGGATAAAGGGCTCATTCAGGAATCGGATATAACAACTCCCCCCTTGAAAAGAAACTTGATGCGGTGCTGCAACTTTCACATCAAGCTAATGATTTATTGGAGTTCAATTCTATACTTTCTTCTTCTCTTTCATCTAAGTGGATACTTGGTCTTCTTTTTGAAGGTAACAATCTTCGAAGGGATGCAAAAGTTCTTCCTGTTCTTGGAGTGGTGGAGGTGGATTATTTCTTGATGTCATAATTCCAATTTTCACTGAACGTCTATTTTTGCATTTACAAAATATGTAAAGTAAAATTACAAAGACAATTATTACAATTGTGAGAATCGTAAACCATGAAACATGTTTCCTCACAAAGGGTTCATTAATAATTTGATCAAGTTGGTCAGAATATTGATTTAATTTATGTTGAGCAATATTTAAATTATCAACATTTAATTTGCTCAATTTCAAAGGCTTTAATTTTGGAAGATTTTCTTTATTTGGTACATCACTGCAACATTGATATGGAATCAAAATTGGATAACTTTTATAAGTAATATTCTTTTTTTGAGTAACAAAGTATTTTGCATATACTCTTGTATTTCCAATAAATGAATTACAATTAGGTTCCAGTTTCAAAATTGAATTCGTTTTAATTACTTTTGTGACAATATCTTGTTTTTGACAATTAATTGTAACAGCCAAAGGATCTGATACAGTTATTAACCAAGTATTCTGTTGAATTTCAAAAACATTATAATCCTTTGCAAAAAGTAAGGAAGTTGAACACATTCTAGGGAGTTCTAGTAATGGTCTCAAAATTTGAGCTTCACAAATTGCATTGCTATCAATTGGATAAGAAATAACATTTTCACATATATGACAATTATAAAAAAGTAACTTACACTGATCTAAATTTTGAAAAGCAGTGTACATCATAGAATCATCATCTTTTGCAATATAATTTTCATTTGTTGGTAAAATATGATGTAACCCTGTTCTGTTACCTAGGATAGGAATGGGGTACAATCGGTAAACAGTATAGATTTCAGGTTCAACTAAGGGAATTTTCAATACAAAAATTATCCTTGAATCTGCTTAAAAAGCTTGTAATTCAATAATATCTAAGTATTTAGATACTGATGAAAGTTTCGCGGGAAAGATAAATAATTCTTTTGAATTGTTTGTGTTATTTCTTGAAGACATGATACTAAGTCATTGGGTTTAATTATTGAAGTATGGATAATATGTAGTCTAGCAAACGTAATTGCATTGAGAATGTCATTCAAATAATTTTCCAAAAATGTATAACTTTCCAATAGTTGTTCACAGATTTCGATGGTTTTCAACTTTGCATCAACCATTGCTAAATGGTCTGAAAGATCATAAATTGAAGTTTCAATTTGTTTTATATCTTCATTAAATGTTTCTTCATCTACTTGCAATTGTTGAATGGTACTATTAAATTCTTTTATTACAGAAGTTGTAACTGAAATTTGGTTTTTGAGTAAATTTTCAATTTGGTGTTCATCCCTGTATATTTTGTTAATACAATTGTTAAAGTATTCACCGTCACTGGCATCTGAATTTCCAGTAAGGGCTTTCCAAATTGATCCAGCGCCATTTATTAAACCTCTTTTATATCTTTTGTTATAATCATTCGAATCAACTTGAGATTCGTAATACTTTTCCTCTACTTGATGAGAAATTTTATTCAACAGACTAATATGCGTACTGATTTCTCCATTAAAATATTTCATTCTCGGATTGTTTGTTTCTATAAGTTCAATCAAGTCATTTAATATTCTTGCATTATGATCAATAGCTTCTTTTACTTGTGCCATATCTTTTACTACTAATAAAGTCCATTTTTCATTTGAAATTTTAATATCACCTTGTTCATGGTAATATACTCCTACTGAGTTATTAATAGGTGTTAACTTATACTGAGCGTTAACAATGTGGATGACTGCTAACAGGAGAAGAATCATTCTTGATCTGAATTTTCTTTTTCTAGATTTTCCTGATCTGAAACAAAACATGGTTTCAGTCTATCAAAATTTACTTTTGAATTTTGATTTGTTTCAGGATTCTTAAGCATGGCTGAATTTTGAAACACTTCGATAATTTCGAAAGGTCCATTAAATTTATTTTCTAATTTATTCTTTATTTGGGATTCTTTAACAAAGACTTTATCTCCAATTTTAAAAGATCGAGTTTTATGATGGATATTTTCGTCAAATCGTTTTTTCGCATTTTGTTTTCTCCTTTCAGTATTTTCACGAGCTACTGTATAATAATATTCCATTCTATTATTAAGATCTCTTATATATTTGGTTAAAAGATCTTTTTGATTATATGTAGTTTCAGGGGGTCTACCTGAAGTGTGTCCAAATATCAACTCATAAGGACTGAATCTATGAGTTTTATTTTTACTGTTGTTGTAAGCAATAACAGCAAGGGGTAAGATTGACAGGGGATGTTCATTAGGATTTTCTATCTTATGAACTCGTAACATTTCGACAAGGGTGGCATGAAATCTCTCTAGTGAACCATTTGATTGTGGATGGTCTACACTATAAATTGTAATCTTTATGTCGTATAGTGTACAAAGGTCTTTTACAATGTGATTATTAAACTCTTTACCTGAATCTACGTGGATTCTAAGTGGAGTTCCATAATGTTGGAAAAATACAAGTAAAGTACTAGCGACTGATTTTTGCGGTTTTGTCAGGTATTGGATATGCTTGGGTGAATTTAGTTAATTCGCATCTCAGTGTGAGAATATAATTTTGTACTGGAATTTCTAAAATATCAACATTTACTCTTTCAAAAGCTGTTTTGGGAGTTTCTGTTATAACAAGAGGATTCTGTAAATTTTGTCGACATCTTTTCGCTTTTTGACAAATTTCACAAGCTTTATGATATTTTCAACATCTTTTGTGATGCCTGTCCAATTATATTTTTCTCTTATTCTTCTCAAAGTTTCATTTATTCCACGATGCAAATTCTTTTTACCATTGTGGTATTGATCTAATATTATTGGTATTTCATTTTCGTTGGGGGTTCGAACTAATATTCTCTTTATCTGCTAGGATATATGAAAGCATTTCTTGAATAGGTAGATCGACATTATTTTCGACATAATACGTTTTTGAGGGTTGAAATGTGTCTTGGCATCGATATAAGGAACTGAACATGTATTCAATTGCATCTTCAGGTTCAAAAGGTACTAATATCAAATAATATTTCCGATCTTTTACAGTTCTACTGGAAACAATATTTATTTTATTTGGATAAAAATCTATATCTTCTTCAAATATATTGTCAAGTATTTCATCATGTAATAATGGTGTTAATTTTTGGTGTTGTGGAAAAATAACAATGTCTTTATGACTTTTGTCTAGTAATTGATCATTGATGAATTTAAATTTTGAGTAATCAATTAATGATTTGATTTTAAAAAGTCTAGAAAAGTTTGTTAATTCTTCTAATACGGTTTCTTGAGCTACTTCAGTCTCTGTATCTGAAATATCATGTTCTTCAAGATTATCATTTGCCATTAAAATATTTGATAAGACTTTGCTACAATCATCAAAATGATTCATTCTGATTCTAGATAAAGCGAATGCGTTCTTATGAATTTTTCCGGGTCGATAAATAACTTCGAATTGGTATTCCTCTAATTTCAAACGTTATCTGGCTAATCTACTGCCAGGGTCTTTAATTGAAAATAACCATGTTAGTGGTCGATGGTCTACTATAAATTTAAATTTTCTACCATAAAGATAGAGTCTAAAATGTTTAACTGACCATACCATGGATAAAAGTTCTCGTTCAATAGTTGAATATTTTGTTTCAGCGGGACATAATGTTCTAGATGCATAGGCAATAGGTAAGTCTTTTCCTATTGGTCCTTGGGATAATACGGATCCAATTGCAAATGAGCTTGCATCGGTTGTCAAGATAAAAGGTTCATCAAAATTTGGATAAATCAAAATAGGGGTTGAAGTCAAGGCTTTTTTCAATTCTTGGAAGGATTTTTTGCATTCTTCATCAAAATGGAAGGATACATCTTTCTGCAATAATCTTGTCATGGGTTTAGAAATTTTTGAAAAATTTGGAATAAATTTTCTATAATAACCTGCAAGTCCTAGAAATTGTTTAATTTCTTTTGGGTTGGCTGGTTCTGGGAAATTAATTATACAATCAACTTTTGCTGGGTTTGGTTTCACTCCATCTTTAGTAATAACATGTCCTAGATAGGCGACTTCTTGTCTCAAAAATTCACATTTGTCCGGTTGTATTTTCAAATTTGCATTTCTTAATCGTTTGAAAACTAGTTTTAAGTCAGATATGTGTTCGTCTATAGTCGGGGAATATATAATTATATCATCCATATATACCAAACATCTCTCGTTTCTAAGTCCGGTTAGAATATGATCTAAAATTCTTTGGAGAGTACTGGGAGAGATTTTCATTCCGAAAGGCATTTTGAGAAATTCGTATAAACCATTTTCAACAGAAAAAGCGGTTTTTTCTATGTCGTTAGGATGTATTTCAATTTGATGAAAACCTGAGGCTAGATCAAGGGTGGTAAAATATTGACATTTTCCGAGTTGGTCTAATAAATCTGATATATTGGGCAAAGGATATTTATCATCAATAGTTAGTTCATTTAATTTTCGATAGTCAATTACTACACGCCATTTTTGTTTTCCTGATGCGTCGAGTTTTTTCGGTACGACCCAAACTGGGGCTGACCATGGTGAAATTGAGGGTCTAATTATATTTTGTTCTAATAATTTTGAAATTTGTGACTTCACTTCTTCTTTATGTACGTGTGGATATCTATAAGATTTTGTTGAAACGGGTTGTGCACCATCTTTCAGTTTCACTGTATGTTTAATTTCACTTGTGAAAGTTAAAGGATCACCTTCTAAATAAAATATGTCTGTGAATTCTAAACATAAGGTCTCAATTAGTTCTTTTTTTGTTCATTATTTATTTTTACTGATGTTCCAGCAAGTGTTTTCCGGGCTGAATATAAAGGGAAGGTTTTATAATTCAAAATTAATACTTGATTACCAATATCTACTACTCCATCAAATCTTTTCAAAAAATCGGTACCTAAAATTCCGTCAAATTCGATATCTAAATCGTGTACGTAAACTTTATGCCAAACTGGTTTTTCTTTTGTGCCAAATGGTATTATAACTGACTCTTTTACCATTACTTTTCCATCTGTAACTCCTGTAACTGGTATATTTTCTGAAAATCTTTTTGTATAATTTTCAGCTGTTTTCCTTTTAAAAATCGAGATACCTGCACCTGTGTCAATTAATATTTTAAAATTAGCTGGACTGATTAAATAGTACAAATCGCTACAATTGGATGTTATAGAAATTGCTGATCTGTCTTGAGGTCGTTCATAGTGGGTATTGTTTTCTCTGGCTTGAATTCGCGAGTTTTGATAAGCGCTGCGAGATTCGCTTTCATTTCGATTGCAGGAGGAATCTGTTGAGTTGGACATTGTTGTTCTATAATTAGATTGTCTGCATATAGGGTTTGTCGAGATTGGGGATTGGTATTGATTAATTGTGTCGTACATGGATTGGTAGTTGTACTGATAGGTGGGTTGTCTAGTGACAGAAAATTGTGAAAATCCGTTTGAAGTTGTTCTACTTCATAGTCAAAATTGGTATTTGTTCATATTGCTGTTGTTCAAAATCTTGTTGTTCCGGAAATAATCTTCCTCATCATAGAATGACTCGTTTCCTTGGTCTGAATATTCATAAATATTTTCGTTTTGATACTCAAAATCTGTATTTGAGCATAATGAATCGTACTCATGATCTAATAAATGGGTTTTATTCGCATTTAAATTCCATTGAGGGTTATTCTTGATTACTGTGGGTCTATTTGTTTGAAAATATTGTCCGCGTTGTTGCATTTGAGGATTTGCTTGTCTTTGAAAGTTTTGATTTCGGAAATTTCGATTTGGATTTTGATTTTGGAACATATTTGGTCTCATTTGAGGTTGACTCATTTGGGGTTGACTCGTTTGAGGTTGATACATTTGGGGTTGATTCGTTTGGGGTTGGAAATAATTCCTTTGGAAATTATTTGGTCGATTTATTTGTGGTCTTGTTTTATGATTTGTTCTTGAACTTTGAGGTTGTGATGAACTCTGCAAAATTTAAATTCTGAGAGGTGGTTGGAATCGAACTTAGGAAGAAGTGACAGATGTTCAGGTATTTCAAGAGTCTTTTTTTTACTATGAATATTTAGTTTTTTCAGAGTGCTCCAGGCATTATTATTATTTTTGGCAATATTGAAATTCAAGTATGCTTTTTTCCCTTTCTATCGATTTGTTTGTGAAATTACGTAATTGTTTATATTCTTTGAAGTCCTGATTGTTTTTGGTTCTCCTGAATTTTCTCAATTTCCTATCCCTTTCCCTAAGTAAGATCTTCATATTTCCAGTAATCCATGGTTTAGATTTCTTTTTTCTCATAATAGATGTTTTAAGAGGTGCATGCAAATTGAGCAAGTCATTGAGATTTTGATTGAGAAATGCTGTTTTTTCATCGATGGTACCAAGATCGTGAATATTGTGCCATGGTATTGATCGAAGATCAGAATAGAGCTGATTTTCATCGATACTTTTGAAGTCTCTATATTTGAATGATTTAATGGTATCGTTTTCATGGTTTATGTACAAAGTTGCATAAACCAGTTCATGATCAGATATATGAGGAACATGTAAAGATCCGCATTTTACAGCTTGCAAATTTTCTGAAATAATGATAAGATCCAAGAGTGATGAGGTAATAATTGATATTCTTGTGGGGGAGTTAATCAGCTGTTTCAAGCCAGTACTTGACAGCAATTCATTAAAGCGAAGAACATGGGAGTCATTGAATTTCAGCAGGTCCATATTAAAGTCGCCCATGCAGATAATTTCATCAAATTGGGGTAAAACTGATATTAAAGTATTTTCAAATTCATTCAAAAAAACATTAGAGTTAACTCGGGGTGGTCTATAAATACAACCTAAGGCACAAATCTTCAATATTTTCATTTTTGGGCAATTCAGAGTATTTAAGTGTGCTTTTGAGATAGATCGCCAAGCCTCCTCTTCTAGTATCCTCCTCTGTCACGTCGCACGATATTATAGCCAGGTATACAAATATCATTACTCCTACAATTAGTGTTCAACCAGGTTTCACTTAAAGTAATGACATCATACTCGTTAGAAGTGACATTGATCAGATCAGGCAAGTGAGCTAATAGAGACCTTATATTTAAATGGCATATATTTAATTTCATTTTCCCAACTCAACAAGTGATAATTCAATGAAAAAGAAACCAACAATAAACAGAAACAATGCAAAATATCACAAGTAAATACAATAGTTATAATTAGTTTAATGGTTTTACTTCTTTGTTCTGCTTGACGAGCGAGTACTGGAGCCACTCTGTTGGGAACTACCTGAGAGTGGAAGTTCTTCTTCTGCAGAAGTATGCTGAACTGCTTCTCGTTTCAATGGATTCACCTTGAGATCAGAGATAGAAAATGATTCCCCTTTAAAGAAAAGGATATTTTTTTTTATTGTTGCCCCGGGATCCTGATTTCGTGCTAATTTGAGCTGTTCACCAAGAAATTTCTTGTCTTTATAGTCGTCAGCTATATAATCATGCGATACAAACAGCCCCGAATTTTTCAGCTTGCTCGTGTTGTTTAGAATATTATTTTTCAAACTGAAATTCACCAGCTCCACAACGACAGGACGTGGATGCCCTTCAGAAGCCTTTCCTGTTCTATATATATATCTCGTATATCCCGTTCTCCACAATAAATTTTCAACGTGTTGTTAATTACACTCAGTATGTTCACAAGTGTCTCCGATTCTTCACCATGCATACCATATACAATTAAATTATATTTCTTTTGCCGTCTCTCGATATTTTTGATCTGCTTCTGTAAATTTTCGTTTTCTTCCTGAAGTTCTTTATTTTGTACCCGCAGTTCATTTAGTTGTAATGATATATCATCTTTGAGGGTTTTTATTTCAATTTTCAACTCTGAGTGTAATTGATCATTACGTCGAGAAGATTCTTTCATCAAAGAGTATAGATCATTCAACGTCACCGAAGGGTAATTTTTTCCCATGTCACTCAAATACGTACGTTCTAAACGGTAGCAAAAATTTGTTCAGCTCCTGGGACAGCGGTAGACCAACTGACAACCATAAAATATATTTTAAATTGTATTGATATTGGATATATCGATATCGATCGCAGGACGAAGGAGGGTACACAGTATGCGTGCGCCGATCAATTCTACGGGATTTGCGAATCTAAGTCTAATTACTCACACTGCTCACTGTTATTGAAAGTGTTCTTAACCAAAAGACACAAATTTTTCAACGTTTCTTCAGGAACTACAGTCACCTTACAGATCCGGTTACATCAACAGACACCTGGGCAAATTTTTATAATAAAATTCGAACTAGAACCACCGAAAAAATCACTTGGAAATGGACTAACTGATTTCATGTGTTCTACTTTTGACTCCTTCATCTGGGTCGGGGATGACCTTGGTGCGTAGGTGCCTGTGTGGGCCTATGACCTTGGGATGTCCTTGAAACGATTTTTAAATTTTGTAGTTTTTCGACCTTGATGTAGGTTTTGATGAGGTGTTCAAGGTTTCTGTTTGACCTTGAGATGACATTTGGGTGACAGAGATTTTTTTTTCATACACGGACAAGTACTTTTTCCAAGTACTTATATTTTTTTACCTCCAAGACTAAAAACATTTGTGTACACTTGCTACTATGTATGACTTTCATATTATGTACTAACACATGAAAATCTAGAGAAGGCACACGTCCACACACCACGGAGATCCAGTCAGATATGTGAACTCCGATTCCTCTCCGCTACTTACCTTGTAGTGGTGGTGGTAGTAAGCATGTGTGACGTCATCCGACTATGAGGAGTGCATCTGAAGCAGCCCACGCTCAACGCTTATATATATGGACAAGTACTTTTTCCAAATACTTATATTTTTTACCTCCATCACTTCTATAACCTTCATGTGTACACTTGTTACTGTGCATAACTTTCATGTGTACTAACACATGAAAATCTAGAGAAGGCACACGTCCGCACACCACGGAAATCCAGTCAGATATGTGAACTCTGATTTCTCTCCGCCAGTGTATACCTTGCAGTGGTGGTGGGAGGAAGCGTATGCGATGTCATCCAGCTCATACGTGTCAGAAGCAACCCTCGCTCGACTCGCTATAGTGGGAATGGTCCGCTGACGTCACACATCCATACGATGCAGTTATGTAACGACTACTCTTCACTCTTCATCTTGTATGTATCGATAGAGTGTTAGATTGGAAGAGTGCATGGTGGGGGCTCTGTGACGTTGCATGAGTAGTCGAAGCGGATAGAATTTGTTCATCCTCTTTCCCACTGAAATTATATTTAAAGGAGGTGGGAATGGTTGTTAAATCAGTATCTTATTGAGTTTTGTGCTGAGAACACATCGAGAAATTGTATTCCTGTGACTGTGGTAAATCGTTTACTCGTAGTGATAATCTCCGTCGGCATCAACTTCAGAGTTGCCAAGTTGGCCCTTCTGTGAAAAGGATTGAGTAAAATGCGGCTGCATCGACACCAATATACACATGCACAAGAACGATGCATGTGTCCAAGTTAGTGGTGGCATACAAATTATAAGGAATGCTTTCAAGTGTAGAATTGTAAGCTATCGATTGGAAAGTCCGAATGTGTACACTGACAATATGTCGTTCTTCAATGAGATCAGGGATTACTTGAAGAGGCAATAAAGGTTCACAAGATCTTCAAAGTGAATATGGAGGTATTTGGCAGCTACATTGTCCAAACACGGGATTTGACACCAAGTCATTCAACTCACAAAATAAAATTTTATTTTAAAGTTTAAATTCTATTTACACGAATATTGAATTATTTTTATGCTTCAGGATGGAGCTGTGAAAAAGTTATGTTCCTCGAAGTGAACATCAACAAGTATATTCTACTCAGCGGATGTTCATATGTGAAGCTGCCCGAGTTCATTGAGGCAAGAAAAGGCGTTGTGAATATTCGCAATGAGGATCAACACTGTTTTGCATGGGCCATCACATCTGCTTTGTTTCCTGCGAATGGTAGAGTGTCAGAAGTTTCCTCATACCCCCACTATTCCAATGTTTTGAATGTAACAGGTATGGATTTTCCAGTTAAACTTCAAGCTATAAAAAAGTTTGAGGACATGAATGATATTTCGATTAATGTATATGGATTAGAGTCGAAACTTGATAGGGGTAAAATGAAATATGAAGTAGATGGTCCGTTGCGTTACTCACAAAGAAGACTAAGAAGACATGTTAATTTACTACTTATAACAGATGATTCTGGCAATACTCATTATTGTTGGATTAAAGACCTTTCTAGATTAGTTTCAAGTCAACTATCTGCGCATGAGCATAAAAAATATTTTTGTGATGGATGTTTATTGTATCTCTCTCACGAGCGATTACTGTTACGTCATCAGTTGCATGACCGTAATCATTTGAGTACTACAACACCATCAGTCAATTTCAGAATCAACAAATATGGTGAAATAATACCGGGGAATTCACTTATGTTTGAAAAGAGCCCTCCTCCTTCGGAGTCGGGCTCTTTCGACAAAATATGAAAATAAACTCATTCAGTATTTAGACAACATGCTTTCATGGAAAATTATCGGTAAATTTAAAGCACTTGTGTAATTACTCCCGAAAAATTATTTTCCTTGATCGCTTTGTAAATGTTTCAGAGAATAGTCGGCTTCTTTCTACCTGTTTATTTTTGATCGGTTTTATCCATAAATATTTTGAGTAACAATCAATTACTACTAGAACATATCTATATCCTTTGTTATGTTTAGCATAAGGTTGTAATTCGGCAAGATCTATTTGCCATAGATCAGCAAAACCTTTGACGGTGGTGGTTCTTCTGGTGAAATTACGTCTTGCTGGCTTATGTAATTCATTGACAAATTGTCGTTTGAGATCACTTATTTCATTATCCATCCTCTCACTTTGCAAGGTTTCCATACAGACAATTTGACAATGTTACTGCATATTATAACGAGGACATACTGATCATGTTCTTGAATGTTTCAATATATTATACCTTCCTCACGTAATTCTCCAATTATTGAAATTATTGCATTGTCGTGTCCAGTATGTCTAGCCGATTTCGAGGATATCAATAGTCGAAAACGATCGACTAACTCTTCAGGTGAATTCCAGTACACATAACTCGCAGGTTTGGTATAATACTTTTTTTACATGAACCCTTCACATTTTTTTGTTCTATTCTTCGTCGATAGGATGATGTGATAAGTTTAGTACTGGTTTGATAACTTCACGAAATTTTTTAGATTTCGTATGTTGGAAACCATTTCTTAGTTGATGTTGTTTGTTTGGTGCAATCGTTAGTTTCAATATTTTAGCATATGTATGACGAATTTCATCATCAAAATTGACTTCAGGTGGATTTAAAAAAAAAAATTTTTTACAACTTCGGACTACCTGGGAATTCATGTTTTTTGGATTTATTGTTATTCCAAAATATAATATTCCCATCACTGAAACGTACATTGAGACTACCCATTTTAATTTTTTGGGTAGTACCATCTAAACGTACACCATATATATTGTATCATATGCAACATTCTTTGTTTTAACATTTTCCAAATGTCTCAAGACATCTCCAATATTGCTTTCTAAATCAGAGAAATCAGAATCACTTATTCGAGATGATGACGGTGTTTCGAATATGGACATTTCATTTTCTCCGAATTCTTTGATAGTACCTGTCTCACTGTCAGCAGATGATATTTCACTATTATATGAGGATGGATTTTTCTCCATTGGGGTACTCGTAACTTTTATTGGAGTAGACTGAGAATTCCTTTGTTTCATTGGAAACGTTGACTTCGGTGATTTCATGGTAGCAACTGAAGATAGAACCTTTATAGGCTTCATTATGGGATCATAGAGTTTTTCAAGGGCTATTCGATTTTCAATTAGCTCACTCTTGATGGAGTTGAATTTCTGCCGTACAGCTTCTGTTGTCTCAACTAGTTGACATTTCAAATTCAATTCATTAATTTTATTTTCAACTACCAACTCATTTTCTGTCTTCATTTCGTTTCACAAGAGAATACACTGAAGTAACCTCTATGCAATTCAACGATTGATTGAATGTGGATTGCAGTGTCATGGATATATAAAACTATCGAATCCCATGCGATATCTATCTTCATGCATTTTTCAATACTTATCAATGACCAGAAATCCGTATTGATCCTCCCAACATTTAACACACATCAATTGGAATCGTTTGAATGTTACATCGGGTGACACGTGATCAGAATAAATATGGTTTAGATTCGTTTCATCTTGCTTGAACATTCAATTAAGTTGGTATTATCTCGCACTAACTGTTTGGGCACTCGTGAATATGTTTGAGCAAGATAAAAACAGTCAACATAAAGATGCCGTCCCATACAGAAAAATGTTCTTATAATGTCCTGTTTTTCACATATTGCATCATCGAAAATGAAAACAGAATTTGGTTTGGCATCGGAGGGTTCCACTCTTTCTGCATTATTACTAAACGTATAAAATCCCAACCCCTTTATGAGTTCCAATACATTTCGTAGGAATCATAGTCATTGTGGATGTTTCAAAAGAGAGATCATGGCATTCGCCTTTCCACCATTCGACGGTCCGATAATGAGTGCTCGAACAGATGATGGAAGTAGTGGACCATGCCGCAACACTTTCTGTCCATTTAATCCACAACCGAATTTTTCATCTACATTATCTACAGCAAACTTCTCTTTCTGCTTTACAATACGCATCGTACCGTGGTTGGAGAATATGTAAGCGATGATATGTAGTGAACGTTTCATTTAAATGAGTACTATCAAACGATACTGATGTGTTCGTGGTGGATTCAGAAAAAGCGAACGTGGATTTGTTAATAATTTGATAAACAAACTTCCGTTCGAGTTACATTCACCCGGAGGATATCAGTACTGTGGACACGGTACAAAATTGAAAAAACGTTTAGCCCGCAAAGATCCCGGAATCAATAAATTGGATATTGCATGCAAACAACTTGATATTCAAAATTTGAATCATCTAACTGATCTCACAGCGAGACATAGAGCTGACAAAGAACTCGAATACGCAGCTTGGAATAGGGTTAAATCGAAGGACACTGGTATTAAGGAAAGAGCAGCTGCCCTACTCGTTACCAATATTATAAAATCAAAGAGACGTTTCGGTATGGGTTGTAGTACTACTATGAAGATAAAGAAGAGGAATCAACCGAAGAAAAAGAAAAATAATCTCAGAAAAATCGCCTTTGGTTCTGGGGTGGTTCATTAAGTGCGGAATGTACTGAAAAAAGCTGGGGTTGAGGAATTTGTGACGAATAATACGAAGAAAGCTACCGTAGCGGCATTGCATGCGGCACGTAAATACCTTAAAGCTGCTGGTGGGGAGAAAACAATCCACACACCCCGCATAATTCCAATTCCTAAGGTCGGAGGGATTCTACCACTGATTCCGATTTTTGCTTGATTGTCCGCGCTCGGAAGTCTAGCGGGTGCTGTTGCAGGTATCACCAGAGCTGTGAATTCAGCAAAAGCAAGCAGAACCGCCCTGATCGAAGCGAATCGCCATAATAAGAAAATGGAAAGTGTGACATTGGGTAAAAGTGGTAGTGGTGTTTACCTCAAACCATACCGTAAAGGACTCGGACTCTTCTTGAAACCATACAATCCAATCCTACCTCGACGACCTCTTACCGACATCGATCTCAATTATTATGCCAAGAAATTGAAAATTCCATACTTTCGTGGTATTTTCATGCGTGATACATTACCCACTAGAGGTTCACGACACCACGAGACCGCCATTGTCAATTTAGATGGAATAAGAGGATTGGGAACACATTGGGTGGCATACAGCAAATGTGGAAAAGACATTGAATACTTTGATAGTTTTGGAGATCTACCCCCACCAAAAAAAGAGTTGATTCAATACTTTCAGAAATGTACGAAAGTGAAAATTCTATATAACTATGATCGCCAGCAGAAGTTCAACACAGTTTTCTACTGTCACTTGTGCTTAAAGTTTCCCTCTGAATTGTTATAAAATGGATACAACTCCAGCAATGACTCGGGAGGCTATTAAGGGGATGAGATTTTCACTCAAGATGTATTAAAAATATCGCATCCTGACAAGAATGGATCGAGTGGTGCTTGCAAATATGCCGAAGGAAGTGATACTCGCATGTGCTGCACATGAGATTGCTTCTTTTGGTAAAAGTTACCTAAAAACCTACAAGATGGATGTCGACATACAGAAATATAAATTTTGCAGTGACCACCACAATCTTGACGGCGATAGCATTTCAGATTCTGATGTGAATGATGGTCCTCCATCACGAAAAATATTCTGTTGTTATTGCAATATGAATGATATGAATATTAGGGCTAATAAAAATGTAATGGATATTGATGAACCATCTCCGAAAAAGCGTAGGTTGTCTCGAGTGTGTTGTAGACAACAATAAATTGAAGTGTTATTCTAAAAATTTATCAGTCATGTCACGGAAGTTCGAACTACAAGCTGTCGGGACGAGTGTCTTGAGTGCAGACTTTTTCCCACCTATTGAATTGGTAAGAAACAGTCGTTATGGATTGTGGCTTTTACGATTCGATGGATGCAACACAGTCAATAATATAACTGAAAAAAACAATGTGATCAGTTTTAGAATTAGTGATGTTAGTTCGACAATACTTCAGAAATACACAATTGAAATACCATGTAGTGCCTATGAAATAGAAAAAATCAATGCAGTTATTCAGAAACATATCATGTTTAGATTGTTTCATGGTAAAAATCAAAGCGATACCAATGCAGATGATATATTCTACCTACATGCCAATAATAATACTTTCAAATGTGAGATGCGATCAAAATATGAAATTGATCTAACTCATACGAATTCCATAGCAAAGATGATGGGTTTCAATTTTGATGGATTCCAACCGAATCAGATACATGAATCCTCACAACCGATAAACATAGCAACTGTAAGATTCATCCGCTTAGATTGCAACATTATATCTGGTTCATACATAAATAATGACGAATCCCACATTATTTCTTCATTCGATATCAATGTGCAGCCTGGATTCAATCTCACAAAAGAACCACACAAGATTATATATATATACCCATTAGTCCAGAAGGTCGTCAGTTGATTCATAACATCACATCAACATCAACATCACAGTGCGTATTTTGGATGACAAAAATAATCTCATTGATTTTGGAAGTGCATAAGAGATTGTCATAATTTTGGAATTGAAACAAATCTCATAACTATCATGGGTTTTTGTTATAATAGACAGAATCGACGAGGATTTGAAAACTTTCCACAAACAGCTAAAAAGGAAGGCTTGGCTAGAAAAAGGCTCATTCCAAAAGTGTACGCTAAACAGTTAGCACACCACGCTCTGTCAGTGAGATATCTCAAATTTTTTAAATCAATTGTACTAAAAATAAGAAACACTGGTGCTCGAAACAAATAGTGGAAAGTTGAATATATTCGATAAGCCGATGCTCGATAATTCCCTCACAAGTTTACATGAGCACACGTACAAACCATATGGATCACCATTATTTAGGAATTCAGATGAAATTTGAATTGCAATCAATAATCAAGATGTTATACTCGACATTGCTGAGAGTTTCATTCATATAGAGGGTAAATTCACACCTAAAGATTAAACGAAAAATCATGTTATCTCTCGAACAATGCTATCGCTTTCCTTGATGAAATTCGCTACGAAATGGGTGGTGAACAAGTTGCTGTCGTCAGGAAGCCGGGGATAACATATACTATTAAGACTATGATTTTATTTGGAGAAACACATGCTAATACATTATTAACAACTGGATGGGGACTTTCGGAAACTAAACAGGATATCTTGGATACAAGCAGTCATGTATTCAGTGGTAAATTACCACTAAAATATTTGATGGGTTTCGCTGAAGATTACAACAAAAGTATCTTGATTGCCAAACAATAAATGATTTTAATAATCGCTCGATCTTTCAAGAACTCATATATTGGTGAGGTTGATGCTGATTTGGAAATTAATAAAATTTAGTAGAAAATAAGACACATAGTGCCACAAGATAAGCACAAGCTCAAACTTTTGAATAGAATCAACAAAAGTGGTCTGAATGCAAAAATCAAGTTGGCTTATCGCATGTGGGATCTCTATGAACTTTCATCACTATGTGGCACATCTTCAGACATATGGGCTATCAAGACAACCAACGTCCAAGTACTTGTCCGTGTATGAAAAAAAAATCTGTCACCAAAATGTCATCTCAAGGTCAAACAGAAACCTTGAACACCTCATCAAAACCTACATCGAGGTAAAAAAATTACAAAATTTTAAAATCGTTTCAAGGACATCCCAAGGTCATAGACCCACACAGGCACCTATGCACCAAGGTCATCCCTGAAGGTCACCCCAAGGTCACTGATGACGTCATAGTAGAGGGGTGGGGGCAGAACCGGCTCAAATCTCTTACTGATATTTATGAATGAAATGACATTTATATTTATTTTGTATCATTATTATTTTTCCATATATATATATATATATATATATATTTATATATTGAGTGAACTGGTTAACTTCCGTGCTACGTCGGATTGGTTTCAGCCAGGTATTTACGGTGGAATCTACCAGGTGGAAGGATACCAGTAGTGAAGGTGCGAGGTATAGGTCAGCCTTCAGAGCAGTGACACCTGAATGAACGATTAGTTCTCCAGTCCAACAATAAGGACAACACCAAGATGAGTTTCCCCCCAGACGGCTAGTGCTCTGAGATGACAATAAGTACACCGAGACAAAAGATGAGTTTCCCCCCAGACGGCTAGTGCTCTGGGATGAGAATAAGTACACCGAGACAAAAGATGAGTTTTCCCCCAGACGGCTAGTGCTCTGGGATGACCATAAGTACACCGAGACAAAAGACCCTGAAATTAAATCATTGACTGTCTGATACCATCTCGAATAGACCTCATACCTTCGTCTAGGAAGGCTTGGTGCTAACTGCGGGAAAGATTCTGTTAGAAGGCTCCTCCACAGATGTTATTTTCCTATCATAGTCCTAGTCAAAGGGTTAACGACGTCAGGCTTGATTTACACGATTTTCCAAAATTATGCCTACAAAATAAACCGAATTGCCAAAGGCTCAAAGGATGAAGTTAATGGGTTCTGCTTACCCGAAGAATATGTGGTTAGAAAGTGAGGTTATAATCCCCTATTGGGTATGTTTTCCAAAAGTTGATCAACTTCCCATCAAATCACCAACGTGAATAATTAAGGAAAACATTAATTCAGTTGAAAGAATAATCCCATTAACTGAATGATTGCAGAAATCAATAATCAATATTCAACTCAAAATATCCATCACTTCTACATATGACACAGACTGAAGAGACTTTATCTTCTTCTTTATTGAGACCGAAATCAAGAACCTTAGCGGAGTTGCCAAGTAACTTCATTCCTCGAAGTGTCCAAATGTCAACAAAAGATTCTAAAATGTTCCGTGCAAAATTTCATTACCTAACATTATCTAATACTCAAACATACGGGAATTCGTCCAGACTGATAACTATTATCACGATATGGAGTCTTTTTAAATTCATGTCACCGACGGCCTTTGAAAGTCATTTCCACCGATTCATCACAGAGAAGTCGTATCTGTCTGGACAGTCAATGAACTAAAAGCTGTTCTCTGACAATAGACAGCGATAAAGATACAAAATGACTGTAATATATCCAAAGTGAACAAACTACGGAAAAAATAATGTTTCAATGACAATTAGATTTCATTAAGATAGGCAAATTCAAGCATCAGTCTAATAAATATAAATCCAATTCAAAACTAAAACTCTGAGTAGCTGATAGTGGAAAAATAATAATGTTACAATGCCCCCTTACTTTAAAAGAAATTTCCCGAAGTCGGGATATTTATGCGCACTCCGAAAAAACAGACTTAATATTTCTAACAACAAATCGCCTTGAATTTGTTGTACTCGCAAAAAAAAATCACAAGGCTTGAAACGCATTACAACAAATCGCCTCAAGTTTGTTGTACTCGTAAACAAAAAAAAATCACCAAAGAAGACCTTGAACCCATCAGATGTGTTATTGCCATGAGCCCGAAAACAAATTCATAAATAATAACAACATTCTCAGCCACTCATAACAAAACACCTAAGGGTGGTACTGATACATAGGATACTTAATAGAAGACATCAAATAAAACAAACTAATGTCCTTTCAGTAGTATCTACTATAACCCAAACAGAGATGTAACTGCCATGGACCTAAAAATACCTTACAAAATAATGACAACGAAGGTACTCTCAGCCACTAGATGGGAACTGTACCAAGTCCAAGTATTTTTAGGCATACGCCAGGGATGACCATCCTTCACCCCAAATAATTAAACGACAATCCTTATAGTTATGATTCATCATCAGGTGGATGAGCTTTAAGATCCTTCACATGCCAAACTCCGGAATATTTACCAGAATCATCTTTAAGTTCATAAGTCCAAGGAGATACCCTTTTCGAAACAATGAAGGGACTGATGAATTTAGGTGCCAGCTTAGCTCTGAAATATTTTGCAGCGTCAGATAGAACATGATTCCGTCTCCAAACTAGCTGATTAAAATGATATTGAACATCACGACGTCTCAGATTATAGGTCTTGCTATTCTGTTCATAGGCTTTAGCTATCTTGACGTTCACATCAGCATATAATTTGGCAAAGACATTCTCACGTTCTTGAGTAAGTGCAGATCGATCAAAAGTAATCTCTTTTGGAGGTGCGTTATCTCCTTTAAACGGCAATTCTCGTCCAAACACAATAAAATTAGGAGAAAATCTCGTTACTTCGTGTTTCGATGAACGAATCGCCAAAACAACTTGGCTCAAATGTTGATCCCATCCTATTTGATCTTCTGATGGTACGATCTCAACATAGTTTTGATAACTCGATTAATCCTCTCAATGGGATTTGCTTGAGGATGATATAAGGCTACAAACTGAATTCTTATATTATAACTGGCTATAAACTTAACGAATTCTTTAAAACGAAACTGACAACCATTATCTACAATGATTGAAATTTGGAGTTCCAAAGATTGGAAAATCATGACATTCCAATATTTTAAGAATAGCGGCCGTTGTGGCTTTGCGAAGAAGAAACAAGAGTAGAAATTTACTAAAACAATCAGACACGACAAAGATATACTGATTACCAGAACAAGATCTGGGTAAGGGACCAATTAAATCAACAGAAAATAATTCAAAAGGGCGAGATATCGCTACTTGTTTGGATAACATTAATCCTGGAGGGCGTTTCTGGTCTGGCTTGATGGAATGACAAGTTTTACACTGACGAATAAAAGAATCTTCATCAGAACGCATCTTTGGCCAATAATATTGTTCAGCAAGTTTATTAAAAGTTTTGAAAACGCCAACATGAAGCAATACAGAATGGATTTGCTCAATCAATGATTTCCTCTGAGGACGAGGCACCACTTCCTTCCAATGATCAGAAACGGTAGCAAGTTCTGGGATACGAGGTGTTATATTTTTAAAAAGTTTCCCTTGGAAAAATTGCCAAGAGGGAAATTTTTGTGGTGACTTGGATATTCTCTCGCACATTCTTTGATACCATTTATCGCCTTTACCAACAGAAGATGAGGTGTTTCCATCTGGACAGGAAGAATTGAGAGAATCAATAATAGGAACAGCACTGGTACGACGTGTTCTTTTCCCTATATATATATATATATATATATATATATATATATATATATATATATATATATATATATATATATATATATATATATATATATATATATATATATATATATATATATATATATATACATACATATATACATACATATATATATATATATATATATATATATATATATATATAATTCAATATCTGTCGCTACAGTCACTTGGACATTATATATATATATATATATATATATATATATATATTAAAAAAATATTCTCAGTGAAAATATCCCTTGGGGTTGCAGTCAGAAAAAGTGGCCTGGTAAAGAACAACTCTTTGTTAAATTGTCGAGCTTTCGAAAATATTTATTTTCATTTTCAAGACATCTGAAAATATTAATCGTGTGAACAAACAGAACACTCTTAATATGATGTAAAACAACTTACTAACGTGAGATTAATTTTGTGAAAACAGCAGAGAACTTCTTGGTCATTCCTTATGCATGTAAGGTTATGTCACAACACAAAACGAGATGAAACAATAATAATAAAACTATGTCATGTATATGAACACGATTAAAAAACATTATGATTTTATGAGTTATGAAGGAAAACTTTTAATTTAAATTTGGAAAAAATGTTAATCATTTTAAAACTCGCCTTTGAGACCGCACGTGGTTCAAGGGACGCACAAGGGCGGTAAAAATATGTCGAGAAACAGAAGAAGAGAGTACTGACAATTTTCAACGTCAAATGTCAACAGTCAACCTTGTATGTTCCATGAAACACGCTTCAGCTCTGTGCTGAGTTATACCCTCTATGGGGGATTGTGAGAAGTATTATTGAAGTTATTTGAATTTGCAAAATTATTTTTGTGGAGAGAAAGAATATAATTATAAATTATACTAAGATTGGCTATATCAGACCGCTTATTCATACTATTAGGTTCTTTACTAACGTAAACCATCTCTAGAAAATTTCTCTTGGAATAATTTTCTTCAATTGCTAAAATTGTGGGTTCATTGAAATTAATATTGTGAAAAGTTGAAATGCTGTGTTCTGCAAGTGCACAGTTTGGTTTTTTTAATTTGCAGTCACTCTTATGTGAAGCAATACGTCCGGAGAGATTTCTACCTGTCTGTCCAATATATATTTTGTCACAATTGACACAAGATAATTGATAAATTACATTAGTTTGTTCAAATTTAGAAAGAGGAGTTTTGGTTTTTGAGTACAAAAGATTTACAGTTTTGAGATTTTTCTTCGCTATGCGAATTTCTGGAGATTTAAAAATATTGCTGAGTTTGGGTGTTAATTCCTGTATATAAGGAAGGCTCCTATATTTACATAAGATTCTTTGCTGTGATTGTGTTTGATTATTCAAAGGGTTGACGTTATTTTCAATGATATTATTTAAGTTATTATTATTTATGGTAGAAGTATTAAAAAGAAATGTATTATCATGTATTTAGGATAAGAATTGTCCAAGAACAGGATGTGACAGACCTGTCACTCTGTTTTTCAGTGCGACAATCAGATTTTGCTTCATGCTCTTATGATGATAAGAGTGAAAATTCAGGAAACGATTTGAACAAATCGGCTTCCTGTACCATTTTGTACGTAGAACGTTATGATTGTCTCTACAAACTCTCATATCCACAAAAATAATTTTGCAAATTCAAATAACTTTAATAATAATTCTCACAATCCCCTATAGAGGGCATAACTCAGCACAGAGCTGAGTTGTTCTTTACCACTTTTTCTGACTGCAACCCCAAGGGATATTTTCACTGAGAATATTCTTAGATAAATTGGTTTTTTTCAACTAGTCCAGTCAAGATACTACCTCTCTCTCTCTCTCTCTCTCTATATATATATATATATATATATATATATATATATATATATATATATATATATATATAAAGTAGATATTTTGTGGGGTTGCAGCTGCTTTTCAATCAAACTCTTTTTTACTATATTGGCTGACGTGTGGGAAGTGTCCAAGTATCACCTAACTCCAAACCAAATTTCGATATCATAGTACTTCTTAACTAAAAGATATCGGCATTTTTAGAAGTCATGATTTTCGAAGAAAAAATTTTAAATTAATTTTTATTTCGAAAACGGTAACAGATAGGTATAGGGAAATATCAAGAAAAGTTGTCGGGCAATTGTTGGAGATTCCAAAAATGATATTATATACAGAGTGTTCCATTTGAAAAATCAAAGTTGCGACTGCTTTCTAATAGAAGCGGCAACACCGCATTGTCGAAAATATTTTAGTTGGCTAGAGAATGTCCGAATATGCTCTCTATTAAATTTTCAAAGTGATCCGTTGTCTGGTTCACCAGAAACGTCTAATGTGCCATCCACCGTGAATCAGCCTGTAAACGAGTATTGTGTGCTGATGAAAAGTGACGAACTACATCTACATCTACTCTATATTTAATTTTTTGATATATAATAATTCAAATCATATAGGAATAGTAATCAAACAGGGGTTGTTGTTAACACAGAAGAATTTGTATGAATAATTTCAACAATGCCAAAATACATTTCCGTACATTTCCACAAAATCCTCAAATTGTGAAAACATTATCATCTTTTATCTAAAACAAAAATAATTCATGAAAATATACTAGCAAATGACTTTGATATTATATGCATCACCGAAACATGGTTGAACAGCTCAATATATGACAGTGAATTGTGTGATTACCGTTACTTACTACTCAGAAATGATAAACCGTATAAAAAAACAAATACCCAACGAGGGGGGGAGTTCTTTGCTTCATCAAGAAGAAATATCGAGTGATGTATGTTAGAAGAAGTAAAGACATTGATTTTCAGTGGTTATGCCTGAGTTTAAAAATAAATGAAATGTTACCATCTGTTGTGTATATGTTAGATCTGGATCTAATTTAAGTGCTTATGAAAGACTGTTAAGTTCTTTTGAATCCTCAGAGGATTTCCATTCAGAATGTGTATTCATCATAGGTGACCTGAACGTTTCAGAGATAGAAGGTCCAGGTCACAGTCTTACAGACGGTACTTCCAAAGCAAGGGTAATCAATGAAATAGTGAGTCAATATGATTTGTATTCAATAAATAACATTCAAAATCACCATGGTAAAACCTTGGATCTAGTATTGACGAATATAACAGAAGCTAGTGTAATTTCCTCAGATCTCTTTAGTAAATATTGATCATTATCATCCCCCCTTAGAAATTGAATTTGCAGTAATTTCCTCAAACGCCAGGGATAATAGTGATCACAGTGAGAACATACACAATTATGACTTACGGAAAGGAGATTATATCAGTATGTATCACTTGTTGAAACAGTGCAATTGGGAAGACACTATTTCTTCAAATGATCCCAACGAGGCAACTAATCAATTTCTCACTGGGCTGTATTAATATATTAGATCAGTGTATACCTCAAAAGAGGAAGTGCGTGTATCAGTATCATGTATGATTCAGTGGGGAGCTTATCAAAACAATTAAATTAAAACATAAATACTTCAAAAAATAAAAATAAAATACAATTTACAAGAACAGATTCTGTGAACTAAGGAGAGAATCTAAAGAGTTAATGAAGACATGTCATACATACTGTATAAAACAAATACAAAGTGATATAAATAATGATACAAAAAAAAAATAAAAAAATAAAAAAAAACTGGGATTATGTCAAAAGTAAGTAGTAACTCCAGTATAGCCCACAGATATGAATATGATGATGAGTCATGTGTAAATGAAAAAGATATCGCTAACGTTTTTGCAACCTATTTTGAATCTGTCTACAGTAACAGTAATCAACCAAAGAACAATTTTGAACACAAAGACTACAATCTGAACACTTTTGATATTAAAAGTGTCACTAAACAGGAGATAATAGAAGCAATTAAATCCTTGAAAACAAAAGCTTCAATCGGATTTGATGGACTACCTACCTACTTTTTCAAACAATATTCAGATATACTTTGTACACCTCTGCAAATTATTTTCAATATATCTTTAAAAAAAAGAGTTTCTCCAGACCAATTCAAAAATGGACGAATCACAGCGATTCATGAATCTGGTAATACCAGTCAAATAAAAAACTATCGTGCTATAACTGTCCTCTCATCTTCATCTGAAATATTTGAAAAAACAATATACAATAGAATCATTACCCATGTAGAGCCAGTCTTAATTAACGAACAACATGGTTTTATCAGAAATAAATCTACAGTTACGAATATGGCTATTTTCAGTAACTATGTAGCAAATGCAATTCAAGAGTCTGAAGTTCACACTGTGTATACTGATATGGCTAAGGCGTTTGACAGAGTTAACCACTATGTTCAATTACAAAAATTAAAATCATACTCATTTCAAGAAAATATCATCCGATTTCTGGAATCCTATCTCACAAATCGTACAAATGTAGTCAAATTCATCAATTCCCAGTCAAACCCTTTTGTCAATAATTCAGGGGTACCACAAGGGTCCATACTGGGTCCATTACTGTTTGTAATGTTTGTAAATGATATATCTGATCACATCAAGCATGCCAACTTTTTATTGTATGTAGATGACCTAAAAATGTACATGAAGATTAGCTCTGAAGAAGACATGAATAAGCTCAACAGTGATATTGCTTCTGTTACTAAATACTGCAAAGCGAACGATCTCACAATAAACGAATCAAAATGTAAAGTAATGTCTTTTTCGAGGAGAAGGGTTTACTTACTCCCAGATTACTCCATAAATGTAGTTGCAATAGAGGTAGTTAAGGAAATGAAAGATCTTGTGGTGATATTTTCGAAAAACTTTCAATTTGCTGAACATATAAAGACACTAGTATGCCAGTGCAATAGAACTCTCGGTTTCATATTACGAATAGGGCACGAGTTCACCTGGAAAACTTGTATTACATTATATAACACATACCTTCGTTCCAAATTGGAATACGCCAGTGTCATATGGAATCCACAAACTGTAATACATTCTAAAACAATCGAACGAGTACAAAAAAAGTTTCTGAGATCAATGCATTTCAAAAAATACGGTGTGTATCCATTTAAAGTTTCATATGAAAAACAAAGGAAGGACTTTAGCATGTCCTGTCTGAGCAGACGAAGAGAAAATGCACAAATTATTTTTATCTCCAATGTTTTACAAGGTGAAATTTCTATACCTGATCTCCTGAACAAAATTAATATTAACGTACCTGAGATAAGACTGCGACGTAGAGAAACCACTTTTAAAATATTTAATATAGGTTCACCAATTGAATACTGCATGATAGCTGCAAATAAGTTGATGCAAAACAGCGATAATGACATAGATTTCTTCAATATGAAGAAAACTCAAATACTAGCAATTTTAAGAGACTAGTCATTTATTAATATAAATTCCTACTTGATTATGAAATGTGATATTTTTTGAGAACTATAATCTATATTCCAGTGTTGTTTAATTGTATTACTTATGTCTAGTTTTATAAATTGACCCTATTTAAATTTAAATTATGTCATATTATTTACAATATTTATATTTATATATCCAAACTGTATACGTGTAAAAGGTTCATCTGTTTGTATGCAGTATAAATGAATAAATAAATAAAAAATGGAAAGTATGAGGCCAATATCTGACAGAAATCAACTACTTCTCCTTACGGACATTAAATTACATTTGACACCTATTTGTGCAATGTTACTCACGGAAGACACTATTACCAGTGCTAATTGTATTAATTGAATGCCAAAATCTTTGAAGGGACTCTTGCACCATTCACAATGCAACAGATTTCACTTTCCCAGTTTGTTATCCGACTGTTTTGCATATGTAATGCATTTCGTCTTCGAAAACTAGATACCTAACTTGAATAACATATATTTTACGATTTGTTACGACTGACTTGAAATTTCATAAAATATGTCTGTGAATATTCTTGCAAGGCCGACATTCCCCGAAAAGTGTTCTTTCTCTATATATTCATAATTACGGTTATTTCGTATACCATCGCCTTGTCGTTGGAAAGCCGTTCAGTTTCATACACATATTTTTGAAGTAATTTTATCTGTGAATATTCATTTCACTGAAATACGAAACTAAGTAGAATCTGACGTAAACCTGTTGGCAAAATGTCAATTTGTTTCATTTCTCATGGAATCATTTCTCATGTAATATTAAACCTAGGGATTCATGTAGAAATTTGTTGGAGAAAAAATATTAACGGTAGTTGCGTTATTCATTTTGGAATCAGTTTGCCTCATTTACAATACCCGTTCAAACTTGTTGAAATTGCTAATTCCCTCAACAATCTTGATTAAAGATTCGATTTATTTATAATGGGGTCAAGATGTTCAATCACTTACCCTCAGACATAAGGGAGGCGAATAGTAGCATTATAAACTTTAGAAAAGTTGTTGAAAAAACATAATGTATATGTATCATGCCGAATTTTGTGCAGTTCAGATTCTCTTGACCAAAACTTTACTGGTAACAGTTTATCGTTCCTGCACAAGTGACATCAGTATTTTCCTTGACAAATTCGAACAACTACCCGCGAGATTTTCAAGTTCTTACGATAAAATTATAATTATGGGTGACTTCAATATACATTTTCTTGGGAAATCTAAAAATTATGACGATCTTTCATCTTTAATGGAAACATTTGGTTTAGTAGCAAATAATACAGAAAATACTAGGGTGACAGATTCATCAGCAAGCTGCATTGACAATATATTGACTAATCTTTCAGACAATAAGTATAATACGGGAATTGTTGATCCATGTCTATCAGATCACTATGCTCAGTACATAACAATTTCTACCAGTATACCTAAGGTTGAGAAAAACTACATTTGGAAGAGGTTCACAAATGATTATAGTTTGCAAAAATTTAGAGAGGCCCTTGGCATGATACCCTTTGATAATCTCCTGAATTCCATTCATTCTGATATTAATCAACTAATAAGTTTTTTACTCTGTACCTACCAGTCTCTAGTTGAAAAGCACTTCCCGAAGAGAGGAACCGATGTAACGTCAAAACCACCGGTGAATTGGTTCAATCAAGAACTATGTAACATGCGCGAAACTTTAGCAGCGATAAAAAATATTTACGATTGCACAAAAGTCCCCACGATAAGGCAGCTTACAACTGCTACAAGCAAGAGTATAGAAAGTCAATGATTCAGACAAAAAAAATGCTTATAGCAACTTTCGCAAAATTCGACTAATAAACCAAAAGACAGCTGGAAACTCATCAATTATGAAAGGAATTGAGGTAAAAATATTCTCAAGACCATTTGTGTAAAACCGGACATATTCATAGATTTTTTTGCCACCATAGCTGACAATTTGATCAATTCTCTTCCGCCTTCAGATATGGAAGTTACTAATTTCCTTAAACATGTACCACAAACGAACACAGGCTTTTTTCTAGAACCCGTGACCTTTTTTGAAGTGAGAAATGCAATTATTAATTTAAAAAACACTAGAAGCTTCGATATTTATGAACTAAACAGAGTAATAATTAAAGAGTCCATAGATTTTTTAATCCCCCCTATAACAGTCTTGACAAATGCATGTTTCAGCGAAGGTTTGTTTCCTGAAGCTCCGAAAATCTCAAAAATAACCCCTATTCTAAAAAAAGGTTATGATAAATTACCTGATAACTACCGACCTATTTCATTTGTTCCAGCGTTCTCCAAAATTATCGAGATTATTTTGAAAAATAGATTAATTAATTATTTTGAGAAATATTCAGTTCTACACGAGAATCAGTTTGGTTTCAGGAGGGGTTGTTCTACAATTGACGCTATCTGTAGGATTGTAGAAAACATTATAGAAGGCATGGAACTTGGTAAATTTGCGGGAATTACCCAATGCGATCTTAGCAAAGCTTTCGATTGTGTTTCTCACGATAGCTTGATAAAAAACTCGAATACTATGGCATTAGAGGCCCACCACTAGAACTGCTGAAATCGTATTTGATTGGAAGAAAGCAATGTGTTTATGTAAATGATGAGTTATCAGAAATTAAACCAGTTAAGCATGGAGTACCACAGGGATCCATTTTAGGTCCCATACTTTTTATTATACAGGCCGTTTTTTTTATCATGTGGTAACATTGCTATATTCTAAACCGTAATAGATACAAAGACGATTAAATGGGAAAAAAGGTAACTATTGTGGTGAGCAGTAAATTGGTCATAGAAAATTTACGGAGATTCTTGCCCTTCCCAACTTATACAGGGAAAACTGAAAATGCTGTTTTCGGTTTTTTACGAATAGAATTGTTATCTCAGAAAATATAAATAAATTAAAAAGGAAAGTTTTATTGTATTCAAAATGTACTCGAACTACGTAACGATAAATTTTTAATCAAACGTTTCTTGTCAACACCGCCATCATCAACAATTTTTTTCAAATACGGACCTGTCTATTTCATCACAAATATTGATAGAGCGATAAAATCACAATTCAGTGGTATATCACACTCGACATTTTCATAACGTTTCATATAAAATAACTAGCATCATCAGTGACAACAATTTTCAATTACGGTCCTGTCGTTAGTTTGTTTATGAATTCCACAGAATCTAACGCTTCGATATAAAAATTATCAGTGAATTTTTGAATGAATGTATCTATGAAAATTGTATTTATACTATGAAAATTCATAAAAGATTTCTGCAGTTTCAGAGACGAACGATAGCAATTTACCCCAAAAATAAACCTACTTAAGAGGAGAAGAAATTAAACAAACAGAAAAATAATCTATTTCATAATGAATTTGTGGAAGAAAATAAAACCAATACAGAAAAAGAATTCTACATTAAATGCTCGAATTGACGACCTCTTCGTTGAATCCACATAAGTTGCCTGTCCATACAATTTCTGTGGCAATTTTCTAGCATGATGGTTTTAATGCTATTACATGCATCTCTTATTTTCTGTTTGAGATGGTCGATATCGGTACTAGGTGTCGAAAAAACTTTATCCTTTATGTATCCCCAGACAAAAAAAATCCAAAGGAGTAAGGTCTGGGGATCGAGCTCGAGCTGGCCAGGCAATTGGTCCATTGTTTTCAATCCACTTTGTTGGGAATATTGCATCCAAATGTTCCCTTACTATTGCTGCATTATGGGGAGGACGGTGCCCAGGTTGGAGAGGCGTAACCTATGGAAAGGTCTTTTCCGATAGGTTCCTGAGAAAGGACAGAGCCAATGGCGAATGCATTTGCCTCTGTGGTGAGAAGGAAGGGTTTATCAAAATTCGAGTATATCAGAATTTGAATGGTGATGAGTGCCTGTTTGAGAAGACATCTCTGCATTCTTGTCAGAAATTGAAGATGATTATCCTTTTGTAGTAATGTCGATAGGCATTTTGAAGTTTTGGCAAAGTTCGGGATGAACCTTCTGTAATATCCCGAAAGTCTCAGAGAAGATTTAATATCCTTGGGATTTTTGGGTTCTGGAAAATTTTTGATACATTCGATTTTGAGGGGATTTGGTTTAACACCATCCTGGCTTAATTTTGAAACCTTTGAACAGTTCGTATAATCTGGAAATATGTTCATGAATTGTCGGGGAATAGACGATGATATCATCCATATAGAAGAGACATCTTTCGTTCTGAATGCCCATGAGGATTTGTCCATGACGCGTTGGAAGGCGGACGGGGTATTCTTCAAACCGAATAGCTTACGAACGAATTCATAATGACCATTTTCGACAAAAAGGCTGTTTTCTAAATGTCTTTCAGGTCAATCTCAATCTGGTGGAAACCAGAGCCAAGGTCAAGTGTGGTAAAGTATTGGCACTTTACCAATTGGTCTAAAAGATCGGAGATATTAGGGAGAGGGTATCTGTCGCCTATTGCGACTTCATTGAGTTTACGATAGTCATTTTTGCTTTCCTAAGGCATCTATTTTTTTGGACACAACCCATACGAGAGATATCCAAGGAGATATTAAAGATTGAATGATACCTTGATCGAGCATATTGAATATTTGATTTTTCACTTCCTCCTTGTGGATTTGGGGGTAACGGTATGATTTGGTGAAAACTGGTATACTGTTGTTTGTGTCGACTGAATGTTTAATTTCGTTGGTGAAAGTCAAATTGTCACCTTCTGAATAGAAAATATCTGGGAATTCTTAACGAAGGTTTGAAATCATTTCGTTTTCTTCTTTGGTTGAGTGTTCGAGACGTAATTGTTGTTGTATGGTCTTTACTAAATTGCTGCATTATGGGGATGGGCAACGTCTTGTTGAAAATATTGTATTTCACGGCGGGTGCTTAATGGCAATTCGTCTAAGTAGCCATCAAACTCATTGGATAAAAAATTTAAATACATTTCACCATTCAAATGCTCATCATAAAAGAAAGGACCTAGTATGTTTGTTCCCAAAATTCCCAACCAAACATATATTCCGAACCTCTCCTGGAAATTGGTTTCTCTATGTAAATGTTCATTCGTATCATTCCACCTATATAATATATGTTTCTGTTAAACCAACCATTGTTGGTGAATTTTGATTCGTCCGTCCATATTATTTTTTGAAAATATTTCGAACTTCCCTATTTCTACGTCTTAACCATTTCGCCAATCGTACTCTCCTTCCGTAATCCCTTTCATTAAGGTGATGAACTTTGTGTATCCTGTAGCATTTGTTTTTGTTCTTTTTCAAAATATTTTTGGTAGATTTTACAGATATCCCAAGTTCGTGGGCAATTTCTCGTAAAGAACAATCTTGATTGGAAATATTTTTGTAACTGACCAATCCTAGATCCAAAAAAAATACGTTATTTTTCACTTTTTAGTCTTAATAAGTTAATATTTGCTTACCCAAAACATTTATTTGGTTCCTTATACTTCCAGTAACAACACATTTTCTAGTTTTATTTCTGTCAAATGCACCACAGTGTCTCAAATTTCTTTCTAATCGTCTAAACATTTGAATGTTTGGAATGCGACGATTCGGGTATAGCTCACCATACATATTTCTTGCCAAAAGAGGATTTCTATTTGATTTTGCATAAGTAAATAGCATATCAGTCCTTTTGTCATTCGAATACATCTTTAATATGTAACCGAGTGCTTAAATGCCTGACAGTTCTTAACAGATATCAACAACTCATTTATTTTTCCTGCCATATTGTACCAAATTAGACAACACTTCTATTTTGATCAAAAACTGATATTTTCATTACTTCCATGATTGAGAATTATGAAAATAATCCGTGTAAAAATTGTTACAGGAGAAATCAGCCTTGAATCAAGGATTACTGTAATACAATAATCCCCAAAAAGGAAAAATACGAATGTTCGTTTTGTGGGGGTATCTTCCTATCGAAAGTATTGGGTAATGACTGAAGTATCCTAATAGTTGAATGAGTTTTGAAGAAATCAAAACAATTTATGAAAGAACTATCGACAGGACCGTAATTAAAAATTGTTGTCACTGATGATGCCAGTTATTTTATATGAAACGCAATAAAAATGTCAAGTGTGATATACCACTGAATTATGATATCATCGCTTTATCAATATTTGTGATGAAATAGACAGGTCCGTATTTGAAAAAAATAGTTGATGGTGGCCGTGTTGACACGAAACGTTTAATTAAAAATTTATCATTACCTAGTTCTTGTAAATTTTGAATAAAATAAAACATTCCTCTTTCATTTTTTATATTTTCTGAGATAACAATTCTATTCGTAAAAAACTGAAAACAACATTTTCAGTTTTCCCTGTATAAGTTGAGAAGGGCGAGAATTCCCGTAAATTTTCTATGACCAATGTACTGCTCACCACAATAGTTACATTTTTTCCCATTTAATCGTCTTTGTATCTATTACGGTTTAGAATATAGCAATGTTACCACACGATAAAAGAAACGGCCTGTATACAGTGTCTCCCGCTTTTCATGAATACACCCTAATATCTCAGTTATTAATAATGCGATTTTCTTGAAATTTTGGTTGTGATTATATGTTAGGTAAATGAAGTATTTTGGCATAGTGAACATTTTCATCGACCATAGACGTGCGATGTGGGGGAGTAAAAAAAAGCTGTTTATTGGGAAAAGGATATTAGGGCTCATTTTAGATAACTTTTTTCATCAGAATTAAAATCAGCATCCCCAAAAACCCCCCAATCCATATTTTCGAAATCTCAAGAGCTGATTTGAGGAGAAAAAAAATAAATTCACTTTTTTCGTCTCGGAATCAGCATCCCCAAAAACCCTTTAATTCATATTTTCAACATTTCAAGAGCTGATTTGAATAAAAAATTATTCAACTCTATTTTCAATAAGTCCTTGTAAGCAAAATTCAAACCGTCTTTCAAAATAACCATTTAACAGGGTATGTGGGAATTTTGGTTTAAATGCCCTAATCATGTTGCGTTTCAAACATCTCTATACTTTGTTTTTCGTTAAATTCATTGTCCTCGCAACCTCGCAACTGCCCTTACAGTACCAATTGGGTTGTTTCGAAATTCGAAATGTTCGTCGTCCGGATAGTGTCTTTGATTTAAATTTTACCTCCCTGGTCTTGTCTTGAAACCCGCTCTAGTCTTTGCGAACAATCTGTTGATTTTGGCGTGAGAAATTGGTTCTCGATCATGATGCCTTCCATTGAATATTCTAGCAACCTGACGCGTAGATCTTTCATTATTACCAAATAATCGGATAATGTCCACTTCTTCTCCAAGGATATAAGGGGCTCATTTTAGACAATTTTTTTATCAGATTTGGAATCAGCGACCGCAAAGACCCCTCAATTCATATTTTCGAAATCTCGAGAGCTGATTTGATTAGAAAACAAAATTAAATTCACTTTTTTTCAATAGATTGTTTATTTCTAACTTTTTATTTCAAATGCCCTAATCCTATATTAAATTTCAAACACCTTCGTTTCCTTATATTCTGTATCGTTTGCAACTCCCCTTATACTACAATTTAGGTATTTCCGAAGATACGCACACTTTGTTACCGTTGACTTGCCGATTTGAGTTTTCATGCAAATTAATGAAAGAGTGCTTTAAAACTAAAGTTTTTGTTTGACCTACCTACCTACCTACCTACCTACCTACCTACCTACCTACCTACCTACCTACCTACCTACCTACCTACCTACCTACCTACCTACCTACCTACCTACCTACCTACCTACCTACCTACCTACCTACCTACCTACCTACCTACCTACCTACCTACCTACCTACCTACCTACCTACCTACCTACCTACCTACCTACCTACCTACCTACCTACCTACCTACCTACCTACCTACCTACCTACCTACCTACCTACCTACCTACCTACCTACCTACCTACCTACCTACCTACCTACCTACCTACCTACCTACCTACCTACCTACCTACCTACCTACCTACCTACCTACCTACCTACCTACCTACCTACCTACCTACCTACCTACCTACCTACCTACCTACCTACCTACCTACCTACCTACCTACCTACCTACCTACCTACCTACCTACCTACCTACCTACCTACCTACCTACCTACCTACCTACCTACCTACCTACCTACCTACCTACCTACCTACCTACCTACCTACCTACCTACCTACCTACCTACCTACCTACCTACCTACCTACCTACCTACCTACCTACCTACCTACCTACCTACCTACCTACCTACCTACCTACCTACCTACCTACCTACCTACCTACCTACCTACCTACCTACCTACCTACCTACCTACCTACCTACCTACCTACCTACCTACCTACCTACCTACCTACCTACCTACCTACCTACCTACCTACCTACCTACCTACCTACCTACCTACCTACCTACCTACCTACCTACCTACCTACCTACCTACCTACCTACCTACCTACCTACCTACCTACCTACCTACCTACCTACCTACCTACCTACCTACCTACCTACCTACCTACCTACCTACCTACCTACCTACCTACCTACCTACCTACCTACCTACCTACCTACCTACCTACCTACCTACCTACCTACCTACCTACCTACCTACCTACCTACCTACCTACCTACCTACCTACCTACCTACCTACCTACCTACCTACCTACCTACCTACCTACCTACCTACCTACCTACCTACCTACCTACCTACCTACCTACCTACCTACCTACCTACCTACCTACCTACCTACCTACCTACCTACCTACCTACCTACCTACCTACCTACCTACCTACCTACCTACCTACCTACCTACCTACCTACCTACCTACCTACCTACCTACCTACCTACCTACCTACCTACCTACCTACCTACCTACCTACCTACCTACCTACCTACCTACCTACCTACCTACCTACCTACCTACCTACCTACCTACCTACCTACCTACCTACCTACCTACCTACCTACCTACCTACCTACCTACCTACCTACCTACCTACCTACCTACCTACCTACCTACCTACCTACCTACCTACCTACCTACCTACCTACCTACCTACCTACCTACCTACCTACCTACCTACCTACCTACCTACCTACCTACCTACCTACCTACCTACCTACCTACCTACCTACCTACCTACCTACCTACCTACCTACCTACCTACCTACCTACCTACCTACCTACCTACCTACCTACCTACCTACCTACCTACCTACCTACCTACCTACCTACCTACCTACCTACCTACCTACCTACCTACCTACCTACCTACCTACCTACCTACCTACCTACCTACCTACCTACCTACCTACCTACCTACCTACCTACCTACCTACCTACCTACCTACCTACCTACCTACCTACCTACCTACCTACCTACCTACCTACCTACCTACCTACCTACCTACCTACCTACCTACCTACCTACCTACCTACCTACCTACCTACCTACCTACCTACCTACCTACCTACCTACCTACCTACCTACCTACCTACCTACCTACCTACCTACCTACCTACCTACCTACCTACCTACCTACCTACCTACCTACCTACCTACCTACCTACCTACCTACCTACCTACCTACCTACCTACCTACCTACCTACCTACCTACCTACCTACCTACCTACCTACCTACCTACCTACCTACCTACCTACCTACCTACCTACCTACCTACCTACCTACCTACCTACCTACCTACCTACCTACCTACCTACCTACCTACCTACCTACCTACCTACCTACCTACCTACCTACCTACCTACCTACCTACCTACCTACCTACCTACCTACCTACCTACCTACCTACTTACTTTGACTTTTTCTAAGAACACCAAAGTTATATGTATTTAATTAATGTTTCACACTCTTATTCGGTGCTATTCATCTTGCATTTGGATAAACGAGTGATAGTTGAAGTCTGTAGAGCTTTCATCGACGAATTTGACATAATTTCAAGAAAAATGGATTCCTGATGCCATCTGAAATGTATCGTAATATATTATAAATGAATGTCGATTGATTGCAATAACCGGCCTTATATTTTGAGTTAGGTCTTATACTGACAACTTGTCTTTGGTTTACATTCTATGGTAACCTGTACAGAGCTGATGGCGTGCGTGGGAGAGGACATCCCAAGGGCGCACGCCATCACTGTGTTCTTTCCCAGGAGCTCGAACTTTGAAACGGAGAAGTTGCTAGCCCTGGTAAGTACACAAAACATGGGGCTTCACACCCAGTTGTGGAAAGTACTGGGAAGTAAGAAAGAAGGCAACGGCCAGTTACTAAACATTGGCATTGACGACGAGTCCTGCGAGGCCATCAGAAAAATGGGATACACCATTTTCTTCAGGTTCGGGAAAATCCCCGTTCATGGCCTCCGCAAGGACTCAAGCAAGAAGAAGGAGGAAGAAGAGGCGGGCAAGACACCGGACCCTGGGGCTGTAGAAGACCCAGCAGGCGAAACAGAATCGACTGGGAGCGTGGACCAGGACACCACGGTGACTCCCAGCGAAGAAGAGCAAATGCTGCTGGATGATGAGGAGGCAAGCACTCCAACTCACGTGTAGCAATGGCTACCCACGTCAAGGTTGCCCAGGTGAACGCTCATCACGCTAAGGGGGCATCTGCCGCCTTATCGAGGGTGTTCGCCGGGACAAACTTGGGAGTTGTGTTGATCCAAGAACCTTGGGTCAACAGGGGGCAGATCAGAGGACTGCCGAACAAAGAAGGTATGGTGATCTGGGATGTCAGAAGTGACAACCCCAGAGCTTGCATACTGATCAGAAATAATATTAATTATATTTGTCTTTCAGAATTCATGACGAGGGACTTAGTGCCGGTTCGGGCTAAGATCCGCACAAGGCACTCACTCCTCGACATAGTAATAGCCTCAGGATACTTCGCTGGAGATGGGCAAACACCACCAGAAGAAGTACAGAGGCTATCCGACTACTGCAATCTACCCCTCCTGCTGGGCTGCGACGCCAACGCGCACAACACCATCTGGGGCAGCACGGACACCAATCAAAGAGGTGAGCAATTGCTAGAATTCATACTCGCGGCTAACCTAAATGTACTCAATGTGGGATGTGTCCCCACCTTTGTAACTAGGGCTAGGCAAGAAGTATTAGATTTAACGCTCGGCAGCCCGAGCATCAGTAGAATGGTAAGGAACTGGAGGGTCTCAGAAGAACCCTCTCTTTCAGACCATAGAATCATTATGTTCAACGTGGAAGGGCTTGAGACACAAACAACCTTCACCAGAAACCCTAGAAACACAGATTGGGAAAAATACACCACCAATCTAAAATGTAACCTAGAACAGATCAAGTTCAACGGCAACAGTCACGTCGAATTTGAGCAGACCCTAGAGGCGGTAAACGGGGCAATTATGGATGCATACGAATCCAGTTGCCCCATAAAAGAAAAGAAATCCCACAGTGGAACCATTTGGTGGAACGAACACCTGTCAAATCTGAGATCCGAAGTCCGCTGGCTATTTAACAAAGCCAAGCGGGGCGGAGATTGGCAGGGATACACCGAAAGGCTGACAAAATATAATAAAGAAATAAGGAAAGCCAAGAGGAACAGCTTCAGGAGCTTTTGTGAGACAATCACATCAAGCCCTGCAGCATCCAGGTTATATAAAACCATGGCGAGGGGCAGAGAGCAAGGACCTATGTCACTCAGAAGAACAGATGGTAGCTATACAGAGGATGAAGAGCAACGAGCTCTCCTCTTACTGGAGACGCACTTTCCAGGCAGCATACCATTTGAATCCGACAGATCACTGGAAGAACCAGGCAGAGCCAAACGAGAAGACTGGGAAGTAGCAAAGACCATATGCACTCCCCAAAGAGTGAAATGGGCAATTGAATCCTTCCAACCATTCAAGTCACCAGGAGTTGACGGTATATTTCCGGCTCTTCTACAAAAAGGGCAAACGGAACTACTGCCGTACATCATTAAAGCAGCCAGATTTAGTCTGGCACTCGGGTACATACCGAACAACTGGAGAAGAGCACGGGTAACCTTCATTCCCAAAGTGGGAAAGAAGGACCCTACCCTCCCGAAGTCATTCAGACCAATCTGTCTCTCATCCTTCTTACTGAAGACAGTGGAGAAGACGGTAGACAACTACATCAGAACTGAGATACTGGAGAGAGTGCCATTGCACTCCGGGCAGCATGCATATAGGGCGGGCAGATCAACGGAAACCGCTCTGTACGTGCTTACCGAAAGCATCCAGAGATCACTTGAGCACAAAGAAATGGCCATTTGCGCCTTCTTAGACATAGAGGGGGCATTCGACAACACCTCTCATGAAGCAATAAAGAGGGCCCTAATGAACAAGGGAGTGGACAGAACCACATCCAGATGGATGTGCCAAATGCTGGCCACAAGAACAGCTGAAACGAAAGTGGGTGAGAGCAGCTTTCGGATCAGCACAAACAGGGGGTGCCCACAAGGAGGGGTACTATCACCTCTGATGTGGAGTCTCGTAGTAGACGAACTACTCGGAACACTGACCGGGAGCGGAGTCACTTGCCTTGGATATGCGGACGACATAGTCATCATGGCCAAAGGCAAATTCGAAGGAACCCTCTGCGATCTCATAGAAAGAGAGCTAGAGACAACCAGAAGATGGTGCCTCTCTGTGGGGCTGAGAATTAACTCATCAAAAACCACAGTAGTACCATTCACTAGAAGAACAAAGGTTCAGCACCTAAGGACTGTTCGCCTCGACGGAGCAGACTTAGAATGGCAGCAAGAGGTGAAGTATCTAGGACTTACTCTAGACTCAAAACTACTCTGGAACAGACACGTAGAAAAGATCGCTAATAAGGCAAAATCATCACTGATGGTGTGCAGGAACATTGCAGGAAAAACATGGGGATGTAACCCATCAGTACTGCGATGGATGTACACCATGATAGTGAGACCTATGATCACCTACGGGGCAGTAGCATGGCAAGGCAGAACCGAACTCGCCACAACAAAGAAGATCTTGGAAAAAGTGCAAAGACTAGCATGTCTTTGTATAACAGGAGCAATGAGGTCGACTCCAACAGCAGCAATAGAGGTCATTCTGGACCTCACTCCTCTCCACATAATGGTGAAGAGAACTGCTTGGGAGGCAAACCTCAGGTTGGCTAAAGTCGGACTCATAGGGACAGCACACGGCGCGAGGGGCTTAACCCCTACCAACTGTGCACACCTTGCCGACCTCCCAACTGACGAAATTACCAAGAAATTTAGTTTCGAGAAACTTTTTCGAACGGAACTAAACACCAAGCGAGAATGGAACATAGAATCGATTCGAGCACTGGGGAAGAATACCTTAACATGGTATACGGACGGGTCCAAAACTCCCGAAGGAACTGGAGCAGGGGTCTTTGGGCCTCGCACCAAATACTCTGAACCCATGGGCCAGTTCCCCAGCATTTTCCAAGCGGAAATTCACGCCATAGAAAGGTGCATTCAGTTCAACCTCAATAGGAAATACCGGAACCAGGAAATCGTGATCCTCTCCGATAGTCAAGCAGCCATCAAAGCGTTGAGCTCCTGCAACATCAACTCGAAGATGGTTTGGGAATGCCTAGACAAACTTAATGATCTGGGCAGGAACAATAAGGTGACCCTCCTCTGGGTGCCAGGGCACGCCGGAGTAGAGGGCAACGAACAAGCAGATACCCTGGCACGGAAAGGCGCAGCAACGCCACTGATCGGGCCAGAACCATTCTGCGGACTTGGAAAATATTACTTCCGAGAAGAACTCAATAAAGCTGAAGAAGCAATGAGAGCAACATACTGGCTAAGACTTCCAGGGCTGAGGCAGGCCAAAGATCTCCTCGGAAATTTCAACCGAGCAAGATCAAAGACACTGATTAACCTCAGCAAAATTAGTCTAAAGACAATCACGGGATTTCTAACGGGGCATTGCAGACTCAAAGAACACCTGAGGAAGCTAGGCTTAGAGGAGGACAGCACCTGCAGATTATGTGGGGAACACCCAGAAACACCCCACCATATATTGATGGAGTGTTACGCTGTACATCGCAAAAGATTGAATATACTGGGATCACACCAGCTGACCGTGGGAGAAATACCACGAGCAGACCCCCTCAAAATCCTAAAATTCCTGAAGGAATTGGGACTTGAAGGGCTGCTGTAAACAAGAACATCTTGTGACAGCAGAAGAAGATGGGGCACAATAGATCTAATCAGGTCGCAGCGCATCAATCACCATCCATACTCACCAATACCAATACCAATAAATGGTAACCTGTTTTTTATCATAGGGTTTCAGAGGCTCGAAAGCGTTGTTAATTCATTTAGAAGTGGATCGACCAGAACTGTTACTACTTTTTATTATTTTTTTGAAGTCTACGGCTCACGGTCAAATAGATTGATCAAACTGCTTTGAAGTGACATTCTCTCACTCAAATTGTGAGAAACGAATTACTAGAAATGCCGTCACTTCAAGGCAATATGATCAAGCTATCTGACTGTGAGCCACGGGCTTATTATAACTATTTTGTTCGCTTTAATGAAATGCGCCCCCACTAGATGACGCTCATAATTCAGGCGCTAGCCTTTTTGGATTTTAAATTTGTTAGTGAACCTAAGCAGGCGCGAAACAGTATTGTGGTGATCATCTTTCAAATTCCATAAAAAACTGTAGTGTTAATTTTTATTCTAATTCAAATTTGAATCAATTCCTTCCATAAATAATGCAAAGAATCTCTGTTTGTGATACTATTCGATCACCAAATACGGCTGAAAAAGTACATCTGACATCTGTCAACTTTTATTGAAACACTGAAACTATGAACATGAATATTATCACCAAACCATAGTATAAAGAGTTATAAGATAGTAAAGGCGGATTTATCGGATTCATAATGCATTATTTATTGCATATGCGTAATTTTATTGCACAATTCACAAAATTTCAATACACGGACTCAAATTAAATGATTTATTCGTTTCATAATTTATAATTGATACTTATCCACATTCCATAATGCATAACTATGAAGTTTCCAACTTTTAACTTTATGCACTAATGAAGTGGAAAAATAAGTTATGCTCCTGTGTAGGCTCAAAATTTGAAGATGGCAACATATTTCACTTAAAATCCCTTGGTCTAGAGCCAAAGTGTTGTTTTGTCGGTGTTTTATTTTGAGAATGAGTATGTAGAATGGTTTTTTCATCAAAGAATTCGAGTTTTTCTTGTGTTGAGAAATTGTAAACTGTCACTTGTCAAGTACTTATGCTCATGCATTGAAGAAGTAGTAAATCATATTTTTCTAATCTCTTATGCATTGATAAAGTTCAAATATTAATGATTTGTACATTAGTGAATAAATTATGTTTATGCATCCGCTAAATCCGCCTTATGACGACAATCTTATGAAATAACGATTGTATCCGATGGGAGACGACTTGGTCTCCCAGTCAGTTCGTAGATCATTGTTTGAGTAACAATATTCGTTAGTCGCAACTTGATGTGTTGAAACTACTAACTAATAAGTGGCGATTAAATTTTAGATTCGATACCGTCTATAGGTAATACAGGAAAAGTTAAAGAAAATATCTGTTTTTTGGACTGTTGCAGAAAATTATATTTGGTAGTGAAAACTTCATGAAATATTTTGTATAAAGTAGGAACCTTCTACTTCTGACGTTCTCATTACGAAATCCAATAACTCTTTCACCCACACAGTACACAGGAAACAGACCCACACCAACCGATACCTACACGCAAACTCTCATCACCATCCAGCACAAACAAACTCCGTATTGAACTCCCTGATATACAGATCAATTCAGCTTACCGACAACCAGAATAGACCACAAGAGCTGGACAAACTGAAATCAGCCTTACTTCAGAATGGTTAAACAATTCGCTAATCGACAAGTCTATCTGCCACCAACTGACCCGTCCTCCAAAAACAAATGATCCACTAGAGAGTATCCAGCCACACAAAGCTTTCCTACCATACATCAAAGGTGTGACAGACAAAATCAGTAATATCTTGAGAAAACACGAGATAAAAACAATATTCACGGCCAACAACCAAATATCCAAATTTCTCAGATCTCCCAAGGACACAATACCAAACGATTCTCAAGGTATATATGAAATACCATGTTCAGACTGCCCGAGAAGTTATATTGGCCAGAATAACACACGAGTAACTTCCAGAGTCTAAGAACACGAACTTGCTGTGCGTCAGGCATCTTCCACTTCCGCACTTTATAAACATCGAGAAGACACAGGTCACAAAATAGACTTCAAAAACACAAAAATAATTTCCACCGAGAAAACTCTGCAAACCAGGATCATCCAAGAAGCCCTCGAGATAGAGAAGCGCCCCAATTGCCTCAACACTCGCGACGACGGACGTAGACTTCCCAATACCTGGAAGCCTCTCATTGCACGCATCAACTCATTTCCCACCAACCCAGTTCCCGCACATAGCTCACTTAGCGCCAACCAAGTTCCCGCACACAGCTCATCTAGCGCCAACTCAGTTCCCGCCCATAGTTCACCTCGCGCCAATACATTGCACACGGCCATTACAGCCACGTCCACTATAAATACAGTTCCTCAACCCACAATTCCTCAGTTCTCTCGAAGAAGTAGGCAGATTGAGACCTTAGAGAGAACCAGTGACGAGACATGGGGAGTAGGCAGATTGAGACCCCGACGTCAAGTAACAAAATCCGAACGTAATTAAACCTGAGGAGTAGGCAGATTGAGACCTCAGCGTAGAATTACGTTTCAACCATTTATACATTTTCTTATTTTCTTTCTTTTTCAGTTCTTGAAAATGGCTCCAAAATCGGAGCCAAAACGTCGAATTTCAACAAATTCCAGACGCGGTTCAACCCGAACTTTTAGTTTTCATATATATATATATATAACAAAACAATATTTTTTATAGTCGGCTTTCTAACTAAACTAATCACAAATCAAATCTGATTTAAATGAAAATTGAAAAAGTTCATGTTCTATGCTGTGATAATCGAGACCTCTGCGCGAAGGGTGCGACACCTATAATTAATTTGTTGAACTGATGTAATGTTGCAAGATCTTGTTTTGCCATAAGAGCTAGTGTATCTATTTTATCTATTTTCTCATAATTAATCCAGTTTTGGACATTAAAATTGAGTTTGGTGATATTCTTTCATGTTCATAGTTTCGGAATATAATAACCGAAATAGCAGAATTAAGCAATCCAAACAATAGGCGTATTTGCTCAGTGCCCCAATGCTATGCATCATCAAAATGGTACCAAACAAAAAGTTTATTTACATAAGTTTTCCATTGAAAACATAGAATTAGGCAAAAAGTATCTACGTGCATGGAAATGTCTGATTTGCATATTTCAAATATCCACATGTTTAGAAATGTATTCAAATTTGAATGAGAATAAAATGAAATACTATGGCCTCTTATGGAATTTGCAGGCTCATCACCATTACACTTTCGCGGCTAAATTCTGAGCGCCATCTAGCGGGAACGCATTTCGCGAATAAACTCATAGAGCGTAGATGACATATTCTGGTTTATTGGGTGGCCACGAGTGATGGGCCGTTCAGCCAGGACCGACTCATGCGAACAAAAAATGTTCTCGAGTATTTACTGAAAGTTCCCTTTGGTAGACGAAATTTTTTTCTTGACTTGGTAGATATATCGATCTTTGACAATGTCAAATGAAATCTTGAAGGGGTTCAACAGTGGTGAGAAGCCATAAGTTTATGCGTTCTTTTTTCTACGTTCATCCAAAAGCAAAACTTTACACGTCTCCAAGAGCGACTGTTTGGTTATCACGCATTGTTAGGAAAATCCGTGAATTTCAAATTATTTGAGGTGTGTTGTCTGTACAGGGGCCCGATTCTCAAATGTCTATTACCCATTGTCGCATGCGACAAAATATTTCCATCTCTTTTCAATCCAAATTTGAGAAATGCGATGGATAATTTTGTCGCATGTGGGTCCAGAACTCATAATTATAATAATTATGGGTTCTGTGGTTGTCGGTTGTCATTGTTCACTACTTTCAGTCCTTTTTTCCGAGGGTTTGTAGCAGCTCTTCTAGCAAGAACAAGGAAAGGCTTCGTGACTTGAAGTAAATGATCTGTCATATATAATTTTCGATCCTCTATGCAACCAACCATCATAAAATTATTGGAATTGGAGAGGCAAACCTTTTTGACGAATTTTTTAAGTTGGCAGTAATACCAATTCTGCGATTTTAAGTAGAAATGTTATTTTAGATTTGATTTTGTCTAATTCTTTCTTTTATTGTGTAGCTTTGTCTCCTGATGAAGCTAATAAAGATTAGCGAAATATTGAGATGAAGAACATATGAGTTTCATTGGTAAACTGACCGCAAACCTTAGAGTGGATTTATGCAGCACAAATTTACACTATACTCCAACTTGAAAAATTAAACTTTGGTTTGTATGGCCTTTATGCGAAAAAATTAAGACAAATTACGCATGTTTGGTGAAGAGAATATTTTAACCTATTTTGGCATTATTTTATATTTCACGTCTACCCAACTTAATTTTTGTTGATTATTGATGTGATTCCTAATTATATTTCAGTATTTTCAATTTGGTAGAGGTTACAAAATTAAAACATAATGGAATATTTTCATGTCATTCCAACATTCAACCCGCGTAATTCAAAATATTTGTCAATAATTGCGCAGTAGTGTCAAAAACTACCATTAACACTAGAAAGATAAAAGTTGGCCAACTATTAATTTAAATTTAGTTTTAATTTCCCTGCATAAAATGAACCATTACAAATGCGAGGTTCATCTTCTTAGTTGAAGTTGAAGTATTAATGTTAATTGAAGTTTAGTGTAAATTTGTGCTGCATAAATCCACTCTCAAGAATTTCCAAGTTGAGTTTGTTTATATACCTATAATATATATATTTATATATATATATATATATATATATATATATATATATATATATATATATATATATATATATATATATATATATATATATATATATATATATATATATATAGGTCTCAATCTGCCTACTCCTTCGAGAGAACTGAGGAATTGTGGGTTGAGGAACTGTATTTATAGTGGTCGTGGCTATAATGGCCGTGTGAGAGAGAGAGAGAACCAGTGACGAGACATGGGGAGTAAGTAGGCAGATTGAGACCCCGACGTCAAGTCACAAAAACCTAACGTAATTATACCTGAGGAGTAGGCAGATTGAGACCTCAGCGTAGAATTACGTTTCAACCATTTATTAATTTTCTTATTTTCTTTCTTTTTCAGTTCTTGAAAATGGCTCCAAAATCGGAGCCGATACGTCGAATTTCAACAAACTCTAGACGCGGTTCAACCCGAACTTTTGGTTCGGTATATATATATATATATATATATATATATATATATATATATATATATATATATATATATATATATATATATATATATATCTATATGTTCAGATAGGTTTCCGCGGTCAGATATTTGAAAACCAAAAGTGAAAATATTCTCTTCACCAAACATGCGTAATTTGTCTTAATTTTTTCGCATAAAGGCCATACAAACCAAAGTTTAATTTTTCAAGTTGGAGTATAGTGTAAATTTGTGCTGCATAAATCCACTCTAAGGTTTGCGGTCAGTTTACCAATGAAACTCATATGTTCTTTATCTCAATATTTCGCTAATCTTTATTAGCTTCATCAGGAGACAAAGCTACACAATAAAAGAAAGAATTAGACAAAATCAAATCTAAAATAACATTTCTACTTAAAATCGCAGAATTGGTATTACTGCCAACTTAAAAAATTCGTCAAAAAGGTTTGCCTCTCCAATTCCAATAATTTTATGATGGTTGGTTGCATAGAGGATCGAAAATTATATATGACAGATCATTTACTTCAAGTCACGAAGCCTTTCCTTGTTCTTGCTAGAAGAGCTGCTACAAACCCTCGGAAAAAAGGACTGAAAGTAGTGAACAATGACAACCGACAACTACAGAACACATAATTATTATAATTATGAGTTCTGGACCCACATGCGACAAAATTATCCATCGCATTTCTCAAATTTGGATTGAAAAGAGATGGAAATATTTTGTCGCATGCGACAATGGGTAATAGACATTTGAGAATCGGGCCCCTGTACAGACAACACACCTCAAATAATTTGAAATTTACGGATTTTCCTAACAATGCGTGATAACCAAACAGTCGCTCTTGGAGACGTGTAAAGTTTTGCTTTAGGATGAACGTAGAAAAAAGAACGCATAAACTTATGGCTTCTCACCACTGTTGAACCCCTTCAAGATTTCATTTGACATTGTCAAAGATCGATATATCTACCAAGTCAAGAAAAAAATTTCGTCTACCAAAGGGAACTTTCAGTAAATACTCGAGAACATTTTTTGTTCGCATGAGTCGGTCCTGGCTGAACGGCCCATCACTCGTGGCCACCCAATAAACCAGAATATGTCATCTACGCTCTATGAGTTTATTCGCGAAATGCGTTCCCGCTAGATGGCGCTCAGAATTTAGCCGCGAAAGTGTAATGGTGATGAGCCTGCAAATTCCATAAGAGGCCATAGTATTTCATTTTATTCTCATTCAAATTTGAATACATTTCTAAACATGTGGATATTTGAAATATGCAAATCAGACATTTCCATGCACGTAGATACTTTTTGCCTAATTCTATGTTTTCAATGGAAAACTTATGTAAAGAAACTTTTTGTTTGGTACCATTTTGATGATGCATAGCATTGGGGCACTGAGCAAATACGCCTATTGTTTGGATTGCTTAATTCTGCTATTTCGGTTATTATATTCCGAAACTATGAACATGAAAGAATATCACCAAACTCAATTTTAATGTCCAAAACTGGATTAATTATGAGAAAATAGATAAAATAGATACACTAGCTCTTATGGCAAAACAAGATCTTGCAACATTACATCAGTTCAACAAAATAATTATAGGTGTCGCACCCTTCGCGCAGAGGTCTCGATTATCACAGCATAGAACATGAACTTTTTCAATTTTCATTTAAATCAGTTTTGATTTGTGATTAGTTTAGTTAGAAAGCCGAATATAAAAAATATTGCTTTGTTATATATATATATATATATATATATATATATATATATATATATATATATATATATATATATATATATATATATATATATATATATATATATATATATATATATATATATATATATATATATATATATATATATATATATATATATATATATATATATATATATATATATATATATATATATATATATATATATATATATATATATATATATATATATATATATATATATATATATATATATATATATATATATATATATATATATATATATATATATATATATATATATATATATATATATATATATATATATATATATATATATATATATATATATATATATATATATATATATATATCGGGTTGAACCGCGTCTGGAATTTGTTGAAATTCGACGTTTCGGCTCCGATTTTGGAGCCATTTTCAAGAACTGAAAAAGAAAGAAAATAAGAAAATGTATAAATGGTTGAAACGTAATTCTACGCTGAGGTCTCAATCTGCCTACTCCTCAGGTATAATTACGTTAGGTTTTTGTGACTTGACGTCGGGGTCTCAATCTGCCTACTCCCCATGTCTCGTCACTGGTTCTCTCTAAGGTCTCAATCTGCCTACTCCTTCGAGAGAACTGAGGAATTGTGGGTTGAGGAACTGTATTTATAGTGGACTTGGCTGTAATGGCCGTGTGCAATGTATTGGCGCGAGGTGAACTATGGGCGGGAACTGAGTTGGCGCTAGATGAGCTGTGTGCAGGAACTTGGTTGGCGCTAAGTGAGCTGTGTGCGGGAACTGGGTTGGTGGGAAATGAGTTGATGCGTGCAATGAGAGGCTTCCAGGTATTGGGAAGTCTACGTCCGTCGTCGCGAGTGTTGAGGCAATTGGGGCGCTTCTCTATCTCAAGGGCTTCTCGGATGATCCTGGTTTGCAGAGTTTTCTCGGTGGAAATTGTTTTTGTGTTTTTGAAGTCTATTTTGTGACCTGTGTCTTCTCGATGTTTATAAAGTGCGGAAGTGGAAGATGCCTGACGCACAGCAAGTTCGTGTTCGTAGACTCTGGAAGTTACTCGTCTGTTAGTCTGGCCAATATAACTTCTCGGGCAGTCTGAACATGGTATTTCATATATACCTTGAGAATCGTTTGGTATTGTGTCCTTGGGAGATCTGAGGAATTTGAATATTTGGTTGTTGGTCGTGAATATTGTTTTTATCTCATGTTTTCTCAAGATATTACTGATTTTGTCTGTCACACCTTTGATGTATGGTAGAAAAGCTTTGTGTGGCTGAATACTCTCTAGTGGATCATGATAATTATGAGTTCTGGACCCACATGCGACAAAATATATCCATCGCATTTCTCAAATTTGGATTGAAAAGAGATGGAAATATTTTTTTGCATGCGACAATGGGTAATAGACATTTGAGAATCGGGCCCCTGTACAGACAACACACCTCAAATAATTTGAAATTTACGGATTTTCCTAACAATGCGTGATAACCAAACAGTCGCTCTTGGAGACGTGTGAAGTTTTGCTTTTGGATGAACGTAGAAAAAAGAACGCATAAACTTATGGTTTCTCACCACTGTTGAACCTCTTCAAGATTTCATTTGACATTGTCAAAGATCGATATATCTACCAAGTCAAGAAAAAAATTTCGTCTACCAAAGGGAACTTTCAGTAAATACTCGAGAACATTTTTTGTTCGCATGAGTCGGTCCTGGCTGAACGGCCCATCACTCGTGGCCAGACCAGAATATGTCATCTACGCTCTATGAGTTTATTCGCGAAATGCGTTCCAGCTAGATGGCGCTCAGAATTTAGCCGCGAAAGTGTAATGGTGATGAGCCTGCAAATTCCATAAGAGGCCATAGTGTTTCATTTTATTCTCATTCAAATTTGAATACATTTCTAAACATGTCGATATTTGAAATATGCTAATCAGACATTTCCATGCACGTAGTTACTTTTTGCCAATTCTATGTTTTCAATGGAAAACTTATGTAAAGAAACTTTTTGTTTGGTACTATTTTGATGATGCATAGCATTGGGGCACTGAGCAAATACGCCTATTGTTTGGATTGCTTAATTCTGCTATTTCGGTTATTATATTCTGAAACTATGAACATGAAAGAATATCACCAAACTCAATTTTAATGTCCAAAACTGGATTAATTATGAGAAAATAGATAAAATATATATACTAGCTCTTATGGCAAAACAAGATCTTGCAGCATTACATCAGTTCAACAAAATAATTATAGGTGTCGCACCCTTCGCGCAGAGGTCTCGATTATCACAGCATAGAACATGAACTTTTTCAATTTTCATTTAAATCAGATTTGATTTGTGATTAGTTTAGTTAGAAAGCCGAATATAAAAAATATTGCTTTGTTTAATTTTTCAATAATAATAAGTAAGATTGAGCCACTCTGTTGAAACAATGCGGCCAACCACCAAAGACCGGTTATTTTATTTCAAAAGTAGGTACTGAGTCCTTTAGGTGGTTATGAATTCCAATGAAATGAGGAGCACAATTTTTCGCTTGTTCCATAACTACACTCTTTCAACGTAAGTATATATTCATATGTTTACAACCGCTTTTTAAATTTTCCCAAACATTATTGAATAAGCATGTAGGTATTTTTTGTTTCAGTTAACGAAAACGTTGTGGCCAGGTTTGAGCAGGTACGAAAAATCCGAGATCAGGCCATTTGATAATGTTTACCAAGGATTAATTCAGGGCCAACTCTTGAATTAGAAAGTGGTGTTTGATACTAACTACATCGATATGCTTGCATAGAAAAATGCAACTCGCTGAAGCAGTGACAAATTAATCAATAATAAGGTAATACTATTGGTTCAATCACAAAGACTTTTCACTTTTGGAAACATTCCTGTTACTTATGTGAATTATTCAAAATACTCACCAATCTCACTTAGTTTTTGCAAAAAGGAAGGAATTTAGTTTCCAACCAATTTTAAATAAGGTCATAAAAAAATTTAAATATTCGGATAAATTCACTTTTTTCAAGATTTTATAATTAAGTCTGAAGAATGCACTGTACTTAAGAGATATCTCATATTCTGTTATGTTCATCCTTAAGCAATGATTTTTAAAAGTTTGTTTCTGTCTATAAAAAATATGAAAAGTTTACAACAGGATATACCTTCAAGAATTTCTCATAATATATGGTTTCTACAATAATATGCATCTTATTTCACAGCATTCTTTAATGACAATAGTCCTATGAATCAATGGATTGACTCCATTATCTAAAAATACTCCTCTCAGACATGGACTTGACATTCCCAATAAATACTATATAGTGGTTGCGGATCATTTCACTGATATCTCCTACTTTGATTCCTATTTCTCTTTCAGAAACATTGGAAACTCAAGCATCTGGATCTGAAAATATGTTGAGAGTCTGAAGGCCAATGGTCTGAACATGTAGAATGTAGACATGGAGAAATAGAGAGATCTAAATATCGCTTAAATGAAATTTCTGAAGGGCACGTCTAAATACACACTTTGGATATATCTGTAAGCAAGCTAGCCAAAGTCAAACGAGGGATCCAATCCACCAGAGGTAGCAGACTCCAATATTATAATGATGTGCAGTACTGGACCATCAATAGGACAATTTCTATCAACTAAAGAAAGATGATACAAGCAAACACATATTGTTTATTAAATTCTGAATATCTTAAAAAACACCTGAAATTTGCTTGAGAACCATAATTGGCCTATGAAAATTGTCAGAATACAGTTATTGTCGATCATAGAAATTAATAGTAGTTGGTTTATCATCAGTTGTTTTGCTTTCACTTGGTTTAAAATTCATATCATGCTTCTCAGAATGAGTTATCTCTTAATATGTGTTCAATGTCTAATTTTGTGTACTTAGTAAACATTCTTTGAAGTTTTCAGTTTTAAACTGTGATTTTTGTACAGATTTTCCTAATAGATGGGGTACTTTACTTCATCTTTTTAGACCAGAATAACAACTCACATACATACACTGTCAATACGAATACCTTTAATTTGAATTGTATGGAAGAACTCATTTTAGTGGCGTAGAAGAAAGCATACATTTTACTCTGTTGTATTATATGTTAAACCAATACCAAATAAGGCCAATTTACTATTGCCCAACTCCCTCTTAATGAATAACTCCTGGCATAATATCCAGAAATATTTACATTTCACTGCTCAAAATACGTCACAAATTCTGTTACCGCCATGGGCTCATCGCTGGACATTAATTATTATCAGTTGGACTTATTTTAGTATCCTCTCCTTGTCTCGTTCAATTTGAGAACATCAGTATAACCTATTCTTTAATAGAACTAGAATAAATTGATCTATTTGGATGCTACAATAGTAATATATTTCCAGTTCGCAAATAAATTTGCAACTACTTTTTCATTTTTTTCATAAAGTCTAGGTTGAAATTTAAGTAACCTCATATCTACATACTCAAATCATTTACATTACTTATACAGTGTGATTCAGCCTATTATGATATTAGCATATAATTGAAAACATTAACTGTTAAGTATGTATTTGTATTTTACACATTTAAAGCAAAATTATAATATTTAAACTACACATATAAGAGCTGTGGAAGATCAAAAACCATCTTTAATTCAATGTACACAGTAACACATTATATGAATGAATTAAAATACAAGCTGAATCTAACTATTGAAATTGTATTTTTTTAATTACCTCTGCCATACTTGCTGAAAATGTATTTAATTGAAATATGGAGTTGGTGGCCACATTTTCTCCTCCACATATTTTAATAAAATAAAGGTTTTTTCTTTAGTAAACGTGTTTCATTTCAATTCTATCATCATTGTACAGGATCAAGATATGATTTGTCATATAAATGTCAAAACACTTCCCACCCATTATACCATTTGATATCATATTTATGATTGAAAGCTATTTTACATTTATCTTTTTACCAAAAGTTCAACAATTTCTAGGAAGTTTACATTTCAAATGAATATTTCATGGATGAATAGCAACAACTTTTTCAAGACACTAAAACTTTTTATATCTTTAACAAATATTCTTTTAGTAAACTAATAACTAATGAAGCGAATAGTATCATTGTGCAACAATATTCGGCAATAGGCAAATCTCAAGAAAAGGCGGCGCCTGAACCACCCGCGGAAGTAGTAACACAGTCCCCTAGAAAATTCTATGATACCTCAAGAGTCAAGGAGATCTGAGCTCAAGTTAGATAGAGTGTATTCAGGGGCCTCTTTTTGGTTGACCTGATGTGAGGAATACGTATGTCTGAGTATCCGTGCATGGCATCACACGTTTAAAGGTGAGGGCTACGTCTTCCCTATGTGTTAGATAGGTAGGTATGCTGCATTGGACAATTCAACTCGGAGTTTTGTAGTGTTTGATGCATTCTTCTGCGGCACGTTCTTTATCCCAGTTCAATTTTTAGCAATAGGTGGAATCTAGATACGAAAACAGAGTATTATTTATTGTGTTTTTGAATTAGGATCAAAAACTTATTTTTATTTCTAAAGTATTTATTATTAAGTATTAGATACATGAAAGTTATATTGAAATATTTGTTGAAAAAAATTCAGTAGTTATTATTGAGCAAATCCATGATGTTTTAATTTCCTACAGGAATTTGAAAAACTGAAATTACTAAAATGAATATTGGAAAGTTATTCGTAAGGAGTGTAACCAACTTCAGTTGGATATCTTCCCCCATATAAGTCAATGGTAAATAATTGAAATGTTCTTTTTTGAAATGAAATAAAATAAAACCATATTCATTATATATATTCACATTTTGTTTTAGATATTTACGACTTAGAGTGATATATTTCTTGAAACATCCATGGTATAACATGTATATAGATACCAGTAACTTTTCTCTAAAATACCTATATCAGTTCAATTCAAATTCAAGTAGATTGGATATATGTGTTGTTTCAAACAAGTGATTCCATAATGATATCTAGTTTATTATATCTTCTTTATGCTATACAACTTCTTCATAGAATAAGATGTTTTCTATTTCAAATTAACATACCTATGCTACCTGTTACCAGAGTGAAAGTAGCAAGACGGCATTGCCAAACAGATTGATAGCGCTACCCTTCGATAAAGTCATGCTCGGTATCGCGGCAGCGTAAACGGAATTCATTTAATCACGTGAACTTTCTGAAGAGATGAAAACCTATGTAACCTTCAGAACGCTATATTTCCCACCCTACGGTGCTTCTAAAGCCGTTTAGTCGGGTTTCTGCCAAAACGAATAATGAAAAATTGAGCATTGAACACGTTGGATGTGAAAGTTGACATTTATTTGGTCCCCTTATCTTCCACTCTAGAAATAATAAAAAAATTATTTCCAGTTTTGATTATCATTCTGTTAGGATATTTTTCAAGTATAATATTGAAATATGAGGTGTTGAATTCGTTGAATATAAAAGTTAACCTAAAAGTATTTATTTAAACCTCTTTCCATCCCTCAAGAAATAATTGAAAAATTGATTCCGGGTGATAATGATATACTCTTGTCAGGATTGTTTCGACGAAGAATATAGAGAAAATATTTCTCTGTGAAAAAAAATTCAGTTAGATGATAATAGAAGCCAGAAATATGTTTTCCATAATTTCTGGAGGGGCGGAAGATGAAATGAATGCTACAGATAAAATTATAAAAGTCTCAAAATATTCATAAGCGATACCAAAACCATGATTCATGTTTTTTATTAGTTTGACGAAAAGATACAGTCTCCTCTATGGTTATTGATCATAGTACTTTGAAGGAGTTCTCATCTCCCTAGCAAGATCATATAAAAATATTTCAAAAACACGGTGGAAAATAAAGGTCATCACATGAATACCCCTACGCTGCCGAGTACGACTTCATCAAAGTGTTTTGCCCAGTCCGTTTTGCTAGCAATGCCGCCTTGCTAGTTATCACTCCGGTACATATGCTCGATTGTTCAAATTGAAACAAACAAATTTTACTCACATATGGTTGTTGTGGCACATTCTTTGAAATTATTTCTATATTCTGTTAGGCTTTGTGGGTAATTTTTCCTCTTCAATCAACCTTTCGTCAGAACACAAATCACACTGCATTTTACCATGGGAGGTTTTAGGAGCAGAACTAAAAGTATAACCAAGATTTTAAAATTGTCCAAAGAAAGTTGAAAGTTATTCCTATACGTACATTTTTAGTATCATTCAGCAGATGTGCTGGATGGAGTTTCATGTATGTGATTGCGAGCATTGAAAAGTAGAATTCGGTGGTTGTTTAGATGATTTTTTTTTAATTCAAGACAGTTTTTCCTGAACTGTTTACTGTGTGCAGTTTAGACACTAATCGAAACTCATCGATTTAGGAATTGAAATTTTCTTCTGAAACGACATCTACTCACTACCTGTGCTATTGACCATTTATCTCTCTTGCTTCAATCAATGAATTATTTAGAAACGTTTTGTCCATTAGGAAGGTAAACAAGAGTCTTATAAATTTATATATAATACTAAATAAATAATGTTTTGAAACAGCTGGTTAACGGAAAAAAATAAAACTATTCATATAGAGTTCGGTATAGAATAATTATTTGAACATAAGTGGGAATTATTTTAATAATGTAATGAAACTACTTACATTCTGCTCATATTGTGACTCTTGATTTTGGAACCAAATATCTTATTTACCATCTCCAAAATATTATTGATTGATCCGTTGCTATATTATCACTTTTCGTTACACAAATTAATTCTTCATCACAATTACTATTCGATCTTAATGATCAGAATGTATCGTGTTAAACGATTTGGAACTTTAACAAAAGTATAGTGAAAAATTTATTATTCTGAATTGATTTTCGATAACCTAAAAAAATGACAGATCGGATTCAGCCTAGTTTGCAAGCATTTCTGTGGTGTGAACGGGACTCCAAGGCAACCAACCGTATTAAAATTTCAGTCAACATTATAATGAAGAATTATGAAAAATTAATAACAATGAATGAATACGTTATAATTATTCAATGACAATTCAAGCTTCCCAAATATCGTATATCTCTTCTTGGTCTCCAATGAGTATAAAACTTCCACTACCGTCATTCTTACCACATAGTGTAAGCAAGCGCATGGACTATAGGATTATGAAAAAGTACGTTATGAAACATTGCGTTGTGATATAATACGTTCTGAAGAAGTACGTTATGATGCGTTACGAATTCTACCGAATACGGTTATGATCGTTTGATGTTATGATACGTTGCTATTATGATAGAATGATATTATGATTTTTTGAGTTTATGATGCATTGATTATCTGATGCTTTGTTGTTATGACGGAGTACGTTTTGAAATAGTACGTTATGATGGTGTATATTGTGATGGATTACGTTATAAAACTTTATATTATGCTGCTGTAAATTTCTGTCTTGTAATATATGAACCAGTGCGATTTCTGTCGTTTGATAGTATGATGGTGTATATTTCTGTGTGATACGAATTCTGTACTGTATATTATGATGCATTAGGTGTCCCCACTGGAAGCCCCGTTGGCTTCGATATACACGGTTTCTATTAATTTTCGTTTGAACCAAAGCTTCTCTCTATGAAGAACACTAGCCTCGTCCCAAAGAATTCGATGGTGCTCAGTCATAGAACTTCGTAAATGCAGTTTTTGCTGAATCTGCTGTGTTTTTCAGATTCCTGAAAGTATGAGTGATGTAGGCAGCACTGCAATAATTTCAATTATTTTCTTTTTGAGAGACTTGTTTTTATGCCCTTCAATGCCTATAGTATTTGGTGAAAACCGAAAAATTAATAACGATTTTCCGAATAAAATGGGATTTTTAGAAAATTAATTGCGGTTAAACCAATAAAGAAAATGAGAATTCGAAAAATGCAATCGATACAGCTTGAACCGGAAAACAAATGTCAAAGAATCCGTCTTATTTTTTAAACGCTCGGAGAATTATGAAAAACCTATTTTCCCGAAAATCGAGGTCCTTATTATGGAAAATATCGAATAATTGGAAAACAGCTGCGAATTTTCAAATTTCACAAGATACATTTTCTGATCGCCTTTCAAAAATACATAACATGTGTTGTAACATTTTTTCCATAAAATCAATAGTGCAGGAAATAATCCAAAAAAAGGAAAAATCAATAAATCTCCCGAACTAAGAGGAATATCGAAAAATGTTTTCTTGCTGAAAATAACTATTTACGATTTCAACCTACCTTAATAATTTCGTTTCATCGAATTCATAAACAGCGCGGGAAAAAAAAATACCAAAAAATCGGAGACTTTTAAAAGCACCTAAAACTCGAAAACTGAAAGAGAAATCGAATAAATTTATTTAAACAAATGGAATGTACTCGTTCAGATGTACCCGGAATGAGTTTTTGTTTTTGTCAAATCCGAAAAAAAAAAATTTGGAAAAATTAAAAATAGTTACTTCCAAAACCAATGCAGTTCAAATATTACATACTACCTTTTTTAATCGCCTTTCAACGTTCTATAAAAAGTTTCAATAAATTTTTGTCTAATATCGATAGTCCGGGAAATACTTATCCGAAAAAAAAGGAAAAATGAATTATCACCAAAACTCGAAAACTAAAGGAGATAACGAAAAAACTTATATGAACACTTTCATCGTACTCGATCCGGTGAACAAAAAATGTAATTAAATTTTTTAATTTTTCAAAAATTTTCAAAAAAACACAAAAATCTTGAAAACCGAACTAGATGTCGAAAAAATGTATACCAGGAGTTTTATTAATCTGAATTATATCTACAAACAATGTAATTTTGACTTTTTTGTCTAATACGAAATTTTACGAAAAAAAATTTAATTATGGAAATATTTCTCATGAAAACAACAAAAACTCGAAAATCTCGAAAATCTGACGAAAAACTTCATGAAAAAAATTTTCATGGAATTTGTATAGGTGAACAAAAAACGTGGATGACTTTTTCCACTAATACTGGTAGTTTAGGAAATATCACGAAATTTATGAAAATTTTGAACATGAAATTATTTTTCATGAAAACAACAAATTCTCTAAAATCTTCAAAACCATACACGTGACAAAAAACTTCATATAAACATTTACATGGACTTGCAGAGGTTAACAAAAAATTTCTAAGGCTTTTTTCTCTAATACCGATAGTTTGGGAAATATTACGGACATGGAATTATTTCTCACAAAAATCTCAAAAACTTGAAAATCTCGAAAAAAATTAACAAATATTGATACATAAAAATGTATTGTTATGAAAATCACCCTATATATAGGCTTTGATTGATCTGATAACGAGTAGGTAACAATTGATGTTGTCATGCCGATCAATACACAAATTTGTTTGTAATTGTCAGAGTGACAGACAAAGCGTTACTTATATAAAATTTTCGATTCAGTGAAATTGCCACAATGGATTATTCATCTGATGAAGAACTTCCACAAGAAATCGTGCAAGCAGCTACAGATGCGAACTTAGAGTTATTGCCAACGAAATCTAAACAAAGGTATGAGAAGCAATACACGAGTTTTATTGAATGGTGCAACAATAAAAAAGTGTAAACACCAAATAAAGAAGAAGTATTCTTGGCTTATTTTCTAGAAATGTCTAAAACATGGAAGCCGAACACTTTATGGGCAAGATATTCAATGTTGAAGAGTGTATTCAAAGTAAAGCAAAATTTGGACATTAGCAAATTTTACAAAATAATTGCATTCATTAAAAGACAGAATGTCGGTTTTCGACCGAAAAAGGCCAAAATCTTCACTCAAGAAGACGTTTCAAAATTTATGACTGAAGCACCCGATGACATATACCTCATGATTAAGTTAGTAGCAATTTTTGGATTAGCTGGTGCTTGCAGACGAGAAGAGCTGACAAAACTCACCATTGACGACATAGACGACAAAGAAAACCTGATAATTGTTAATATCAAGAATTCCAAAAATCATTCCTCTAGATCCTTCGTGATATCTGAAGAAGCAAATGATGGTTATTTTTTGAACGTATACAGAAATTATGTACATTTACGTCCAAAAGAGACTCCTCATCGTCGTTTATTCTTGTATTGCAAAAGTGGAAAATGTACTGTGCAATGTGTAGGAATCAATACCATAGGAAAGATACCCTCCGAAATAGCAGTATATCTGCGCCTTCAAAATCCAGAGCTTTACACTGGTCACAGCTTCAAGCGTTCCTCAACCACTTTACTTGCTGACTGTGGTGTGGGTATAACTAATATCAAATGCCTAGGAGGATGGAAATCGACTTCAGTTGCAGAGGGGTATTTAGAAGACTCAACCAATCGAAAAAAAGAAATGTCCAACAAAATTCTCAATTTGAACACTACATCGTCTTCCGGGTGCATTTTAGAACCATCCACGTCTATATCGATCGGCGACGATTTGATGCCTGTGCCTGCACATTCGATTTCTTTCGATAATGTATTGCCCGAGTTACCTTCTTCTTCAGGAAATCAGCCATCTTCAAAAAATATGCTGGCTTCCGCTATAAATTTACATAATGCATCAAATTGTACATTTAAAATTAATATTACGAATAATTAGTGGATAGAAAATGTTACTCTTGTTAGTTGTTTCCATTTGCATGAATAAATAATTGAAAAAATGAATTTGCTTCCTACGCTTGTAGAAAGAATATTGTTCCTAACTCATGCGGAAAGTGTCTTTCCCGCACTCGACTGCTTAACGGCAGTCGCGTGCGGGAAAGCATCACTTTCCGCACTTGTTAGGAAAATTACTATTCCCGTATCGTAAACGATCCGGGAAAATTTTTGACGGCTTTTTTACATTTTAGACAGTAAACGAATGCACGCAAACAATAAGTATAATTCTTTAATTTATGATAATGCTGATTGCGAATTCAGAAAAAATAGTATGTGTACCTCGTAGTAAAAGCACATTCCCAGACTTCAATTTACATTGTCGTCCGGGAATGTATTGGTTTTACTACTAGATACACAATATACTATTTTCTGAAATCGATCAAGAATGCCCACTTTCTCGGAGCAACTTCAGGCCTCAAAATACGCTAATCTAGTATTTTAGTCCGTTGCTAAGCAACGAACTTTCTCGGACCGTTTGCGGCACTAAAATGTACGGGAATAGTTATTATCCTAACAAGTACGGAAAGAGTACCATTCCCGCATGAGACTGCCGTTACCCGAACGACGCAAAGCGGAGATCGGGTAAGCAGTCGAGTGCGGGAGATTACCTTTCCGTATGAGTTAGGATCAATATTTTTTCTACAAGCGCATTGAAACATCTTATGTTGCTCTCTTGAACAAACTTTTGCGTGCGGGAAAAATTATTCCCGCACTAGTGCGGGAAAAACTCACTTAAAGTGACAGTAGCGTGCGGGAAAATGACACGTCTCAAACTAAATTGCGTGCGGGAATAGGGCGGAACACGCACGCTTGTAGGAAATAGGATAATAACTATATCCTAACAAGTACGGAAAGAGTACTATTCCCGCATGAGACTGCCGTTACCCGAACGACGCAAAGCGGAGTTCGGGTAAGCAGTCGAGTGCGGGATAGTACCTTTCCGTATGAGTAAGGATCAACATTTTTTCTACAAGAGCATTGAAACATCTTATGTGATGCTCTTGAACAAACTTTCACGTGCGGGAAAAATTATTACCGCACTAGTGCGGGAAAAACTTGAAGTGACTTTAGCGTGCGGGAAAATTTTTCCGGCACTAGTGCGGGAATATGACACCTCTCAAACTAAATTGCGTGCGGGAATAGGGCGGAACACGCACGCTTGTAGAAAAAGTACTTTCCCGTATCGTAAACGATCCGGGAAAATTTTTGACGGCTTGTATATATACATTTTAGACAGTAGATGAATGCACGCAAACAATAAGTATAATTCCTTAATTTATGATAATGCTGATTGCGATTTCACGAAAAATAGTATGTGTACCTCGTAGTAAAAGCACATTCACAGACTTCAATGCTTCAATGCAATTTACATTGTCGTCCGGGAATGTATTTGTTTTACTACTAGATACACAATATACTATTTCCCCTGGGAAACATTCTTCCACATTGACATATTTCCTCTGCATTTGAGTCAAAACACGGTGTTACCTTGGTGACTGAAGCAGTTGAAAATAAATGATTTAGAAAAGTTCTCCTATTTCTGAATTCGTAAAAAATATGATGGAAAAATTTACTACAATTCTCTTTCTACTCCTAATCCTGTTCTGATCTTAGGTTTTTGACAATTACTGAAGCTTCAAAATATACTCGTTGTTCTGCAATTTTCATACACCAGCTGAATTCTTGAATTCATTGAGTTGTCCCAACATATAAAAATTACATCGTTGTCGTAGTTATTCCCAGTCAAACATTTATAGCTTCATTGTGAGTTCATTGGGTCTTAACTTATACATTTTCATCGTTACGATTTCTAAAAATGTTCCCTAATTCCCGAATAATTCCTCTAATTCCCATTAATACCCAAGTAATACCACTAATTCCCGACTAATTCCCAGTAATACCCAAAAAATTTCAAGTAATAACTCTAATTCCCAAGTAATGCCCAATAATACCCAATAATTTTCAACTAATACCACTAATTCCCGACTAATACCCAACTAATGCCACTAATACCCAAGGCATCTACAGGGTTTCCCCCTCGGTTCTTTACGAGTTATATATGGTTTGCGTCATTGTCTACCAATTGAATGATAGTTTCAACGAGCCTGTAATGACAGCTATTACTCATGAGCATGAAGTTTGCGACGCGAGCCGTAGGCGAGTGTCGTAAATCATTCGAGTGAGTAATAGCCATTACACCCAAGTAGAATTCCATACTTTTTCTATGACCCTGACCAGTGTTAGCTATTCAAAGCTAACAGCAGATGTGCTAAATATTCATTGTCAAAAATTGACAGGGATATTTGGAGAATATTTATTTTCAAACGATTTTATTCTGAAAGCTAATGAAAAAATTCTGGCTAGGATGTGAACCTACAACCACTCGCATGAAGGTGATACGCGTGATGAAAAATAAATGAATAAATAGATGAATAAATAGATGAATAAATGTATAAATAAATGATAGTTTATTTTACGATGGCAATTCGGTCTACACATCAGTTGATATATTCGAAACACCGTCATTAATTCTTGCCGTTGCCCAAGGGTGTTCAGGAGAGGAAGAGGTTCGGGAGTACGCACTGAGAGCCGCCTCTCCCTCCCCCGGCCATTACTGGCTAGGGGGAAAGAGCGCTAGTATCCACCTCCGCTGGTGTTAACGGGAAGTCAAACATTTCAACTGATAGTGGATCAGAACAATGATTCATAAATTCGAATATCTCACAAAAGTATTGAATTTACCGCACTTAAAAATTATTTATCATGCACTTGTTGAGTCGCGTATTTCACCCCCTATACAATAGAGTATAGACCCCCAGCGAACATTTTCCAATAAAACTGCGTTATTTCATTTCATAAGCGAGAAACATTTCATCATATTCCATACCAGTACTCAACAGGAGGACACATAAACAAAGTCCTCATTATTCCATCATCACACAAAACTGTTGGTCAAAGATGCAATATGTTTTTGACTCCAAGGGTAACCTCAGGAAAGAGAACAAGCATATCCCTCTAAACATTCAAAAATGGGTTGAAAAATCCTTTCTGTCTGTAGATAGAATGAGGGTGAGCAACTTGATTGACTCAAGAGGCAATTGAAGAGTCAGATCTCCAATGAGACATTCATTACCGCCAGACACACAATCCATGCTATATTCAAACATAAAGTACCTATTATCATTATATTATTATTTATATTCTAATTATTTTTAATATGTAAATTGTTCAAATGCCGCTCATTTCAATTCACAATTTCAACCAGATTTTAATGATGAAAAAAAATTAAAATTTGTACTGACTTTACGGTTCTAATTATTATATCAATTCAACCCACACCACGAACAGGCTCTTCAAATGTCGCTCATTTCAATCCACAATTTCAACTAAATTCCTATGATGAAAAAAAAAATAAAAAAAATTTGCTTACTTTACGGTTCTAATTATTATATCATTTCAACTCACACCACGAACAGCCTTTGACTTTGTGGTTCCTAGTTTATTTTTAAATAATTGCCTGAAGTCCTTTTCATTAGTACGGTGGAAACAAATGTAAGGAAGTGCAATACTTGATCACAGGTGAAACTAACAAACGAGCGGAGTCAACTAACAGGAAGCCAACCGCACATTTGAGACTTCAGTTGGAACACCTCGTGTTTACGAGACAAGAAACGACGTCACCACGGAGGCAGCTATAGCTACCTGCGTGACGTATATGAATGGAAAGAATAACAGAATCTGAATTAAATAAATTGTTTTCGATTCAATTCCGAGAGCTCATCATCAGTTGACAGCGCTGTTTCGTAGTTTCCTACTCATCAGCACAGCGTTGCGAGGTCTCTCGAAATCAAAACGGATGCATTCTGAATTGGTACCATTAGGCAAAGACAGTATGAGTGAAAAGTGACTCGTAACATCTACAATCACTAGTTTGAAACGAGCAATGGAATCCAAAGGTATATGAGTATCTACAACATTGACAGATAACTAACAAGGTGAACCGTGGCACATTTGTCGATCCCAAACTCCATTATGATAGCATGCCTGTACTCTTTCTCCTCCTTTGAGGACTGATGTAAACCCCTCTCACCCAAAGCATATAGTTTAGAGTTATCTAAGGAATAAAATAGGTGGGTGACCTTATGCCTCCTGGTGCTGAAAGTACAGTAGTTGTATCCGCGAGTTTTCCGTAGTGCGACGAACAATCGCGATGCGGAAGTGCAGAAGAGATAACCTGCTTTGTTTGGACTCGACTTAACTAGATCTTATGGTGCAGCGAGTCCTCCAGAACATATCACTATTTGATCGGACACCGCGAGGCATCCAAGCAAATGCATGATGGGCTCATGCGATGTTATATCAAATGCATTGCGCTCATCGATCCAGGCTATTGAAAGTTTACGCTCATACTGCACGGAGTCCGGAGTGATACATTTGTCGAAGAGCAGGTTCGCCTGGCAGCCAGCGACCCCCTTCTTTGACCGTCTTTGTTCATGTATCCGTTGATTTGCGGAGAATATTCGCATGTATCAGATGCAGGAAAATATGCTTTCAAGCATGTTATTTCCTTGGATCAGATAAATCTCCGTTTTTGGTTTGCTTCTCTACAAACAAATAAGGAATCTGTTACTTACTTTCTAACTAGCCATGGATTGAAAATTCTTCACTAACATGTTGATTTGTTTGTTTCCTCAACAAATTTCATTTACGATGATTGGGATAATTTTAAGTGTCAAAAACTGAAATTAATCCATGGATAGTTATAGAAATATTTAGTATGAAAGAAAAGAGAAATTAATTTCGTTTTAGAACAAAATTAGTATATTGAATTCTCAAACTGTAGTTCATTTTTCTCTTGACAATTAGATAATCCATGAATACCTAATGTTCCGAACACTAGCAAGCAAATGCTCTTGCAAAATTTCCGACATTTCTCTTCTAATGCGAATATTCAAATCTTCAAATTACAAAGTATGTCTGTCGATGGACCATACTTTTGACTTGATTCCATAGAAAAAAGTCGAGTGGGTAGGATATAGACTTCGTGTTGACCACTCCTCGATTGTACCACGTGGTCCTATATATCCATCTGTTCTCAAATGCCTCATCTAGATGATTCCCCACATGTACATGATAATAAAGAGGCCTTGTTGAGACCAAATGTGTTTTCTCCGCGATGAAGGCGTACTAATGATGGAATAACATAATCTCAAAAAAGATTCAAATTATTCTAGGACTCATAAATGAAGGATATCGCTGTTATACACGTCATCCGGCAACATTTCTTCTATTGAAAAAATTATAATTTTCTGAACTATGGAAACAAATAATAATCATTTCTTTTTTCTCTCTGACCTTCTATTCAGGAAAAAATCAGGATTAGGGCACTTGAATTATTCTGGAACAAATTCTTCCTGTGAAATTTTTCAATAGAAAATTACCTAGTATTGTTCTGCGAGAAATAAGAATCTGGGAAAGTTATAGCTACGTACGCCACTGTTTGAAACAGTAATATTGTTAGAATATCCGTCCGCCTACATTCCCCAACTGAGTATTTTTTTTTAAATCAAGTAATAAATAGGTAAGTAAATTATAGAGGTGGGCACAAAAATACGAAACACACTGTACAGTTTGAATGATATAAATAATACTGGAATCAGAAAAAAGCAAGCCTTCTGATGATGCTAAACATGACATATGCTTCCATTTGAGAAAATTGTCAACGACGTCACCCCTCTACCAATAGAACATCAGAATATTTGTTGAATTCACAAAAAGATGCAGAGTAAAATATACTGTTCATTCAATAACTCCCATATTAACTGAGAAAAATGGGCGGGTCCATACATTGGACTCTGTATATATACTACCCACATACTTTCATATTGTTCATTGATGTGAACTAAATTCATCGAATTGATTTCGAAATCTCAAACATCTGTTTTTTTTTTAATTTCCTAATTATTTAAAATCACGAAAGAACTAACTAGTATGTATACAATTGTTTGGCAATAATAGAGTTAGTCTCTTGAATTCCTTTTGTTTTACTCGTAATGTATACCTATGTATTAAAAATATAAACATGATGTTCCTGAAGTCACATTATAATAGGTATTGTACCAACTGAATTATAAGTGTTTTGAACCGTGAATCTGTGAATGAGGATGTGTTGACCTATTACAGGTAAAACATGAAAAAAGAACATGCAACTTAGATTAATTCTAACCTTCCGTCATGATGGTGAGGGTTCGTTTTCAATACTCTGTAACCTTATACATATTTCACACTGGCGCGGCGCCTAGAATAATACTGTCAGGAGAGCTATTCGTAAAATCTGCTTTCCCTGTTCCTGTAAAGGTTGCACTTCCTTTCGCATGTATTCGGACACAAACGAGAATTGCCGATGGTTGACATTTCAATATATCACTACCAAAGCCGTATAATTATTTTTTATTCAAGTAGATATCTAGGCATAATTATGAACAGAAAAATAGTGATGGATTTGATTAAGTCAAAAGTGATAATGCGTGAGATCTGAATCAAGATCCCTACACGACTCGCTACTTTTGTAGCTCTATCATAAAGCCGCGCAATCAGAGGGGATAAAAAGTCTATTCGTGAAAAAGGAACCAAAAAAAAGACATAGTGGAAGCAGAAAAAGTAACTGAATGAATAATCGTGTAACTATAAAATAATTGATATTACGTTATTGAAAAAACATAGCTTTCACGTGCATATATGAAGGAAGGGAAAAAATGGTAATCATAATGGACGAACTTTAACTATAAGTCTCTTAAGAAAAGGTTTATATCAGTCCTTAAGTGATGGAAGATTACACATGCTATCGGCAGGGGCCATAGTTATCGAGATCGACAAATGTGCCCCGGTTGCAACATAGTTCATTCTTCCTACCCCATCAAATAAATGAATATTTGGAAAATTTATTGTCACTGAAATTCAAGAAATAGAAACTACCAAAAACAAATACACCGATGCGACGCGCCTTTTGCCAACGAAGTTGGAATCCTCAGGAGCTCGAAAAAGTCTAAATTGAATTTGTACCTGCTTCAATTATCTACTTAATTTTTAGTTAAGCTGCTATGTTAAACCACCTTCCTCTTTATTTTGGTTTTAATAACAACATTCTTAAAAATTAATGTTTTCTTCGCTTACTGTTTTATTTTGCCTGGTATATTCTACCATCATTTGTTTTGGATTCAATTACATTCTTTAACCCAGACAGCACTTAATATTCCATGAATATTCTGACAACGTTCCAATATACTTTATTTTAGAATATTCTGATGAAATGTTCTCAGAATATTCTTGGAATATCTTCATTCTGTAGCAAATATTCTATGAACATTGCATTCCATATATTCTAATAACATCCGGTTCTAATATTCTGAGGATATACTGAATCGTATTTTTGAAGTTATTCTTCATTCTCAGATAGGTAAAATATAATATTACTTATATATTTCCCCTGTCCTGACCATCCTATCTACCTTATTTTCGTATTGAAATGACTTAAACTACATAGTTGTATTATAATTGTTAAAGAAATAATAAGTTGGAATTTGAAATAGCAGCACATGCGGTGATGCCAGACATGAAGAAATTTCCTCACATTTCTTATATAAAAAATATGGAATGACTCAGCACAGTAGCCATTCGTTTTTCAAAACTATGAAATTTGATCACTATATTTTACGTAATCAATAATAATTTGGATGACTTTTTGATGACATAATTTTCATTTAAGATATAATAAGCATTGTACATTTACTTTTGTTAAGATTAAAGCGTAAGCGGCAACTGTGCAAAATCCGTCATTTCAGCTCGCAAAGTATCTGACAATTGACATTGACAAATGACCTTTGTATATGATTTCGTGGGTTTTGTCATGAGTTTCTGTCATGTTTTTTGATCTTCGTCAAAATAATGTATTTTATAAATAACAACAGTGAAAAATCAACATGAAAAATAATTAATCTGCGCTCCGGGGCGACTTGAATGAATACGGTGGCCGCCGTATTCGCTTTTGCAGCTGTAGAAAAACCCGGAAAAACGTGTAACACCACATCTGGAGAGTTGGAGTTGGCAGAAAAACTTCTGCAGATGTTCGTCGAATCAGGATTATGTTCTTTCCTGCAAAATAGGATGTATGGTGTCTCATCTAGATGCAAATATTTATATTAACCTAACAACAAAGTTCAGTATATTTTTAATTTGAATTAATTTTCATTTACTATATTAATCATTCCTCGTGATCGTGAATAAGCGTGTCGATTTTGGTCAACTGTGTGAATTCAAAATTTAAACAATAAACAACTAGAGGAATCAACAGTAAGTATCGAATCAAAACATCTTTCTAGCTAGTTATTTGCTCATGCAGACATGTTTCCATTTTTTTTCGTACGTTCCTTGAATGTTTTTGAAAAGAAAACTCTGTGTTTTGAAGAAAATAAATTATTTTTGAATTGAAGGAGTTTTTATTGTTGCAGTACCCAGTACCCAGAAATATTTCATATTCATTCTGAGAATATTGCCTATAGATGCCAGGAATATTCCCAGAATATCACTAATTTTAAATGTACACGAGTACAGAATGTTCTGAGAATATTAAAATTTATTATCTCGTAATATTCTACGAACGTTTATAGAAAATACTAGAAAATATTCTCAGAATATTCAAAACAGTCCATTCCAAATGTTCATAGAACATATCTAGAATATTTATATTGCATTGTGAGAACATTCTGTGAATATTCAAATATTCTCGGCAAATATTCTATAAATATTCTATGAATGATATTGTGCTATCTGGGAAATTAATGACTAATGATTTCTTCACTGTATTATAAACTTGAAAGGGGTTGTATGCTATTGGGCCCTTATCGGTATTCACATGAGTTTTACAATTTGCAATTACCAGACTCTCGAATATATCGAGAAGTCTGTTATCATGAACATAGACAGGTTAGAGCTCTCGTAGTTATCCAGATTATCAATATTCATTTGGTTTGAATTGTCTCAAAATACAAAATACTTGAGATGAATTGAACAAAATATTAGTCTCTATTTTGTTATGGTCGAGTGATATACAGGTAAATTATTTCATGAACAGCAAAGTCACTGATTTCTGTAGTGGAAAGAAACCCAAAACGGGGCATTTCAATTTTGAGTGACTGAGTTATGTCAAACTTTTACACTTATACAAACATATTCGCTTTTATTTCTTTGTTTTCATGAAGAGCTATCTTTACCTAAATAGCCGACATCATTTGACTTCAATAATGAAATTTCATAGACGCAGCCATTTGTGAATGAAATAAAATAATCCCTAATGTGGTTGATTGGGTCGAATGTCTCATTGACACTGAATTGTTTGATCGCCGCCTCGTATTGTTTGAGATTATTGAACAGGAATCAGACAATTCTGAAAAACTTTTGAAATTCAGAAGAAGTTTCAACCAGCAACATTTTCCCTATATCAGTAATACTCCCACAAAATAAAACTGGAATAACGTACTCAAACCCTGAGGAATCCTTCAGATCGTACCCGCAATCTCCGATCAAGTAACACAACCTAGATGAGTAATACTTGAATATTACTGAAGTAAACATCTTTTCATAATGTCATTCCTCAAGTCTTGAAATTGTTGCAATTGTAAAAACCATGTATTTCCATCGCCGAACGGAGATTTTTCGTTGTCGATATAGTCTGGTCAGTATGGCCACGCTGCATTCGATATTTGACAGAACAACAACAAAACGTTTCTGTTTGTCTTTGGCATAAGGTAGTGTTTTGTCGTGAATGAAGGGCAAATTCTCAGTTAATTTGCGTTAAACTATCATTTGTTTTTATTATTGAGCAGAATAAAATGAATGTTTTATGAAAAAACATGTCAACTAGACCATAAAAATCTGTGGCAAACGGTTTTTATCAATGCCAAACACACACACCCACACCCACACATGAACCTTTAGTACAATAATTCCTAAGAAACTGTGTTGGTGAAAAACGTATGATTTCCAATGATATTAAGATAGACTTGTACCTACCAATTTTTTCTTGAACCCTACCTGCACCGCCCCCGAGCTGAATTTTATATTCAAATTCAAATTGAAAAATAAGCAATCTTCTGAGATGGATGAAATTCCGCTTTTTATAATCAATGCATGTTCAAAACATAATCAACCTTTCCCACACTCACACGTTATATAAGATTTAAAAAAATTATTACCATCTTAAAAAATGCGTGTAGAATGACCACGAATAATTAACCGATGTAGTTAACGCCACTTTCCAGCAGTCGTTTTTATCTAGCGACCAAACAACCAGTGGCGTCGGGTAAAAAATTCAACTTTCTTCAGAAGATCAACTTAATTAAAAGTTTCGATAATGTAGGGGACAGAACCCATTTGACACACTCACTGATTTGTAATGCTGAGTGATGGAGATAAATTGCATTTATCAGTTGGTTTATACGAGTCAATAGTAGGTATATAATATTAAGTATCTCATCCTTTAAAATATTCAGCTAACTTTATATTTTGTATACAGATACTTCCAGAATAACTCGTATAACAATCAATTTAGCCTCGAACTACTCAAATAGTGACATATATATGTTTTGTGTTTTAAATATTCGATAGTTTATAAATTATAAAGTGATCTTTAGCTTAGTAGTATTCTTTGTATGTCTGAAAATATGAGCAACTCCGATAATGAAATGATTTCAGGCTACTTCTGCTGCAGAAAATATTATGCGTGAAAATTAAAGGATAGATATGAAAAGGCTTATCAAAAATATACGAAATGGAGTATGGACAACCACGTACATACGTACTCCAAAAATTATTTGCTCATCTATTTTAATAAATTGATCCAAATCCTTCTTGCTATGGACAATATACTCGATGTAACAAACTGCGAGTTGAATCACTAGTGAAAAAATATTGAGTTAAAAAAAATTCATCCAATGAAAATAAAGTTCGAGTGTTGCATGCAATGCAATTTATCTCCATCACTCATCATCATAAATCAGCAAGTGTATTGTAACATCTAAATTACTTAAACAGATATTTTGCACTTGAGACTCTCAGGTAGTGGGTTTGGCTTGTTGGTCCTGATGGACACCACATTAACTATTGTCAATCTGATTCTTAAATTTGTTCATAACAGGCGCCACCATCAAGAAAAACCAAGCTCAATAACTGACATTAAACACAAGTTGATTATTTAAGAAGTTTAATGTAAAAGGATTATTGGGACACCCAGTATGGTGCACTTAGCTTAGTATTCGAAGGATTCCTTTATTGCTGGAGGAACTGGTAAACCTCCTGGGTAAAACGTCAGATAGACTCTATGCAGTCATTTGTAATCTGCAGTCGGTAGTCTCTAATACATTGGTTCCAGTCGGTAGTCTCTAATACATGGGTTCTTCTTATTGGAAGGACTCCTTTATTGCTGGAGGAACTCGTAAACCTTCTGGGTAAAACGGCAGATAAACTCTAGATAGTCATTCAGAAAAACCCACAGAAGAAGTCCAACAGGAAGAAGGCTTTTAAATTAAAGACCTTCTACGATAAGATGTAACTGAATTAATTTAATTTTCAATCATAGCACGCTTTCAAAAGGAAATCGTGAACATATACTCTCTCAACAAAATCACCTTCGGGAAAGAACGATATAACGATAACTTCACTCGATCTACTTGGCTTCCAAATGCAAGGAAGGGGTTGGTTAGATATGGACGTGACTACTGGACCGATAGGCCGGAATAGTTTTGAATTGATAAGTAACGAGTTGCAGCAAAAATACTCGTTACAGTATCTTACTGTCTACTTCATTACCAAAACATTCAATTCAGTTGATCTTCTGAAGACAATTGAATATTTTATATTTTTCGACGTCACTGGTCGTTCGGCCGCTATATAAAAACGGCTGCCGGAAAGAGGCCGCTAACTCCACACGGTTGAATAATTATCGTCCAATTACAGTAAGTTTTACATTAACATGGATTTTTATCTAGTCGTTCCACGAATACTGCCCACAGAACTCTAAGAACTAGAACGCTGATATAAGCGGCACAAATTACCGAAATGCGAAACAGCATGTATGTAATAGAACAACCCCGATCATGCCCAAAGCATCTACAACATTGCCAGTTTACGTACTTTTAACGAGAATCTATTATTATTATTCTATGATGTATACGTACAGTTCTATAATAACAGCCAAAATTCATTAATTTTCAGTTTCTCAGGTTCATAAAGTTCACGTGTCGAATATAGTCCAATGAAATATGGAAAATACAGTACATAACAAACTGATAAGACTTGTGGTACGAACCACCTCAGAAAGGAACTCCGATTTCAGAAAAGCTCAGTTGGCAACACTGCATGTGTAACTGCTCTGCTGGTTTTTAAGTTCAGAGCCGGACTTGCAACCTTTGTGTCTAGCTGTGTTTCTATGAGAAATATTTCTGGAACTCTATTTGGAGATAGAAAATTGTTTTCTGGATTAGATTATCAAAATTCAAATTGACTAAATGGATTGTAAAAATGTATAGTGAAATGAGTTGTCACAGTTTTGCTAGATTACAAACAGAGAGGGTAAGGGGGGAACTGAAAAGGAAGAGACTTTCAAAACTGATACTCTTCACATCAATACTAGGTATTCATGTTAATAAATGTTGTTTAATCCATATTTGTTTCGATTTATCTAGATTGAATCCCTCAAATTATTTTGTAGCCTTCTTCATACCTACACATTCATTTGAGATTAAATTATGAGAGCTATAGTTGTAATACAATCGGCACCACCAGAATAAGTACAGAGGCTATCCGACTACTGCATCAGAAGCAATCTACCCCTTCTGCTGGGCTGCGACGCCAACGCACACAACACCATCTGGGGCAGCACGGACACCAATCAAAGAGGTAAGCAATTACTAGAATTCATACTTGCGGCTAACCTAAATGTACTTAGTGTGGGATGTGTCCCCACCTTTGTAACTAGGGCTAGGCAAGAAGTATTAGATTTAACGCTCGGCAGCCCGAGCATTAGTAGATTGGTAAGAAACTGGAGGGTCTCAGACGAACCCTCTCTTTCCGATCATAGAATCAATATGTTCAACGTGGAAGGGCTTGTAACAGAAACAACCTCCACCAGAAATCCTAGGAACACAGATTGGGAAAAATTCACCACCAATCTGAAATGCAACCTAGAACAGGTCAAGTTCAACGGCAACAGTCACGTCGAATTTGAGCAGACCCTAGAGACGGTTAACGGGGCAATTATGGATGCATACGAAGCCCCAGAAAAGAAAAGATATCACACAGTGGTACCATTTGGTGGAACGTACACCCGTCAAATCTGAGATCCTAAGTCCGCAGGCTATTCAACAAAGCCAAGTGGGACAGAGATTGGCAGGGATACACCGAAAGGCTGACAAAATAAATGAAGTAATAATGAAAGCCAAGAGAAACAGCTTCCAGAGCTTTTGTGAGACGATCACATCATGCCCCGCAGCAGCCAGATTGTATAAAACTATGGCGAGAGGCAGAGAGCAAGGACCAATGTCACTCAGGAGAACAGATGGTAGTTTTCACAGAGGATGAAGAGCAACGAGCTCTTCTCCTACTGGAGACCCACTTTCCAGGTAGCATACCATTTGAACCTGACAGATCACTGGAAGAACCAGGTAGAGCCAGACGAGAAGACTGGGAGGTAGCAAAAACCATATGCACTCCTCAAAGAGTGAAATAATGGGCAATTGAGTCTTTTCAACCATTCAAGTCACCCGAAATTGACGGTATATTTCCGGCCCTTTTACAAAAAGGGCAAACGGAATTACCGCCATTTATTATAAAAGCAACCAGATTCAGTCTAGCGCTTGGGTACATACATGAACCTTCATTCCGAAAGTAGGAAAGAAGGACCCTACCCTCCCGAAGTATTTCAGACCAATCTGTCTCTCATCCTTCTTACTGAAGACAATGGAGAAGATGGTAGATAGCTATATTAGAACCAAGATACTGAAGAGGGTGCCATTACACCCCAGGCAGCATGCATACAGGGCGGGCAGATCAACGGAAACCGCTTTGTACGTGCTTACCGAAAGCATCCAGAGATCATTCGGGCATAAAGAAATGGATGTACCAAATGCTGGCTATAAGAACTGCTGAAACGAAAGTGGGCGATATCGGCTTTCGGATCACTTGCCTCGGATATGTTGACGACATAGTCATTATGGCCAAAGGCAAATTCGAAGGAACCCTCTGCGATCTCATAGTGAGTTTCTACCAGAAGATGGTGCCTTTCTGTGGGGTTGAGAATTAACTTATTAAAAACCACGGTGGTACCAATCAATAGAAGAACAAAGTTTCAGCACCTAAGGGCTGTTCGCCTCGATGGAGCAGACGTAGAATGAAAGCAAGAGGTGAAGTACCTAGGGCTTACCCTAGACTTAAAACTACTTTGGAACAGACACGTAGAAAAGATCGATAACAAGGCAAAATCATCATTGATGGTGTGCAGGAATATTGCAGGAAAAACATGGGGCTGTAACCCATCAATACTGCGATGGATGTACACCATGATAGTGAGACCTATGATCACCTACGGAGCAGTAGTGTGGCACGGCAGAACCGAACTCGCCATAACAAAGAAAATTCTGGAGAAAGTGCAAAGAACGGCATGTCTTTGCATAACAGGAGCAATGAGGTCTACTCCAACAGCAGCAATAGAGGTCATTCTGGACCTCACTCCTCTCCATATCATGGTGAGGAGAACTGCTTGGAGAGCAAACCTCAGGTTGGCTAAAGTCGGACTCAAAGGGACAGCACACAACGTGAGGGGCTCAACCCCCTCCGAAAGTGCACACCTTGCCGATCTCCCAACTGACGAAATTACCAGGAAATTTAGTTTCGAGAAATTATTTCGAACGGAATTGAATACCAAGAGTGGATGGAGCATAGAATCCATTCCAGCATTGAGAAAGAATACCATGACATGGTACACGGACGGGTCCAAAACTCCCGACGGAACTGGAGCAGGAGTTTTTGGGCCGCTCACCAAATACTCCGAACCCATGGGCTAGTTCCTCAGTATCTTTCAAGCGGAAATTCACTCCATAGAAAGGTGCATTCAAATCAACCTCGATAGGAAATACCGGAATAAGGAAATCGCAATCCTCTCCGATAGTCAAGCAGCCATCAAAGCGTTGAGCTCATATCACATCAACTCAAAGATGGTCTGGGAATGCCTAGACAAACTCAATGATCTAGGCAGGAACAACAAGGTGATCCTCCTCTGGGTGCCAGGGCACGTCGGAGTGGAGGGCAATGAACAAGCAGACACCCTGGCACGAAAAGGGGCATCAACGCCACTGATCGGGCCAGAACTATTCAGCGGACTTGGAAAATTTTACTTCCAAGAAGAACTCAATAAAACTGAAGAAGCAATGAGAGCAACATACTGGCAAAGACTTCCAGGGCTAAGGTAGGCCAAAGATCTCCTCGGCAACTTCAACCGAGCAAGATCGAAGACACTGATTAACCTCAGCAAAACTAGTCTGAAGACAATCACGGGATTTCTGACGGGGCACTGCAGACTTAAAGAACACCTAAAGAAGCTAGGCTGTGAGGAGGACGGCACCTGCAGATTCTGTGGGGAACATCCAGAAACACCACACCATATATTGTTAAAAAATTGTTGTTAAAATTGTTATATCCGTCAACCGGTTGCACCCCTACGTGCAACCCTCAAAAGTCAGAGACTTGTGCGAGCTAGGGGAAGACGTAGCCCTTACCTTTTAATACATGTGATGCCATGCACTAGACCGGTGGCAATGCTGAGATTCGAACTCACGCTCTCTGGCTTATGAGGCGAGGACTCAACCCGCACACCACCGCGGCCCATAATTGGTGGAGTGTTTTACTGTACATCATAAGAGATTGAATATACTGAGATCACACCAGCTGACGGTGGGAGAAATACCACGAATAGACCCCCTCAAAATCCTCAAATTCCTCTAGGAATTGGGGCTTGAGGTGCTGCTGTAAACGAGAACACCTTGAAATAGTAGAAGAAGATGGGGCACAATAGATCTAATCAGGTCGCAGCGCATCAGTCACCATCCATACCTACCAATACCAATATGGTTGTGATAGCATGATTATCATCATCGCAAGTGAGAGAAATTCTCATAATGTTAAGTTTCGTTTCTAGTGATAAAAGGTAAACCAATATATTTACAATAATTTCCCGCCCTCGAATATAATGTTTTGACGACTTTAAATTATTAATAAACAAAGACAGGAATCATTTCTATAATGAGAATGCATTTTTTAATTTTTGTTTGATTGAAAAGCAAAATAGAATCGTAAAAATACCGTGAGATTTGAAACATTTTATATATAGTTGTTGTAGAAAATACACGGGAACAATTTTTTTCTATAAGCGTGCGTGTTCCGCCCTATTCCCGCACGCAATTTAGTTTGAGAGGTGTCATATTCCCACACTAGTGCGGGAAAAATTTTCCCGCACGCTAATGTCACTTCAAGTGAGTTTTTCCCGCACTAGTGCGGTAATAATTTTTCCCGCACGTGAAAGTTTGTTCAAGAGCATCACATAAGATGTTTCAATGCTCTTGTAGAAAAAATCTTGATCCTTACTCATACGGAATAGTTATTATCCTAACAAGTACGGAAAGAGTACTATTCCCGCATGAGACTGCCGTTACCCGAACGACGCAAAGCGGAGTTCGGGTAAGCAGTCGAGTGCGGGATAGTACCTTTCCGTATGAGTAAGGATCAAGATTTTTTCTACAAGAGCATTGAAACATCTTATGTGATGCTCTTGAACAAACTTTCACGTGCGGGAAAAATTATTTCCGCACTAGTGCGGGAAAAACTGACTTGAAGTGACATTAGCGTGCGGGAAATTTTTTCCCGCACTAGTGCGGGAATATGACACCTCTCAAACTAAATTGCGTGCGGGAATAGGGCGGAACACGCACGCTTGTAGAAAAAGGTAATATCCCGCTCTCGACTGCTTACCCGAACTCCGCTTTGCGTCGTTCGGGTAACGGCAGTCTCATGCGGGAATAGTACTCTTTCCGTACTTGTTAGGATAATAACTATATCTTCACGAACTTTATTTTGAGTTAGAAAAGTGTGAATATTGAGAGGATTTAGTAAACGAAAAGAAATAATTCCGACTACGGTTGAAAATACCCTCTTCTCACACATTCCCAAAAAGTGGAAAAATGAGGCAAATATTTGAAAGAAAACGACCTATTTCACATACTGCTGATTGCTGATTGTGGAAGCCATTGAATGATATCCTTGATTTCATTGGAAATGACCAACTGCATACATGCATGTTCCGAGGTTATTTTCTCTCATCAGTGCTGGAATAGGCAGGTCAGACCACAAGCTCTACTAATCATAAATAATAATAACATATTTCCAGAAAGGTAAAACTCATAACTTAACAAAACATATAGGCATCATCTTATTATCTGCATTAATATAATAACATCCGCAAACACGATTCAATTCTAAATCAACAAAGGAAAATTATTCAAATCCAATTGGTCTTTGGTAGTAATGTGTTGATTTTAAAATAAAGTTTGTGAAGATCAAATCATTCCAGTGTATTTTCTACAACTATTATGGATCTTCATCAAGTAACGGCCGAATCAAACAGAAATATATCTAGTTGCCTGGTTTCATTAGTTTAACAATCCTCGTTGATTATTTAGACTTGTTTGTCGGTTTGCACTGAAAGCATTGTTTTTTTAAGTCATGATTATTTCTGATTCAGAGAGTCAAATACACCACCAGAAATATCAAATTGTAATACTTCTATAATTTTTAATAGGTAATTGCTCGAATGTAACAACTAACCAATATTTAAATCATAAGTAATATTTAAACTGTTATCTTGATTTAAAAAATGTTACTTTCGTCACTTGTAAAACAGTATACCATTTTTTATTCCTGGACACGTGAGTTTTCACTAATTTAAAAATTTGTAACGAACAGACAGATATTATTGTATTAACATATGCAATAATATTGCATTGTCATCCAGTTCTGAGCTATGGTTGAAGTTAGTTTGAAGTCCATATCCAAATTTGTACTGAAACGTCAACCATAACAACAATTTCAACAACAATATTTCAACATATTACGCAATTGTTTGCTTCGTCATCCAGTTCTAAATTTTGTTCATAATTTCAAGTCTCTAGCTCATTGGAACGTTATCGATTGCAAAATTTGTACTTCCAAGACAAACATTATTATTATGTTATTAATAACTTATTATGCTATCGCAGTTTCTTCCAGTACTAAGCTTTTAGAGTTGGTTTAAAATTTGTACTGAAAAGACAATTATTATTATTACATTTCAACAAATTATGCAATAATATTACAAAAACATAGTCTAAATACGAATTCGGTATGAGATAAAATATTCCATCAAGACAAACATTGCATACATTTTATTCATATCAGCGAATAATATAGATATTGGATTACCTAAGATTACAATACCCACTACAATTATTATCAAATCAGTAGCTTTGTAGAACTCACGACAAAACTGAATGTATTTCATATTTCACTATATAAAATTGGCTATAACATTTCATTCAATTTAATCCCCCTCTGGCAAGGCAGCGCATTCTCACGATTGTTCCACGAGGTACGGTAGGGTTCGTTTTTATATTTCGACATTGGCTTTCTAGATCTTTGAGTTCTGTGATACTGCCATTATTGCTATTTTTGAAAAAGTCATGAACGTCATGGAGGCAGGCTAGTACCCTGCAGGAATTTTTTGTGATCACAGCAAGGCATTCGACTGAGTCAATCTTTTCAGTTTACAGCGAAACTATGGAATTATGTATTACGAGAAGTAACATTAGGAAGGAATTTGTAATTTTTTTAACACCGTCAAAAATATATTTGTGTAGATACCAAATGTTCATTTTCGGAGTGTTGGCATCAATGCAAAGAATGAACCCATTAATGTTGGTGTGCCACGTCTTGGGACCTATTTTATTCTTACTTCATTTAATGTTCACCTAAGAATGTATGCAGGTGAAATTAATTGATGATATCGTACAAACGAAAACAAAAGTCGTATGCATCAAGGGACAAAAAAGTTTTAGAGCTGATGCAGGACTGGTGCAATTATCTGTATTTGAATGCTCAGAAAACTGCGATCCTGTCAGAATTCAGATAAATAATAATAATAATAATAATAACTCGTCTTTATTCATCAGATGCAGGAACGAAAGAAAATATATTTTTCTCCAAATGACATTAAAAGCGGCCTTTTAATGACACTTGGCAGGCTTAGAAGTTGAACTTTTAATGCCTAGGCAGAAAAAGTCCACTTTTACTGCCTAGGCAGAAAAAGTTCGTTGCTAGGCAACCTTCCGAGTAGTAATGTAAATCAAACTGGTTATTAAAATTGACAATGACAAAGTAAACAGTAAACAAACAAATTCAACAAACGTCATCAGCGGTAAACATAGTAACGCAGGGCCCAGTAACCTTTGATGAAATAATTTAGTTATTTGGATATTGATAATGAAACGCAATTTAAATATGAAAAAGTCGATTTTGCGTGGAATTGGAACAAATTTGAAGAAAAAATTATATGTTTCACACGGCAGAAAAGCAGATTTAATGCCTTGGCTGGTTTCATAGCCTCGCTACGCTCGGCTATGAAACACCAGCCGCGACATTAAATCTTGTGCTTTTATGCCTAGTAAAACAAATAACTATTATATATAACAACTGCTTGCCCCACTATCCCCACAGAAGAATATAACAACATATAAATAATATAAAATGGTAATATGAAAATGAAAATACGAAATTACCTTAATACCTAATCTGCAAATATGAAAAGATGGAGTATCAGCAGAATCTCAACCCGAAAAGTACCTAAATAATGGTGGATCAGTGATCATACATAAAAAGAAAAAGAAAACAACAAAAAAAAGCAAAAAAAAAATAGTTTCCATAATAAGTATAGCATGAAAATATGAAAATAGTGTTTTGAGCAGTGGTCAGGGGGTAGTGCTAGGTTCAGAAATTGAAGATTATAAAAATCTACCTCGAAAGAATGATAATTTTCAATCTCTTCTTGAAATTAATGAAAGTGTAAGATCTAAACTCCCTAGGAAGTGAATTATAATGTCTGCATGCATTATATGAAAAGCAACGCTTGAAAATCGATGTATTGTGTTTTGGAATGACTAAAGTAGACCTGTTGCGATTTGAAAATCAGTTGATATGTGAGAAAGTTTTCAATCTTTTGTGGAGATATTCTGGTAAACCAATTTTCAGAACTGTGTGCACTTGAGTTAGTAAATGCACATATCTCAATTGTTCTAAGCTCAACCAACCAGAAGCACGCATCTTTGCGGATATGTGGTCATATTTTCTTACTCCTAATGAAAACCTGAAGCATGAGTTTTGAATTCGTTGCCAGCGATGGGAGTCTGTTTTTACTAAAGCAGGGCCATAGATACTATCACAGTAAGATACTTTTGAGAAGATTAGGGACTCGCATAATTTCAGTTTTAGAACGCTGTACGATGATTGGCATAAATAACTTAAATGTTTTGTGAATCATAGATCTGAATCCAACCAAAGTCCAAGGTTTTTGCAAACATTCACGATCGGAAGAACATCTTTATCTATATTGATATCCAACAGATTTATTGCAGACTCTCTAGCTTTCTTGGGTCCAAATAACATAACCTTCGATTTTCTTCTATTGAGTTTTAGGTTGTAAGCACAAGATATATCAAATGAAGAGTTCAAGTCCTTATTTATGTCGTCTTGAGACTGTGGTACATCAGAAGGAGTGAATGAAAGATATATCTGCGTATCGTCTGCATAGTGATGGATTGTACAATTAGTTGTAAAATTATGAAAATCAGATACATACAGGGAGAATAGTAATGGGCCTAAAATTGATCCTTGTGGTACTCCAAAGGTTACGGATGATGCCTCCGATATCTTCCTATCTAAGACAACTCTTTGTGTTCGATTCTCCAGGTAATCATAAATGAGAGAGAATGCACTGTGAAAAATCCACAATAACCGAGTTTTTTACATAACATGTCGTGGTCAAGTGTACCTTACTTTAATCCAAAAGCACTAGACAGGTGAGTTTGCCAATGTCCAATGCGCGAAAAATATCATCAGTTATTGCGAGGAGAGCTGTTGTAGTGCTGTGTTGAAAACGAAAGTCTGATTGAACGGGAGTGATGAAAATTGAATTGAAAATTAAAGTCATATGATTTTGCAGATGTTCTTCGACTAAGTTTAACATTTTAATGGAGATTTCATCGCTTCCGACTGCGTTACTTTTGATACTAAGCAGATATTTCTTGACCATTCCAACAGATACAGGAACAAATTGAAATTCATTTTCCACACAAACGTCGTATCTCTTGAGTAAGGATAAGTGAGGGTTAGTTTTCTCAGGATAGGCGATATTTGTAAAATTATGATTGATGCTGTCAACCTTCTTCAGCTCAATAGGAATTTCGGGACTCGATTTTTTTCGTAGTATTTCAAGGGATCTAAGCGTATTCCAAGTAGACTTTGAATTTTTTTATGCTAAAATTAAGTCAAGATAAGCTTTTTTTTCCTTACGAATTGCCCCCGTATTATAATTTCGGAGGTAGCTATTCCAATCATTGAACGATTTAGTTCTTTTAAATTTATTTGTTCATGGCTTTATCTCTTAATATGATCATTTGCCTGATATTGTAAGTAAGCCACGGTGCAGGAGGTTTAGTCACTCTCTTAGTCACAAGAGGAGCATAAATGTTAAATATATCTACCATGTTTTAGTTAAGAAAGTCGAGCATCTCGTTAGTAGAATTCAAAGAATAGATGTGATCCCAATCTACAAGTCCTAAATCTGACTTGAAATCATTTGGTTCAAAGTTAGAAAAGTCTTGAAAGTTTACCATCTTGGCGTTATCATCTGAGGTATATGTGTTGATTTGACAAGACACGGTCATATGATCAGATATTGCATTGATATCATTTACCTCCTCCGATGATACTTGGTTACAGTCGGAGACAAAGATAAAATCCATAGATGCTTGACTGCGATTAGTGATTCGAGTCGGTTTATCGATTATAGCTGTTCAAAATTGAATGAGTTTAGCAGGTCTTGAAAAAGCTTATGACGTATATCTGCAGAGAACCAATCAATGTTGAGATCCAATCCAGTTAGAAAAAAGTCACTAAGAGGAAAAAGATTTGCAACGCTGTCTTCCAATTCATTTATAGATAGTTTAATATTGGCGGAAAGGGGGCGATATAAAACTCCAAAAATAAATGTTTTGGAGTTGGAGGTAGTGGATTTCCTTAATTGTTCGAGGTTTGAACTAGTTTGGGAAAATGAGACCTTGAATGGTATTCTTTTGTTAATATAAAAGGCTACTCCTCCACCTCTGGTTGTTCTGTCTGCTCTTATTAAATGGTACGACTTGATATCGACTGTACTAGAATTGATCTCACTGCTCAACCACGTTTCAGTCAATCCAAAAATATCAATATTTTCTAGCACTATAATAGTATACTATAATAGTACTGTGCTGTTGGTAATGGTAATGGTAATGGGTGGGGGACGCAAGCCTCAGCGATTAGGCCCCAGTGGGCCCCTTTCGCAAACCCCGGCATCTTCACTCATCCCATGGCAGATACCTGTTCAAACCTCTTCGACCTTCTCATGAAGCTGGTCTGACTGCTCGTTGCCTTCGATCACTGCATGGCCCGGGACCCACATCAGCGTTATTTCCTTTTCAATCGCAAGACTTTCTAGGGCGTCTCTGCACTCCTGAACCAGTTTTGGTCTGGTTCTGGTTGTGTTCATTGCCCTGATAGCGACCCGACTGTCAGAGCAGATATATACTTGTCTCTCCGGGCCAGCTCTTACCTCTTCCATTCTGGTTACCTCCAGGATGGCAAACACCTCTGCTTGGAAAACCGTTGTTAGAGAACCTAGCGCGTAGGCTCTTCTTTCTCCGTTTCAGGTATACTCCTGCTCCAGCTTGTCCTTCCTCCAGTTTGGACCCATCTGTAAAACAGACCAGGCTTCCTGGGGGAAAGATCACCCGTTCCTGTTTCCACTCTTTCCTGTTTGCGATCTCTAGAGAGATCATCCTTTTCCACCTAATTTTGTCCTCCACCTGCATCACTTTGATAGCGGACAGTGGGATTTCTTCCTCCGCTATCACTGCGATTTCGGTGTGCCCTGTATACCCCTCTCCTAGCCAACTCCCCGAGTCCCGCATTCTCAGAAAGGCCGCCATAGCTTCCTTCTTTATGCATGTTGGTAGCGACGGCAGGCCCAGCAGGGCATCTAGGGCTGCCGAGGGGGTCGCAAAAAAGACATGGAGTTGATAGACGACATCAAGTTGTTGAAAGTTTTCAACGGAAAACCGTACTTATTTTTTGTTGTTGCTGTTGAGACACCTACATACAATTAGTTTGTGGGTAGAGTCTGAAACAAAAAGCATTGTTTCCCTTGATTTGGTAAAAAAATTCCAAATCAAACATCATTGCAAATATGACGTTCACTAATGGTGTCACATTCAAAATTATTCCTGACTGATGGAAATCGAGAAAATTTACATAAATTCCCAACCTCCTACATTGTTTAAAGGTAATTTGCTACCACAAGAGCACTACAAGCCATGTTCATGCATACTGCGTCATTTATCCTGTCCAGCCTTTGATGTTATAAAATATAAAGAAATAGAAAATAATTGGTAAAACTTTAAGGTAATTTTGCAGAATCAGTACTTTGAACTTGGGACAATTGCTCGAATACAAACTGAATTATTAAGTTCACCACATTAGTCGAATAGAAAAACCAACCATAGATTTGAATGATGCTTTCATAACGAACAAAGGACAGAACGCCAGAGTAACTATAGAAAATCCAAAGAGACATCATCACCTAAAGTATTCGTTGAAGGGCTAAGAAATCCATAATAATCAATAATGAAGGCTAGTAGGTTCCATAACCTCACAAATTCTGTGGAAGCAGCGTGTGAAGTAGACATAAATGTCCAAAAGAGGAATAACTTCCAAAGTAATTCGAATTCTATGAATAGGGATAATAGGAAAATAAAATATTCCAAATGTGGCAGAAATAACCATACTTCAGATCAACGTTTTTCATATACAAATAGTTTTCCTTCTCATCCAAAACAGAGTTTCGCTCAACCTCCAATAAAAACTGAAGCCAACTTAAATAACATTCAGGTGGGATGCCATTACTGCAAAAAATGTGGGCATTCAGAGCTGAATTGCGAGGGTAGATGGATCTATATCAATTTTCGAAAAAGATTTTTAAATTATCTAAATAATTCAAGTAGTACCACTACTCAAAACGAAATCAGGGTGCCATTTCTAAATTCGAATAAATGATATTCTGAACGTATTGAAGCAAACAACCAATCTGTAATATTTGTGCTACCAGCGAAAGTACTAGTTCATTCTGCATAAATCTTCCTTCACTCCTATCTGTTCGCAAACTTGCTATAGAACTTTTCATTCAAACAATTTGGCTATATATCGCATGTGCCAGAATTCGGAAACAACCAACACTTTTTTTTCCTCAGAATGAGATTCAAATCAATTTCTGACCAATGAAATGATGATAATAAATGTCACCAATCAAAGTTTTGGACAATTTATTGACGTTCGTGAGGGTTGGAGTAAAACTTTTAGGAGTTTTCAAGTGTGTATTCGAAAATCAAACTATATTTTCGAATTTCCGTCCAGGTAATTTTCCCTCCCAGTCCAGCACGAACCCGTTTTCGTGTTATTTTTTTATTGAATAAACAAACATGGTTATGAAGTGCATTTCTTGTGAAGTGAAATTAGTTTAAAATTGTTTTTATATGTTGTTTTTTTTTCGTTAACCAGATGTCATCCCTCTACGAACGACAGCCCTCAGAAGTCGAAACTTGTGCGAGCTAAGGATTAACGAGGTTTTACCTTTTAACGTGCAATTAATAGAAACTCATAAAGAATCACCCGAGATCTTACCAACGGTAAGTTTTGCTGTTATTTAGTACAGTCTCGATAAAAATTTCCAATATTGTAAACGTACAGTAATTCATTCTAATCGATAATTCTTTTTCGCCTTTTTAAGATTATGATCTCAAAAGCGTTCCTACGCCAAGTTTTGTTGTTGAAATTCATTACAATGTTGACAAATCAGATTTCCATCATTGATTATTATTCATCTTGATACGTTGAAAAGGCAATTCTGTAAATACCATCAACTCTACTCTTATGGTCTTTTTCATGATGGTAATGTATGTTTCGAGTTCATTTCATCAAATGTGCGAAATTCCGATGATCAACGACGTGTTGAAGAATATTGATTTGAAAATGAAATGTCAACATACCTGACAATAAGCTGTAATTATAATATACGAAATCATTTCAAAGTGGAGGTTATTGGATTGCGTATATTTCTTCTCTCATCGTGATATGTTAAAAATCACTTAAATCTATTTCAGAAAGTGAATATAAATCTAAGCAATTTATTAACCTGATAATCAATGTCACAGATTTCCTGCAGAACCTGTCAGAACTCAAAAGTTATCTTTCTTGGGATTGGAGGATGTAGATATCATGAAAAATGTATTTGCTCAGAACAAAGATGAATTTATCACGAAACCCAGTGGTGAAAGATATTCAAACTTTGGTGCCTTGCCCATCATTCATCAAAAGCTTCCAGTGAGAACACTTTCAATGATGTCAGTATTTTTTCATTTGGTTCATTCAGTAGATAGTGTTGTTCCATCAATGAGAAACTGACAATAACGAAAAACCCCATTTTCATGAAACTTGCACATTTTCATTGGTGGAATTTTTACTAATCATAATAACAAATTGTCGTTAGAATTACGGTCTTCAGCTTATGGCTTATAATACTATAATTATTAGTGATTCCTCAAAATCGTTTTTTATTCATGAAATTGTCTCTAAAAAGTCTGATAACAAAGGCAAAATTCCGTTAACTAATAGCCACAAGCTATCAACAATTTTTTTTTTGAACTTATGAAGTTTGGCCTCCTGAACAAAAAATCCAAGTGAAATTTTCTCAACTAATTTCTGAGATATTGGCCTATTTTTGAGTGATGACTAGCATTGTTTAGAACACATTTCTACCGCGGAAAATACTCAAAATTCTTCTTTCTTTAAACTAACACAATGTACACAACTTAATTCACCCGTTTCATACTTCAAATATTTTGTTGATAGCTTGTGGCTATTAGTTAACAGAATTTTACCTACAAACCCATAAATATACAAAAATATACAAATAATAAATATATAGGACTTTTACAATAAGATGAAATGATACGTTTGATGGTGAGAACCAATTTCAATATACATTGATTCGATTGACTACTAATGTAAAATAATGTTATCAATTTTAAAGAAGTTCATGTTGAAAAGATGTTCACTGGTCAATAATAACAACTAATATTTTGAATAGTGATAATAATAGGAGAGCTTGATTAGCATAGAATGAAATACATCGAATCGCCATGAGGATCAGGACTGTTAGTTGAAGAGTTAAGCAAGTTTTTGTTTGAAAACTGTATTAATCTACGATTTTGTCTTCCAGCTTAGTGAATCGAAAACAAATATCAATGGAAGTGTCATCCGTGGGGAAATATTAGTTAACAGTTGATTATTATTCATTTGGCAGGGACAGGACAATTATAATGTTGTCCGACCTATTCTGTCACTGATGAGAGGCAATAAACCTCGAAACATGCATGTCTGCAGGTGGTCATGCCCAGTCGAATGAAGGATAATCTTCTGTTCAATTACAAGACAAGCACTTGCAATTAGGTCTTCTTGGAAGAACGCTGCACAAATAGTTGGCAGATGTAATTCAATGTCCGTCGTGGTGTTAGTCAGGGAAGTAGTTGTTTTCTGACAGATGTTTGCCTTTTATTTTCCACTTGGTGGAAACGCTTAGAGAGAAGGGTACCTTGTATTCTTTCACATTGTTGATACCTCTCTGGCACAATATATTCGAACTCGTTCGAATTTTACAGTTTTCTCTTCCCAGAGTCTGTGCTACTTGGGAGTGTTTCATCTTGTTCCGTGCGGATGGCGCTGCAATCAACTTTGTTGTAGATGGTAGTGTCATCCGTGGGGAAGTATTAGTAAAACAGTTGATTATTATTCATTTGGCAGGGACAGGATAATTATAATATTGTCCGACCTACTCTGTCACTGATGAGAAGCAATAAACCTCGAAACATGCATGTCTGCAGGTGGTCATTCCCAGCGAAATGAAGGACAATATTCTGTTTAATTACAAGACAAGCACTTGCAATTGGGTTTTCTTTTAAGAACGTTGCACAAATATCTGTCAGATGTAGTTCAATGTCCGTCGTGGTATTAGCCAGGGAAGTAGTTGTCTGACAGATGTTTGCCTTTTATTTTCCACTTGGTGTAAACGCTTAGAGAGAAGGGTACCCCGTATTTTTTCACATTGTTGATACCTCTCTGGCCCAATATATTCGAACTCGTTCGAATTTTCACAGTTTTCTCTTCCCAGAGTCTGTGCTACTTGGGAGTGTTTTATCTTGTTCCGTGCGGATGGCGTTGCAATCAACTTTGTTGTAGATGGTAGTGTCATCCGTGGGGAAGTATTAGTAAAACAGTTGATTATTATTCATTTGGCAGGGACAGGATAATTATAATATTGTCCGACCTACTCTTTCACTGATGAGAGGCAATAAACCTCGAAACATGCATGTCTGCAGGTGGTCATTCCCAGCGAAATGAAGGACAATCTTCTGTTTAATTACAAGACTAGCACTTGCAATTGGGTTTTCTTTTAAGAACGTTGCACAAATATCTGTCAGATGTAGTTCAATGTCCGTCGTGGTATTAGCCAGGGAAGTAGTTGTTGTCTGACAGATGTTTGCCTTCTATTTTCCACTTGGTGGAAACGCTTAGAGAGAAGGGTACCCCGTATTCTTTCACATTGTTGATACCTCTTTGGCACAATATATTCGAACTCGTTCGAATTTTTACATGTTACATCTGATTGAATATATTGAATGCTTCCAAGTTATTCCATTTGAGTTAGTCAAGTATTTCTTTTATTTCAGTTCAGTATTTCACTCATTTCGATTTAGTATTTCTTTTGTTTCGATTCAATATATCACCCATTTCGATTCAATATTTCATTTGTTACGATTTAGTTATTCATTTGATTCGATTTATTGTCTTTCACTCAGCAAGTACCAATGAGTTGAATTTTTCATTTTATTAAAAAATTAAAATTGAACTACATTTTTTAAATATTTGTGGTATATTGTATTATTGTTTTGTTTGGCTGATCTTGTACGACAATTCTCCAAATCAAACGATAAAAGGCTGTGAAGGCAAAAACTGGGTTACAATTAATGTAATGTTATTAGTCATCTGTACAAGCAACAAGGGACTTTTTGAAGGATTCCCGTTTTGTACATCCTTGTATATGCCAAGAACGCCCCATGACAAGACCATTGATTTTATAAGACTGACAAACATGCCTTATTTTTTCTACGCCTATCTATACGTTCCACGGATCATTTTCTTCTACACTTTAAAAAAGGGGCCATTAATAGCATCACCAAAAATATATTTTATAATTTTTTTTTCACTAAAAGTCATGAATTAAAAAAAACTACTTATTTGTTTTCTAGGGGTTATATCTCTGTATAAATAAAAAGTTAGGAAAATAATAACATTTTTTCATAACACAAAATATTCCTAGCAGACACTGCCTTTCACATTATTTTTAATTTGGTTTATGAAGTTTTGCTCACTTTCCAGTATATTTTTTATTTCGTTTCAGATTATAAATATGATATTTATTTATATTAACTCACGTACTTACATGATTTCATGCAAAGTAAGAACTGGGTGTGAAAAATAAAAAAAATCCATCGGAAAAAATCTATTTCAGAAAGTAGGGATTTCTTCATCCACTTCAAATCAGCAGGAGATGTCGAGGATGCAATCGAGAAAAGAACAAATTTGAATTTTCGCAAATTTTTTAAGTAACAACCAAACATAGTGTCAGTTGGGTCAAAATTGAACAATACAATAAAAAAAAAGTATTTGTACCTACCTCTATCTGAACATCACCCTGCTTTATGTTTTGAATTGACGAATATATAATAAATATTTGTTTTTTCATGCTTCATATTCCTAAAACCATTTTCCAGTACCACCGAAATATCAGAACTTCTTATCAATATTAATTTCCTTTCAATGAATGAATAGAGTTGAAAGAATAACCCCACAAAAAATATTGAGCTATAGTTCAAAAATATGTGGTATGTAAAAGATAACATAGGAGCTACGTTTAATTTTTTCCTTTTATAGTTGTTAGCCGTTTCTTAAATGAAAATGTATCAGTATTCAAAAACTGTCAAAAGTTGTCCACAATCCTTTCATTTATATGGATAGAACTATTGAAATGAAAGGAATAACAAGCGAATATGTTAGTTCAATTGGTATAAGTTACGGTAAAATCAAAATAACATACATTCTCATTCAATATGACAATATGTCAATATTTTCACTCAGTTTTAAAGGCCGTCGTTATTTGGAATTTCTTTTAACTTTTGGAAAAATAATCAATGGCAGCTTTATAATATGCAAGGGAAGGTAGTTCTTAGCTATAACTATTCTAGGGAATTAGTCATGGAAGTTCTGTAACAATTTTCCAAAATCTGATGGATTCCAATTCAATTGGCCCGAATATTATATTTGAAATTGATCCGGTCGGCTTTTCAAAAAAAAAATTTCAGAAAATACTCATTTCAAAATGAAATTTGATTATAAAAATAATCCAGTCTTTCGCATATTTTTCCATACTGTAGGTTTGTCGGTAAACGTCGAACAGAAATAATTCAACAGCCCCATACGACTGTCGAATCATGTCTATCAAACACCTGGCAATGTTTTTCTATTAGAGTATACTTTGCAATACTTCCTGTAACAACCACCAACTGGCAATCAAAAACATGTGACATTTGCAGACTACTTTCGCGATTCAACTCGCTCATCAGTACAGACTCGGCCACAATATGTAATTGATTTACAATCGGTTTTGTTAATAGGCACTACGATAACTCCGGTACCCACTAAGAAAGTGAGCAACAGAGCCATCTATGGAAACCACAAAAAGATTCCGACCAGTACCAAAACTTCGTTTGAGCCGAAGATACAAATTTCATCATGAAAAATATTTAAATATTTCTCATGTGGAACTGGGAGTACTTGACGGAAGGCAATTAATTTTAAAATTAAATTTGATTATAAAAATAATCCAGCCTTTCGCATATTTTCCTATACTATAGGATTGTCGGCAAACGTCGAACAGAAATAATTCAACAGCCACATACGACTGCCGAATCACGTCTATCCAACTCCTGGCAAATATTTTCTACTAGAATATACTTTGCAATACTTCCTGTAACAACCACCAACCGGCAATCGAAAACATGTGACATCTTCAGACTAGTTTCGCGATTTAACTCGCTCATCAGTACATACTCGGCCACAATATGTGATTGATTTCCCATCGGTTTTGTTAACAGGCACTACGATAACTCCGGCACCCACTAAGAACCTGAGCAACAGAACCATATATAGCAACCACAGAAACATTCCGACCAGTACCTAGACTCCGTTTGAACCGAAGATACAAATTTCATCATGAAAAATATTCGTCATGTGGAACTGGGAGTACTTGACGAAAGGCAATAAATTTCAATATGAAATTTGATTATATTATTGCCTTTCGTCAAGTACTCCCAGTTTCACATGAGAAATATTTAAATATTTTTCATGATGAAAGGACCCCGCACACCTTATATGGGAGAATGGCTCTCCGTCAAATTTCTTGAATTTTTGATATGTTGTAGAATTGATCATTCCGATGAAATGTTTCAACGGGCGCAACACGATCCTATGACTAGTTTTCGAGATACAGGGTGTTGAAACATTCACTTTTCATCACTCTGTATCTGCCAAGTTACGATTTAGTTCGGATTTATCTTTTGTGGGATCATCATCACATCCGTGTATGATGAATTCATGAGAAATTCATTTCCAAATCTTTTCGTAGTACAGGGCGATTTCACTTGAAAACAATGCTATTTTGAGACTTATAATTTAGTTGTTTTATAAAGAGAAAATGCGAGAAAAGGTAGAATTATCACATAATATTATAAATTCATTTCATCTAGCATCACAGTTGATACAAATCATACAAGGTGATTCACAAATATGGAAACATAACGAATTTTGTTTTTTGGGACACCTTGTAGTAATAAACCAACCTAAAATGACAAAATTCACATGAAGAATGTTAAATGATATGTTCCATCGTATACAGTCGAATGATATCAATTTGAAAAATTAGTTATACTTTAATAAATAAAAACCTTGATTTTTTAAATCACCCTATATCTCATAAGGGAGTCTGAAAAGATAGCGATATTTTTTCATGGGAGAACTCGAAATACTTTCATCCATATTGTACAAAATTTTCAGCGGAATCCTATGACGGGTTTTTCATATACAAGGCGAAAAATGTATTTTCACTCCAGTTTTCTGCGGGTTTGCTGTAGTTCTTCCTCGTCCGGCCGCTTTTACTCGAAATAAAAATATTTCAATAAAATAGTGATCAGTTATTATACCGTACAATAGCGTACCGTATCCCTCGAAAAAAAGCCATAACTCGAATTATTATCTGCATCAGCATCGTCTAGTAGGCGATTCAATGGAAAAGTTATTTTTTCATGCTTAGTGTTTCTCAGAAGTTATATTATACTTATTACATCCGCAGAAGTTCGTTTTTTCGAATTTTCACTCTATAAAACAATAAAATAGTGAAAGTCTCAAAATAGCATTATTATCAAAGGAAATCGCCCTGTACTACAAAAAGATTTGGACATGAATATCTCATGAATTTGTCACATAACGAAAATACCACATAGGATAAATCAGAAAAAAATCATAATTTGTATGTAATTATTTCTATCGGCTTATATAGATATATATTAAATGAAATTCTCGGCATATTTTTACACCAAATTAACGTTTTATGTTTCAATTATGTTCTTGTATCTTCGAATCGTATATATGTTTGTATATAGTATATACCCCCTTCCAGAGAACGTTTCTCGTTCTTTTTCTTGTATTTGAAACATCATCTGAATCATCTTCGAATACCTACTTATTAATATATTCCTCTTATTTCGTAGTAGGCATGGAGAACAATTCAAAGAGGATAAATCAACAAAATTCTTATGTCAATAGTCGTTTTCTTGTTATCATAAAGCCCGAGAACTCGTTTTGGGTTATTGGACTAATTGAAGTTTCTTTTTTACTGTTCAAGTTTATGTGATTTTCAGTGTTTGTTGAACTTTGCTGAACAATATGGCCTTCGCAAATAGAGTGAGTTGTTATGTTTATGACCGAAATGTTATTCCTAGACTCTCAATGCGTTTGAATAGAGGAGATAATATTGATGTTTTGCAAATTGCAACATATCGAAGACAAACTGCGGGAAATCCACCTATTGATATTCAGGATGATACAAAAATATGTTTCAATTGTAATAACACAGTAATGAATGACATTATTGCTATGGAAAATAACCCGAATTGCCTTCGTCTCAATGTGTTGTCCCGCGTATCAAGTCGTGCGTGCATTATTTGTAATGCTCGTCAAAATATTCAAAGACTTTCTTTAGAATGTAGAGTGGATATTTTTGTTGCTTCTGATATCTATGTCCCAGATTTCTTGAGAATTTGTGGTCACCATCTTGATCATCAAGGTGTCCTTCCAAATTACTTGCATGGAGGTTTGAATTTTGTGAATAAACCATACATAATTTCCAATCTTCAACATTTTCTTCAAAGAATGAGGACATTTGCTAATAGAAACAGGCCACTCCGTAACTGGGAGGATATCAATTGTTTCACTGAAGACGAATTTAAGTATCTGACATCAATCTCAAAAAATCATTTTCGACAATTACTAGAATTTTGTGATATTGTTGAACAAGGTGGCAAGAGAAGAAATGTCGAAAGAAAACATTTGCTGACATTTTTTATCAAAATGAAACATGGAGTTTCAGAAGAGTTTTTGAAAATATTGTTCAGTTATCCTTCTCGACAAACAGCAGGCTTCATTATTTCTAATGTGAGATTATCTCTTTTACAAAGGTTCGTACCGAACAATATTGGATTTAATTCAATAACAAGAGAAAATTATATTAACAGTCATGTATCCCCTTATACGAATCAACTGTACAATCTCACACCAGATATTCCCAAAGCAATAGTTTATATAGATTGTACCTACAATAAAATAGAAAAGAGCAGTAACTTCCGGGTATTGAGGCAATCATACTGTTTCCACAAGAATGAACACTTGGTCAAACCAGAGATCATAGTTGCCCCCGATGGATATATCTTAGCAATCAACGGGCCGTACTTCGCAGATGCTAGGAATAATGATGCAAGTGTTCTAAATCACGAATTACAAGTTGATTTGAATGGAATAAAAACATGGTTTCAAGAAGGAGATATTGTGATAGTCGATAGAGGCTATAGAGATTCAATCAATAGTCTACAAGAACTTGGCTTGCATTACTATATGCCACCATTTCTACCGCCGAATCAAAGGCAATTAACGACGAATGAAGCCAATAAGGCACGTTTAATAACCACTACTAGATGGATTGTTGAAGCTAGAAATGGACATTTTAAGTCAATTTTCAAATTTTTTCGTCAACCCATAACAGCAATACATGCTGCGAAGCTACATGACTATTACCTGATTGCTGGTGCTCTTATAAATAAATTCCATCCATTGATAAATATGCCTGGAACGTTGGATACGGCCACACAAATGTTGGTTGATTCCGATGATGTCAACATTGTTCAGGCACGAGTTGAAGCTGAAAACCTCCGAACTAGGAATGGTCGATGGATTCGTTTAAATCAATATCATATACAATCGTTTCCTCGCCTTGATATTGAATATTTAAAATTACTTACTGGAACATATCATTTACACTTGGCTGCGTCATATATCCAAGATAAAACTCGTAGAGATGGTGAAGTAGACAACATTTTAGAAGTCGATGAGTTACATGGGGAACCCAATTTCCTAAGATTCAGAATATTTTCTCGGTTCAGGAATGCTGCTAAACACATGCTTTGGGTTGTTTTCACTGAAAGAGGTGACGAAAATCTAGAAGATCTTGCTCTCCCCATTACGGGGTATTATTGTACTTGTAAGTCCGGTGCTAGGACTTTAGGAACTTGTGCGCATGTTGCTAGCGTGATATGGTTTTTGGGGTACGCTAGATATCAAGAAAACATACATTTTCCATCCAATCGTCTTTTAGATTCCATAGGAGATGCTGCAAATAGAATGCTTCCAGAGGACATGGATATCGGTCCAGAAATAATTTAATTTTATTGGTTATTGGTAAGAATCTCCTTCTAATTCGTATTTGATAATGTTTTTTGATTAGGGAAAAATTCAGTTATCCATCACGTATTTTCCTTGTTGTATTGTCATGCACATGCTCGTGCCAACCCAATATCCGAAAGATATATCACATCCCGTTGAACTTCTATCAATTTTTGTACAGATTATTATTATTATATATATATTATTATATATATATATATATATATATATATATATATATATATATATATATATATATATATATATATATATATATATATATATATATATATATATATATATATATATATATATATATATATATATATATATATATATGAAAACTAAAAGTTCGGGTTGAACCGCGTCTAGAATTTGTTGAAATTCAACGTTTCGGCTCCGATTTTGGAGCCATTTTCAAGAACTGAAATAGAAAGAAAATTAATGAAAGGTTAAAACGTAATTCTACGCTGAGGTCTCAATCTGCCTACTCCTCAGGTATAATTACGTTAGGTTTTTGTGACTTGACGTCGGGGTCTCAATCTGCCTACTCCCCATGTCTCGTCACTGGTTCTCTCTAAGGTCTCAATCTGCCTACTCCTTCGAGAGAACTGAGGAATTGTGGGTTGAGGAACTGTATTTATAGTGGACGTGGCTGTAATGGCCGTGTGCAATGTATTGGCGCGAGGTGAACTATGGGCGGGAACTGAATTGGCGCTAGATGAGCTGTGTGCTGGAACTTGGTTGGCGCTAAGTGAGCTGTGTGCGGGAACTGGGTTGGTGGGAAATGAGTTTATGCGTGCAATGAGAGGCTTCCAGGTATTGGGAAGTCTACGTCCGTCGTCGCGAGTGTTGAGGCAATTAGACCTTCTCAAATCCTATAAAATCCAGAACACTGATATCCTAGTGAGCTTCGACGTTGTCTCCCTCTTCACACACATTCCCCTAACGGACACGCTAGAAATCCTTAAAACTAAACACAGAATTCCAAAAGACACCCTGGACCTCATCAGTCACTGTATGAACAACACGTACTTCCTCTTCCAAGGAACCTACTACAAACAAGTGAAAGGTGCTCCCATGGGTTCCCCCCTTTCTCCAGTCCTTGCAAACCTTTTCATGGAAGACTTCGAAACTAGGGCTGTAGAAGCATTTGACCACAAGCCTACTTGCTGGTTCAGATACGTTGACGACATTTTCGTCATATGGCCTCATGGTTACGAAATCTTAAACACGTTCTTAGATCACCTAAACGATATCCATCCCAACATGAAATTCACAATGGAGACCGAAATGAACAACTCCCTAGCTTTCCTGGACGTTCTCATCACGAAATCCAACAACTCTTTCACCCACACAGTACACAGGAAACAGACCCACACCAACCGATACCTACACGCAAACTCTCATCACCATCCAGCACAAACAAACTCCGTATTGAACTCCCTGATATACAGATCAATTCAGCTTACCGACAACCAGAATAGACCCCAAGAGCTGGACAAACTGAAATCAGCCTTACTCCAAAATGGTTACAACAATTCGCTAATCGACAAGTCTATCCGCCATCAACTGACCCGTCCTCCAAAAACGAACGATCTACTAGAGAGTATTCAGCCACACAAAGCTTTCCTACCATACATCAAAGGTGTGACAGACAAAATCAGTAATATCTTGAGAAAACACGAGATAAAAACAATATTCACGTCCAACAACCAAATATCCAAATTCCTCAGATCTCCCAAGGACACAATACCAAACGATTCTCAAGGTATATATGAAATACCATGTTCAGACTGCCCGAGAACTTATATTGGCCAGACTAATAGACGAGTAACTTCCAGAGTCTACGAACACGAACTTGCTGTGCGTCAGGCATCTTCCACTTCCGCACTTTATAAACATCGAGAAGACACAGGTCACAAAATAGACTTCCAAAACACAAAAACAATTTCCACCGAGAAAACTCTGCAAACCAGGATCATCCGAGAAGCCCTTGAGATAGAGAAGCGCCCCAATTGCCTCAACACTCGCGACGACGGACGTAGACTTCCCAATACCTGGAAGCCTCTCATTGCACGCATAAACTCATTTCCCACCAACCCAGTTCCCGCACACAGCTCACTTAGCGCCAACCAAGTTCCCGCACACAGCTCATCTAGCGCCAATTCAGTTCCCGCCCATAGTTCACCTCGCGCCAATACATTGCACACGGCCATTACAGCCACGTCCACTATAAATACAGTTCCTCAACCCACAATTCCTCAGTTCTCTCGAAGGAGTAGGCAGATTGAGACCTTAGAGAGAACCAGTGACGAGACATGGGGAGTAGGCAGATTGAGACCCCGACGTCAAGTCACAAAAACCTAACGTAATTATACCTGAGGAGTAGGCAGATTGAGACCTCAGCGTAGAATTACGTTTTAACCTTTCATTAATTTTCTTTCTATTTCAGTTCTTGAAAATGGCTCCAAAATCGGAGCCGAAACGTCGAATTTCAACAAATTCTAGACGCGGTTCAACCCGAACTTTTAGTTTTCATATATATATATATATATATATATATATATATATATATATATATATATATATATATATATATATATATATATATATATATATATATATATATATATATATATATATATATATATATATATATATATATATATATATATATATATATATATATATATATATATATATATATATATATATATATATAGAAGTAAATAGAGTGATTTATGTTTTGATTCCGAGAGCCACCATCTTCTGTCGACAGCTGTTTCGTGGTTTCCCACTCATCAGGACAGCTTTATGGTTGCTCTGTGACATTATTGTAGAAATGCTCAAAATGTCAAAATCATAGTCAACCTCATTTTCACGTAAGTATAGATTCAAAACCCGACACCAGAGGGAGTATCCCTTATCTTGAATTCCCAATAGCCATGGGATACATATTATGTGTGCCATCTGGCAAGGCCGTACAAGTTGTTATGAGTTGAAATAATGTTGATTTCACTTCACTGAATTCCTTACTTTTACGTTTTGAATAAATATTAAATAAGTATCTTCTCAATCACATCAGGAGACTTCAATGGATAGGTAGAGTGGTCATTTATTAGCGTAAAATAGTGAAATATATGGACTTTTTCACAAATTGTTCGCCTTGTATATAAAAAACCTGTCATAGGAATTTGATGAAAATTTTTTACGATATGAATGAAAGTATTTCGAGTTCTTCCGTGAAAAAATATCGCAATCTTTTCGGACTCCTTTATGAGATATAGGGTGATTTAAAAAATCAAGGTTTTTATTTATTAAAGTATAACTAATTTTTCAAATTGATATCATTCGACTGTATACGATGGAACATATCATTTATCATTCTTCATGTGAATTTTGTCATTTTAGGTTGGTTTATTACTACAAGGTGTCCCAAAAAACAAAATTCGTTATGTTTCCATATTTGTGAATCACCTTGTATGAATTGTATCAACTGTGATGCTAGATGAAATGAATTTATAATATTATGTGATAATTCTACCTTTTCTCGCATTTTCTCTTTATAAAACAACTAAATTATGAAAGTCTCAAAATAGCATTGTTTTCAAGTGAAATCGCCCTGTACTACGAAAAGATTTGGAAATGAATTTCTCATGAATTCATCATACACGGATGTGATGATGATCCCACAAAAGATAAATCCGAACTAAATCGTAACTTGGCAGATACAGAGTGATGAAAAGTGAATGTTTCTCATATTCAACACCCTTTATCTCGAAAACTAGTCATAGGATCGTGTTGCGCCCGTTGAAACATTTCATCGGAATGATCAATTCAACAACATATCAAAAATTCAAGAAATTTGACGGAGAGCCATTTTCCCATATAAGGTGTGCGGGGTCCTTTGTACCTTCGGCTCAAACGAAGTCTTGGTACTGGTCGGAATCTTTCTGTGGTTTCTATAGATGACTCTATTGCTCACTTTCTTAGTGGGTGCCGGAGTTATCGTAGTGCCTGTTACCAAAACCGATTGGAAATCAATTACATATTGTGGCCGAGTCTGTACTGATGAGCGAGTTGAATCGCAAAACTAGTCTGCAGATGTTACATGTTTTCGATTGCCAGTTGGTGGTTGTTACAGGAAGTATTGCAAAGTATATTCTAGTAGAAAAACTTAGCCAGGAGTTGGATAGACGTGATTCGGCAGTCATATGGGGCTGTTGAATTATTTCTGTTCAACGTTTGCCGACAATCCTATAGTATAGGAAAATATGCGAAAGGCTGGAATAATTTTATAATCAAATTTCATTTTGAAATTTATTGCCTTTCGTCAAGTACTCCCAGTTCTACATGAGAAATATTCAAATATTTTTCACGATGAAATTTGTAAAATACTCATTAGATAGATCGATAGCCATGGCCCGAAGCCATGTTGCCACAAGACACGGATTTTGAGGAAGTAATTGTTAGGCGTCACCCAAAATCTCATTTTTTTATACTGATCCGATCGGTTTTCGAAAATTATATTTTCAGGAAATACTCATTTGATTTTATTCATTTATTTATTTACTACAACTTTGGGAGGTGGGCCATAGAATAGCAGAATTATTTTTGCAATATCGATAAATGAAAAACCCAGTAATATGTAAAACCAACAAAATGGAGAATCAATTATGTTTCAGAATAACATATTATAGGTCTTAAAAACAGCAGAATTGAATGGATAGAAATGATTTATAATCCAAATTGAAATTCATCTAATATGTTTTTATAAGAAACAATAAAGCATCATACGCGAAATCAGTAGAACCAGATTTCATAGGTCTGAATTCGGCAAGATTGGAAAGTGACCGAAATGAGAAAAATAAAGTAATTGCAAATCTCAATAACCTAAGCTCTTCAAAACATAAAACAATCACTCTCAAAAAATATCGAAATGTAATTCCATCAAAACAACATATAATCGTATCTAAAAACGTAAATCCAACAAATTATCTGAAAATGAATCTATAGTAACATAAAATCCTTGGAAACAACATGTGTTAGATTGGAAAGGGTCAGAATCTAAATCTAGCAGAAATTGTGGAGGGGATGAGCGAATTAATTCCGATATTAGAATTTAGTAATATTGACCGCACGCTGCTCCATCTGTGAGAGATTAGAGGCATCCGCTATCCCCTCTCCAAATTCTGATATTTTTCGCTTCTGTCCTTTTCGATTCTATTTATTCTTCTGATTATTTTCAATATGGAAATTTTAGGTTAAGTTAGGTTAGGTTAGGTTAGGTTAGGTTAGGTTAGGTTAGGTTAGGTTAGGTTAGGTTAGGTTAGGTTAGGTTAGGTTAGGTTAGGTTAGATTAGGTTTGGTTAGGTTAGGTTAGGTTAGGTTAGGTTCGGTTAGGTTAGGTTGTAATATTGACCGCACGCTGCTCCATCTCTGAGAGACTAGAGCCATCGACTATCTCCTCTCCAAATTCTGCTATTTTTCGGTTTTGTCCTTTTCGATTCTACTATTTATTCTTCTGATTATTTTCAATATGGAAATTTCAAGTCTTGTACTCTATGGATTCGACGATTTTAATTCTTATAATATTCTGTTCCGATATTTTTCCACTTCTACAAGATATTGATTTTCTGATTTGCTGGTTTGGTCAAATATCTGTCTTCCCATTTTCTGTCATTCTCCTTTGACGGTATTACAGTTTTATATTCTTGTAATGTTCAGTTCTTCAAATTTCTGTTCTTTGATAGATCGATACGATCATTTATGATTCTCGAATTTTTTGATTTTGATGAATATCCGTTACTGCAATATATTGATTTTCCAAATTTCTCGTTCGATTATTTTCGATTTCTTTAAAATTAATTCTGAACCATTTCGCTTCTCTAGAATATCTTTACTGGATTTTATTGGTTCGATACATTTAATTCATAGTCAATTTCAGTTTGAGATTTTACTTTTCTGATGGATTATATGTAATCCTTTGGGATACATACAGGTTATAAACCCAAAAAAGTATCCGCTAATTCGTAATTATCACATTAGTACACTAATAACTAAAGTTACATACAACAGAATACGTTTACATGAAAATAAACTTTGTAATAGTATATTACGTAACGAGAGTTGTAAGTAACTCATTACGCACGAAATGTATGCACTCGCAGAAGCGAGTGCATACATTTCATGAGTGCGTAATGGGCTTACAACTCGTGTAACGTACTATACTTTTTCTACGCCCATTAATTTCCTTCCATTAAATAAATAACATCGCAATCAGACATATTCGTAGATAAAGTTGAGAAAATGTTCGGATACAATAATATTTTGTTCATTTATTTTCATAGCATGCTACTTAACGAAACATGTCCTATTTTTAAAGAACATATAGGGGCATCACTCTTTCAATCCTGAATATATCTCGCTATTGCTAAAAATTTTTATGTTTTTTAATCGACTAAATTTGTTATAAATAGACCAAATAAAGTCTCACATAAATTAAATGTTTATTGTAATTTAATTAAACCAGGAATTTTAAGTTTTCTACTCAAAACGCACGTGTATGTTATGAGATCTCATTACGAGCATGTTATTGTTAAATGTCATTTACAAGGAATGTTGACAGTGCAATTTTTGACGTTTACAGACATGGGCGTAGAAAAAGAAGTTTATGATGACATAGGTAAGAACATTTTCTTCTCTTGTTTTTTAAACGGAAGTAGAGATAAGTTGTAAATACGTATTCAGATTGTTACAATATTTATTAAAGGTATTACTTAGTCTAATGATTGCAGAATTACGGCCTAAATTAGTATTTCGATAATCAATATTAAGAAAAGATGTGTATCGAGTATTTCTAGAAGGAATGTGTATAGATATTAGAGATAGTAATGTGGCAGAGTCATAATAATTCATTAGTATTTTATACATAAAAACGAGATCAGTAATTGTTCTGTTTTTCTAGTTCTAAAATACCCAACGACGGTCTAGCAGCGCATAAATTATCAATATCCGTTTATTTTAAAATTCAAAACCTTACAAATTTATTTTGAACTCTTTCTAACCTCATTTTATATACAGTGTGTCCCGCTTTTCATGAATACACCCTAATATCTCAGTTATTAATAATGCGATTTTTTTGAAATTTTGGTGGTGATTATACGTTAGGTAAATGAAGTATTTTGGCATAGTGAACATTTTCATCGACCATTGGCGTGCGGTGTGGGGGGGTAAAAAAAAGCTGTTTTTTGGGAAAAGGATATTAGGGCTCATTTTAGATAACTTTTTTTATCAGAATTAGAATCAGCATCCCCAAAAACCCCCCAATCCATATTTGATTTGAGGAGAAAAACAAAATAAATTCACTTTTTTCGTCAATGCACCCGAATATCTGTTATTAGCGATTTTCTTGAGATTTTGGTGGTGATTTTATGTTAGAAAAATGAAGCATTTGGCATAGTGATCATATTCATTCACTATTGGCGTGCAAAGTTGGGGAGAGAAAAAAGGCATTTTTTGAGAAATGAACATCAATGCTTATTTCAGACAACTTTTCTTATCAGATTCGGAATCAGCATCCCCAAAAACCCTTTAATTCATATTTTCAACATCTCAAGAGCTGATTTGAACAAAAAAAAAAGTTTAAGTCTTTTTTTTAATAAGTTCTTTATTTGTAACAGTGGTAACAAAATTACGAATTACTTCATTTTAGATTCTTGTGTTTTCAACATAACTACCTTCTGAAATAATACACTTTTCAACAATTCTTCACAAACGTACATTCACTTTTCTTAAAGTTTGGGGAGTTATTTCCTGACACGCTTGCCTAATTGCAAAGCAAAGTTCCTCGCTATTACGCGGCCGAGTAGCATACACTTTATTCTTCAAATGCCCCCACAGAAAAAAGTCACAAGGGGTAATATCTGGCGATCTAGGGGACCATGGTTCCAAAGGAGAATTTCTACCTATCCACTTCATAGGGAAAATTGCATTTAAAAAGTTCCGAACTATCCAAGAATTGTGTGCGGGGACCCCATCTAATTGAAAGATAAGGTTTTGTCTTTGTGCTAATGGCAATTACATGAGAAAATCATAGAGACCATTTTGTAAAAAATTTAGAAAATTTTGTCCGGTCAGGTTATCCAGGAAATGAGGGGCAACAATCCGTTCGTTGAATATGCCACACCACACGTTAACTTTTTCACTGTATTGGTTATTACAATGAATTACCCAATTCGGATTTTCAGCTGCCCAAAACCTACAATTTTGACTAGACACCACACCGTTTGTTGTAAACGTTGCCTCGTCAGTAAACATCATGTTCTTCAGAAAAAGTCTGTCGTTAAGATAGTTACCCTGCAACCATAAGCAAAATTCAAACCGTCGTTCAAAATCACCATTTAACACAGAGTATGTAGAAATTTTGGTTTAAATTCCCTAATCCTGTTGCGTTTCAAACATCACCATACTTTGTTTTTCGTTAAATTCATTGTCCTCGCAACTGCCCTTACAGTACCATTTGGGATGTTCCGAAATTCTGCTAAGATACGTTCGTCGTCTGGATAGTGTCTTTGATTTAAATTGTACCTCCCTGGTCTTATTTTGAAAACCGCTCCAGTCCTTGCGAACAATCTGTTGATTTTGGCAACGGTATCGTGAGAAATTGGTTCTTGATCATGATGCCTTCCATTGAATATTCCAGCAACTTGACGCGTAGATCTTTCATTATTACGAAATAAGCGGATAATCTCTACTTTTTCTCCAATTGTAAGAACTACTCTTCGGTTGTGTGCCATCTTATTAACAGTTAAGTAACACTGCTTGACTTATTGACATTTCGTACTGATTACCGATGTCAAACAAAAACTTTTGTTTCAAAGCACTCTTTCATTAATTTGCATGAAAACTCAAATCGGCAAGCCAACGGTAACAAAGTGTGCGTGTCTTCGGAAATACCTAAATTGTAGTATAAGGGCAGTTGCAAACGATACAGAATATAAGGAAACGAAGGTGTTTGAAATTTAATATAGGATTAGGGCATTTGAAATAAAAAGTTAGAAATAAACAATCTATTGAAAAAAAGTGAATTTAATTTTGTTTTCTAATCAAATCAGCTCTCGAGATTTCGAAAATATGAATTGAGTGGTTTTTGCGATCGCTGATTCCAAATCTGATAAAAAAAATTGTCTAAAATGAGCCCCTTATATCCTTGGAGAAGAAGTGGAGATTATCCGATTATTTGGTAATAATGAAAGATCTACGCGTCAGGTTGCTGGAATATTCAATGGAAGGCATCATGATCGAGAACCAATTTCTCACGCCAAAATCAACAGATTGTTCGCAAAGACTAGAGCGGTTTTCAAGACAAGACCAGGGAGGTTCAATTTAAATCAAAGACACTATTCGGACGACGAACATTTCGAATTTCGAAACAACCCAATTGGTACTGTAAGGGCAGTTGCGAGGACAATGAATTCAACGAAAAACAAAGTATAGCGATGTTTGAAACGCAACAGGATTAGGGCATTTAAACCAAAATTTCCACATACCGTGTTAAATGGTTATTTTGAAAGACGGTTTGAATTTTGCTTACAAGGACTTATTGAAAAAAGAGTTGAATAATTTTTTATTCAAATCAGCTCTTGAGATGTTGAAAATATGAATTAAAGGGTTTTTGGGGATGCTGATTCCGAGACGAAAAAAGTGAATTTATTTATTTTTTCTCCTCAAATCAGCTCTTGAGGTTTCGAAAATATGGATTGGGGGGTTTTTGGGAATGCTGATTCTAATTCTGATAAAAAAAGTTATTTAAAATGAGCCCTAATATCCTTTTCCCAAAAAACTTTTTTAACCCCCCCCCCCACACCGCACGCCTATGGTCGATGAAAATGTTCACTATGCCAAAGTACTTCATTTACCTAACATATAATCACCACCAAAATTTCAAGAAAATCGCATTATTAATAACTGAGATATTAGGGTGTATTCATGAAAAGCGGGACACACTGTATATTGTACCCAGGATTCCAGATTACACAAGCAAAATTTTGTCTACTATGCAGAAATGCAAAGTACAGAGATTTTAGTGATTTTTGAGATTTAATTTCCTCACAGATTCGAGTGAGGAAGCCTAACATTTTATTGCATTCATTGATGATATAGTCATAATGTTTGACGAATGTTTGAGTCTAGAATGAGCCCTAAATCCATGATTTATTTCACTTTGTTCAAAACTGTGTCAGATAACACATTATTGAATTCAAATTTTTGTGTGTTTTTAGTGAAAGTAATAGTGGAACATTTGTTCAAATTCAATAATAGTCTATTTTGTTGTCAATACTCTGAGAAGCGTGATAAATCAGAGTCCAGCTTAGCACAATCATCCCATGATTTAATTCCCGAAAAAAATTTCAAATCGTCTGCGTAATGTACGGATTTGGTGTTTTTGAAACATTCGTTGATATTATTGATGAAAACTGAAAAAATCAAAGGGCCCAGGTGTGAGCCTTGGGGCACCCCCGATGTGGATCGCTCTCAAGGGCCTGAATGCCATGTTGTAACAAGACATGGATTTTAAAATGAAAATGTTTGAGCTCATCTGAAATCTCCTCTTTTGACACTGATCCGGTCGGTTTTCGAAAATGAAATTTTCAGGCAATACCTACTCATTTGATGAATGGCTAACCATGGCCTAATGCCATGTTGTCACAAGACACGGATTTTGAGAAAGTAATTGTTAGCTCCAACCGTGATCTCCTTTTTTGACAATGATTCGGTTGGTTTTCGATAATGACATTTTTAAGAAATACTCATTCGATGGATCGCTAACCATGGCCGGAAGCCATGTTGTCACAGGACATGGATTTTAAAATAAACATTTTTGAGTATCATCTCCTTTTTTTTATACTGATCCGGTCGTTTTTTGAAAATGAAATTCGCAGGAAATACTCATTTGATTCAAAAAAAAAGTTCAAAATTGTTCAAAATTGTTTTTTCCGTTAACCAGCTGTCATCCCCCTACGAACGACAGCCCTCAGAAGTCGAAACTTGTGCGAGCTAAGGATTAACGAGGTCTTACCTTTTAACGTGCGATTCCTAGCACGAGACCAGTGACCATGCTGGGATTCAAACCCACGTCCCTCTGACTGATAGACTAGCGCTCTACCATCATGACCACTGCGGCCCATTTGATGGATCGCTAATCATGGCCTGAATGCCGTATTGTCACAAGACAAGGGTTTTGAGAAAGTAATTGTTAGCGCCATCCGAAATCTCCTCTTCTGGCGCTGATCCGGTTGGTTTTCTAAAAATGAAATTTTCAGGAAATACTTACTCACTTGATGGATCGCTAACCATGGCCTGAATGCCATGATGTCACAAGACACGGATAAATGTTTCCATAAAAATATTGTGAAAAAACTTATTTATTTATAACAAATTGTTTGTTTAACTAACAAATGAAAAGTTACTGACCTTTTTTTTTCAAAATACGAAAGAAAGTTATAAATAATTTAAAATAACTAGTTTTTTTTAAATTAATATTTATTAACAATTAATTAGTTAATGTGCTTTTTTGCCAATAATTTTTTTTTTATTCTTGTTTTCATCGAGGATTAAATTCCCAAAACAGTTTTCTTCAAAAGTCTTATTATCAATGTACGAAGGTGTAGAAGGGCCACTGTTATTCAAATTTTTATTTTCATTAATTCCGAGATACTAAGTCAGAATTCTGACTCAGTAACTCAGCACTAGCTAATTCTGAAATACCAAGTCAGAATTCTGACTTAGTAACTCAGAATTAGCTAATTCCGAGATGTTAGGTCAGAATTATGACCTAATATCTCGGAATTAGCTAATTTCGAGATGCTAAGTCAGAATTCCGACTCATTTCCTCAGAATCAGCTAATTCCGACTAGTATCTCAGAATAGAACATGTTCTTTCACTCCTTATTCTGACTTAAGATCTCGGAATTAGCTAATTCTGAGATACCAAGCCGGAATTCTGACTTGGTATACGTCTGGTGCTAGCTTGAAGTGCGCACCGACCAACCGGGTGGTTCTTTAGGTTTTCCGGGATTTCCTACAGCTGAAAAAGTGAATACACCACCGAAAACATCAGTAAGTCGCTCCGGAGCGCCACGGCAAATAATAATAATTGTTAAGCGTCACTCATAATCTCCTTTTTCGACAATGATCTGGTTGGTTTTTGAATTGAAATTTACAGAAAATACGTATTTGATGGATCGCTAAGCATGGCCTGAATGCCATGTTGTCAAAAGTCACGGATTTTGAGAAGGTAATTGTTAAACGTCACCCAAAATCTCCTCTTTTGACAAAGATCTGTGACGTCGGTGTAAGTAGTTGGTAGACAGATCAGGCATTATTTTTAAGCGAAATCTCCTTTTTTGATACTGATCTGGTCAGTGTTCGAAAATGTAATGTTCCAGGTTGAGCCCCTGTTGGTAATTCCATTGAAACACTTGAAATCTTCGTCCAGAGTATTTATTTCATTCTCTCGAAAAAGATTGGTTTACAGGTTGACAGGATGAAGTATTAAACTGAACTATGCAGTTTTCAATAGTCGACCAAAAGTAGAACAATATTTGTCAGCACTACTTAGCTATTAACATCGACTATAGAAATGCGGTTGTTGCCCTCATTTATAAACAGGGAGTAACTGACTTACTAACAATTTGATGAATGTGTACAATGTAATAAACCGATAATATAAACTATTCCTTACATCTCCCTAGGGAAAGAATAAAAAAGTTAATTTTTTCAAGAATTTTTCATTTCTTTTTTCTATGAAGACAAAACTAAACCTATATATACTAAAACCCAAATCATACAATATTTAATCTATCTATCTCTTGACTCTGTTTTTATACACAACAAATTTCCTATTTTTATCATTCATTTCTTGCACAACTATGTTCGTATTGCCATCGCGCACTACCCTGTATGGTCCTTTGAAAAGTTCTGCCATCTTGTAGCGTTATCATTTTCCACTTACACTAAGTCATCTGTATTAAACTCAACATTACACATATTCGATTTCCTATCGTCATACATTTGTTTTTTAGTAAACTTTGATTTCTCTAAATTTTGTTTGGATTCGGTACTAGCTTGCTGTATTCTAAATTTTAATTCTAATGGGTAATTATCGAATGAGTATAAAGGCTCTGCTGTTTGCAGTACGTTTGAAGGTAATCTAATGGTTTGTCCGTACACCAGTTCAAATAGTGTGTACTTAGTTTCTGTATGAACAAATGTATTGTAGAAGAAACACCAGAATGGTAGCCAACTATAATAATAATAATAATAATAATAATAATAATAATAATAATAATAATAAAAATGACGCCGCTCAGGCCCTGTCCCAAACGGAGAGAAGGGATACCAACCCTCTGATTGGGAGGCATGAGCGACGCATTCACAAGATGGAAGCTAAGATCAGGTCAGCGAGACAACACGCGTCTCGTATCCAGTGTGTGGCGGACTACGTGGCGGCCAATAGGCCCTTCACACCTGCAGTGCGGCGAATTGCCGCAAGTTTAAGACGAGCTCACCACACACTAAATCAAGGCGTGCTGTTAACCATCAAACAGCACTGTCTTGATAGGATACGAATGCTGGTTGCTGCAAAAAAGTCACTAGTGAGGCGGGCGAGAAGCATCGCGGAAAACATGAAGTTCCGCGATAAACCTTCTCGCCTATTCCACGAGCCTCCACGTGTTGTGGAAAACCCGCCGGTGGCTGATCGGGTAGAAACCTTCTGGAAGGGTATTTACGAATTTCCGCAACCACTCAACGTAGATACTCCAGCCCTAGCGCAGTTCGAAGCTTTCTGCAGGAGGCTTCGTCAGCCTGAGTTTAATGAACTGCGCAATCCGATAACCCCGGAAGAAGTTCGACGGGCCCTCAAAGGCTCGAAGAATTTTGCTGCTCCAGGTCCTGATGGCCTGAATAACTATTGGTGGAAAAAATTACCAAGTACCCACCACCATCTAGCAAGAGTTTTCAACTCGTGGTTAGATGGGGAGCAGCAGATTCCGGATTGGTTTGTCGAGGGGCGAACCGTGCTAATCCCCAAAAACGGAGATTTATCTGATCCGAAGAACTACAGACCGATAACATGCTTGAACGCATGTTATAAGATGTTTACACGCATCTTGCACATGCGAATACTCTCCGCAGTTGAGCCGGTGTATGAACGGATATATGAGCAAAGAGGGTCAAAAAAGGGGGTCGCTGGCTGCAAGGAGAACCTGCTGATCGACAGATGCATCACGCAGGACTCCGTGCAGTATAAGCGTAACCTTTCAATGGCCTGGATCGATTATCGCAAGGCATTTGATACAACATCGCATGAACTCATCATGCATTTGCTCAGATGCCTTGCGGTACCCGATCAAATAGTGAGATGCATTGAACAGCTGATGCCGCTCTGAAGGACTCGATTTACCATAACATCTGGTCAAGTCAGAGTCCAAACAGAGCAGGTTATCTTTAGAAGAGGCGTGTTTCAGGGAGACTCCCTCAGCCCTCTTCTCTTCTGCATCTCACTACTGCTATTGTCCGTTGCACTACGGAAAACCCGCGGATACAACTGCGGCACCCCCAGCAACCGGAGGCGTAAGGTCACCCATCTGTTTTACATGGATGACCTCAAACTTTATGCCTCCGGAGAAAAGGACCTTCACCAGTCCTTAAGGGTGGTGCAATAGTACACGCATGCTGTCGGAATGGAGTTTGGGATAGACAAATGTGCCACGGTTCATCTCAAAAGAGGACGATGCGAGGAATACGGAGAGGACGTTCAGCTCGTAGACGGAAGCATCCTACATCATCTGGATGCCGGAGAGACGTATACCTACCTAGGGGTGGAACAACGCCACACCCAAGAGGTAGCTACTGTCAGAAGCTCTCTCCGCGGCAAGTATCAGCACACACTCCGACAGATCTGGCCTTCAGAACTGTCGGGGAAGAACAATGTTGCTGCAACTAATATGCTTGCCGTTCCGATTCTACTTTACTCCTTTGGAGTAATGAAATGGACTCAGGAAGAGCTGCGACAACTCGACGTAAAAACTCGCAAAATGATGCATCTTCATAGAAGCTTGCATCCTAAATCGTCTGTTCCACGGTTATACTTCCCCAGACAACGGGGAGGCCGTGGACTTTTGAGTTTGGAGTGTCTACATAACAGAATGGTACTGGATGGAGCCTGTAAAGTCATCAGGAGTTCAGATCCCCTTCTCTGCTTGGTATGTGATCATGAAAAGGCAGGGATTGGAGCATTTCTTTTCAAGGCAGCAACACGTGCAGCCGATGAACTCGATCTCGTATTCGACACTGAACGGACAAACCCAAACTCTATCACCGAGTTGGAACCCGTTCAGCAAAAAGCCCACGTAAAAGCTGCGGAGTGTGAGAGGCTCCTGCAGCTACATAAGGATGAGCCGATGCATGGGGTCTTCTTCAAGAACATTGAAGACCTAGGCTTATCCAGAGACCTGACCTTCTCGTTTCTCAGGTCAAGTGGGCTGAAATCGGAGACCGAGGGATTCATAATGGCCTGCCAGGATGGTGTCTTCAAAACTCTCGTCTACCGCAGTCGCGTGATGGGTATAGAGGTCCCTGACACTAGATGCAGAGCGTGTCGTGGGGCAGCTGAGACCATAATGCATTTGCTGTCAGCTTGTCCAGCTTATGCGGTCTCAGCCTATATCCACAGACATAACGCGGCCCTACGAGTGTTGTACTACCATCTACGACACTCGTACGGTGTAGACGAGACACCAGTGTTGCCTTATGCTCCGGGGGATATTGAGTCCGTGGTGGTGAATGAGAATTGCCGAATCTATTGAAACTATTCATTCCCCACCCTCAGGCAAATACAAGCCAATAAGCCTGATGTAGTACTCCTCGACCATCAAAGTAGGACGATTTTCGTCATTGAGTTTTCAGCTCCTGGCGAAACGAACATCGTCCGAAAAGAGGAGGAAAAACGGACTAAATATCGAGATCTTCTCTTTGAACTCCGCAGGCTTTACCCAAACCATTCTGTCAAGATGGTGGTTCTGATAATAGGGGTCCTTGGTGGAATGATGGACACACTGCTCTCAAACCTAAAAATCATACCGGCTTGCCGTGACATGGCAGAAATCCTAGCCGGGCGAATGCAGAAGGCCATAATTCTTGGTTCACTCCGCCTACTCAGGGCACATGATTCTCGGACCCAGTAATCACTTACCCCATGGACGTGGGGAGTGTTTACTGGGGTTAATGACACGCCAGCGCGCCCTCCGGAAGTGTCGGAGCTCCGGAGACAGGGCCTGACTGGGTAATTCCTAACGGAAAAAAAAAATAAAAAAAATAAAAATCCTATCAAACGGCACTGTCTTGATAGGATACGAATGCTGGTGGTTGCAAAAAAGTCACTGGTAAGGCGGACGAGGAGCATCGCGGAAAACATGAAGTTCCGCGATAATCCCTCTCGCCTATTCCAAGAGCCTCCACGTGTTGTGGATAACCCGCCGGCGGCTGATCGGGTAGAAACCTTCTGGAAGAACATTTACGAGTTTCCGCAACCACTCAACGTAGATACTCCAGACCTAGCGCAGTTCGAAGCCTTCTGCAGGAGGCTTCGTCAGCCTGAGCTCAATGAACTGCGCAATCCGATAACCTCGGAAGAAGTTCGACGGGCCCTAAAAGGCTCTAAGAACTTTGCTGCTCCAGGCCCCGATGGCCTAAATAACTATTGGTAGAAAAAATTTCCATGTACCCACCACCATCTAGCAAGAGTTTTTAACACATGGCTAGATGGGGAGCAGCAGATTCCGGATTGGTTTGTCGGGGAGTAAACCGTGCTAATCCCCAAAAACGGAGATTTGTCCGATCCGAAAAACTACAGACCGATAACATGGTTGAAGGCATGTTATAAGATGTTTACACGCATCTTATACATGCGAATACTTACAGCTACATAGGGATAAGCCAATGCATGGGGTCTTCTCCAAGAACATTGAAGACCTTGGCTTATCTAGAAACCTGACCTTCGCTTTTCTCAGGTCAAGTGGGCTGAAGTCGGAAACCGAGGGATTCATAATGGCCTGCCAGGATGGTGTCTTCAACACCCTCGTCTACCGTAGTCGCGTGATGGGTATAGAGGTCCCTGACACTGAAGTGAGACTTTTGAAATATTGCATCAGGTCGTTGGCATATATAAGAAAAAGTAATGGGCCAAGTATTGAACCTTGAGGAACACCTTGCTCAATAGTTGCCGATTGACTAACGGTTTTTCGAACAACTACTTTTTGAGTTCTGCCCTCCAAATATGACTTCATCAGTTTCAAAGCAATTCCTCGCACACCATATCTCTCGAGTTTCTGAGGTAAAAGGGCATGATTTAAACTATCAAAAGCTCTAGAGAAATCAATGAATATCCCACAGATATGCAGTTTTTCATCGAAATAATTTATGATATGTTCATTAAATTCATATAGTGCCGTTTCAGTACCTTTGCCTTGGGTGAATCCGTGTTGATTTTCTGAGAAAAGTTCGTCAGCAAAGAAAAATGATACCAACTGTTTCTTAAAATCAAGGAAATGCTTTGAAGTAAACTTATTCCCCTGTAATTTTCATAAAGATCAGAATCACCTTTTTCAAAAATTGTGGTCACAAATGCAGATTTCAGTTTTTCAGGAAAAATACCTCGTTCTAACGACAAATTTATGATGTATCTCCACTTGCTTTGGAATTCTTCATAATTTTTACAAGGTCAGCAACGTCATTGTCAGTTATAGGGTTCACAAAAATTGAGTTTTGACATAAAGTTATATCACTGTCTAAGCAAATGAGATCTATGACTTCTTGTTCAGATGATTTGGAAAAGTGTTTATTGAAGGTATTTGCCACATAGTCTTCGATTTATTTTTCGCGTTGGTTATTCTATCGTCTATACTTTGTTTGTAGTTATTTCTCAGTTTTTCTCTGTACTCTTGTGTTACCTGTCTACTTATTTCTATATAACTTTCATCAGATCTTGCGCATTCTGAATATAAGGCCACTAGATTTTTCAGTTCAGATAGCTCTGGAGTCAATTTACTGGGGTTGAATTCGCTCAATTGTATTCGAAAGGGTCTCGAAGGAAATGCAACTTCAATGTAATGATGAACTATGTTGTGAAATATTTCATAGGTTTTATCTGGGCAAGTTTCGTTGTAAACTTCTTCCCAAGACTCATTTTCCAGGGAGAGTTTGAAGCTATCTATATTATTGTCCGAAAAAATCCTACCATAATTCGGAATGTGGAAATCATGTTTTTCATATTTTACAGTGGAAACTTGAATAATTTGGGCAAAGTGATTAGACAAACTGAAGTTTTTGACTGCCACCTTGTACTTATAATTGTCCCTTATAATAAAACTATCTAGGCATGTACTTGAGTTAGCAGTTACCCGCGTTGGTTCATTAATAGTATATTTTAGATTGAAACATGCTAACTGATCCTGAAGAAGATTCGGTTCCCTACTGCCAACAGCAAAATTAATGTTGAAGTCTCCACCTATGATAATATTTTTGTATTTCTCACTTACCAGCGTAAGTATTCCAGTGAAATTATTCAAAAATGATTTCAGATTACCTAATGGAGGTCTGTAAATACACACAGGCCGTCCTAGCCTTTTTTATTATAATACCACAACATTCAAGAACGCCCTCTTGCCTTATTCAGTCATATACCATAGAATAACTTGATAAACGAATTACTCGTTAAATTTTCGTCTTTCGCAACGGTACAACGCATTACTGCCTTTCTACTTCACTGCACCTTCAATTGTCTCCATTCTCAATTACGGAGAAAACGCCTGCTTCAAAACTTCGAACTATTCAATGCCCTACTCATTTTTGTTAAATGGACTCAGCATTCCCATTTTGCTGAGGAACTTAAAACTGACCGTTTTTTGAAACGTCTACGGAAGTTACACGTTTTCAAAGATGACTCTGAAGTACTTCGAGCCGGGGGGCGACTCAAAGACTCGTCTCTTCCCCATGAAGCAAAACGACCCCGCACGGTTCTTATGGAAAATGGGTCCCAGTCGAATTGGCTGAAAATTTATTATAATGAGGTTTATGATGTCCTGATCAAATCTCTCCATGGGCACAACAACATCTATATACAGGGTGTCAAACATGCAGCGAGAGGGTTGTTACTTACCTTTAGAAAATCAATAATGTGGGGATTTTTTTGTTACAAGAAGTTAAGTATAATAATTAAAATCTCAATATTATCGACACGAGTTATAATAAGAAGTTATAAGACTCCATATACAGGGTTATTAATAATTACATAATTTTTATGTAATTCTTTAAACAAACTCAGTCAAACGCAAAAGCTCGTAGACTTGCAGAATAAGTAAAAAACTTTTGATTTTAATATTGGGTGATCTGAGGTTACTATTATACGGGGTATTCTACTTTTTTAGTTGTAGTGATTTATTTTTTTTCAGGAACATATAGAAAAATTAAACATAAAAGTAGAAGACTAAATATAATATGATCAATATTTTGTGGCTCTTGTCTATTTGTTGTATCTTGTACGAATCCTGGTCGACCGCATGAAGATGGCAATCAAATGGGAGACTACTGCATTAAAAATATTTCTCACCAGTTCATACCATGTCTGTTAAGACATTGTAATTATGATTATGTACGGATTCTATTATTTGTTGATGGCTTGCATCCGATATTAGCATATGTGGAACGTACCGACACTTTCGAGCACCTGATTTACAACTGGAATAATAACGATCTCTTATCTTTTATGTGTGTATAAACATTCAATATGACTCAAACTTCTTTCGTGGTTTTGTCTCGTCAGATTTTTTGTTACATCTCTGTAAGAATGACAAGATCTCTTATCTTATGATCGGTTAATGTAACGTAATCCGATAATTATTACTGAATGAAAGGTTCTAAAATAAACCCTTGCCTATCTAAATGATGTGAACATGATTTAATCCTTTCCGAAATAAAGCCCCATATTTGACAGATAATGAAGATCTTCATCGCCGGTATATACCGTGTGATTCACGAATTATTCGGCATTTTGGGCATTTACACCATCTTGTACAGCATTTACTCTTGTACCAATGCTTGTCCCAATTCTGTTACCCCAAGACTGATTTAACAGTTTCAATCCTAGCATCTATTATTATTCTAAATGCTTCAAGAGTTTGTTTCAGATAATTGCCAAAATTCCGAATCAACATAAGTTTGAAGGTCAATATGTTATGATTATTTGATTTAACTATTTTTGATAACTTTCATTAAAGCTAATAATAAAGCCGGTCATCGCATTTAATGAATCGCCCTGTATATTATAACGAATCAATATATCGCTGGTGTCCAACCTTAATCCAATACCCTGCATAAAAAATGAAAATATGAAGCGCACGGTGTTACTGGATACAGTGTTACATAAGATTGAATCAAGGATTCCCTTGGAAATAATTGTTTTGACAGTTAATGTTGATTCTGACACTGATTTAGCATCTGCTAATTGTAAGTGATTGTAACTAGTTTAAAATTCGATTTGATACAGCAGACTTATAAAAACAGACTACCTTCTTCAATATAGAATAAGATCATCAACCGACCCTATGTCATAAGAGGAGAAATTATTCAGTCATTTTTACAAGGAGTTCGTCATGTAGCAAAAAACCTGACGAGAATAGTTTAAGTGACAGTGAATTTGAATACTTATACCCATTTAATAAACAGCAGTTTTCAGAACTATTTACCTACTGCGATGGAGTACGCCAAGAAGATTATTACAGATATGTGAGTGAAAAAGATCTCTTGATGTTCTTGTGCAAAATGCGTCATGGACTTTCTGATGATTTTGTACGTTTAATGTTTGGCTATTCAAGTAGACAGGCAGTAAGTCTAGCCGTTACTCTTGTTAGAAAATCTTTGATGCAACGTTTTGTGATTACCAACATAGGCTTAATTACTAGAGAAAATTATATTGAGAGACATGTTACGGATTTTGCTAATGTACTACATAATCCAGAGCCACAAATTCCTCGAGCAATCAGTTTCATTGATGGTACTTACAGCTACATTCAAAAGAGTAGCAATTTCAGAATTTTACGGCAGTCGTATTGTGTACACAAAGGCCGACACTTATTAGATCCTATTTTAACAGTAGCACCTGACGGTTACATAGTCGACATTCAAGGGCCATACTTCTCTGATAGTAAAAATAATGACGCTGCTATTTTGCAAAATGAACTTGAACTAGACGGTAATATAATGAAAAGATGGATTCATTAAAATGATATTGTAGTAGTGGATAGGGGGTACCGTGATGCAGCTGAAATACTTGGACACCTACGCATTGTGCCGCACTTATGCTGCCTAACCAACACCAACTCTCAACCAAAGATGCTAACGACTCACGTTTGATCACAAAGTCGAGGTGGATAGTAGAATCACGAAACGTCCACATAAAATCAATGTTTAAGTTTCTACAACAAAATATTCAAATACAACATCTTTTCCATCTAGGGGATTTTTTTCGGATAGCTGGAGCTATTAGCAATAGATATCACCCTCCTATCCTTATGGAAGGAGCCGATGCACAATTGGCTCAAAGATTACTTGAAAAGGCTAGTGAACCAAATGTCTTACTCAAAATAACTCTTTTCGAAAGAAGTGGCATGCTACAAAAGTTCCGGAGCATGAAAATGCTTATTAACGATCACAACGATACGGTGTGGGAAAATAAGCTGGAGAAACTGGACGTTCGAGACAATTCGCTGTGGCGGCTGACGAAGCGCATCTTAAATCTCTTCGCATCCGTCGCAGCCATAGTGAAGGGTCCCGATCGGGCCATGACGAATCCTCAGAAGGCGGAACTGTTCGGTGAGCATTTCGCCAGCGTTCACAGAAAGGCGCCAGACGATAGCGACTGTCATAGAGAAAGGTCTGAGTTAACGGAAGACTTTAGACAATCTATTCCTGTGTCTATAGGCTCTCATAGGTTTGCCAAAGTAATGGCAACTCATAAGGAGCTGACGGAAGTCATTGAACAACTTCCGATTAATAAGGCGCTTGAGCCAGATCGGCTGGATGCCATTCTACTCAAGTGCAGTTTTTGCACCTTGTTAACGCAATAATCAAGTGGCAGTGCTACCCTGATTGTCTGAAGAAGGCACTGGTAATCCTTATCCTGAAGCTGGGCAAAGATGGCCACCAACTCGATAGTTACGGAGCGTGGTCGCAAAGATAGTGGAGAAGATTCTCCTTAGATGTTTGTTGTTCTTTGAGGAGCATCTCAAAATGATCCCCGTTCGGCAATTCGGCTTTCTTGCAGGTTGTCCAAGTTTTTGACGAGGTGAAAGAGGCAGCTCACCGAGGCATGAATACCGTTGTGGTCCTGTTGGACATGAGAAAGCCTTCGACTCCATATGGGTTGAGAGTCTAATCTGTAGAATGCTAAGAGCAGGTATGCCTTCATACATGATGAGCCTGGTGAATTCATATCTGACCGATCAAACCTTTGCGGTGGGGGTTAATAGCACGAGATCCGCAGAGTATCCAATCAAAGCAGGCGTCCTGCAGGGGTCCAGTCTATCTCGGCATGTGTACTCCTTGTATACGTTCGATTTCCCTATGTGCAAAAGAAATAAAACGGCTATATACGTGGATGATACCGCGATATACGCCCATTCGTTTTCCAGCGTTGCAACTACTATGCAGTTTCAAACTTGGTTGGACAGGGAAATCTAACCATATCTCGAGGAGAACAAAATTGTGGTGAACCCATCAATTTCTCGAAGAAATTAAAGTTCTCTAAAGTTTTTCAGAAATTGAAGGTCAAGGACAGAGCCTTGGATGTCCGGACAAATGTGAGATACCTGAGGGTACAAAATGGCACAAGCACATCAACTTGACTATAGAGAGGGCCACGTCTATGGTAAAACGCACGTACCCGCTGATAGCCAGAGGATGGTGTATAAACAAATCATTCGGCTGGCGATGTTGTACGCTTGTCCAGAGTTCTGCAGCCTGTCCAAGACTTCGTTTATGAGACGGGATAGGATGCAGAACAAAGTACTTCGTATCATCACTGTACTGATAGATACATTCGTCTGGATGCGCTGCGTGCCCTTGCTGACATATGTTAGAAACCTGTCAGACAAATTCTACAGGTTCCACCTCCCAAAAAGTTCGTTAACCAGAGAGCTTTCAGGCTTAGAGTACATGAAAATCAGCCCTGCAAACATATCACTATATCAATAGTTGGCTATCTTCCTAAAAAATGGGAAGAACCGAATTCATAGAAAACCAAATCGCCTATACATAGAGCGCGAAGTACCTCTACCCATTTTTTTTGCTTCAGCTTTTACCGGGTGTGATGTATTTAGTTTGAGAGCCATCTCAAAACGTATGGCATCATTATTGGTGTAGCAGTTGGAAGCCACATGAGCTCCCGACAGGCATGCGTGGCAAAAAGGTGGCACCGGCGTGGTGTTTTTGGAATAATAAAAGTCACTGAACTTACCTCTGTGTTTTTGTTAATAATATTTAAAAATCAAGATCATTACATGGTGGCAGCGGTAAAGTGCGCGAGGTTATGTAGGAAAAGCAGCTGATGAAATGTGACTGAAAATTCATGTTGAAAAAACTTTAATTTTTTTTCTGCTGGTGTGTGTTATTGTGGACAAATACCAAATACAATATGGCAGAAATAAAATCTCCTGAAAAATTCAGTTTCCTTTCCAAGGAGAGAACGATGCAAATAATTGGAAGCTTTGGCGTCAAAAATTTGAAGTTTACTTGCTAGCTAGTGGTAAGAACGGCAAGGGAGATGATGTGAAGGTTGCTATTCTCTTGAATTCACTGGGAGACGAAGGTTTACAAATATACAACACCTTCGAATATGAGGCAGCAGGAAATGAGAAAATATTGGCCGTAGTTTTGTCCAAATTTAATAACTACTGCAGTTCTTTGAGGAATTTAGTGTATGAGCACTTCAAGTTTTTTAAACGTAATCAACAACCAACAGAGAGTGTGGATCAATTTACTACTGCCTTAAGACAGTTGGCATCAACCTGTGAATTCAAGGAGAAGGATGTTCTGATCAGAGACAGAATTGTCTTGGGTATTCGAGATCCCCGGATTCAAGAAAAACTGTTGCAGACAGCTGACTTGCAGTTGAACGATGCAAGGCCATGGAGAGTAGTGTTGCAACCCAGAAAGAGATTTGCGAATCATCTGTGAGTGTAGGTGCTATTAAACGAGTGAGTAACAGAAATGAGCAGTCTCATAACTCTCGGGGAGGTTCTTTTCGTGAAAGTTACAACTATGGTCAAACAGTGGGTAATTTTGGTGCGCGGGGAACAAGTGGACGTTTCTATCAACGAGCCAACACTTCAAGGAACACCAGGCCCTTCCAGGGGTGTGGTAAGTGTGGACAAAATCACCAGCTTGGTAAGTGTCTTGCTTTCAATTGAATCAATAGAAAAAGGGCTACTGAATAATTTTTTTATCCTGGTCTCTCAACCGATATAGAAAAGTTAGTACTCAGCTGTCAAGTTTGCCAAATGTACTCGAAGTCGAATGAAAAAACGCCTTTACGCTCTCTTGAAGTACCAGATGGTCCATGGCAAAAAATTGCATTAGATTTCATGACTATCGAGGCAATAAATTTCATAGTATTGGTTGACTATTTTAGCAAATACAGTGTCGTGAATAAAGTTACATCAAAGAATGCACAAAGCGTAATATCTTCTTTGAAAAATATTTATGCTCTACAGGGCCTCCCTGAAGAAATCTTTTCCGACAATGGCTCGCCATTCAATTCTTGGGAGTTTTATAATTTTGCTCATAAATATAATATCAAACTGCCAACTTCTAGCCCCTACAACCCTCAAAGTAATGGAAAAATAGAGAGATGTATACAAACTGTCAAAGGACTGATCATACAGACCGTGAGAGATAAAGAAGATCCCTTTCTTGCTATATAAAATTATAATGCAACACCAAAGAGTGATATTCCTACTTCTAGCATATTATTGATGGGTAGGAGGCTAAGAACCTCTCTTGCCCTTCACAGGGATATTTAAAACCAATGTTTCCCATCAACAAGGCAAGAAAACAAATGGAAATCAATAAAATCAAACAAAAAATGTATCATGATAGAGTTAGCCATTAAGCAAACTACACCCGGACAGAAAATCTTAATACAGCAAAAAACCACAGATTGGCAACCTGGTATCGTTATCAATAAAAATGAGTTTGATGATTATACTGTACGTGTCAATGATTCAGAATTACGAAGAAATAGACATTCACTGAAGCCATCATCGCCGTCGTTTCAAATAAAACCTGTAGCAAAAGAGCTGAATACTCAAGATGAGAGATCTCCTGCTCCATTGAATATTAATACAAGGAAATCTGTTGTTCCGGTTCCGGAAGAGGTGGAAGAAGATGTTTTAGCAACTCAAAAAAACACAACGAACAGTTCAGAAGAAAGCGCTAAAGTGCGAACCAGAAGTGGTCGTATTGTAAAACCAGTTGAAAGATTAATATTATGAGATAACAATTATTTTGTTATTATATAAATACGGAAGAACAACTTTTTCTATCCAAGACTTATAAATTATGTTCTTGATTTGTTTGAAAATAGTTCAATTTATTTTATTTTATTAGGTATTTTCCTATAAAAATTTATTTGTCATTAAATGAGTACCAAAAAACAAATTCCGCTACTCAAGCCCTAAAAAATTCTGTTCTTGATTTGTTTGAAGAGTACTTGCTTAGTTCTTTATTTTACTTTATTTTTGTCTATGGTATAATCACTGTTGTTAGGTATATTGTGCAATCAGTGAATAGGGTTATATTGTTTTGAAAAATGTTCAACTTTTATTTTTGAAAAGGGGTGTGTGATATATTCAGTTTGATTGCCATATCAATAAGTCTAGGTTCTTCATTTTTCTTATCGTATAATCACTGTTGTGCATATGATGCATAATATGGTTATATTGTTTTGTTGAATTTTCAATTTTCATTTTTGAAAAGGGGCTTGTGATGTATTTAGTTTGAGTGCCATCTCAAAACGTCTGGCAACATTGTTGGTGTAGCAGTTGGAAGCCACTTGGGCTCCCGGCAGGCATGCGCGGCAAAAAGGTGGCACCGGCGTGGTTTTTTTGGAATAATAAAAGTCACTGAACATACCTCTGTGTTTTTGTTAATAATATTTAAAAATCAAGATCATTACACCGGGGTTATCACGAAACAACCACCTCTGAATAAAATTTAAATGACACCGTATCTACATTTAATGCAAACGAACGACATGCATCATCTTTGCAGGAGGCATGGATTATTCGTACTACCACCACCACTATGTGTTGAAATGTTCGACCTACCGCCAACATCAGCGGAGGCGGATACCCCTGTGTACCCCTTGGCACAAGCGGAATCTAGACGTGGCTAGTTTTATTCCACAGTTGACATATCATTTCTCAACTCTCTCAGCTGAGTAATTATTATGTTTGGAATGGATATGATTCGACTAGATCACGCAAGCGATCATCAAACACGATGCTTTTCTTTCTCTCTCACATGTTCATAGAACCTGTCTATCTCTATATCTTATGCACTGTTCTGTCTAACCCAATTGCCATGCTTTCTTAGTACATCTACTTCCTTTATAATTCGGAAACCGATAACTGAAAGTCTCTAAAATAAAAACAATTTCCTTTGAGATTATGAAATAGGCGATTCAGTTTTTGTGAGAGTTCAGATAGATGGAGGATAATTGTTGTAGGTAGATCATTTCTGAAAAATCAATTTTTCGGGGATTTTACTTCAAATTCGGATTGAATTATATGAACATCAAGAGATATTATTTCAATTTTAGAGCATCCACCGAATAAGTTTATGTAACAGAAATAGATAAAATTAAAAAATTATTATTTGTTCAACTTACCAGAAACGTCTCCTGAAACAAAAATTTAAAAAAATTAGTAGAATTTCCTAATTCATTATAAATTGAGTGTTGGTGGGTGGATCTGTGTATTAATTTTCTGCTAGAAAATTGTAACGACAAACATTTGTATACACGTGGTCTTCTAAAGCCGGCAAAAGATGGTATGGCAAGCCTTGGCCAGCGTTTCAGCGAGCGTTTGTAGAAACGCTGGTCTATGCCTAATATTCTCGAACCACCGACGACATGTTTTATCTTTGCAAATCTTTTTGAGGTTAGGATGGCGAGCGTTGTAAGTTACGAAATTAAGCCCGTCTGTGATGATGAAGTTATAGCAGCGTCTGCTATACTTTGCAGTTCAACTGCATGATTTCTACCAAAAATATTCATAATGAGGAAAAAAGGCAGTCATTTCAGGTTTAAAACAAAACAATAATCAACAAGAAATATTATTCAATGTTCTACAGTACATATTATCCATGATGAAATTGTTCTGGGATATCATAAACTATTCAAACAGATTAGTAATTGTTAAAACAGATTTTATCTCAAGTTTTCATGAATAACAAGGCCCGTAATTAAATATGTCGTGTATATGGCAATCAAGCCCTCTAGCGAACTTCATTAAGTTCCTTCCATATATGCCGAAATTACCGCCTCCAAGGCGAAACCTGGCCAGTGCCAACATTGGACTTTGTCATATCATGAGAAGATTGTTCATAGAGAATGTCAGGGTTGAGGATACAGTAGTGGCCACCTCTACTACTTCTACTACTACTACTACTACTACTACTCTACTCGGAGGCTCACATCTAGTGAGTACGGGACATGGTGATCCCGAGGTACCCTAGCTGGATACCCACTTTGCTTAAACTAGTCTTGGGTGGGGTCTTCTCTCTTTCAATCTATCCTATCAGGCCTCCCTTGGTCAGCTCTTGATCTTTACGCCCCCGACGCTATTAGGTTACGAGGGCTAATGATCTTCCATCTCCAATCTATATCTCTAATGGAGTAAACCAAAAATCCGTAACTTAAGACGTGAGCTACCGTGTCGAGGAGTGGATGACCACACGGACGTGGCCGCGAACGATGCTTCCGGGATAACGGGCGACCTCCCGGAATATGCCTTACTGGCGCAAGCGGGGCTCTGCGTCAGCGGATCAGAATTTCCCTAGCTGCTCGTGGGATCATAAATGAATACGGAAACCATAAAAGAAAATGTAATGGATGAGACAGAAAATAAAGGACCAGAATAAGTTACAACCGGAGTACAAACGATAGAGAAAGGAGAGAGCTCCAACCAGTCAACTGAGAGCACCAAAGAAAAAAAGGAAATAGGAACTCAAACAGTGAACGAGAAGAAAACAAAAGAGATGGGCACCCAAACAGTAGATGAGAATGAGGAGAGGAATAAGATAGCGATGCTGAGCATGATAGAGAAAGAAATAATGAAGGATCTGAACGACGAAAATTTAGGAGAACTCATGGAGCTGCAAAGGCCAGAGGAAGCGTTCCAGAAATGTAAGACGAGCACAGCCTAGAGACGATAAAAAATGGAAGAGTCGTCATAATTATAACGAAACAGGGAGACGAGAAGGGGATAAACGACTGAAATGGTTGCAGAAAGAAACCAACAAATTGGAAAGATCCTAGAGCAGGGAGACCTGGAAGCAGGAAAGTTGGTCGGAGCAAAAAAGTTTACCTTATTGATGGAAGAGCACGGGTAATTCATGGAGACAGACGAAAAGTTCACATATATCATCACCACAGAGGGAGCGGAAACTGTAAAAGACAGAAATAATCTCAGAAGGAATCTGAAGAAGGTCCTCGAGATATCCACTAAGAACGACTGTAAGGAAATAGCGTGCGTGGCTTCAAAAGAGATGGATAAAATAGGCATTAGAAAGTACCTAGAATATGCAGGCCGAAAACAGGAAGTGGGCACTGTGCTGTATGAAGAACACAACGCAGGATGAAAAGGGATCAGGAAAAGGCAAGACGAAGAGGTTATCATCCTGAAGCCAACAGGGCAAATAACACTAGCTCAAATCATAAAAAAAATGAAAGAAAAAGTTGATACAGAAGGTATAGTGATTGATGAAATTAATAAAGTACACAACGGCAACATACAGGTCAAAATAAAAGGGAAGAAAGAAAACAACAGAGTTCTCTTCCAGGAAGCAATGACAAAGGAACTGAGCGGAGAGGCCGAGGTACATATGAAGCAGAGAACACAAACGTTTATGATACTGGATATAGACGAGACAGTGTCAGAGGAAGAGGTGAAAGAGGTCCTGGTAAAGGAAACAAATGCTCGAGAGGTAGAAGAAATGCAAATCAAGCTATCGGAGAAAATAAATGACAGAGGACTCAAATACGCCTTCATCACAATAAGAGAAAACGCTGCCAAAAAAATGGAAAAAAAGACTAGGATAGGAAATGGCTGGAACAGGTGGCGTATCAGAAAAGTCGAGAAGGCTAAGAAATGCTACAAATGTCATAAAGTAGGGCATATATCGAGAGACTGTAGTGAAAGAAAGGAAGAAGCAAGATGTTACAAATGTGGTGAGACAGGACACGTAAAAAAAGACTGCGAAGGGGTGCAAAAATGTTATAGGTGTAACGAAGAGGGACATAAAGCAGACTCAATGAAATGCCCAGAATACCGAAAGCGACAGGAAGAGCGAAAGAAGGAGAATATGCGGGAGGAAGAGAGCTCGTGATATGGATAACCTCACTGTACTACAGGGAAATCTAGACAGGGGCAGGGAAGCAACAGACAGATGCATAAACACGCAGATGAGAGCGGGGCGGATATAGTTATCGTGGCAGAACCAAATAAAAAAAAAATTGTCAATAGTGACTGGATAGTAGACAGAAATATGGATGTGGCAATATAAATTCGTAATAAAAAAAATAAATGCAACGAATAAAGGGAACGGCTCAGGCTTCGTCTGGATCGAAACTAATAGTGTTATAATTTACGGGTGCTACATATCCCCAAATACGGACATAAACACATTCAATGAATTCCTGATGGATCTTAGAAGAGACAAACATAAAAAGGAAATACTAGTTGGGGGAGATTTTAACTCTAAATCCTACATGTGGAACTCACCGGTGGAAGACAGGAGGGGTCAAGTCCTCTCTGAATGGTTATGGGAGGAAGACCTCATCGTTCACAACGCAGGCAATGTGCTAACTTTTGTGAGAAGAGATAGCAAATCCTATATTGACCTGACTTTCAGCACCAATAAGCTTGCCAAGTTTGTGAGTGGCTGGAAGGTTATAGAAGAAGAGAGCCTAAGCTACCATCAGCATATAGTATATATGATCAACGGGAAACATAGTACCGACGGGATCAAGAAATATAAAGGATGGAGAATAGTAAAGGAAGACCTGAAGAAAGTTTCTGATGAAGTTGAAAGGTCATTCTCTATAAGAGGGGACATAGTCGACGTTGGTGTACTGACAAACATAATACAAGCCGCATGCAATAAAAATTTTCCGAAGAAAAGAAGAAGAGGTAATAGAGCTCCAGTGTACTGGTGGTCTGACGAATTCGCAGACAAATGGAAGCAATGCATTCAAGCAAGAAGAAAAATGGTAAGGGCTAACAAAAACAATCGTGAACCACAGAAAAGAAGAAGTCTGGAAGAATATAAGCAAAGCAGACATAACCTGAAAAAGACAATCCTAGAAGCCAAAAAGAAAGCGTGGAAAACAATGATAGAGGAAGTAGATGCGGACATATGGGGAAAGGGCTACCAAATAGTAACCAACAAGTGTAAAAGTAAATCACCGATAGGACACCAGATCACAAAATGGGATAGACTACCATTAGCAGAAGACGAACTCATGAAAGCCAACGAAAAGCTCAAAGAGAAAAGCGCCCCCGGTCCAGATGATCTCCCTGCGGAAGTTATCAAGGCGGTCGTTAAGGCACACCCCGAAAATTTCCTAAAGATAATGAACCTCCTATTAATAATGGGGCTATTTCCTAAAGAATGGAAGATAGCCAGACTTGTCTTAATCGAGAAAGGCGAAAATGGATCATATAGGCCCATATGTATACTAAATATCTTGGGAAAACTCCTCGAATACTTGATCAAGGAGAGACTGGTGAAAGAAATAGAAAGAAGAGGTGATCTAAGCGAGAATCAGTTTGGGTTTCCGGAAGGCAGGTCTACTGTAGGGGCACTAGCAAAGGTACAAAGTATAGCAGATGAAGCAAATGAGAAGATAGGCAGAAAGAGATGTGCCATGATAACGCTGGATGTACAGAATGCTTTCAATTCTGCACCATGGGAAGGGATCCTGAAGGAAATCAGAAGAATATATATTCCTGCATATTTGTACAATATGATTGTCAGCAACCTGGAAGAGAGGGTCCTACTAATAGAAATCAAAGGGAAAATGGATATATCGTGTGGGGTACCACAAGGTTCGGTAATGGGTCCCACATTATGGAATATTTACTACGACGGGGTACTGAATTTAACGGTCCCAAGGGGAGTTACCCTAATAGGTTACGCAGATGACCTGGCCGTACTGGCGGTGGCAAAAGAGCCTGGTGAGAACATCCAATAGAGCTCTAAAAGATATAACCGGATGGATGACAGCAAAGCAACTCAAGCTTGCCCCTCAGAAATCAGTGGTAGTACTGTTGGCAGCAGGAAGAAAACTGAAAAGCATCTCACTTGAATTGGAGGATACGAACATCTATAGCCAAGAATTCATTTAATACTTGGGTTTTATATGGACCGAAATATGAAAATGGGAACCCATGTCAGAAAAATTGCAGAGAAAGCGGGAAAAGCTATAGGTAATATATGCAGAATAATGCCGAACGTTGGAGGTCCCCGAGAAGGCAACAGAAGGATACTATGCTCTGTCGCCCAGTCGATTATGCTATACGGCACATCAATATGGGAAAGAGCCGTAGAAAAAAAAATGTATGAAAATATATTACTGAGTGTCCAAAGAAAAGCAGCCATAAAAATAGCATGCGCTTACAGAACGGCATCAACCGAAGCCCTGCTGATGATTGCAAGAACTCCTCCAATAGACCTGCTGGTGGAAGAGCGAATGATGGTACAAAACAACATACCAAGAGGGAAAGCACGGTCACAAATCATGGAAAAATGGCAACAATCCTGGGAGATAGACGTAGGGAAGGCCAAATGGACAAAAAGACTGATAAGAGACGTAAACTCATGGATGGACAGAAAATGGGGAGAGGTGAATTACTCACACAGGTACTAACGGGACATGGATGCTTTCAGGCGTATCTGTTTAGGTTTAAAGTGACTGATACAGAAGAGTGTAAATATTGTGGGATTTTTCAAAACAGTGTGATATATGGCTCTTGAAGCGTAGTTCGTCATCCATTATTAGTCCGAGATTTTTTGCTTCCCGTTTGAGTGGTCTAGGACATTCACCATCAGCGATGTATATCAGCTCGAACGCTAACTCTTTCATTTTCTTGGCCCAAATAGCAAAACTACACTTTTACTTGGGTTCATCTGCATATAATTTGTACGAGATACATAATCAAGGCTCTTGAGATCATCATTAATTTTCTCACAGCTTTCCATTATATCTCAGATGTGAAAGAAAAGCAATAGTTGTGTATCATCTGCATAGTATTGAGTTCCACAATTTGATAAAAATTTATATAGAAAGATGCAAGCAGCTGCGAAAAAATACTTGCGCTTTTTCCCCCATTCCTATATAAATTAGGATGGACAATAATAATTCGTGATTGAGGCTATCGAAGGCTTTCGAGTAATCCAATAGTGTTAGGAGAGTAAGTTTATTATCATCAATGGCTTTCAGAATTCTATCTGTAACTATGCGGATGCGCAATTATGCCCCTATCTAAAACCAGCTTGAGTTTCAGGTAATATTTCGTTCACGTTTATGAGAGCGGTCCATTGTGTGCTAATTATTCTTTCTAAAATTTTCCGTGCCGGTAATATGCTTACAGGTCTCAAATCTTTGAGCGACTTTGGTTGATTCACTTTTGGCAAAGGTACTATTTGTGCGACTTTCCATTTTAGTAGAAATTTTTTTTTGTGAATTTTGTTATTTTTATGGGGCAGTGTATATCGAGAAAAATGTTTAAATTTTGATACAAAAAATCTACTTTTCCTTCAGCCTGTTCTATGTTAAAAATGTTTCGCCGTGGAATGGATGCAAGATGGGATTGAAACTGAATCACATTAACGTCTTTGATACTGATAATTACTTCCTAAGTAACAAAGTCGGTAAAGTACAGTGAATTAACTCGTGATCTGAAATATCGGGAACGGATATGACCTCTTTCTCAATAATTAATTTCATACCGTCACTAAGCAAAAACAAGTCTATCAGCGTTGCTGAATTGCCTGTCACACGCGTAGGCTCATCAATGATTTGAGTAAATGACAGCGTGTCCAACACTGATAGTAATTTATTCACAGAGGAAGATTGTCAAGAAACTTTGAGATATACTCCAAAAAATATCACCATCAGAAGGAAAACATACGTCGAATTTAGATAATAATTAATGAAGTGTTTTGGTGATGTGGAGACACAATATATCTTTGGCATGAAAGATTATCTCCAAAATTTCTCCAATATTTTAATTCTATTGAAGTTACCTAAGTGTTACAGGACAGCAAGTAAATTATTCTATTTAGCTTCACCAAACTGTGAACACAACCTAGAGTTGTGATACACAAGCGGTGAATTACAAAACAGTGTAATTTCGAAATAACTATGTGAGACGATACTGACCTCCAAATACATGCTTGGTGAAATCTTCGGGCCCTGAGTTTTGACCATTCGTGATAGCGGTGGACATATCTGGAGATATTTTCACCTCAATACCCGCCACCTGAAACAAAAATATTTCAATACTATCATATTGAAAACTCATATAACATAGAATTTACAAATAAAGTTGATATTCCGAGAAAGTTAAAGTGTCGAGGCATTCTTGTTATGACTGCAAAAATCTGTTCCAGGCCGTAGTTCGGAAACTAGACCTTGCTGGAAAAAACGAAAACCACGCTGTGTTGTTTTCGGTAATTCACAGAGTTACTCGATATGAACGTAGGAATAATGATAAGACGACAAAATTCTGTGCCAAAACGTAGTCGGGGAGCTAGACTCAAAACTCTTTTCAAATACTTTCTCGAACTACTGCCTTTTTCTTTCGAAAATCAAAAAAGCCCTCCTCATCTTTTGCATCATCCAAACTTTATCAGTCAACGGTGCGCTCGGTGCAACACCCAATACTACCCTCTGGCGCCAGTAAGATTTAAGTGGTACAGAATAGGTAGGGTACAAAAGCGACACTATCTGGCAGCACCATTGATCTTGGTGGTACCAAATTGAATGATCTTGGGTAGTTCAGTCAGTCATGCAGTATGAACCGCAGTGGTCATGATGGTAGAGCGCTAGTCTATCAGTCAGAGAGACGTGGGTTCGATTCCCAGCATGGTCACTGATCTCGTGCTAGGAATCGCACGTTAAAAGGTACGACCTCGTTAATCCTTAGCTCGCACATGTTTCGACTTCTGAGGGCTGTCGTTCGTAGGGGGGTGACAGCTGGTTAACGGAAAAAACAATTCTGAAACAATTTGTTTTTTGAACATCCTCTTCATACTCTCAATGAACTCAAAATAGGTATCAATACCCATGGCAGGCTCACGTCAAATTCAAGGTGTCATCGCAAAAAATATTATCTACCATCTTTGCCATCGCTGTTGAGAGAACAATCCAAACATTAAAGGGATTATTGGTTAAATGCTGTCAGAATAGCGAAAATCCCTTTGTAGCGATATTGAACTATAACTCCACACCATAACTGAACTTACCTGCTCCAAGTGAACTTCTGATGGAAAGAAAGCTGAAAACCACTTTGCCAATAACCAAAGATCTTTTGATACCAAAATTTCCACTGAATGGCGTCAAACATACGCTAGGACATGTGCAACAAAGACAAAAGCAATATTACGACGTATCGACCCAGGAACTGCCAAGTTTGGAACGGAATCAGCCTATTCTTGTTCAGTACAAATCTCGTGATTGGAGACCAGGAGTAGTCATTAATCAGTCGGGCCCAAATGACTATAATGTTCGAGTAGAAGACGTAGAAGACAGACTACAGACGTATCAGGCATCATATTAGACCATTACGTTTGCCCTCTTCCACATCAGAGTCAGAAGAATTTGCTGAACCTTCTCGCATTGAATTACTGCCCAATCAAAAATCGGCTTCTAGAAATTTGACTCGATTGTCCCAATGTACTGAAAGCACAGTTGGAAAAAATTCAGGAGATCATCGAGAAGAAATTTCACCAATTATGACGAATTTCTCACACAATTTAAACTATGATCCAACTACAAGCAGTGATAATGAAATAATAACTCATAATATATTATTATTATTTTTTTCTCTCAACATTTCCATTGCTCCAGAACTGAATTATTCTTACTTATTTGTTTTTTGAAAGGGACATGTTATATATATAGGATGTATACTTAATACTATATTATATTCATTTCCGTCATATAATTTTATTTTCATTTGTTGAAAGGGACATGTTATATATTTAGGATGTATAATGCTTTTATCCATCACTAGAAACACTGCTAGTTCCATTGCCCCAGTCAAAAATGTCACGTCGAACAGGTTGTTCTGTTTGTTAATGACACCTGAGTGTGCATTTGAAATATAAGAAATAATATCCTCCAGTGAGAAGTATCGCCTTCCTTATTAATTCATTGCCATCCACAATACTATTATCTATCCGAATATGCTCATGCTCAAAATGTTTGGGAGTCATTCAAAATTTCAAATTTGGGCTCGTATGCGGACCTATATTTGAAAACAGATATTTTATTATTGGCAGACTTACACCATGACTGGATATACGTAGATGCCATGTTGAAATACACAAAATGTAAATATCACATTCTAAATTGACATGCTCATGTCTGTGGAAAAGGAAATAAGGTGTAGAATTTCGGTTTGTTCAAATAGATACTCGGAAGCGAATAATGAATATATGGAAACATACTATCCCGAACAGCCTTCAAAATATCTTTCTTATTTTGATGTGAATAATTTATATGATTGGGCAATGTCAGAAATTTAAATTTTTTAGAAGGCTACATATTGAAAGTCGACTTGGAGTATCAGGAGAGATTACATGATTCACATTTACATTTTTCATTTTATCCAAAGCATCGAACACCACCAAACTCGTAACAGAAAACTTATTGAGTACCCTGTATAATAGGGAGAAATATGTTTGGCATTATCGGAATTTGAAGCAAACTTTCAATAACGATTTGATTCTAACCAAAATTCATTATGAAATTTAAACAATCTGGGTGGCTGCGTCCTTACATCGTGTTGGATACTCGTCCAACGGCTGCAGCCACCAGCTCCTTTGGAAAAACTTTGTATAAATTAATGAATAATGCCGTTTTTGGCAGAACAATGGAGAGCATATGGTTACACAAGGTGGTCGAACTTGTAAACTCATAGAACGGCCGTTATGGCGCTAATAATTTAATATGTAGTCCTCGATTTCAGAGTCGAACCGTTTCCGATACAGATCTAGTTGCCATTGACACTGAGTTTATATTTAATAAACCTTCGTACATCGGAATGGCAATATTGAATATTTCAAAAACATGCATGTTTGACATTCATAACGATTTTATGGTTATCCACTTTGGACATAGAAAACTGCCAGTTAATGTATACAGATACATACAGTTTTAGTCTACGAAATAACGCGTGATGATGTCTATTCACAACTAATCAAAAAGCACATACCAAAATTTGACACTTCCGATAAATTTGCCGACATTTAGTTTCAAATTCCACTTGTGAATAAAAAAATTCCTGGGTCAATGAAGCAAACGACGAAATTATCACGCACTTTGTAGGGTTTCGTTCCAAAATGTACACCTACAAAGTACAGGGCGGAAAAGTTGCCAAAAAATCAAAGGGTATTCAATATAATGTAGTCAAAAATAAAATTAATTTCGAAGATTACATTAATTGCCTCAGACATTTTGAAGAAAAAATATGCAGACAGTGTACTATTCAATCATACGCTCAACGTTTTTAGTACCGGGCAGTCGAAAATAGCCTCAAGTCCGTATAATAATAAATGCCATCTTATCTCTGAATCATTTGATACATTACCGTGGGGGCATTATAGTATGAATTACCTATTTTTCGTTCACAGGGGCTAATTTGTACAGTGGGTTCACAACAATTGTGCATCAAAACGATCTGTGAAAATATCTATTCTGCTCAGAAGTTCATTGCTGAATCTCTACGTCTAACATTACCAAAACAAATTATCCAAAATTATTCTCGTTTCAAATTGTTATATATTATTAACCATCAATGTTATGGAATTGATTATAATTAGGATGATATTCTGTTGAATTTCGAATATGTTGATAAGTTTCTTTTTGATTATTTAGATTCTCCCATCGATTTTTGTACAGCACTATTATTATTATATGGTTATGTCGATAAATTGGAGACGTTTTGTCGTTATGACTCATACTGTATTTCTATGGAATTTTATGAAATTTATGACTTCAACTTAATATTGTGTAAATGCTGTTTCAACGATTTCAAATTTATTATGAAAAATAGAGGGTACGGTAAATTAAATTTTAAAATTACATGTACATAAAGTTTTTAAAAGTTATAAATTACATAATGCTCACCAACAAAAATCCTATTATTTTCAAAATTATTACAGGTACGTTCTTTTTGAATTACAAAATCAAGATGAATGTATTCATGATCTGCATAAATAGAAAGAAGTTGAATTTTGCTGAATTTATAACACAACTGAAAACATAATTTTCAACCAATATTTCAACAACACATTTTCATGTATATTTTATTTTTCATCCAACAATATATTGTATTTTATTGCTGTATTTTAGTAGGGGTATTTTGAATATACAGTGTGTTGCATTTTACTAAGCGCCACCCCTGTATTTCTGTGGATTTCAGATAATTGATTTTTTTTTCATTCTAGTGAACTTCTCGATATGCTTTATCTTCTCAGGTAAGAAAGTTTCATAAGTCACCTTTTCACGACCTATTACGATCATAGAATGCATGCCAAAATCAAGAAAAAGTATCAGGCACTTTTTTAGCTAAATATTGGTTGGGGCATTCGATTCGGACCAGTCTCGAATAGCTCCTTGCAAAATTTCAACAATATCTTTTACGGGGTGTTTTCTATACCTGTTACAATTTTCGAAAAAGGATATATTTCACTCTGTATGAAAAATTCCGTGTGAATTGGAATGAATTCGGGCAAGGGGTCGGATTAAGACGATCTCTTTACTGATTGTTAATGAAAACACATTATTTTTACACAAATTATTAACTTTTCAATACTAACAAATTTTGAAAACAAACATGCAGAAATGGAATATGTATCAAACAAGCAGATGGAAAACTGAGACACCAACAATACTAAATCTTTGTATATTCTACTCATCCCTTGTCATTTTCAATACATATTTCGTACCTTCTACGCAAGTTCTGTCCAACTCTTCGCAGTTCCCCTGGTGATATTAGTAGATAGACAATGCCGCTTCTGTGAACGATGATAGTCACAGAATCGGCATTGCACGGTGAATCTCTCGATGGCCGCGTCCATCGAGTTCTTGCCGCTGGTGGAGGGTTGGTGCTGAAGAAGATGACGTGTTCGCCGAAGAGTTTCGGGGTGGGGGGGTTCAAAACGTTTCACCCTCAGTGGCGCGAGTCTTTTCTGCAAAAAAACATGGCGGCGATGCAGCGGAAGGCAAAAAAACATGGCGGCGATGCAGCGGAAGGCAAAAAAACATGGCGGCGATGGAGCGGAAGGGGCGGCGATGGAGCGGAAGGCAAAAAACATGGCGGCGATGGAGCGGAACGCAAAAAACATGGCGGCAATGGCGCGGAAGGCAAAAAAACATGGCGGCGATGGAGCGGAAGGCAAAAAACATGGCGGCGATGGAGCGGAATGCAAAAAAACATGGCGGCGATGGAGCGGAAGGCAAAAAAACATGGCGGAAGTTATGAAAAAACTTTCCCTCATGTGATTCGCTGAGAGCAATTGGCTGGAAGAGATAAAAACGTCACGTGATTCGTTGAGAGCAATTGGCTGGAAGAGAAAAAAACATGGCCGCCGCCGCCGCCACCTTTATTGTCAAAACGAAAAAATTAAATATGAAAAAATGTCTACTGTCTTAGAACACACACAACAGAAAATTATGATGGACGACTTATTATTAATTCACTCGCTCTCGAATGAAATTCCAAAAGAAAAAAATACGTCTCCGCGCGCTGTAGTCGTAAACAGCAATAAGCCACATCTGGTGTTTACTCTCTCTCCAATGAAATTCTAAGAAATACGATTTGGCCTTGGACTTGTTTACTGTCTGCTCTCTCAAGCTGAATGAAATTCTCAGTAAACACGACGATGATCCATTTTTGACCTTGAATTTGTTTTTCAGATTTAATCGCACATCCGGTATCTGTTTACGCTGCTCGAGCTAAATTGACCTTGGAGTTGTTTACTGTCTCAGATGTTTGTTTTCCAGGAAGAGATAAGAGAGTCGAGTTTGAAGCCAATTTGATTGATTCAAGGCATTTTAAATGTCTCACTCTAACCCATGGCATTGTATGTCTGTCTTTGTCTCTGTTTGCATTTATTGAAATGAATAACGTCAGTTCCAGAAAAATACATAAATTTTTCACATAAAAAAATTACACTTCAGTGCCAGTGGCGTAGTACGAAGATACATTATCATTATCGATTAAGAAATATTTTTGATGCATGGATTTAATAAACCTATATATGGATTCGGATATTTGAACACTCAGAACCATTGACACGAAAAACATAAACCAATCGTGCAGTAAACCACTGCGTATCGCTATAGATGAGATTTGTATAAATCTTCCGCAGTCTGTACGATGAGGTGTTCATCGGGATTTCAGCTCTCAACACAGGCAAATATCCATCATTGCCTAGCGCCTGAGTCATTTTCGTCCAATTCGAAGTACTCGAATCATCGTCGTGCAAATATGATACCAATACCTCACCGTACTCATATGGCGGACTAATATACAGTACGTTCGACAGAACGGCTGCTAGAATTATATGATTTGTTGTCATCGTGACGACAGCTCAATGTACACTGAGAAACAGCGTATATGTCACTCAAATATATACACTGAGAGGAACACACACACACATACACCATTGCTCAATGTACATGACCCGTATTTCTTTCAGTGTCTCTCTCTCTCTCTCTCTCTCACTCATTCATTCGATCCGCAAAATAAATCGAGAAAAATTGGTCTATTAATACATAATAATAATAATAATAATAATAATACAATATGAATAATAATACAATATGAATAATAATATTTCTTGTGTTTTCGGCTAATGTTGGTGTGGCTGACGTCATGGACTTGGTACTGGCGGCGACGGCGGCGGAACGTAGTGGATCGGTGAATGCTGCTGCTGCTTTTTTTTTTCAGTGGGGTGGAAATCCTCATGGACTCTGATCGCTCGGTGTCCATCGCGTATCAGTAGTGTCAGACTCTTACTTACTAAAACCACCCCAGGTGTGCTGCACTTGCCAAGCCGTTAGGCCATAAAGCTGCACCTACATCCCATTCCAACGTCCACGTCACGATATTCCTCGCTCTTCCGCCCCGCCACACCCCCCACCACCGTTGGGTCGTGACCCACCGAATACGGGGCGGGCAATCAGCGGGGAAGATCCTTCCTTCTTTATTCCGCTCATCCTCCACATTCAAACAGCGCCCTCCCTGGTCGGCAGTCTTATTCTATCATGCTCTCCCGATTTACTTTCGTCGCTCGTTTATCCCGAAGCCAGGCCACTATTACCGTCGCATTGACACTATGTTGGTTCTCATACTTCTTCATCCTCGACCACAGCACCCGCCCATTCATTCATTATCCTTACCCATTCATCCTTCACACCATTCGTATCCCTTAGCTGTAACGCTCCAAGTCTATCCTCCTCTTCCTCGATCCTCCTTCTCCATTCTACCCTTTCTCTCCGCATGCAATCGTTCCTGATGTGCTCCGCCGTGTCAGTCCCGCCAGTTCCACACTGGCATGGGGTCTCTTGTGCAATTCCGAACCTTGCCAGGTAACCCCGAAAGTTCCCATGCCCTGTGACCAGTTGCACTGCCTTCCTTGCTAATGGTATACACCCCATCCCTACCATGTTGCACATACCATGTACGCTTCTGCCGGTCATGCCGCTGTCCCATTCACCCTGCCATTTTTCCTATACCCACTCGTCCATCCTCTCTCTTAACCGCGTCCACAAATACCTCTTTTAGCCCTTCTCGGTTCTCCAGAATTGTTCCGATCATCCATGGGTATATTCTGTCGCACCCGTTTATCCGTCCTCTTACTTTTTCTTTTCCGTGCGCCTTCCATTCTTCATACCTCGTTGCTGCCTCTATGTATAGAGGCGCCATCCCAGTCAGCAAGCATAACGCGGCTGACGGCGCCGTTCTATATGCCCCGCTGGCCGATAGCGTAAACGGTCTCTGTATCGCCCCCAATTGTCTGATCACCCTAGAGTCCTTCGCTCTTGCTCCCCACACTTGGACGCCATACATCACCGCCGGCTTAACCACTCTTTCGAAAATCAGTCTGACACATCCTCTCCTTAGCCTTACGTCATGCCCCGTCCATCTTCTTAGTTTTCCTGGAACTATAGCCGTTCTCCTTCTTACCTCCTTAAGATGATCAATGTACAGTAGGCCCTTGTCTACTATCATGCCCAAGTATGTGATGTTACCGCCGCACTCAATCCGTTGCTCTCTCACCCTAACCACCGGTTCCTTGTCCAGTTTCCTGGCCGGGACAAACATGCATTCGGTCTTGTTTTCGTTATACCTCAGCCACATTTCATCCTCCCATTCCTGACATTCTTTCCACACCTCCTTCCACAGCCTTTCTATTTTCTTCACCGACAGGCCAACCACCACTATCAGTTGGTCGTCGGCGTAGGCCTGGGCCCACACCTTCGTCCCACCACTTACTCTGTGCGCTGCAGGCACCCCTTCATTTATCCTGTCATATTCCTTTTCGTTTACTGCCCTCATCCTCTCGAACCACGCTTCCATGATAATAAGCCATAGCGTGGGTCCCAGGCTGGATCCCTGCGGGCACCCCCTGTCCACGATCGCTTCCACGCCTCCACTCTTGACTCTTCTTTCGCCTACAAATTCCATGCACACCTTGCCAATGTTCTCCGGTAGCCCTATCTTTCTCATATTCCATCCTATCGCAGGTCCCCATGCCGTGTTGAAAGCGTTCGACAAATCCAGCGCCATCACCATGCTATGCATACCCTCGTTCTTACTTCTCTTTATTCTCTCCACCATATTCTCAACAGCAGTCGATGTGTCCAATCCAGCCCTGAAGCCAAATTGGCAGGGCGAGAACTTCTGTCCTCTTTCACACCACACCTGTACTCTTCCGCTGAGAAGCCGGTCGAAAGTTCGCCCTAACGCGGTCAGCAAGCTGATCGGCCTTAGGCTACTATCCTTCTTAGGAATCCACACAACCTTCATCACCTTCCATACTGCAGGGAAATACCTCAGCCTAAGGCATGCGTTGAGTATATCCGTAAGATCTTCGCTTATTAGGTTCGCCACGTGTTTCATCACCTCATTAGGTATGCCGTCTGTTCCCGTCGCTTTGTTGTCTTTTAATCCTTCCATTACCTCTTGTACCTCCCTCACCGTGAAGTTGGGCTGCTCCGGTCCCCATCCTTCATCTCTGTCCTCCCTAATGCAGCGTCTACCCATGGTGTCTTTTCCCCTGTCATCGTTCGGGAAGTACTTGTCCAGCAGGTATCTGCTGGTTTCGTGCTTCCCCTCGGTGTATGTGCCATCCTCCCTCTTAGCCGTGCCCGGTATTTCCTCTGCCCTTTCATTCCTCAGGAGCCCAAACACTCTGTTCCACGGTTTCTCCGATTGCAACCTCTCGACCCTTTCTTTTAGCCACTCGATTCTTGCCCTTGCAATCCCCCTCTTGTACTCATTCCTCTCTCTCCTAAATATACCCTGTTTTCTGATTCTTTCATCCTCTATTCTTTCTTCCTGGTACTCCCTCCTGAGTTTCCTCACTCTTCTTCTCGTCCTACCCAACTCATCATTCCACCATTCTCTCTCCTCTTGCCCCTCTTTTGCACTCCTGGGTATTGCCTTGCGACACGCCCGAACAATCAAGGACTGGAGTTTCCCCGCTTCTGCTTCTACTTCCTCACTGCTATCTATTTTCCCCATATCATATGTCGAGACTATCTCCTCCACCACGGCCCAATTTGTCCTTCCCACATTCAAAAAGGTCCTTTTTTGCGTTGTCGGCTCTCCGGCTATTAGGAAACGTATCACTCGATGATCGCTCAGTGACTCATCCTCGCTTACCTCCCAGTCTCTCACCCAGCTCTTGCTGCAAATGGTTAGGTCAATCCAGCTCTCACCTCTTCCACTAGAGAACGTCGCCAGGCTGTTCGCATCATTCTCAATCTGATAACCCTTCTCCACTATCCAGTCCAGTATATCCTCTCCTCTTTCATCCGTCACCATTCCTCCCCATGCGACATGCTTGGCGTTGAAGTCCCCTAGGATGATCTTCCCGCCTGCCCATTTATCAAAATTCCTTCTCACCTTTTTCCATTCATCATTCCTCCTCCTTCCAGGTTCCTCATACACATTCAGTATCTTGACATCCTGCCCATCTTGCATCCTTAATATCACTCCGACCCCATTTATGCTCCTCACTGCCATGAGGGCAGAGCTGTCTATCTTTGTCCTTATCCATGTTCTGACCTTGGTACCTTCACACCCGTCATGTTTATGCCACCCTTCCCAGTTCCCCTCTCTCTGCCACGGTTCCTGTAAACATACTATATCCGCCCCTTTTTCCTCTGCCATACCTCTTATGAGGTGTGTGGCCTCCCTGCCCCGTCCTGCGTTGAATTGCAGGACTTTAATACTCTGTCCGCCTTCTGCTAAGCTCTACCCTCCTCATATATACCGGGCATTTCGGGTCTATCGCCGAATGTCTTCTTTCACTTACCCCCGCCCTTTTGCAGTTTATGCAGTCAAGTGGCCGGATACCCAAGCACTCCTTGCCTTCGTGTCTACCTCCACATTTATTACATACCGCCGTCTCCGTGCTGTGTTTAGCAGTATATCCATAATGGCAGCATTTGTAGCATACTGCTACACTCGCATGTTCTTCCACAAATATTCTCGTTAAATCAATAAAAATAACTTCCACAGTCATCATCTTCCTAAACAGTTTCGCTCCTACTTCCACCACTATGTTCTCCTTCCAACTATTCGTCCTGCTTCCCACAATCATCCCCTCCCAGTCCTCATAATTCGTTTCATTATTCAAATCCAAGTTTTGTTCCCTTATCAGCCTCGGTAGCTCTTCATCCTTATATCCCTTTTCCACCCCTGTAAGAAGTAGCGACGGTTTCCTTCCCTTAATTTTTTCAACTCTCACCCTGTCATCATTGTCTATCGCCCTTTTCACTCTCTCCCTTTCTTCCACGCCCTTACTTTCCAAATATAGCGTACCTCCCTTCACTTTCGTCAGGCCCAGCACGTCATCCGCACATCCTTCCTTCTCCAGACATTCCTTGATGATCCTAGCGGCCGTCCTCTTCGCTTCCTCGGTCACACCCTCTACCTTGATTTCTTGTATCCGCGTTGGCGTTGTCCATCCTTCACTTGGTTTTGGCCTCTCTCCTCGCATGGGTATGCTGGTCATATCAGCGTAGGTTCTAGGTCCATTGTCGCCCCTTCCCCTCCTTTTTCTACGCCTAGTCTGCTGGAACTGTCCTCCCTGTTCAGAATCAGTTTCCATCTCCGTATCGAAACCCTCCTCGTTAGCCGTCGACACTGGTGCCTCCATTTCCTTTCTTCCTTCCCTCACTCGGGTCCCAGTCGACTCGCCCCCTCTTCTAATTACCTCCGCTTTCTTCCTGTTAGTAATCATTGCCCTACCCATGTCTTCGATGGTAACATTCATTCTTCTAGTTTCCTCAACCAACCCCAACGACAGCTCAATGTACACTGAGAAACAGCGTATATGTCACTCAAATACATACACTTTTTTTTTTTTTTTTTTTTCAGTGGGGTGGAAATCCTCATGGACTCTGATCGCTCGGTGTCCATCGCGTATCAGTAGTGTCAGACTCTTACTGACTAAAACCACCCCAGGTGTGCTGCACTTGCCAAGCCGTTAGGCCATAAAGCTGCACCTACATCCCATTCCAACGTCCACGTCACGATATCCCTCGCTCCTCCGCCCCGCCACACCCCCCCACCACCGTTGGGTCGTGACCCACCGAATACCGGGCGGGCAATCAGCGGGGAAGATCCTTCCTTCTTTATTCCGCTCATCCTCCACATTCAAACAGTGCCCTCCCTGGTCGGCAGTCTTATTCTATCCGAGCGCCTGCTCTCCCGATTTACTTTCGTCGCTCGTTTATCCCGAAGCCAGGCCACTATTACCGTCGCATTGACACTATGTTGGTTCTCATACTTCTTCATCCTCGACCACAGCCCCCGCCCATTCATTCAATATCCTTACCCATTCATCCTTCACACCATTCGTATCCCTTAGCTGTAACGCTCCAAGTCTATCCTCCTCTTCCTCGATCCTCCTTCTCCATTCTACCCTTTCTCTCCGCATGCAATCGTTCCTGATGTGCTCCGCCGTGTCAGTCCCGCCAGTTCCACACTGGCATGGGGTCTCTTGTGCAATTCCGAACCTTGCCAGGTAACCCCGAAAGTTCCCATGCCCTGTGACCAGTTGCACTGCCTTCCTTGCTAATGGTATACACCCCATCCCTACCCTGTTGCACATACCATGTACGCTTCTGCCGGTCCTGCCGCTGTCCCATTCACCCTGCCATTTTTCCATCACCATTCTCCTAATCCTTTCCCTCTCCTCCATTCTGCTATGTCCCAAGTCTATTTGCCATGTGATCTCTTGCAGTTCCGCACCTCTTCTACTCTCTTCATCTGCTCTTCTGTTACCCTCATTCTCCCTAACATGCCCTTTCCTCCACTCAATTTCCGTCACCAATCCCGCTACCCTTCTGTTTTCAAGCATTCTCCTAATACGAGCTGCCCTTTTGCTCTTCGTCCTCGCATTCCTAATGGTCTCCACTGCTCCAGGCGAGTCACTTATTATTCTTATGTCCATCTCTCCACCCATCAGTACCCCTTTACCTATAGCCACCATTTCGGCTTCCTGTACGCTTCCCAGCTCACTGATTCTTTCCCGACCCATTCTCCACTCGCTCCCCTCCTTATGCGCCCATCCTATACCCACTCGTCCATCCTCTCTCTTAACCGCGTCCACAAATACCTCTTTTAGCCCTTCTCGGTTCTCCAGAATTGTTCCGATCATCCATGGGTATATTCTGTCGCACCCGTTTATCCGTCCTCTTACTTTTTCTTTTCCGTGCGCCTTCCATTCTTCATACCTCGTTGCTGCCTCTATGTATAGAGGCGCTATCCCAGTCAGCACGCATAACGCGGCTGACGGCGCCGTTCTATATGCCCCGCTGGCCGATAGCGTAAACGGTCTCTGTATCGCCCCCAATTGTCTGATCACCCTAGAGTCCTTCGCTCTTGCTCCCCACACTTGGACGCCATACATCACCGCCGGCTTAACCACTCTTTCGAAAATCAGTCTGACACATCCTCTCCTTAGCCTTACGTCACGGCCCGTCCATCTTCTTAGTTTTCCTGCAACTATAGCCGTTCTCCTTCTTACCTCCTTAAGATGATCAATGTACAGTAGGCCCTTGTCTACTATCATGCCCAAGTATGTGATGTTACCGCCGCACTCAATCCGTTGCTCTCTCACCCTAACCACCGGTTCCTTGTCCAGTTTCCTGGCCGGGACAAACATGCATTCGGTCTTGTTTTCGTTATACCTCAGCCACATTTCATCCTCCCATTCTTGACATTCTTTCCACACCTCCTTCCACATCCTTTCTATTTTCTTTACCGACGGGCCAACCACCACTATCAGTTGGTCGTCGGCGTAGGCCTGGGCCCACACCTTCGTCCCACCACTTACTCTGTGCGCTGCTGGCACCCCTTCATTTATCCTGTCATATTCCTTTTCGTTTACTGCCCTCATCCTCTCGAACCACGCTTCCATGACAATAAGCCATAGCGTGGGTCCCAGGCTGGATCCCTGCGGGCACCCCCTGTCCACGATCGCTTCCACGCCTCCACTCTTGACTCTTCTTTCGCCTACAAATTCCATGCACACCTTGCCAATGTTCTCCGGTAGCCCCATCTTCCTCATATTCCATCCTATCGCAGGTCCCCATGCCGTGTTGAAAGCGTTCGACAAATCCAGCGCCATCACCATGCTATGCATACCCTCGTTCTTACTTCTCTTTATTCTCTCCACCATATTCTCAACAGCAGTCGATGTGTCCAATCCCGCCCTGAAGCCAAATTGGCAGGGCGAGAACTTCTGTCCTCTTTCACACCACACCTGTACTCTTCCGCTGAGAAGCCGGTCGAAAGTTCGCCCTAACGCGGTCAGCAAGCTGATCGGCCTTAGGCTACTATCCTTCTTAGGAATCCACACAACCTTCATCACCTTCCATACTGCAGGGAAATACCTCAGCCTAAGGCATGCGTTGAGTATATCCGTAAGATCTTCGCTTATTAGGTTCGCCACGTGTTTCATCACCTCATTAGGTATGCCGTCTGTTCCCGTCGCTTTGTTGTCTTTTAATCCTTCCATTACCTCTTGTACCTCCCTCACCGTGAAGTTGGGCTGCTCCGGTCCCCATCCTTCATCTCCGTCCTCCCTAATGCAGCGTCTACCCATGGTGTCTTTTCCCCTGTCATCGTTCGGGAAGTACTTGTCCAGCAGGTATCTGCTGGTTTCGTGCTTTCCCTCGGTGTATGTGCCATCCTCCCTCTTAGCCGTGCCCGGTATTTCCTCTGCCCTTTCTTTCCTCAGGAGCCCAAACACTCTGTTCCACGGTTTCTCCGATTGCAACCTCTCGACCCTTTCTTTCAGCCACTCGATTCTTGCCCTTGCAATCCCCCTCTTGTACTCATTCCTCTCTCTCCTAAATATCCCCTGTTTTCTGATTCTTTCATCCTCTATTCTTTCTTCCTGGTACTCCCTCCTGAGTTTCCTCACTCTTCTTCTCATCCTACCCAACTCATCATTCCACCATTCTCTCTCCTCTTGCTCCTTTTTTGTACTCCTGGGTATTGCCTTGCGACACGCCCGAACAATCAAGGACTGGAGTTTCCCCGCTTCTGCTTCTACCTCCTCACTGCTATCTATTTTCCCCATATCATATGTCGAGACTATCTCCTCCACCACGGCCCAATTTGTCCTTCCCACATTCAAAAAGGTCCTTTTTCGCGTTGTCGGCTCTCCGGCTATTAGGAAACGTATCACTCGATGATCGCTCAGTGACTCATCCTCGCTTACCTCCCAGTCTCTCACCCAGCTCTTGCTGCAAATGGTTAGGTCAATCCAGCTCTCGCCTCTTCCACTAGAGAACGTCGCCAGGCTGTTCGCATCATTCTCAATCTGATAACCCTTCTCCACTATCCAGTCCAGTATATCCTCTCCTCTTTCATCCGTCACCATTCCTCCCCATGCGACATGCTTGGCGTTGAAGTCCCCTAGGATGATCTTCCCGCCTGCCCATTTATCAAAATTCCTTCTCACCTTTTTCCATTCATCATTCCTCCTCCTTCCAGGTTCCTCATACACATTCATTATCTTGACATCCTGCCCATCTTGCATCCTTAATATCACTCCGACCCCATTTATGCTCCTCACTGCCATGAGGGCAGAGCTGTCTATCTTTGTCCTTATCCATGTTCTGACCTTGGTACCTTTACCCCCGTCATGTTTATGCCACCCTTCCCAGTTCCCCTCTCTCTGCCACGGTTCCTGTAAACATACTATATCCGCCCCTTTTTCCTCTGCCATACCTCTTATGAGGTGTGTGGCCTCCCTGCCCCGTCCTGCGTTGAATTGCAGGACTTTAATACTCTGTCCGCCTTCTGCTAAGCTCTACCCTTCTCATATATACCGGGCATTTCGGGTCTATCGCCGGATGTCTTCTTTCACTTACCCCCGCCCTTTTGCAGTTTATGCAGTCAAGTGGCCGGATACCCAAGCACTCCTTGCCTTCGTGTCTACCTCCACATTTATTACATACCGCCGTCTCCGTGCAGTGTTTAGCAGTATGTCCATAATGGCAGCATTTGTAGCATACTGCTACACTCGCATGTTCTTCCACAAATATTCTCGTTAAATCAATAAATATAACTCCCACAGTCATCATCTTCCTAAACAGTTTCGCTCCTACTTCCACCACTATGTTCTCCTTCCAACTATTCGTCCTACATTCTCTCCTGCTTCTCACAATCATCCCCTCCCAGTCCTCATCATTCGTCTCATTATTCAAATCCAAGTTCTGTTCCCTTATCAGCCTCGGTAGCTCTTCATCCTTATATCCCTTTTCCACCCCTGTAAGAAGTAGCGACGGTTTCCTTCCCTTAATTTCCTTAACTCTCACCCTGTCATCATTTTCTATCGCCCTTTTCACTCTCTCCCTTTCTTCCACGCCCTTACTTTCCAAATATAGCGTACCTCCCTTCACTTTCGTCAGGCCCAGCACGTCATCCGCACATCCTTCCTTCTCCAGACATTCCTTGATGATCCTAGCGGCCGTCCTCTTCGCTTCCTCGGTCACACCCTCTACCTTGATTTCTTGTATCCGCGTTGGCGTTGTCCATCCTTCACTTGGTTTTGGCCTCTCTCCTCGCATGGGTATGCTGGTTATATCAGCGTAGGTTCTAGGTCCATTGTCGCCCCTTCCCCTCCTTTTTCTACGCCTAGTCTGCTGGAACTGTCCTCCCTGTTCAGAATCAGTTTCCATCTCCGTATCGAAACCCTCCTCGTTAGCCGTCGACACTGGTGCCTCCATTTCCTTTCTTCCTTCCCTCACTCGGCTCCCAGTCGACTCGCCCCCTCTTCTAATTACCTCCGCTTTCTTCCTGTTAGTAATCATTGCCCTACCCATGTCTTCGATGGTAACATTCATTCTTCTAGTTTCCTCAACAACCCCTCGATCACTACTTTCATCCCATCCATCTCGTTTAGTTTGTCCTCACATTCCTCTACTCTTCTTTCCATCACTCTCATTTTAACTCCATCACCTTTCATCCTTCCAACTTCCAACATAATGTCTCCAATCCCTAGTGCCATTTCCTGCAATTTCTGAGCAACGATCGTCTGTTCATCTTTATTGAACTGAATTTTACCGCCCGCGTATCTAGTGGTGGCCTGCCTCACGGCGTTCATGCACTCCTTGATTCTCTCCCATCTCGAGCTAATTATGTCCTCTTCTGCTTCTTGTTGTTCGCCTCCTTGTCCTCCGTTATCCTCTTCCTCACTGAATTCCAGATCCCGTTCTCCCTCTTTCCCAGTTCCCTCCCCTTCATCATGCATGGTAGATGATAGCTGGTTTGCTACTATCTCTTGTAGCTTTTCCACCGACTTGTTCATGATGTCAGTCATAGCGTTCTGCATTGCTCCGGCTGCCTGATTTACGAGTTCTCCCAGTACTTTTTCTGTTCGTTGCATCTTGTCCCTTTCTCTCTCCGCCTCTGGTGATTTCAGCTCCCCGGCTTTCGGGAACCTACCGTGCTCCCGGTAGAATTCGTCGATCCGTACTTCCGACCTCGTTCGCTTCCTCGTACTTGCACCGTGATCCATTTTAAAATTTTTAATACTTTGTTCCATATTTCATCCCACGAGTAGCTAGGGAAATAAAAGTTCACCCCCGCAGAGCCCCGCATACAGGGGTGAGGGCAGGTTTTCAGTAGGATGTTGCCCATGTATCCCACAGGTATCGTTATAAGCACTGTGACCCCAGTGCCATTCATGCCGTAGACACGATGACTCACGCCGTAGCATTGGGGATTTATTATCGAGGTTTACTCCTCTGAAAATACATACACTGAGAGGAACACACACACACATCATTGCTCAATGTACATGACTCGTAATTCTTTCAGTGTCTCTCTCTCTCTCTCTCTCTCTCTCTCTCTCTCACTCATTCATTCGATCCGCAAAATAAATCGAGAAAAATTGGGCTGCTGCCCCATTTATTTACCATCGTTAATTTGCATATTTTGGAAGCGTTTGAAAATACACAGCTTGTGCTCGTACTCTGCTATGTGCGCCTTGAGCTCGCGCAAATTTTGCAAGTGCCGATTGATAGGAGTGTCGTGGTCGTCGTCGTCGTGATCGCCGTGGGGCCTCACCATATCAGGTGTGACGATATCCATTGCCAGATATCGGAACAGTGTCTCACGGCACAATGCACTTCTATTTCTCCGGATGCTATATGATTCAAACAGAGCGGGCTTTGCTTTTCGAGTGTCGGTGGAGGCGTTGTGACGACTGTATGTATGTGTGGTCTCTTAGGCAGATCGAGCACACACTTCCTGGATCTCGTTGAATTCGACATAGCCATCAGAGTATGGAATGCCGTGGATATTTCTCTCCAAATATCATGGCACTACGGCTTTGAATAAAAAGTGGTTTGTGCGATGCCCGTCGGTGATAGCAAGCTCTTTGGGATGGAATTCACCGCCCACAGTGAAACCCTGAATGTCACAGGCTACGAGTTTCATCTTGTTGCGTTTTTGTTTGTTTGATGATTGTTGAACTGATTCACTGTTTTGATTAACTGAGAGACACACACTCGGAGAGAGAGCGAGATTAATAAACACCGACTGAACAACTGAACGTTTGGCTCACAACTGACGCTCTCGACCTGTCGATGCCTGCATTACATGCATACACACAAACAAAGAGTGGATTCCCCCACTACTTACTGTTACTACTGTATGTCACTATTTTTTTTATGACAGACGGCGTACAATCTCGCTCAAGGGCAAGTGTTCCAGCATACAGTCGTGAATGATGATGCAATAGGCTCGAGTATTGGCGGGAAATCCGACTCTGGCCTCGATGTCAAGTTTGACATCGACAGTGGAGGATTTCATGAATTCCGCTCTGCGGAAACAGTCTATTACGAACACGGTCGCTCTGCTTTTGAATGCTCCGTAATCAAGTAGAGGGCGCTTCTTCGGACAATTGGCATAGCTCGGATAGAATTCCGTGTAGGCTCGATGGGCTTCGACAAAGTTGTTTCTGTTGAATTCCAAGTGCATACGTTCATGCGGGTAAGTATCGCTGTTCATGGTTAGGCATATGTCGCTGATGTCAATGTGATCGAAATAGGACGCATCTCGAGCCGCATTGCCAATCCGATTTGTTTGGAGGGCCACAATGACGAATCGGGAACTCTCCATGGCCGTGCAAGTTTTCACAGCCCAAACTTCCTTGGTGGAACCCTGAGTGAGTGCAGGCAACTCGTGTATGTCCCACTTGCGATACGAAATCACTACAGGAGCGTCTGTTTCGATGGACTGCAGCAATTTTAGACGAATGTCGTCATTGGGCACCACATGTTTGACTCTGAGTACAACGCTCGTGATCGTCAGTGTGGCTGTGGTGGCTTCAACTACTGGATTCGCCACCTCCTCTATCAGCATGCAATTATTATAATTTCCACTTTTCACCAAGCGAATGCACTGTCGTCCAATGGTGGCATATCTATAGTCATGGAATATGCCCAACAAATGCTTAAGCGGGATCCACATGGCGAACGAACCGTCGGGAGCGTTGTGAACCGTTCCGCCAGGATAGGTCCAGCCGGCTGTGCTCAAGTGTCGCACATCATTTTCCTCGTAACAAGTATAGCCGCGAAGGGTGCTCACTATACCCGGCGATCGAACAGAGTCCACCTCTTTGCCATTGATTTCATAGTAGATTGCCTCGAAAAGGTATGTGCCGGCATTATTGATAAATCTAACATTGCCCGTTCCTGCGGTACGAGTCAGAGAGCCCTCTATGCACACAAGGGCATCGTTCATCAGTATCCACACATTGCTCTGCTGAATGACAATTTCGATTATGTCATTATATTAAAAGGACTTGACGTACGAGTGGTGCGTTCGAGTCTCATCTCTGTTGATGGATTCATCGAACTTTGGATGATTGTACACGTCAAACACTTGTCTTGATAACATGATGTCCTTGCGATTGGAGAAAGTGTATGCTGGAGTGAGACAGAGTGTGTGCGTCTGCTCTCTTCGACTGCGTCTGCGCGACTGAATTGATACCAGCACCCTCTGCACTTTTATGCCCAAAGGCATCATGATCATCATTCTGATCAAATACCAACCCCATTTTTATGACAGCTTGCGCAGCACAAGTCGTATAATGATGGTCTCTCCACGGAAATTCACATTGCAACAGTCCTGGTCGAGAATATTCAAGGTTATGTTGTGTATTTCCGTCTTGTTCACAGGCAGGTAAATCAAATTCGAGGGCGTTTCGTCGATGGCAAAGCCGGGGTCTTCTCGAACGGCAAACTCGTATATGGTGTGAGCCGGACGATTGTTGAAGAAGGCACCCGATGTGATGTTACTATCGATGTGAACAGTTCGAACTTTGATAATGTTCACAAGTAGGTCGGATGAGTGAACGCTTTCAGCCTCCAATAGTCTCGGGGAAAAACCCAGTAATCGTCCTATGGAATCCTTGGGACGAAAATCGATGTTATAGAGCTTGCTGTATATCTCACACTGCAGCGTGTTGGTATTAGGTTTGAGAGAGAACAGAGCCTTGCTTTTGTTGGTACCGTCGTCGTCGTCGTCGACGTCGCCAACGTCACTAGACACTACGGCTCTCTTCTTCTTCTTCGCTTCTTTCGGCCTTTCGATGCGTTTATGTATAAACTTGGCAATGTCACTTATTTCATAACACCCAGTCGGTATTTGGATGATGCTAACAGATGGCGCTCCTTTGACAGAATAATAGAATCGACCACTCGATATGTTTGGTATGCTGTTGTATGAATGGAAACCAATCAATGCCAAGCCGTAAGTGCTATCTTCGTCCAATTGGAGCGGCGGAGAGAAGTCTGCGGTTAGCGTCGACGTTTGACCTGTCACTGTCAACAGCAAAGACATGACTGACACTGGATGGGGTTATGTACTTCTATTTAAACCATTCCATATGCGCGCTCTGTGCTCAGAGTCTAGTATGGGATTCAAGACGCGTGAGGCTCGCGCTATTCGTCTAGCGAAACGTATCCTGTCCATGGCCACTTGCATTCAATACGATTTGTATTTGTGGACGCGGTTAAGAGAGAGGATGGACGAGTGGGTATAGGATGGGCGCATAAGGAGGGGAGCGAGTGGAGAATGGGTCGGGAAAGAATCAGTGAGCTGGGAAGCGTACAGGAAGCCGAAATGGTGGCTATAGGTAAAGGGGTACTGATGGGTGGAGAGATGGACATAAGAATAATAAGTGACTCGCCTGGAGCAGTGGAGACCATTAGGAATGCGAGATCGAAGAGCAAAAGGGCAGCTCGTATTAGGAGAATGCTTGAAAACAGAAGGGTAGCGGGATTGGTGACGGAAATTGAGTGGAGGAAAGGGCATGTTAGGGAGAATGAGGGTAACAGAAGAGCAGATGAAGAGAGTAGAAGAGGTGCGGAACTGCAAGAGATCACATGGCAAATAGACTTGGGACATAGCAGAATGGAGGAGAGGAAAAGGATTAGGAGAATGGTGATGGAAAAATGGCAGGGTGAATGGGACAGCGGCAGGACCGGCAGAAGCGTACATGGTATGTGCAACAGGGTAGGGATGGGGTGTATACCATTAGCAAGGAAGGCAGTGCAACTGGTCACAGGGCATGGGAACTTTCGGGGTTACCTGGCAAGGTTCGGAATTGCACAAGAGACCCCATGCCAGTGTGGAACTGGCGGGACTGACACGGCGGAGCATATCAGGAACGATTGCATGCGGAGAGAAAGGGTAGAATGGAGAAGGAGGATCGAGGAAGAGGAGGATAGACTTGGAGCGTTACAGCTAAGGGATACGAATGGTGTGAAGGATGAATGGGTAAGGATATTGAATGAATGGGCGGGGGCTGTGGTCGAGGATGAAGAAGTATGAGAACCAACATAGTGTCAATGCGACGGTAATAGTGGCCTGGCTTCGGGATAAACGAGCGACGAAAGTAAATCGGGAGAGCAGGCGCTCGGATAGAATAAGACTGCCGACCAGGGAGGGCGCTGTTTGAATGTGGAGGATGAGCGGAATAAAGAAGGAAGGATCTTCCCCGCTGATTGCCCGCCCGGTATTCGGTGGGTCACGACCCAACGGTGGTGGGGGGGTGTGGCGGGGCGGAGGAGCGAGGGATATCGTGACGTGGACGTTGGAATGGGATGTAGGTGCAGCTTTATGGCCTAACGGCTTGGCAAGTGCAGCACACCTGGGGTGGTTTTAGTCAGTAAGAGTCTGACACTACTGATACGCGTCGGACACCGAGCGATCAGAGTCCATGAGGATTTCCACCCCACTGAAAAAAAAAAAAAAAAAATAAAAAAAATACGATTTGCGCGAAGTTTTGTATGCAAAACGCCACGTCACCATATAATGAACCTCATTGCGCTCGTCATTAAAGGTCATCACTTTTCTATTCATTTTCGCGCGCGCGCGCGCGCGCGCTCACACACACACAGAGTGTGTTCTCGTATAGAAAATTCAAACACAAATGACCGCAATTAACTTGGTTGAATGTCTGATAGCGATCGTTGTTGTAGAAGATATTCACTTTTTTACCCAGATATCGCACCAATTCCACCGGCGGCTTCAAATTGCCAAAACTGTCAAAGTATTTCACCACATGTCCGCGTTTCACGTAAGCTATCGATTCCTGCTCGAGTCCAGATTGATGATTGCGCATTCTCTGTACTTGGGAAATTTCGATGATGATGATGAGGATCAAGGTAAGTTGTCTCGCATGAAAACACCAATGAAATGATGTATTTTCAGACGTTTCACAGATTTAAGTAATTCCTCATCGTACAACGCTCTATTGGTCAACTTCAGCGGGAGTTTTTTGAAAATTTCTTCTTGAGAAACAAACCGTAGCCGCCTTTAGCGGTCTTGCGCAGAAACAAACCAGAACCTCCTACATTTTTGTTGTCACCGCCGCCACCACAAATGCTCTCCATTGCAGTATTATGACGCTTCTCTTCCTCCAATTTCATTTTGTCATTGGCCAAGGATATGATGGTCCTGGCTATGGTGCTGGCACCGCCTGCCAACGAGCCCAGCGCTCCCAGAGCGGCGAATATCGGAAGCAGAGGCAGCACACCACCGCTCTTCGCTTCGAACGGTATTATTCGGGGTACTCTGATTTTTTTGCGGCCACCCAGTTTTTTCACTTGAGCACGGGCAGCTCGCAGTGCCACCAAGGAGGATTTTCGCAGAGCCTTCGCACTCAAATCTTTCAGCTGATCAGGTTTAGTTGTTTTTCGCAGAGTCTTGGTGATTTTCTTAACCACATCTCGACGGAAAGACTTTGGCTTTGCAGCAGCAGCAGTCTTCTTCTTCAGACCCATTCCCAAATTACGTTTTGCCTTCATGGTTGTGGTGACCAGCCAAGCAGCAGCTTTCTCACCAAATTTGGCATCTTTTGATTTGACACGTTCCCAAGCTCGATTTTCCAGCGCTCAGTCGGCCTTGTGTCTCTCCTTCAAAGACTTGTTTTGCGAGTATGCAATATCGTGAGTCTTACAAGCCGAATCCAAAGGGTTCACACCAGGGTCTCCACGTGCCAATCTCTTCTGTAGTTTGGTACCCGGTCCACAGTACTGGTATCCAGGCAAATGAAGCTCGAATGGCAGATGATTATTCAGAGAGTTCACCACACCACGACCTTCGTGCTCGACAGTCAGCATGACACTGACGCGAATGATGTTGCACACCTACTTACATAACTGTACTCTACTCAAAATGTCATTCGAATGTCAGATGTGGGCGTGGTCACACACACACACACACACTTCAGCAAAAAATAAATCAACTCAAACATGAAAGTGGTGCAACAAGAGCCGGCTCTGGAAATAGTCAATTTTGATACCATAGGTGGAGGAGGTATTGGCGGTGACGACGATGGTATACGTAAACACGGCTTCCTGCTACCGAATTCATTCCGAGCGATATTTTGTGGCCCCAGCGGATGTGGCAAGACCAACGCTATACTCAGTCTGCTGTTCAGCCCGAACGGAGCACGCTTCGAGAATGTTTACGTTTATTCAAAGTCGCTGTACCAACCTAAATATCAGCTACTGCACGATGTACTCAAACAAGTCAAGGGCGTAGGTTATTTTCCATACAGGGACAACGACGAGGTAATCGATCTGTCAAAGGCGAAAGAAAACTCAATTTTCATATTTGACGATGTGGCGTGTGACAAACAGAATAAAATCAGAGAGTTCTATGCCATGGCACGCCACAAGGGTATTGACCCAACCTACTTGTGTCAAACCTACTCGAAAATACCCAAACAGCTGATCAGGGACAATTGCAACATTATAGTGCTTTTGCAAGACGATATGAATTTGAAGCACGCCTTCGACGAGCACGTATCTCCGGATTACACCTTTGAGGAATTTCGCCGCATGTGCGCCGCCTGTTGGAAGGAAAAATTCGGATCTCTGGTCATTGTCAAAGACTTTGATGTGAACAAAGGGCGCTACCACCTGGGCTTTGACAAATATATACAAATGTGATGCGAGGTGGCACGGCATTCGTACTGAAGCCATGGCGCCGACCACATCACCCCGCATCGAGAAGGAGATTGCTAAAGCTGAACGCATACGTCAAGTCAATCAGTTGTCGAAAATTGTGCGAAAAAAGTATCTGAGTCTGAAACTCGGAAAATCCGAGCATGATGAAGCACTGAGTAAATTATTCAAACCCATTACGGTGCCGCTGAAAAGATTAAGTGCGTCAGTGCCGCCACTCACCAACCAATCACGACTGGCAGTGAAAAAAGAAGAGAAACAGGAACCGTCGACACCAACGACTTCAGACTTTATGAAAAAGGAAGAAGACGAAGAAAGCTACCACACAGATGATGGTGATTATGATGATGATGAGGATGACTACTTGGAAGTTTATCCCGAAGTAGCAACTGAATTCGTGAATGAACATCGCGCCAAGTCCGGCAAAATATATGTGAATTACGGCCCCATTTACGACAAACCAAGAGCGCAATTGTTGCTCGGTAGAAAGCTGATGGACTTCGACAAAGATACGGAGAACATTCGCATTGATGGTGTAACATACGAGGGCACTCCGGGACTATATAGTTTGATTTTCTACAAAAATCCCAAATACGCTAAAGCCGATTTGGCGGTATACAAGCAAATTTTGACAGCTATAGGTGCGCATGTAGATGCGCGAGGTAGGTTGAATCCATCTCAGACTGCCAAATACGAACAGTTGATTCGACCAATGTTCAAAGATCCTCAATCAAAAATAGGTGGTGGTGGAGGTGGAGGTGTTGGTGGAGGTCGAGGTCGAGGTCGAGGTCGTTTCACCGACGGCAGTGGTATCCCAGATCAGTTGACATACAACACGAAACCCATAGAATACGTGTACTGGGACGATGTGAACGAGCTTGTTGACAGGTATAGGCTTCTGGTAGCCGCCAAAAATACCGGCAGCACCTCTACCGATAACGAGATCGTGGCCATCATCAATGAATTGAGAGAAGCAGGCTATATTCGATAAATAAAAGCGTAGACGTTTTTTTGCATGCCACAGTCGCATCATGAGCATCAACAAGTTCGGTCAAACTTCGTCAGCTCGCCGTGCACGGCAGCAGCAGCAGCAGCCCTATCATTTTCCAGGTGTTATACTCAACTATACGACAAATGGGGACATTGATGCTAAACATGTGAAAATATGTAATGTGGAAACGCCAAGTGCACTCAGTGCCAACAAAAAATACGTTGATGACGTCATACAGAAGCTCAAAGATGACGTCATACACAAACTCAAAGACGAGCTGGACACCACCAAAAACAATCTAACAGCCTTGGATATTCGAGTGATGAAATTCATGTCACTTTCGATGAAAAAGCATGAAAATACCAAGAAACGCTTGGATAAATTGGCACTGGATATTGTTGATATTCCAGCCTCTCAAGTAGAAGGTGTAACGCCCAGTGCAGTTAGTGTATTGACTCCGCCATTAGCGAAATGACGTCATCATCATCATCATCTGAGAAAAAACAATTGGTTGATGAGCTCCATGCTCCAGCCAGAAGGAATTTTCGTCGCAGATGTACCATCATCAAAGGACTCGACGATCTGTGGCAGATGGACTTGGCTGATCTTCAAAAATACTCCAAAGCCAATAAAAACTTCAATTATATTCTCGTGGTGATTGACACCTTTTCCAAGTACCTATGGGTGCGCCCCCTGAAGACCAAAACTGGTCGAGACGTCACCGAAGCGATGAGTGACATATTATCGAAAGCGAAAAGATGTCCCAAGCTCCTCCAGTCAGATCTCGGAACTGAATTTTACAATTCCAGCTTTCAGACTCTCCTGAAAAAGTACAACATCAAACACTACAGCACGTATAACGTGAAGAAAGCCGCGATCGCAGAGAGGGTTATACGTACTCTCAAGGAGAATCTCTTCAAGTATTTCAGTTTGAACGGTACCTACAAATGGCTGGACATTTTGCCGGACATTGCCAAAAACTACAACCAGCGCAAACATCGAACGATCGGCATGAAACCGTGTGACGTCACCAAAGACAATGAATATCAGGTGTATAAGTCAACGTATGATTATGCCGAACGTACTGGTCGAAAATAATTGGCGATTTCGTGAGAATTAGCAAGGCCAAGCATGTTTTCGAAAAAAAGTATACGCCTAATTGGACTACGGAACTATTCAAAGTTGTCAAAGTGAAAATCACCCAACCAATAACGTATTTGCTGGAGGACTTGGAAGGGCGACCAATCAGCGGCGCTTTCTACGAACAAGAACTACAAAAAACAAAAAATCCCGAAGTCTATCTAGTGGAAAAAATCATCAGGCGTAAGGGTCGTAAAGTACTTGTACTTGTAGGTTCCCGAAAGCCGGGGAGCTGAAATCACCAGAGGCGGAGAGAGAAAGGGACAAGATGCAACGAACAGAAAAGGTACTGGGAGAACTCGTAAATCAGGCAGCCGGAGCAATGCAGAACGCTATGACTGACATCATGAACAAGTCGGTGGAAAAGCTGCAAGAGATAGTAGCAAACCAGCTATCATCTACCATGCATGACGAAGGGGAGGGAACTGGGAAAGAGGGAGAACGGGATATGGAATTCAGTGAGGAAGAGGATAACGGAGGACAAGGAGGCGAACAACAAGAAGCAGAAGAGGACATAATTAGCTCGAGATGGGAGAGGATCAAGGAGTGCATGAACACCGTGAGGCAGGCCACCACTAGATACGCGGGCGGTAAAATTCAGTTCAATAAAGATGAACAGACGATCGTTGCTCAGAAATTGCAGGAAATGGCACTAGGGATTGGAGACATTATGTTGGAAGTTGGAAGGATGAAAGGTGCTGGAGTTAAAATGAGAGTGATGGAAAGAAGAGCAGAGGAATGTGAGGACAAACTAAACGAGATGGATGGGATGAAAGTAGTGATCGAGGGGTTGGTTGAGGAAACTATAAGAATGAATGTTACCATCGAAGACATGGATAGGGCAATGATTACTAACAGGAAGAAAGCGGAGGTAATTAGAAGAGGGGGCGAGTCGACTGGGAGCCGAGTGAGGGAAGGAAGAAAGGAAATGGAGGCACCAGTGTCGACGGCTAACGAGGAGGGTTTCGATACGGAGATGGAAACTGATTCTGAACAGGTAGGACAGTTCCAGCAGACTAGGCGTAGAAAAAGGAGGGGAAGGGGCGACAATGGACCTAGAACCTACGCTGATATGACCAGCATACCCATGCGAGGAGAGAGGCCAAAACCAAGTGAAGGATGGACAACGCCAACGCGGATACAAGAAATCAAGGTAGAGGGTGTGACCGAGGAAGCGAAGAGGACGGCCGCTAGGATCATCAAGGAATGTCTGGAGAAGGAAGGATGTGCGGATGACGTGCTGGGCCTGACGAAAGTGAAGGGAGGTACGCTATATTTGGAAAGTAAGGGCGTGGAAGAAAGGGAGAGAGTGAAAAGGGCGATAGAAAATGATGACAGGGTGAGAGTTGAGGAAATTAAGGGAAGGAAACCGTCGCTACTTCTTACAGGGGTGGAAAAGGGATATACGGATGAAGAGCTACCGAGGCTGATAAGGGAACAAAACTTGGATTTGAATAATGAGACGAATGAAGAGGACTGGGAGGGGATAATTGTGAGAAGCAGGAGTGAATGTAGGACGAATAGTTGAAAATAGAATATAGTGGTGGAAGTAGGAGCGAAACTGTTTAGGAAGATGATGACTGTGGGAGTTATATTTATTGATTTAACGAGAATATTTGTGGAAGAACATGCGAGTGTAGCAGTATGCTACAAATGCTGCCAGTATGGACATACTGCTAAACACTGCACGGAAACGGCGGTATGTAATAAATGTGGAGGTAGACACGAAGGCAAGGAGTGCTTGGGTATCCGGCCACTTGACTGCATAAACTGCAAAAGGGCGGGGGTAAGTGAAAGAAGACATCCGGCGATAGACCCGAAATGCCCGGTATATATGAGGAGGGTAGAGCTTAGCAGAAGGCGGACAGAGTATTAAAGTCCTGCAATTCAACGCAGGACGGGGCAGGGAGGCCACACACCTCATAAGAGGTATGGCAGAGGAAAAAGGGGCGGATATAGTATGTTTACAGGAACCGTGGCAGAGAGAGGGGAACTGGGAAGGGTGGCATAAACATGACGGGGGTAAAGGTACCAAGGTCAGAACATGGATAAGGACAAAGATAGACAGCTCTGCCCTCATGACAGTGAGGAGCATAAATGGGGTCGGAGTGATATTAAGGATGCAAGATGGGCAGGATGTCAAGATACTGAATGTGTATGAGGAACCTGGAAGGAGGAGGAATGATGAATGGAAAAAGGTGAGAAGGAATTTTGATAAATGGGCAGGCGGGAAGATCATCCTAGGGGACTTCAACGCCAAGCATGTCGCATGGGGAGGAATGGTGACGGATGAAAGAGGAGAGGATATACTGGACTGGATAGTGGAGAAGGGTTACCAGATTGAGAATGATGCGAACAGCCTGGCGACGTTCTCTAGTGGAAGAGGCGAGAGCTGGATTGACCTAATCATTTGCAGCAAGAGCTGGGTGAGAGACTGGGAGGTAAGCGAGGATGAGTCACTGATCGATCATCGAGTGATACGTTTCCTAATAGCCGGAGAGCCGACAAGGCGAAAAAGGACCTTTTTGAATGTTGGAAGGACAAATTGGGCCGTGGTGGAGGAGATAGTCTCGACATATGATATGGGGAAAATAGATAGCAGTGAGGAGGTAGAAGCAGAAGCGGGGAAACTCCAGTCCTTGATTGTTCGGGCGTGTCGCAAGGCAATACCCAGGAGTGCAAAAGAGGAGCAAGAGAAGAGAGAATGGTGGAATGATGAGTTGGGTAGGATGAGAAGAAGAGTGAGGAAACTCAGGAGGGAGTACCAGGAAGAAAGAATAGAGGATGAAAGAATCAGAAAACAGGGTATATTTAGGAGAGAGAGGAATGAGTACAAGAGGGGGATTGCAAGGGCAAGAATCGAGTGGCTGAAAGAAAGGGTCGAGAGGTTGCAATCGGAGAAACCGTGGAACAGAGTGTTTGGGCTCCTGAGGAAAAAAAGGGCAGAGGAAATACCGGGCACGGCTAAGAGGGAGGATGGCACATACACCGAGGGGAAGCACGAAACCAGCAGATACCTGCTGGACAAGTACTTCCCGAACGATGACAGGTGAAAAGACACCATGGGTAGACGCTGCATTAGGGAGGACGGAGATGAAGGATGGGGACCGGAGCAGCCCAACTTCACGGTGAGGGAGGTACAAGAGGTAATGGAAGGATTAAAAGACAACAAAGCAACGGGAACAGACGGCATACCTTATGAGGTGATGAAACACGTGGCGAACCTAATAAGCGAAGATCTTACGGATATACTCAACGCATGCATTAGGCTGAGGTATTTCCCTGCAGTATGGAAGGTGATGAAGGTTGTGTGGATTCCTAAGAAGGATAGTAGCCTAAGGCCGATCAGCTTGCTGACCGCGTTAGGGCGAACTTTCGACCGGCTTCTCAGCGGAAGAGTACAGGTGTGGTGTGAAAGAGGACAGAAGTTCTCGCCCTGCCAATTTGGCTTCAGGGCGGGATTGGACACATCGACTGCTGTTGAGAATATGGTGGAGAGAATAAAAAGAGGTAAGAACGAGGGTATGCATAGCATGGTGATGGCGCTGGATTTGTCGAACGCTTTCAACACGGCATGGGGACCTGCGATAGGATGGAATATGAGAAAGATGGGGCTACCGGAGAACATTGGCAAGGTGTGCATGGAATTTGTAGGCGAAAGAAGAGTCAAGAGTGGAGGCGTGGAAGCGATCGTGGACAGGGGGTGCCCGCAGGGATCCAGCCTGGGACCCACGCTATGGCTTATTGTCATGGAAGCGTGGTTCGAGAGGATGAGGGCAGTAAACGAAAAGGAATATGACAGGATAAATGAAGGGGTGCCACCAGCGCACAGAGTAAGTGGTGGGACGAAGGTGTGGGCCCAGGCCTACGCCGACGACCAACTGATAGTGGTGGTTGGCCCGTCGGTAAAGAAAATAGAAAGGATGTGGAAGGAGGTGTGGAAAGAATGTCAGGAATGGGAGGATGAAATGTGGCTGAGGTATAACGAGAACAAGACCGAATGCATGTTTGTCCCGGCCAGGAAACTGGACAAGGAACCGGTGGTTAGGGTGAGAGAGCATCGCATTGAGTGCGGCGGTAACATCACATACTTGTGCATGATAGTAGACAAGGGCCTACTGTACATTGATCATCTTAAGGAGGTAAGAAGGAGAACGGCTATAGTTGCAGGAAAACTAAGAAGATGGACGGGCCGTGACGTAAGGCTAAGGAGAGGATGTGTCAGACTGATTTTCGAAAGAGTGGTTAAGCCGGCGGTGATGTATGGCGTCCAAGTGTGGGGAGCAAGAGCGAAGGACTCTAGGGTGATCAGACAAATGGGGGCGATACAGAGACCGTTTACGCTATCGGCCAGCGGGGCATATAGAACGGCGCCGTCAGCCGCGTTATGCGTGCTGACTGGGATGGCGCCTCTATACATAGAGGCAGCAACGAGGTATGAAGAATGGAAGGCGCACGGAAAAGAAAAAGTAAGGGGACGGATAAACGGGTGCGACAGAATATACCCATGGATGATCGGAACAATTCTGGAGAACCGAGAAGGGCTAAAAGAGGTATTTGTGGACGCGGTTGAGAGAGAGGATGGACGAGTGGGTATAGGATGGGCGCATAAGGAGGGGAGCGAGTGGAGAATGGGTCGGGAAAGAATCAGTGAGCTGGGAAGCGTACAGGAAGCCGAAATGGTGGCTATAGGTGAAGGGGTACTGATGGGTGGAGAGATGGACATAAGAATAATAAGTGATTCGCCTGGAGCAGTGGAGACCATTAGGAATGCGAGGACGAAGAGCAAAAGGGCAGCTCGTATTAGGAGAATGCTTGAAAACAGAAGGGTAGCGGGATTGGTGGCGGAAATTGAGTGGAGGAAAGGGCATGTTAGGGAGAATGAGGGTAACAGAAGAGCATATGAAGAGAGTAGAAGAGGTGCGGAACTGCAAGAGATCACATGGCAAATAGACTTGGGACATAGCAGAATGGAGGAGAGGGAAAGGATTAGGAGAATGGTGATGGAAAAATGGCAGGGTGAATGGGACAGCGGAATGACCGGCAGAAGCGTACATGGTATGTGCAACAGGGTAGGGATGGGGTGTATACCATTAGCAAGAAAGGCAGTGCAACTGGTCACAGGGCATGGGAACTTTCGGGGTTACCTGGCAAGGTTCGGAATTGCACAAGAGACCCCATGCCAGTGTGGAACTGGCGGGACTGACACGGCGGAGCACATCAGGAACGACTGCATGCGGAGAGAAAGGGTAGAATGGAGAAGGAGGATCGAGGAAGAGGAGAATAGACTTGGAGCGTTACAGCTAAGGGATACGAATGGTGTGAAGGATGAATGGGTAAGGATATTGAATGAATGGGCGGGGGTTGTGGTCGAGGATGAAGAAGTATGAGAACCAACATAGTGTCAATGCGACGGTAATAGTGGCCTGGCTTCGGGATAAACGAGCGACGAAAGTAAATCAGGAGAGCAGGCGCTCGGATAGAATAAGACTGCCGACCAGGGAGGGCGCTGTTTGAATTTGGAGGATGAGCGGAATAAAGAAGGAAGGATCTCCCCGCTGATTGCCCGCCCGGTATTCGGTGGGTCACGACCCAACGGTGGTGGGGGGGGTGTGGCGGAGCGGAGGAGCGAGGGATATCGTGACGTGGACGTTGGAATGGGATGTAGGTGCAGCTTTATGGCCTAACGGCTTGGCAAGTGCAGCACACCTGGGGTGGTTTTAGTCAGTAAAAGTCTGACACTACTGATACGCGATGGACACTGAGCGATCAGAGTCCATGAGGATTTCCACCCCACTAAAAAAAAAAAAAAAAAAAAGTACTTGTGAAATGGCAGAGGTTCGATAGTACGCACAATAGTTGGATTGATGCGACAAATCGCATGTAATTCAATGAAAAATTGGCACAATCTCAACTGGAAGAGGGGGCCTTTCATCATCATCGTCGTCGTCTTTCAGCTCTCGACGACGTAGAAACTCGAGCCGGTGTATGGGGGGTCGGAGAAATAAACCGATGCCAAACGGTGTAGAGAGATTAGTCAGTCAACATGTTTGGTGCAGTGAACAACGTCGTTGTCGAGTCTTCTGAAGACTTCAGGTGCGACACATGCGTAGTTTGTAGATCACCCATCAATACGTTTATGAAAATTTATATATCTTAGAATATTTTTGAGTTTAATTTTGCTACTCGAAAATACCCTTCCCCATTTTTTTTTTGCTTCAAAAAACATGTCAATTTTTATGCAGAAAAAGTATCACATTTTTTATTGAATTATTCTTCCAATTTTGGTGCAAAAACTTGTTCTTTTTTTATGCAAAAAAGTTACACTTTTTTCGATAAAAAAAACAACCAAAATTGACATGGTAGAAGGATTTCAGTGGAGCATTTTCAGTGAATTTTGAGTCACTCAGCATTCACTCAGCTTTCACTCAGCATTCACTCAGCTTTTTCCACCGTTTCAATTTTCGTTCATTTTTTGATAAAAAAAATTGCCATTTTCTCATAAGAATACATGTATTTTTGAATGAAAAAAAGTGACACCTTTATTGACATGGTGGTAAAAGCTGAGTGAAGCATTTTCAGTGAAAGCTGAGTGGCTGAGTGAATCACTCAGCTTTCACTCAGCTTTTTCCACCATGTCAATAAAAGTGTTACTTTTTTGCATGAAAAAGTGACACTTTTTGCATGAAAAAAGTGACACTTTTTTTTATAAAAAAAATGAAACTTTTTTTAGCAAAAAAGTAACCCTTTTTTGATGCAAAAGTGATCTCTAAAAATATGTGGGATTTTGAATGGGAGATTGGAAGGGTGAAACAAAATATAATAATATCCAGACACTGATTACATATTGATTTTATTCAATCATAAATATAAAACATAATCGACTAATATTTGATTAATAATATATAATATAGTGTGTGTGTGGAAAGAAACAAACAAGAGCACAATTTCTTGCATTTTCATTTAACATTTTTCTTGAAATTTTTTGTGTGTGTGTGTTTGGCAATCTCATTCATCGAATTCTGAATCCTCATCTCCTGAGCCTATGAAGCGTTTATATGTGAGATCTAATCCGTAGGGCTCACCACCACCACGCAGATGCACACAGTAGCATTGGCTGCTCATTTTCAAAGTGAACAGTACTTCATCAAATCTGTTGTGACACCAAAATTTGCAACATTGATATATATATTGTCCATGTGCTTTACACCAAACACCATATGTTGATGGTCTCTGATGCTGTGAACCGGATGGTTTTGCATAGCCCTTCTGAATGCTTTATAGCAAGTGTGGCAAAATCGTAAATTATATTTTGGAATACGATATGCATTCGCCCACACACAGTATTGGTCTTCGTGCAAATGACCCTCCCTGTCTTGATTTTTGAGAGCTTCACACCTATCTTCAGAGCTAATTTCTCTCGTGTACTCTAAGTGACTCAAATCATTGAAATTTCGTTTGGCGCTCTGAGCCTGCTTATAGATTTGTACCCATTTTTCATCGTCAAACATTTTCAAAATTCCATCAGTGAGCGTCCATGGTAGAGGTGAGGCCTCGATGAATTCAACTATTGATGATGTACATCTGACTACTTGCAGACAGCATAAATTTTTCAAAGTGTCTACCATGGTGGTGGTGTGTGTATGCGTGTGCGGGTATGTGCTGTCTGAAAAAACATTTAAATTCTATTAGATATCTAACTGACTGTAATGGCCCCACGGCAGAGTGTCATGAGAGCCGACAATCAAACAGCGCTTGTCGTCGTGGGGGTTGAGAGCGACCTTTGTTTGCTCTACACTAAAAACTTTGTGTGAAAAGGATCGAATACAGCGTTGCGAAGTTATTTTTTCCACATTTTTTTTCAGACATTCCACGAAATCTGTCATGATACGACGATTGGCTTCGTCCTTCATAAAGCCGGGTACTTTTTTATTTTCGAGGGGAATGTCAAATGGGTTGTCGCTTGGGTAGTCGCTAGTATCGAATTTTTCAATGTGACTGCTAATCAAATCCCGATAAATATCATCGCACTTAATTTCATAAATGAGCGAATCAGTATCCGTATACATCAATTTGCACTGATCGTGCGTGTACTTTTCCATCATGAAGCCGTTATGGAAATCGTACACGCATACCTTGGAAATATCGAGAATCGACATTCCTATGTACAAGGGCTTATTGAATAACAAATCCGTCTTTGCCATCTCGATAGCGACGAGGCTCTCGTCGAAAATGGTGCGACTCCTGAAATTTGGACTAGCAATCAGATTTTTTGCGCCATATCGTCCCTCCCACTTGGAGACCATTTTCACCACACGGTGCTTCCGTATGTTTTCCATGGTTTTCCCGAACACTGCGTTATTGGCTAGTTTGTAGTTATTTTTGCCAAAAGTAGTTTTTGCTTGAGCGCGTAATTTCGTATTTGATTCAATGTAGGGACGCAGCCACGCCGACTGATTGAATTGCAACACCTTGTGGATTTTCCTGAGTACAAGGCCGTGTTTGAGTGCTTGTTTCAACACCCTGTAGTGCACAACATATTTTTCCTTGTTCTACAGCGTGGTCATCAATATTGGTAATTTCGAGCCTGGCGGTGTACGGTGCTCGGCACACAAGGGTAAATCTTTGTGTTTGTCATGCAGATGTTCGGGGTACTCAAAATCGACTTCGAGAATGTAGCCGATGGGCGAGGTGTCCGACACTTCCGATACATCGAAATCGGTTGCATTTTCGAGCCATTTAAAGCTATCGTACGGAAGATATTCCATCATGGCCCAACCGTACAGATTATTCTCGTCGAGATATAGCAAATAGGTCGACGGTTTGGAGACGTCATACCTTTCACCCATGTGCTTGTTATTGGCCGAGGAGAATCTGTTGCAGCACTGACTGATGCCGCCACGAATTCCTCGCTCGACAAAGAAAAGCATGTCGACGTCTTTCAGTATCTGCAATTTGCACTGGGTGTACTTCAACATACAGGACCACGTATTTCCCGGAAGGGTGTAATACCACGCAGGATCCAGCCCATACGTCTCGTGACAGATATTTCGAAAATTTTCGAAAATATCCACCAAGAGCAATATGTCGGTTTTCATGTATAGGTCAGAGTACTCGCCCAGTGTTGTCAAGTTGAACGAACGCCACACGTTCTGCGCATGCTCGTATTCGGCTTCGGTGATGCCACAATCGTTCAACTTGTTGTAGAACTGATCGCGCGCCGGCAAACTTGGACATTCCAATTTCTCCATCGAATCGATGAAATCGTATGGGAATACCCCTTTTCGAGTGAGTAACTCGTACCGGTCGGCATCGAAATGGGCAAATTCGCACCTTGAAATCTTAAAGTCATGGATGGTCAGTGTTTGCACCAAATGCTCCAAGATCATGCCCATGAAGCGAAAAGAGTCAATGAATCGAAATTTAATGTCAGTGTTGCCGTTGTACTGGGTGAAAGAAATGTATTTTTCTTTGTTGACAGGCAACAGGCTGACTCGACCCCTTTTTGCTATATCTCGAATAATAAAATGACTGTCGTATCCGGATAAATTGTGAAAAATGATTGGCACAACGAACGACTTTTTGTAGTTCAAATTGCAATGCGCATGCGCATATCCACAGAACGCTCCCGTGTAGTGATTATGATCTATTACAATTGTGTCGTCAGTTTTCCAAGGTTTTTCGCAGATGTGGCAACATGGCGCTGTCGCTCTATCTGGAAGTGAGATGATCATGGGGACAATATCCAAAGTTTTGGCTTCCACAAATTTGGCTATGGCCCCCATTCTCTCCGCAAACCAATCCATCGAGTCGAAGCCCCGATGACTATCATAAAATGACAAAGTATCGTCATATGCACACTTGAAATTAAATCCAGCGCTGAAAGGAATGTGTTTTTGTTACTTTGTCGTAAGTGAGGTGCATTCTTCGTCATTAAACTGTTCCAAAATCGACTAAAAATCCGCGTAAATTACAAAGGGCACTATTTCTTTATGTACAAAATCCCGAAATTCTACGTGATCATACGAAGGAAATGAAATTTTGCTCTCGTTTAATTTTTGACCATCAACAGTATGACTGTCGAGTTTCTCCTCACTCGTAAAATAATTTAAACACCTGTCGCAAATGAATGTTTTATGTTTATTTTTACTGAGTTGGTGACTGAGTAGGCGAGATAAATCCTCTATCCAAACATAATGCGTTGTCGTCATCAATTCCAAGGTGTACACATTCACAGATATGTTGTTCAATCGCTCAAATTTGGTAATTTGTTTTAATTTCATAGGAAAGTCGATTCCATCCAAGTTCAGTACATTTGAATAGTGAGGGTATGATGAAATTCTATCTGGATTTTTACCCGATTCAACAGGGTACAAGGCCGAAACGACGGCCCGAGCGAAACACGCATCATCTTTATTTTTCAAATTAATGCAAGCTTTTTTATTCGCAATAGATTTAGGCAACTCGATGAAAGACGAACCGTTTCCCACGTTCGATTTATTCGTATTGATTTCCAAACTAACAATTTTCTGAAAACTCCAGCCACTTTCTTTGTCCGCGAATTCCGACAGTTTGTTTTGAATTTGATCGATGACATTTTCTAGGAACCACTTTTTCAAAGGTGTACCCCTATCGATAACAACGTTTTTAGTGTTGAAATATTTATAGTGGATTATTATTTGTTCTTGAATCAAGGAATTTTTCACGAATTTACCACAAAATGTCGCATTGACTTTGATGATTAGATGTTTTTTCAATAAATTTTGAATTCTGCTTTTGAATAGAATGAATGCATCACCAAAAAATTGTCCAATATCTTTATGTTTCAAATTTATAATTATACCGGTGCGTAAACGCGAAGAAAATGCCGATTTCAAGTCCTCCCACTTTACTCAGGGAAGTCAACGGAATCTTGTTAATTACGTCGAGAAGATGAGACATCTGCGAAATCATTTGAAAAATTAAAAAAAATTCATACATGCTGTATTATAACTCTCACTCACTCACTCAAAATAAAACATGATTTTTATGATTCACCCCGTGTATGAGAAATAAATATGATATAAATAAAATATTCCAATCACACTGTATATAGCAAATGGAACTTTGTGAGAGACACCCTGTATGAGAATGAATTATGATAAAAAATGCAATCCACTCACACTGTATGAAAAACAAAAAAAAATATGACGTTTTGTGAGAGAGACACTCAGTATGAAAAACAAATATGATAAATGAACTTTTCTGATTTTTTTTTTGAAAAAGAAACACTACAAAAAGTGAATCGAAAGAAATAGGCACACTTGAAACAATAGCGAAAAATAAAAAAGAATAACTACTACTACTGACCTTTGCAAATCAAGAATTAAATGGCACTCACAATAAAAACAATGCACTTGTATAGAAAAAAGCGAGAGACAGATGAGCAGCAGAGAGGCACTTGTTGTTGCTTCGAACGCAGATAATGAAATGACGCAGGCTCGCTGTGAACGTACGTATTAACTCTCTGTGTCACGTGACCCACGCCGTCCACCTCCACGCCGAGTTCGCATAACCCACGCTGCAAATGTATGCAACGGTCGATCTGGGGAAATCCCAAATTGCGCAATAACAGTAAACAACTCCATGGTCAATTTGGCTCGAGCAGCGTAAACAGATACCGGATGTGCGATTAAATCTGAAAAACAAATTCAAGGTCAAAAATGGATCATCGTCGTGTTTACTGAAAATTTCGTTCAGCTTGAGAGCAGACAGTAAACAAGTCCAAGGCCAAATTGTATTTCTTAGAATTTCATTGGAGAGAGAGTAAACACCATATGTGGCTTATCGCTGTTTACGACTACAGCGCGCGGAAACGTATTTTTTTTCTTTTGGAATTTCATTCGAGAGCGAGTGAATCTCAACGAATCACGTGACGTTTTTATCTCTTCCAGCCAATTGCTCTCAGCGAATCACGTGAGGGGAAGTTTTTTCATAACTTCCGCCATCACCGCCATGTTTTTTTGCCTTCCGCTCCATCGCCGCCATGTTTTTTTGCCTTCCGCGCCATCGCCGCCATGTTTTTTGCGTTCCGCTCCATCGCCGCCATGTTTTTTGCCTTCCGCTTCATCGCCGCCATGTTTTTTTGCCTTCCGCTGCATCGCCGCCATGTTTTTTCGCAGAAAAGACGCGCGCCACTTAGGGTGAAACGTTTTGAACCTCCCCACCCCGAAACTCTTCGGCGAACACGTCATCTTCATCAACACCAACCCTCCACCAACGGAAAAAACTCGATGGACGCGGCCATCGAGAGATTCACCGTGTGGAGCAATGCCGATTCGGTGACACTCATCGGTCACAAAAGCTGCATTGTCTATCTACTGTTATTTCTCTGCAAACTGTCACAATTCTTTATCGCAACTATTCTTTAGTCCTTGGCCTACTTTTATACCTTCTGTTTGATACCTATTTTCCCAAAAGTAAAAATCCAGAGGTGCGATCTGATGAACGCAGCGGCCAATGAATTAATGGACTATTGCGACCAATTCATTTCAGAGAAAATTTTTGGTTCAACCATCTTCGTACATTACCATCTAATTGAAAAATGATAGCTGTACGAACATTTATAGGGATTTCTTCTAGAATGTCCCATAATCGGTTATTCTAGAAATTCAGAACCGTTTCAGCATTCATCGTTCCATCAATGGTAATGGCAATGGTAAAGGTGACGGTGACGGTGACGGTGACGGTGAAGGTGACGGTGACGGTGACGGTGACGGTGACGGTGACGGTGAAGGTGACGGTGACGGTGACGGTGACGGTGACGGTGACGGTGACGGTGACGGTGACGGTGACGGTGACGGTGACGGTGACGGTGACGGTGACGGTGACGGTGACGGTGACGGTGACGGTGACGGTGACGGTGACGGTGACGGTGACGGTGACGGTGACGGTGACGGTGACGGTGACGGTGACGGTGACGGTGACGGTGACGGTGACGGTGACGGTGACGGTGACGGTGACGGTGACGGTGACGGTGACGGTGACGGTGACGGTGACGGTGACGGTGACGGTGACGGTGACGGTGACGGTGACGGTGACGGTGACGGTGACGGTGACGGTGACGGTGACGGTGACGGTGACGGTGACGGTGACGGTGACGGTGACGGTGACGGTGACGGTGACGGTGACGGTGACGGTGACGGTGACGGTGACGGTGACGGTGACGGTGACGGTGACGGTGACGGTGACGGTGACGGTGACGGTGACGGTGACGGTGACGGTGACGGTGACGGTGACGGTGACGGTGACGGTGACGGTGACGGTGACGGTGACGGTGACGGTGACGGTGACGGTGACGGTGACGGTGACGGTGACGGTGACGGTGACGGTGACGGTGACGGTGACGGTGACGGTGACGGTGACGGTGACGGTGACGGTGACGGTGACGGTGACGGTGACGGTGACGGTGACGGTGACGGTGACGGTGACGGTGACGGTGACGGTGACGGTGACGGTGACGGTGACGGTGACGGTGACGGTGACGGTGACGGTGACGGTGACGGTGACGGTGACGGTGACGGTGACGGTGACGGTGACGGTGACGGTGACGGTGACGGTGACGGTGACGGTGACGGTGACGGTGACGGTGACGGTGACGGTGACGGTGACGGTGACGGTGACGGTGACGGTGACGGTGACGGTGACGGTGACGGTGACGGTGACGGTGACGGTGACGGTGACGGTGACGGTGACGGTGACGGTGACGGTGACGGTGACGGTGACGGTGACGGTGACGGTGACGGTGACGGTGACGGTGACGGTGACGGTGACGGTGACGGTGACGGTGACGGTGACGGTGACGGTGACGGTGACGGTGACGGTGACGGTGACGGTGACGGTGACGGTGACGGTGACGGTGACGGTGACGGTGACGGTGACGGTGACGGTGACGGTGACGGTGACGGTGACGGTGACGGTGACGGTGACGGTGACGGTGACGGTGACGGTGACGGTGACGGTGACGGTGACGGTGACGGTGACGGTGACGGTGACGGTGACGGTGACGGTGACGGTGACGGTGACGGTGACGGTGACGGTGACGGTGACGGTGACGGTGACGGTGACGGTGACGGTGACGGTGACGGTGACGGTGACGGTGACGGTGACGGTGACGGTGACGGTGACGGTGACGGTGACGGTGACGGTGACGGTGACGGTGACGGTGACGGTGACGGTGACGGTGACGGTGACGGTGACGGTGACGGTGACGGTGACGGTGACGGTGACGGTGACGGTGACGGTGACGGTGACGGTGACGGTGACGGTGACGGTGACGGTGACGGTGACGGTGACGGTGACGGTGACGGTGACGGTGACGGTGACGGTGACGGTGACGGTGACGGTGACGGTGACGGTGACGGTGACGGTGACGGTGACGGTGACGGTGACGGTGACGGTGACGGTGACGGTGACGGTGACGGTGACGGTGACGGTGACGGTGACGGTGACGGTGACGGTGACGGTGACGGTGACGGTGACGGTGACGGTGACGGTGACGGTGACGGTGACGGTGACGGTGACGGTGACGGTGACGGTGACGGTGACGGTGACGGTGACGGTGACGGTGACGGTGACGGTGACGGTGACGGTGACGGTGACGGTGACGGTGACGGTGACGGTGACGGTGACGGTGACGGTGACGGTGACGGTGACGGTGACGGTGACGGTGACGGTGACGGTGACGGTGACGGTGACGGTGACGGTGACGGTGACGGTGACGGTGACGGTGACGGTGACGGTGACGGTGACGGTGACGGTGACGGTGACGGTGACGGTGACGGTGACGGTGACGGTGACGGTGACGGTGACGGTGACGGTGACGGTGACGGTGACGGTGACGGTGACGGTGACGGTGACGGTGACGGTGACGGTGACGGTGACGGTGACGGTGACGGTGACGGTGACGGTGACGGTGACGGTGACGGTGACGGTGACGGTGACGGTGACGGTGACGGTGACGGTGACGGTGACGGTGACGGTGACGGTGACGGTGACGGTGACGGTGACGGTGACGGTGACGGTGACGGTGACGGTGACGGTGACGGTGACGGTGACGGTGACGGTGACGGTGACGGTGACGGTGACGGTGACGGTGACGGTGACGGTGACGGTGACGGTGACGGTGACGGTGACGGTGACGGTGACGGTGACGGTGACGGTGACGGTGACGGTGACGGTGACGGTGACGGTGACGGTGACGGTGACGGTGACGGTGACGGTGACGGTGACGGTGACGGTGACGGTGACGGTGACGGTGACGGTGACGGTGACGGTGACGGTGACGGTGACGGTGACGGTGACGGTGACGGTGACGGTGACGGTGACGGTGACGGTGACGGTGACGGTGACGGTGACGGTGACGGTGACGGTGACGGTGACGGTGACGGTGACGGTGACGGTGACGGTGACGGTGACGGTGACGGTGACGGTGACGGTGACGGTGACGGTGACGGTGACGGTGACGGTGACGGTGACGGTGACGGTGACGGTGACGGTGACGGTGACGGTGACGGTGACGGTGACGGTGACGGTGACGGTGACGGTGACGGTGACGGTGACGGTGACGGTGACGGTGACGGTGACGGTGACGGTGACGGTGACGGTGACGGTGACGGTGACGGTGACGGTGACGGTGACGGTGACGGTGACGGTGACGGTGACGGTGACGGTGACGGTGACGGTGACGGTGACGGTGACGGTGACGGTGACGGTGACGGTGACGGTGACGGTGACGGTGACGGTGACGGTGACGGTGACGGTGACGGTGACGGTGACGGTGACGGTGACGGTGACGGTGACGGTGACGGTGACGGTGACGGTGACGGTGACGGTGACGGTGACGGTGACGGTGACGGTGACGGTGACGGTGACGGTGACGGTGACGGTGACGGTGACGGTGACGGTGACGGTGACGGTGACGGTGACGGTGACGGTGACGGTGACGGTGACGGTGACGGTGACGGTGACGGTGACGGTGACGGTGACGGTGACGGTGACGGTGACGGTGACGGTGACGGTGACGGTGACGGTGACGGTGACGGTGACGGTGACGGTGACGGTGACGGTGACGGTGACGGTGACGGTGACGGTGACGGTGACGGTGACGGTGACGGTGACGGTGACGGTGACGGTGACGGTGACGGTGACGGTGACGGTGACGGTGACGGTGACGGTGACGGTGACGGTGACGGTGACGGTGACGGTGACGGTGACGGTGACGGTGACGGTGACGGTGACGGTGACGGTGACGGTGACGGTGACGGTGACGGTGACGGTGACGGTGACGGTGACGGTGACGGTGACGGTGACGGTGACGGTGACGGTGACGGTGACGGTGACGGTGACGGTGACGGTGACGGTGACGGTGACGGTGACGGTGACGGTGACGGTGACGGTGACGGTGACGGTGACGGTGACGGTGACGGTGACGGTGACGGTGACGGTGACGGTGACGGTGACGGTGACGGTGACGGTGACGGTGACGGTGACGGTGACGGTGACGGTGACGGTGACGGTGACGGTGACGGTGACGGTGACGGTGACGGTGACGGTGACGGTGACGGTGACGGTGACGGTGACGGTGACGGTGACGGTGACGGTGACGGTGACGGTGACGGTGACGGTGACGGTGACGGTGACGGTGACGGTGACGGTGACGGTGACGGTGACGGTAACGGTAACGGTAACGGTAACGGTAACGGTAACGGTAACGGTAACGGTAACGGTAACGGTAACGGTAACGGTGACGGTGACGGTGACGGTGACGGTGACGGTGACGGTGACGGTGACGGTGACGGTGACGGTGACGGTGACGGTGACGGTGACGGTGACGGTGACGGTGACGGTGACGGTGACGGTGACGGTGACGGTGACGGTGACGGTGACGGTGACGGTGACGGTGACGGTGACGGTGACGGTGACGGTGACGGTGACGGTGACGGTGACGGTGACGGTGACGGTGACGGTGACGGTGACGGTGACGGTGACGGTGACGGTGACGGTGACGGTGACGGTGACGGTGACGGTGACGGTGACGGTGACGGTGACGGTGACGGTGACGGTGACGGTGACGGTGACGGTGACGGTGACGGTGACGGTGACGGTGACGGTGACGGTGACGGTGACGGTGACGGTGACGGTGACGGTGACGGTAACGGTAACGGTGACGGTGACGGTGACGGTGACGGTGACGGTGACGGTGACGGTGACGGTGACGGTAACGGTAACGGTAACGGTAACGGTAACGGTAACGGTAACGGTAACGGTAACGGTAACGGTAACGGTAACGGTAACGGTAACGGTAACGGTAACGGTAACGGTAACGGTAACGGTAACGGTAACGGTAACGGTAACGGTAACGGTAACGGTAACGGTAACGGTAACGGTAACGGTAACGGTAACGGTAACGGTAACGGTAACGGTAACGGTAACGGTAACGGTAACGGTAACGGTAACGGTAACGGTAACGGTAACGGTAACGGTAACGGTAACGGTAACGGTAACGGTAACGGTAACGGTAACGGTAACGGTAACGGTAACGGTAACGGTAACGGTAACGGTAACGGTAACGGTAACGGTAACGGTAACGGTAACGGTAACGGTAACGGTAACGGTAACGGTAACGGTAACGGTAACGGTAACGGTAACGGTAACGGTAACGGTAACGGTAACGGTAACGGTAACGGTAACGGTAACGGTAACGGTAACGGTAACGGTAACGGTAACGGTAACGGTAACGGTAACGGTAACGGTAACGGTAACGGTAACGGTAACGGTAACGGTAACGGTAACGGTAACGGTAACGGTAACGGTAACGGTAACGGTAACGGTAACGGTAACGGTAACGGTAACGGTAACGGTAACGGTAACGGTAACGGTAACGGTAACGGTAACGGTAACGGTAACGGTAACGGTAACGGTAACGGTAACGGTAACGGTAACGGTAACGGTAACGGTAACGGTAACGGTAACGGTAACGGTAACGGTAACGGTAACGGTAACGGTAACGGTAACGGTAACGGTAACGGTAACGGTAACGGTAACGGTAACGGTAACGGTAACGGTAACGGTAACGGTAACGGTAACGGTAACGGTAACGGTAACGGTAACGGTAATAGTAATGGTAATCAAAGAAGAATGGGCCGATAATTCTGGTGTCTGAAATTCAACACCACTTATTAAATTTTTCAGAATACTGATTTCTACAATTGATGACCAAATGAGGATTTTCGGATGTCCAGTATCTTAAATTTTGAAATGAAACTACCCCATTTGTTGTAAATGTAGCTTCATCTGTGAATAAAATGTTCTTGAGGAAGTTATTATCATAAGGTGGTCGGTGGATCAGCGGTCTAATGCACAGGAATCTGATGTAGGTACTAGAATTTTTCTCAACTACTTTATATCGGATCGATAGGCGGCCGCATGCCTTGTTGAAAAGCAAGTGTATTGTGAGTTGTCTAGATGCCAATCTCCTCTAGTGCTAGCTTGGAATGCACACCGACCAACCGAGGTGGTGCTAGTTTTTCTGGGTTTCCTACAGCTGAAAAGTGAATACATCACCTAAAACATCAGTAAGTCGCCACGGAGCGCCACGGCAAATAATAATAATAGCCGTCCTCTACCCGCACAGGCTATTCCTTTGGGTACACTCAACGAGTGTTTATGAGGGAGTATTATTATTATTATTTTTTTTTTTCGTTAGTAATTACCCAGTCAGGCCCTGTCTCCGGAGCCCCGACACTTCCGGAGGGCGTGCTGGTGTGTCATTTAGATTAAAACCTTGAGAAACTGCAGAACCGCTATCTTATTATAGTGATGCACACACTACATTTTGCTTCCCGTTGATTGTCAACATAGCAGATTTTACCTCTGCTATATCTGAATTCATTTTAACGATTTGGTGCACGATATCAACTCGAAATTGTTCCATATCATTCTTGGTCAGCGTTCCGCTTTGCTTTAAATCCAATTTCAAGCTGTTGTGCAATTGAATCAAATCGGCGATTTCTGCAATTTTTTCCAACAAATCTCCACGAATATTTTCAATATATATAACGTCATTATGTTGTACCGTATTAGCTGGTGTCATTTGAGTAAATGAATTTCATAGGCTTGGTATTGAATGTCATTGCAACAGGTATTTTAGGAAAATATTCCATTCCAATAGGTGTACAAGGTGGTAAACCAGTACTTGTTTCACGGCGATTTGATAAAGGAAACAGCGGTCTAATTATATCTGTGTACTTGTAATCTCCGACTACCTTCTGGATAACCTCGAGCGTTTTTATGAGCGCTCGATATATACTCAAAATTGTTTTGGATGCTTGTGAACCCTCGGTATTATCATTGTATAAAGGGTAAGAAGATAGTAAGACAATCATATGGGATATCGACTGGATCCGATAGGAGACGACATGGAGACGTTAGTACTCTCGTCTCCTAGTCAGGTCGTAGATCATTGTTTGAGGAACAATATCCGTTAGTCGTAACTTAATGTAACGAAACTACCTACTAACAAGTGGCGATGATATTTCAGATTCGATATGTATGTCTATTTTATTCGCACACAAATTAAAACCGATCGATTCAAAAATTGTACCCCTGTTCTTTGGACCGGTGCCGGTGCAAAGTAGGTATATTTTCTCTTTATGAGATTAGATCGAGAATCGAGACTTTTCAGTATGTTCTTCGGACATCTATGTTTACTTAACTTCGTAAGTGTGGTTAGTTATGACGGTGTGTATTGTTGACTTTTGACTAGATATATTTTGTTTTCGATATTGATAAGCTTCAAGTCAAGTTTAGTGTTGAAAAAAGCCTCCATATAGGCTCCACTCCTATAGGCCTCTGAAATATGGCAACGTTGTATGGAGGTGAATTAGAGCGATGAGGTTATAACTGTATGTATAATTCAAAATTAACCTTTTTCTCAGTTTCCCACATGTTCCTAATCGGACTCCAATAATATTCGTGTAAGTATATAAATTGTAATGGTCGTCTAACCATATCGTGATTGCTGTCATAGAGTAAGTTTCATTATGATTTTAGAAATAAGGATTTTTCCGTGCACGTTTGTCAAATTCATGCAAGCACGAAATAGTTACGTTATAAGTGCGGAAAATACGTTTTTACAGTACGGGTAAGAATTTCAAAACGAGTACTGGAGAAAGTTAACAGGACCTTTTACGAACATTTCATTTAATACTGATTACAAACAACAAGGAACATGAGTAATTATTATAAAGAATAAATTATTTTATGTGCGGAGAGTGTTTTAGGAATTCGATTGAAATGTATGGTTTAGTTGTTATAGATAGCTTCCATAGATACGCGAGCAATTTTTCCTATTAATTATTTTGACACTACGGTTATCGCAAGATATTAATGGCAAAATGAATCATGACAAATTACTTATTCCTGGAAATTTTATGCGGAGAATGAAAGAAGCTACGGAACACCTGATATCCAAAAAAATCGTAATCTCGTTACGACAAAGAGTACAAGTTTTTTGGTTAGTGTCAAATAAATTCAAAAGTTCATCTCTCTGGACCAAATATTCTATTGATGAGGAAATGATGATAGTTAACGAAAATAGTCAGTTGGTTATCAGGCGATTAAGTCTAGAACGTTGATACGAGAAGACATGAGCCGATTCAGGCAGAAGCACCTGTTAAGGAATATCTTTTGTTGAAGGTAATATAGTCTAGAAATATTGAAGATTCTGGTACCCAGCTGGTAATTACAAAACTAAACACAAAAACGAACCAAAGAACAGTGTTTACGGTAATAAATGAAACTGAAAAAATTTATTTGAAATTCATATAATATTATATAAAACATATTTAGCATTACTGCCCAAGGATATTCAACATCGGTTTCTTTCAATGCGATATCATCAAGGCAAGTTGATTGCACAAAAAGTGCTGATCCATTCAATTAGAGATGTTTCCCAAAAAAATAGCAACCAGAATAGTGTTTGTTACTCTATTCTGTTCTGCTCTAATATTCAGATTTTCCAGATTTTTTCACACTAGTCCGGCTATTTTTTGGCACATGAAATCCTACAGTTTCGCCTGACTGTCACAGATAGTGTGGATAAGAATATTAACAAAAGCTCTCTCCATATAACCACGAATACATTTTTGTATCAGTCCAGTATTCCGTTCCTGCCAAGCAGTTTTTTTATTGCTAAATACTTGCCCAGCTTATATTTCACAGGACTGGTTTATTCATCAAAAAGTAAAGTTTTAAAATTAATCACGCTGGGAGGGGTTTTCCAAGGCACACACCTATCGAAATTAAAGCACCAATTCCTACCTGTCTCTCTTTGGTTTCTTCAATATTCTCTGAAAAGTGCAAACTCATTTCCAAGCCTATATTGACAATTCCGTTTATTTCCAATAACTCTTTTAGTTGTCGTTTGACACTTTAATCATCGAAGATCATCAATGTTAGGGAACCAAGTAAAACTCGAAGTCGTCTCCACAAAATCTATTTAACCCCAATTGGTATTGGTATTGTCACTTGTGAGTTATCCAAATACACGTGTTGAAAATTTTGGTCGTAACTGGACGATCGCGGACGGGCAGTCATGGTTGCTCAGTGTGCTCTCTGCCTCAGGCATTGCGTCTGCTTAGTGTGTTAACCTGCTAACCCCATTTGAGTAAAATTCATAAGATAAGGAAAAAACTGCAAATAGTAGTTAATACTAAATAGGATAGTGGTTTTACGCATCAATAAGAGTCACTGAAAATCCGTTTACTTAGCTGTTTTTCACAGTCCATGAAGTTTAACTCTCTCTTTTTCATGGTATATATAATAATTATTAAATGATCACAAAGTGGAGTTAGCAGTTTTACACACTCAGCCGACGATTGTCAAATGTCGTGATCGTGCCAAAATGAGTGTTTGGCGGATTGGTCTATCTTCCCAGATAGAGAACCTTATAAAAAATCGTCCAAACTGCATTGAACATCGGTAAAATACCAGGAAAACTTTTTACAAGGACAAAACGGTAAGCAGACTTTGGCAGAAAATTGCGTTCGACTTTTATGAGTTGGAAAAATGGTACATGATTTTTGAAGATTATTATTCTCCATTTTTCGAATTAGCTTGACTGAAGAAGCTATCATTCCTAAATTGAAAGAGCTATTTGCCACGTATGGAATCCCTGAGATTGTGACATCGTTTAACAAAGGGCAGTTTTCTAGAAAATTTTAAGACTTTTCACATAAGTATGCTTTTGTCCACATCATTTCCAGTCTAAAATTTTCTCAAAGTAACGGAGGGGTAGAAAGGGCCGTGCAAACAGCTATAAGCTATCAATTGGAAAGAACAAAGATGACATATCTCTGGCATTGTTGGCTCATAGAATGAGTCCTTAGAGCAAGGTTTCACCTAATGAACTACTTATGAACCTAATTCTGCCAAGTAAATTGGAGGAACAAATGGACCCTCGGTCAGAATATTGGCAGAAAGAATTACAGTTGAAAAACAAGAAAAACAAACGCCATAATGCTAAACATATGGACACTCTTAATGCTGGTGATTCAGTGTGGGCGGTGGACATTAGGAAATATGGTAAAATTGTTGAAATTTGTAAGGAACCGCACTCTTATATTGTTGAAACTGATTTTGGTCAATTCCGTCGTAATCTTTGGCATCTGATTTATGCACCCTATCATTTCCCAAACATCCAGACTGAACAACCACAAATATTTCAAGATAATAATGTGAGCAGTGAGTTATCTTCCACGTCACAAAATCATGAGGGCCTTGAATCTCGCAGTAATCATGAAGTGAGACACTAGAAGTGCAAAATGAAAATTTAGTTTCTAAACCAGAATCAAATATAACGCCTAGATGGCTGAAACGTAATATTAAAAAACCTACTTATTTAGTTGATTATGTTCATTAGTTATAGTTGAAGTTGTGGATGGAAATGATACTTTGATTTTTAAAAGGAAAGATGAACTATTGGGTACTAGTTAGACAACCAGCCTTACACGCATGTATTCTGACCCACAGCATATACAGAGTCCGCCAAAATCTTGCAACCATATATGGGAAACTTTTAAACTAATGGTTTCTCAAAAAATTTCATTTGACATAAAAGTTGGTGCATTCAATTAATTTCATCAATTTCATCAGTGGCGTGCTGTTAAGCGGGAATCGACCGATATTCTAATTTCACTATGAAGTAAAGTGGCATTACTATACAAAATATCGAAAAATTTCAACTGAACTAAACTGAATAACTGAAATTATCTTTCAATGGCAAACAACATTTTCCAATAACATTTTTCGATATGTTTGAATGTTCAGTAAAGGATAACATTTTGTGAGGACCCTTATTCTTTTTCTCCCTGACTTTGTGTGTTTATCCCCTTTTAGAATTGTTCTGTACGCCAAAGGAATATTATTATCAAAAATATTTTACCAAAACTAGATACGTGAGTTAGCTTTTAGAAATTCAGTTTTTGCCAACAAGTCAAACCATTAAAAATTGACAAGGTTTTGAATTTTATAATTGATTTTTCTCAAATTTTTCATTTTATGACCCTCATTTTTTTAGCCTGTGCTCTTCAAATAATTAATCTGTTCATTTATTATTGTTGAAATTGTCATAAACAACAGATGATGTCAGTTGGAAAACAGATGATGAGAATAAACTAGTTGAGTGAAAAAATATTGAAATGTTATACAGAAAATTGTAGGTTTATCTCTTGGAAGAGAACTGATAAAAAGACATATGGAATGGCAACTATAAAAAATGAAGGTGAGTGAACACAATAAACACATTTGATATTTTCAATTCTCGAATTTATCAACTGATATTCAACATATTTTAATTTTTCAAAAGTTTCCTCCATTTCCACATAGGTAATTTTATTTCAACTTAGTTTTTTTAAGCTATATAAAGTTTTATTCCAATTTTCAAATCAATATAGTAAGTAAGTGAGTAAGTAATTTAGTCACAGATATTCACAATGGTAGTATTTGTATTACATACTTTTTACATTTATGTTTACGTAACGAATATTTCGTAAAACCGAAAAATACCTGTCTCTCCATACAAAATGGAAATTAAGGCAAATATCTGACAGAAAACAACTATTCAACCCCAACGGATATTGAATTATATCTGTCGTCTATTTGTGCAACGATCCTCAGGGACACATAATTGCAACAGATCTGTTGCGGATGGCGATATACTTGGCGACGACCATACCTATTGTATAGAATATTTAACGAAAGATTCGGATTGAGTAATCCACCATTTTTCTTAGTTAGTTTATTGGTCTTCCGTCAAGTAGTCTCGCCCCTTTTCGTGATGTTTTTGGCTTCATTTCCAAGTCGACACGCAGTCAGAGTGCATTTCAATTCGGGAACCCAGAGATGGCGCTGCATTCATACTTCAGTATTTGTCTCAGGGATTTCCATTGAGGCTGAAGGGATTTTTCGATTCAATTGGGTCCAACTAACCTTCACTAATGATTGACAAGTACCATGAAACCGGTACGGAGGTGTTCCCAAATACATCACGATCAAGAAAAATGGTAGATTACGAAATCCGAATCTTCCGCAAAATATCCTATATAATAGGTAATGGTTGTCGGCAAGTATTCAATGGAAAACCAACTATTGCCCCATACGACCGTTGAATTATATCTGTCCAATACTTGGCAAAGTTTTCTACAAGAACTACTCTGCAATGCATTTTGAATATCAAAGCTGAAATTATTTCCCGAATAAATTGGGAAAACAACCCCGTACCGGTTTCATAGTCCTTGCCAATCATCAGCGAAGGCTTGTTCGACCCAATTGAATCAGCCTACTTGGAAATCTCTGAGACAAATACTGAAGTATGAATTCAACGCCATCTCTGGGTTCCAGAATTAAAATGGACTCCGACTGCGTGTCGACTTCAATATGAAGCAAAAAACATCACGAAGAGGGGCGACACTAGTTGACGGAAAACCATTAATACAATAGGTATGGTTGTCGGTAAGTATTCAAAATAAAACAATTACTACCCCCTACGACCGTTAAATTATATATCTGTTTAATACTTGGCATAATTTTCTACAAGAACTACTTTACAATGTATTTCAAATATCAAATATATAATTATTTTTCGATTCAATTCAGGGAACACCTCCGTACCGGTTTCATGATCCTTGCCAAATAATCAGTGAAAGCTAGTTCGACTCAATTGAATCGAAAAATCCTTTCAGCCTAATTGAAAATTTAAGAGACAAATACTGAATTATGAATTCAGCGACATCTCTGGATTCCAGAATTGAAATGCTCTCCGACTGCGTGTTGACTTCAATATGAAGCCAAAAACATCACGATGAGGGGCGACACTACTTGACTGAAGACCATTGAACTAGCCAAGAAAAATGGTGGATTACGTATTCCGAATCTTCCGCAAAATATCCTATACAATAGGTATGGTCATCGGCAAGTATACAACAGAAAACAACTACTGCAACCCAGCAGTACGCGCTAATTAGGTACAGTTTCAATAACGTCCGTTGTACCCCTTTTTACCTGCTGTATTAATGTCGTAATTTTCCTTTGCTATTTTAGAATTTCTAAGAATGGAATTCCATATTCGATTGAGGTTCGTAGCTTCTTCTTTTGTGTTGAAATTCTTCGTGTTTTGTGGATCTCTGTTATCTCCCGTACTAGTCGGCTATGGCATTCCTGGTTGGGGAGTTACACGTCATCGAATATAATTCTGTAGTTTCCTTTACTGAGCGCGTGTTTTTCCACTGCTGACTTGTCTGTTTGGCCTTATCTGCAGTTCCTCTGATGCTCCATCAGCCTCGTTCCCATGAATCTTTCTGCTGTTCCGATATACACATTTCTGCAATTACATGGGATGCGATATACCCCCGCTGCTGATAGTGGATCTGTTTTGTCCTTTGCTGACCTAAGACTTTGCTGTATTTCCTAAATGGATTTGAACACTGTTTTTATATTATATTATCTCAACAGTTTTCCAATTTTGTCTGTGACCCTAGTGATATATGGTACATGGGCACGTGCATCTATCTAAGCCTCCTTCCTACTCTGACTCGTCGAAGTCCTTGGTTTCAAGGTCTTGTTGTTTAATCTCGAGGTTGCTTGAAGATGATCCAGTTCAACACGAAGATGCTCATGTTCACATATTCTCCGAGCACATTCCGCTATAGTGTGGAGATAATTCCTCGCTTCTGACTAGGATAGTGGTTTAACAGTACATGAAGCTACCTATCCGTTGCATACGTTTTTGGTATACTTTGTGGGTCAGTCTCGCTCCACATCTTTCAATAAGTACATCTAGGGATGCTATCCTCTGGTCCTATTCAGTTTCCATGATAAACTTGATGTTTTGGTGTTGAGCGTTTAAGTGGTCTAGGAAACGGTTCAGTGTGTCCCTTCCGTTTCTCCAAATTACGAAGTTGTCACCTTATCGTGACGTAGCCATATGATCGGTTTCGAATCAATGCATCGATTGCTTTCTCTTCTAAATGTTCCCTAGAAAAGTTGGCTATCAATGGGTTGAGAAGACTTCTCGTCGCCACGCCATCTAATTGCTCACAGAAGTTTTCATTTCATCGAAAGTAACTTGGAGACATGCTTTAAGTTCGTTCTCTCCACATGAGTCTTGACGAGCAAGGCTGAATGTTTCACAAAGTGATTCGTTGTCGAGTCTGGGGCACTCACTATTGATCTAAGTGATATGTTAGTTTTATGTACCTTCGGAAGGCTATGGAGCCTTAGCAGAACGGCTTCAATTCTGTGAGGAAGATTTTATGAGCTTGTAAGTATTCCTCAACCTTGTGTTGGGTGTTGAGAAATATAGTACTGGCATGGATTGAAACCAACCCCATAGAATTGAACCATTATGTGGCCAATAGAATCATAAAAATACAAAATGCAAGCATTCTTTTTGTATGGCTATATGCAAAATCATAACAGAATCCTGCTGATTGTTTTTCAAGAGGTCCACCACCTCAAGAAATAAAAGATAATCTGCTTTGGTTTCAAGGACCGAGTACACTTAATGATTTTGAATGTAGCCTCGATAATAATGCGAAAATCTAATTCCCAATCCCATTCCTGAGAGAAAAAATGTATACAGCCTTCGCTTTCCAAAAGGTTTTCAACCTAATCTAATCACGTCACAGATTCAATCATCTTAAGAGAGCATTTGCGTCTTTTACATGCTGGTTAACGCCAATTGTGGAGCAGTTAAAATCTGAATTACTGCGTAATAAACTCCAACAGGGAAAGTTGAAGATACCTGAATGTGTTACTTGTGTCAAGAACAAGACAAAATGCCCACAGCAGCTTATGGGTTCGCTACCTGAAAACATAATATGTGAGGCCATGCCATTTCAGAATGTTGGCAGAGGTTTTTGTAGACATTTTTCTACAAAACAGTCCAGAATACGCAAATCACTTGTCATTAAGACGTACATAACCTCATTCGCTCCTTTGTGAGCGGACAACTGGCATTTCTTGGATAAATTATAATTCCTTTCTATAACAGTGAGCATTAATTCAGTCTTATTCCGTTTCGAATCAGACTGAACTAATTCAATCCGTCATATGAAGCACTACCAAAGTTTTCAATTTCGCAAGTAACAATATAACCAGGGTTAAACCGCCAAACGTTCAGTATCGATTTTTTAGGTGAAATTAAGATGTTTTCTTCATATAAGCATATGTCCCAACTAGCTTCGTTTTCGAGATACAGATCAAAGTTTTCATCAAAAATCAGTTTTTTATTCATTACTCAAAAACCTTGTGGTTGATTTTGATAATAATCAGCATGTTTATTTGCAGTGATGGGAGGCTTATTTCAATGTACCTGGAATTAAAAATAAAAATTAAAAAAAAATTACTTTGACACCCTGTATCGTGAGAACGAATCAAGTTTTGCCACATCAACCTTTCTGGTCTAATTACAGCGAAGTATACTACAAATTATTTTCGTCACTGCCACATATGAACGCCTAACAACGTTCGCAGACATTCGCAACTCGGATTTCCTTTTGATCTTTTGAATTTTACCGACAGGCGATGGAAAACGTTCGTTCGCATCGCTGGCCTTTCACCATAAATGTATTCGTTACAAATGACCGTCTACACTTGACGAACGAATGCGAACGTATGCAGATGAATGCGAACGAATGGCAACGTTTCTCAGATGTATCCCCGGCTCAACACATAGATTTAATCGAAATAATTCCCAAACGATTCAATGTTTTACCCACAAACGTTGAAAATATGCTCTTGGATGCGGCAACTTACGGAAAGTTAAAAGAGACAACAATTTTTATCCGCACTGTATATGCATATTTAACAGATTTCCATTTTTGTCAGAGATGACATGCGTTTTCAAAAAATATTGTCCAATAACAAAAAAAGCTTGTTTTCGTTTCAGACGCCAGTGACAACAGAAATTAAAATGACACAAACTTACCTTGGAACTAGGTCGCTATTTCAGATGGAGATATTATTATGTACTCATACGTTTATCAACATTAACAAATACTTGATAAATTCGCGAGCGTTACTATTATTTTCCAACTCAACAGCCAAAATTATCAAACATCGACGATGGACAGCGAACTTGTATCAGCCACGTAGGTAATTTTCTCATTGTCCGTAGCGCAAGCTCGGGTATCGAAATGGTGCGCGTTAATATGGCAACCGAGTGGTAAATATACTACAATTTGTTGTAAGCTGACGTTGGTGACACAGTTTCCAACATTAAAAATGCATTACTTACGAACAGGAATATCCATAAATCCACTATTAAAGTGAAATCAATAAATCTCCCAAGTGAATATTGTAGTATAAGATATCTAGGGGAAGTGCGGGTATTATCGCCCACTTAAGGAAAATTGTCGTTGAAACCAGCAATTTTAAAACTAGGAAGGAACTTTTTTGAGAGTTTTTAGCAGTAACTTTCAACAATTATTACTTGATTTAAAAAAAAATCTATAATACTTTTTTTGTATTTTTTTTTATTGTAGGTAGTGAAAGGGCAACCTCCTTTACCTACAATAATCGCATATATAATATTTGAAGCTCTCAAATCCAGTGCACTCTTTATGTGCCCACTTCTGGCATATTCCACATCGAAACCATGTTTCTGTCTTACCGAACTCGCTACATATAAAGCAAACTTCATCATCATCTTCACTCATAGGGTCTTCGGAGCAGTGGTCATTGCAGAGGTCCTTGTCGTTATAGGAAGAGGCACTGGAGGAACTGTCATTCAACACTTTTCTCTTTACTTTCTGCACTGCCAAAGGAACCTATTTTATCTTCTTTTTCTTCAACTTTCTTTCCTCCTTTTGTTCTAGTTCTGTTTTTTCTGAAGTGGCAGTTAATATTTTTGAAATACCAAGCTTTCTTTCTCGTTTAGTCACATTGTTATTCGCAACTAGGCGAGCTTTTGATTTCTGTTCTTGAATCAAAAGGCTGAGTTTGCTAGAGTTTTCTTGATGTTGCTTTCGAGGTGGAAGGCATTGCGTTAGTGATATTGTCCTCTGCTTCCACAACTGGGAGTTTTGAAAGTGAAGCAGGCAAAAAATCTTCCTCCTTAAAATTATTTGGGTTGTATGGGACAATTCCACTAACTTGAAATCCTTTTTGGGCTTTATCTATTGAAGCAATCTGAATGAAGGCCTCATTGAAAATTTCGGCTACGTTAAATGGGGTTATTTTTTGATGAACAAGATTTCTCATAAGTAGTGAACACTCTTTTGCTTATGCAGATTTAAGTGGTCCGAAAATCGTTAAATAGAGCGGTTGGAGCCGATGTGAGTTATGAGTTGGAAAAGATACCATATTAATATAATTCTCTCAAAAAAATTCATATGCAACTAAGGAGCAATGGCTACCATGGTTATCCAACAATAGCAATATAGGATTGTCTTTGGAGGGCGACGTATATTGTTTAGCCAAGAAAAGAATAATTCTTCATTCATCAAGCCCTTGGTCGAGCATCTGTATAAAGCTCCACAGGACCATGACGTTGAAGCTGTTCTGACATTCTTTCCCTTGGATATATGAACATCGGAGGAATATATGTTCCAGATGCACTGATTGAAAAACACACAGTGATATTACGACCTCTTTTCCAGCTGACAGCTTTTCCAAGTTGTTTAATGCCCTTTGGACCAACAATTTTTGATTGTTTTTGCACTGTGTTGATACTCGTTTCATCCATATTAAAAATTTATTTTTTTTTAATTTTATGGTTTTCTTAAGCTTAAATTACGATGTCGTTTCAGGAAAACTAGCAGCCAATCCTTACCTGCCATTTTTGTATTATTGTTGAAACGGTGCGGAATACTGTTTGTTTGTGCAAATTTGTATACCATTTTGCGTAAGCTCAAAGGTGTCAAACCATAAATCATTTTGGCTAAATATATGCATCGATCGGCCAATTGCATTTCCTGTTCCGCTGAAAATATGGAATGACGACCAAGACGTACTTTGGATGCATTTTGATTCTTGAGACGATCTTTAAGAGTTGAATAAGGAATACCTGTAAAGAAATTTAAATGGGCACTTTGACTTGCTCATCTGTTTTTATATTCACCATATTCTTTTGCACACTGTCTATATCCTTTTCCATTTCTGAATGCAGTTATCGCAGCTCGAAGCTGTTCTTCAGTCCAAGTAGCTCTTCTGAGAGGTCTAACAGAGTTATTGACTCTACTAGGTGACATTTTTAAAAATTAGCATAAATCTTTAAATTTTGCTGTTAATATCGCCCATTACAAAATGATGAGGGTAATATCGCCTGGCAGGGTGATATTACTCGTCTTGGACATTTTGTTTGAAAAAAATCTGTTTTCATTGTTATTGTCTCGAATAATACAGAACCCAATAGCTGATCGAAGGAAGAAATGCGCCATTCTTGAAAAAAAAACTTTAATTTATCTAAACAAACAAAAGACTTACAGTTTATTTTCCACGCCACTAATATTAGATAAAATTACATCCATACAAGTTCACTACCATGCATTGCCATTCGTTCGCATTCGTCTGCATACGTTCTCATTCGTTTGTCAAGTGTAGACGGTCATTTGTAACAAATAAATTTTTGGTGAAAGGCCAGCGATGCGAACGAACGTTTTCCATCGCCTGTCGGTAAAATTCAAAAGATCAAAATGAAATCAGAGTTACGAATGTCTGCGAACGTTGTTAGGCGTTCATATGCGGCAGTGACGAAAATAATTTGTAGTATACTTCGCTGTAATTCGACGAAAAAGGTTGATTTCGTTTGTGAATGAAAAAATATGAGTGAAAATCAGTTAATAGTAGCCTGTGCCTCGTACATCATTAAACATAAAATCATAAAGCGACGAAAAGAAAAAAAGAAGAGAAAGCAGAGACTTGTTTTGATGAGTGATTTATATTTATGAAGAACTAGATATGATGGTATGAATTTACTAGCCGATTTAAATCATACGAATTTAAAAACTTCACCAGAATGTCTCGAGAAGATTTTGGCATCATTCTGCAAAGTATTAAATTGTTAAGCAGAATACATACATATTCGAACTCGTTCGAATTTTTACATACTTACTTCAGAGAAGCTAATAAACAAATACACTTTTTTATTGAAAACTAGTAAATAAACACGTGCACGAGATGTTTACACCGTCAACTAATCTTCACGAACGAGTGGAACGCTAGTGAATGTTTTTGACAAATGCAAATGAGCAGAAACTTCGTTGGTGTGGTCAGTACCTAGCAACTTTGCCGCGAATGACTACGAACGAGCAGCACTGATGGCAATACCAGTGAATGCGAACAAATGGCAACGTTTCTCAGATGTATCCCCGGCTTAGACAACCATATATCTATTAACTACGAATATGGATAATAAAGACAGCCTATGTGATGCCGAAACAACGCTGCTGAATAAATGCGCTTCCGCCAGGAGATTCTATTCAAAGACACGATGTTGAATTTTCATCTCTTTCCAGCGTGCATGGTTCAGCACCAACAATTATCAAAGATATGAGGAGATTTGAGGAGAAGTGTTTCTCAGCATAACGTCGTATTCTGGTAACCGTATCTGTTTACAATGTTTATATTTGCATACTATATTTTTTCCCCATTGGTCACATCAAGCTTTTAACGAATTTATTCCATCCTTTAAGTGCTCACTGTATGTATGAACTTAGATTCGCAACCCCTTTATTTCTGAAATACAGGGTCTTGAAAGGACCCCGCATCGCATCAATGGGAAATTGGCATTCGGTGAATTTGCTTCATTTCTTTATTTGTTATAGACCTCATGATGCTGATCAAATGGCTCCATTGCACTAACGGCCAAAATTCAATAGGTTCGATTATACAGAGTGCTGTATACACGATTATGACGATACTATTTCGAATATATCAACCAAATCAACTACGCATCGTTCAATAGGCCGACTCGGATCCACTATGAAGTGTATCAATTCCTACATGGACTCACGATATACGAGTACGAGGTGAGTCCAAAGTTAGCCAGTTTTGTAGTGATTTCTGAAAAATTAAGCGGTGGAATTTTATTCATTTTCAGATATTTCGTTGGATACCAATATCAATTCCAATTCTTGATGTCAGTATCTCCTGAATCCGACTGACAGATTATATACAAGATGTTTTGTTTCTCATGAAACTCTACACCCGTTCCTATTATTGCTTGAAATTCTGGACAACTCGATGAATAACTGGGTTGTTCACTATGAGTATCTAAATTACAGATACGTTGAATTAAAGGGTGATTCCAAAAATAGTGTCTTTCGCTGATATTTATCAGCGTAGCTTTTTTGAAGATTATATTATAGATGAGTTTCCATAACCATATTGTAGTCGACACAAACCTTTTGAAATATTTTAAACAATTCACTGTAGGATATTTGTATCCGCAATTTAGATAACCATAGTGAACAATCAAGGTATTCATCGAGTTGTCCAGAATTTTAAGCAATATTAGGAACGGGTGCAGAGTTTCATGAGAAATAGAACATCTTGTATACAATATGTCAGTCTAATTCAGAAGATGCTGACATCATGAATTGGAATTGATATTAGTATCCCACCAAATATCTATAAATGAATTAAATTCCATCGCTCAAATTTTCAGAAATCACTACAAAAATTGCTAACTGGACTCACCCCTTATATCGTGAGTCAGTGTAGAAATTGATATATTTTATATTGGATCCGGGTCGGCTTATCGAACAAACGAAGGTAGTTGTTTTGGTTGATATATTCGAAATAGTATCGTCACAATGGCCATTTGAAATTTTGGAAAAGTGAACTTTAGCACCCTGTATAATCGAACCTATTGAATTTAGAACGTTAGACAATTGATCAGCATCATGAGGTCTATAACATATAAAAAAAATCAAGCAAATTCACCGAAAGCCAATTTCCCATTGATGCGGTGCGGAGCCCTTCAAGAAGAAAATCCAATATCTCTGAAACATATAATGCGCGTATGAATTTAGTTTCTTCTAGTGTTAAGGGTTTTCATCCCTGGAAAAAAAGGGGAATCAGAAACGATTTTTTCTCTGATTGATAAAGGGATGTGCGAGTGTATAAGGATAAAAATAAATAAAAAAATATTCTTCATGTATTAAATGAATAAACAGTATATTTCCTTTCAATTTTCAATCGAACGAATATTTTTGCGTAATTTTATTGCATTATTGAAGTCTATCATTCACTTGAGTTCAAGTCGTTTCCCTTTTTTTGAAGCTTTAATTTGTTCGGAAATAATTTTACAAAAATGTGAAGTTTTCGCGAAATGTATTAGCTTGCGTTATTCCATCCAAAATGGCAATTTTTTTATTTTGTCCACGATAACTAATAGAGGTTCTTTTGAACAGTCAATGGGGGTTTCCATTCATTTTCAGAAAAAATATATTTCGTTATAGTGCATTCATAAGTACCTTGTGTTCAGTTTTTGAATTTTTTTTTTTCCTCAATTTATCGAGATAAAAATTATTGAAAACTCCAAAATTAACCACCGAATTCAAACGACCAGAAGAGGCGGGAACGTGACGTACTTACGCGAGAGATTTTGAATGGTTGTACTCGTGATGTTCCTTGCAGATAAAATAAGTGATGTGCCTGACAGCGTTGCCATATCGCAAAAAAAATATGATTTACCAGAATATACTATTTCACTTTCTTAAATCTTTGGTATATCTGTACCTACCTACCTGTCCCTTGTCCGAAGTCTTGAAATATTAGCTTGGTAATTTTGGATCATTTATTTTTAATTCGTGTTCATGGAAAATTGTATTCTCATTTGTACTCCAAGAAGATATTTATGTACCTTCTGTAACGCCTCCAGATTAAAAACCTCAGTTGGATTCAGGGTTCACGGAACACTCTGTGGTTCAGGTAAGCAGATATTACAATGATACAAAATACATACCTGAGTAAGTGAGAAATCCAATTCAAATATTAATAATCCCTTGTCGACTTGAATCTAACTGCGGTGGCTATTATTAGAAATTTGAATGTATGAACCAGTATTTATAGTTTAAGAAACATTAATAATTACTTAAATTTTCAGTGAAAAGTGCAAATACTGGTGCGACTAATTGTCAACTTTACAACTGTGCATACGTCAACCTGTCGGTAGCATAACCTAGACGTTGTAGCTAAGATGTCTAGAAAACCTATAAAATTTTGGTACAAAATGAGGGATATTTGCCTACTTAATTTTGTGAGATCACTATAGAGTTGCAGATCGTTCAATTTGTCATTACACGTAATTACTTTCTAGATTTTACAAAGACTTGGTAACTGCGGCGTTCCTCAGTCACTCTTGGCTTTGCCCGCACAATCCCAAACTTCAGCCAATATACATGAAGACAATGTCGTCACAGCTGAAGAGCGTTTGAATTTATGCATGCTGAAATCACGTATTCAATATTGAATAATAAATCAGTTTTTCAAAATTTAGAGTGAATAAATTAAATAAAATTACGTCAAGTGAAAAAAGTGCATATTTTACGATACTGGAAACCCCCATTGGTGAAAATCACTATTTTCTAATAAATCTGGATTCTAACTTGGAAATTAATTTCTTTTAAATGACACACCCCTCAGGTTGCTCCTCCCACATAGTCGGTGAGGAAAAGAGGAAGCATTATGAAGTCAATGTGAATTTAGGCACAGGGTCAGACCGGGAGAAGTTAAAACTCATTGGTCGAATGGATCTTTGAAATACTATTTTTACCATTACCAGCTTTTATTCATCTTTATCTGTGTGTATGTGTGTTTTTGTGTGCGGGTGTACACTACGTCAAATTTTACAAGGCATCCAGTCCACTCGAAATTTGGCAGGTGTTCATCACTTAGGGGATGATGTATCATAACATTTTTATAGGTAGTATGAAAAACCGAATATTGGACGGGTTTTGTGATTTCTGATTGTGAAGAGCGTTTGGGTTAGGATATCATGATTTTTTGCCAACATTTGCAAAATTAAAGTTGTTCCAGAATTACAGATGAAATTTATGAATTATGGCTTGATTTTATTCTAAATTGGTAAAGCTATAGGAATTTTTGTGGTCGGAGATATTTTAGGAATGATGTAAAACGAAATCTTAAGGTATATTTACATTTATCAGCAAATATAGTCTCCACTTCGTCAGGGCTATTCAGAGAGAATCTCGCATATGAGGCTAATTTTGACAAGAAATACCCTGAGTGATATTTTGGCGACGAACTGATTTCATGCTTATTGAACTCAAGTCACTGGTCTGGCGTCATTGTTTTAATGGAACTAAGTTTCTCGCCAAAATGAATTTTTTCGTGATTCCATGTTGAGAAAGTAAATTAAGTAATCCTAATTCAAAACATAACCTCAATTTCTAAAATAATGGAGAGAAGCGAGCGTATACATTTTTCATTGATGAAATAATGTTTGAAAATGTACTTGATGTACTTCAGCAAGTTTTTGCCTTTACTTATTCTGTCGTTTTTCTGGCACTCTGATATCAATGGTCTCTTCCTAATAACCAGTCCATATTATTGTAATGTCTATGGATATTATTACTTATGAATTTTTTCGTGGGTGCTTGCCTTCTTCAGAAGGTAAACAAACAAAACGATCAAAATTAACCGGATTCCGCCCCCTCCAGCATGCTGCTCAGACAACGATATTTGACGAAGCTTGTCGAACACCACTTAACATCTTCCGAACTACTTTGAACGCTCCTCCAGAGGAGCTTCCATCGCTTTCCACGAACCGCGTTCCAAATATGAAATCATGTGACGTCATGAGTTCGTCGCCAAAGCGGAGTATTCCATCATCCTTTGGAAGTAGTTTGTCGCCAAAATATCACTCTGCTCTGCATTACTTCCTAATTAAATGTTTTTTGGGCGGCGTCTTTGATGTCCCGTTGAAGTGGAAAAGCGGCACTGGATTTTTCAAATGCGGCAAGGTAGACGTAGACAAACGAAACATTGACTTTTACAATGGAAATCGAATAACAGGGGATTGTAATGACTTTTTTTTTGGCGTCATTTATATGAAGAATTAAAATCATTAGAATGTATTGGCTCCAGCCAAGATTTGTATCCACTATAGATAATTATATCATTGTATTGGTAAAATTGCCTTAGTGAGTATCAGAACTTTGTGAAGTGTTGATTGTTCAGGTTGGGATTTGTCTCAGTCGTTATTCTGTTTTTATTATCAAGACTTTATAGTTACTATTTCTGTGCCTAATAGTGTTTAGTGTTATTTTGTTTCGATAAAAAGTGATTTTGTAATCGCGATGCCTAAATCTACAATTCCTGTATCTAGACGTCATAAAAAGCGAACTCGACGATCGTTAGCGGTCGACATACATCGTAGGTATATGACTAAAGTTACTTTGCATGGATATATCTGTTTATTTTTTATAATTAGGAGGAATGGTAATCAGAATCACATTGCAGAGGGGATTCGTCAGCCCGAAGGGATACTGGAAGGGTGAGTGAGATTTTTTTCCAGTCTAAACTGTATCCTCAACGACATGAATGAATTTCAAAACTGATATTTTGCAGAATTCCGGTTTGTCTTGTCGACACACCTGGAATCGATAACACGTAAGTATTTTTTTTTTTTTTGTCAAGCACCTTAATTTTTTTCTCATATAGGTAGATAGAGTTTTCATAAAATTAGTTTAGATTTGATATTATACTTTTACTTCTTACAGAAAAGAATATGTAACTGATGGATCATTAGAAAATGAAGATGGAAATCTTCCACGTGAACGTGAACCTGATAAATCGTATAGGACAATAAGCGATATTATTGAGGGCCGAAGAATTGTGAACTTGGGCCACTCAAAGAGTACGAAAAGGTTCTGAATCATAAATATAAATGCACGATGGGAAGAATGGATTTCATAAAAGAGACTTGAAAAGGAATAATTTCTTATTTGCATTTTCACTGCGACAACTGTGAGAAGCGTTGTCATAACCACTGACTGTACTGGAAAATCTCTTCAGGACGTGAATAGTGCAGTTGTTTGTGGAAGTTTGAGCGTTGGTATTGGACATAGTCAATGCGAAGAATTGTTTTGAGTCATAGAAATTCATTTCATGACCCACAAGAAATTTGTTTCTGAAACTCATCATTTAAAAAAGGTATACTTGTTCAGTATTTTTTGATCTCTGAAACTTCATGATAATTCATAAAAATCCATACATCTATCATGGGGAAATTATTCAAAATGCTGACATTTTTAAATTACTAAATATTCGAACTTCAAAATCGAAATAAATCATACATGTATCAATAGCAACGTATTAGAGTGAAATCAGCCAATTGAATCTGTTTTCAGTATAATGTTCTGAGTGGTTGTGTTGGATCAGATGTCCTCAAATTAACTTATTTCATTGGATTTCTACTTGAGCAAAAAATTTCAAATAGCACTCCTGATAATATCCAGAGAAGCTGTTATTTCACTGTTTTGCTTTTTTAGTTTTGAAATGATATTCTCTTCGATGAAATGAAGAAAGCTGCTGGCGAAGAGGAAAGAAGAATAGCCGTAGAAAAGAGTGATGTTACACTAGAAGGAACTCCATTATATAACAGTTATTGGTAATGGAGGTTGGAGCAAAATAACCTATGGTCACGGCTATAATGCATCTTCTGTTGTTGTAAGTTTTATTCTGAGTGCGTACCTATATTTGTTTACGGATTATTTGAAGACTTGATCATTATGAAAAAACATGAAATTTCTATCGTTTCCAGGAAATACTAATAGGAACGGAAACGAAAAAACCCCTATTTCTGGGCGTAAGGAACAAATTTTGCCCCACTTGCGTGTTCTCTTAATATCAATGGCCCTTCAACCGCCATGGAATAAGATATTATTGTCGACGGATTTTGTAATAGTTTGGTTCAGCATGGGCTAATATACAAATATTTCATAGGTAATATCAAATGTATTGATCATTGTTTGGGTTCTCGCAATATTCGTGATTTCAGGGGATGGGGATTCCAGCGTTCATGCAAAAATTGTCGAGGCAGTGGTAAACATTGAGTGTGCGAATCATATAACACGGTGTGTCAGTGATAAGTTACACAAATTAGCAGTAAATACAACATATCTCCCCAATATGCGAAAATTAATGAATGAGAAGGTGGTATATCTAGACTGAAAAGACTCGTGAAAGGTGTCAGAACGGCCATAAAAAATAATATCAAGAATCCCAACTGTCTTCGAACAGACATTTTGAACGCACCTTATCACATTTTTGGACAACATGACAAATACGGGTGAGTTGACAAATGATGAATTTTTTATTTCAGTGCACTTTGGGTATGTATGGTGGTGGGTGGGTAATGAGTGTTCCGTAACAGAATATATAATTGACTCATTCAGATAATATATCGAATATTTCAGCACATTCTGCAACAAAAAAGGCACATGAGTGAACTTGATGCCAACAATTGAAGAAATATTTTATCTCGAAATCAAAAAAATATTGGAGCCACTGGTCAGCAAATCAAACCAACTGTCATACAATCAGACTACAAATCAAGCAGAAATGTATTAAATACATGAAGTTCCATCGTATTCAATAAAATGTGAATTTGCTAAAATTCCGTTAACTAATATCCACAAGCTATCAACAAAATTTGGAACTTACGTAGTTTGCTAGTTTGCCTCCTAAACAAAAAATCCAAATGAAATGTTTGGCGGTCTCAAGTTATTTTGAAGATATGGGCCTTTTTTGAGTGAAGACTGGCATTTTCTAGCACACATTTCTACCGCAAAAAAACATTAAAAACACACAAAGTTCTTCCTCCTTATCACTAGCAGAATGTTAACACCCCAATTGACCTGTTTCACACTTTTTTTTATTGAACTCGGTACTTTTTAGGAAAAAACTCATTATTCTTTTATGACCCCATAACCAACAAATCTAGGCAAAATGGTTAGTAAATATTATTCAAGTCAAGTTGGTAACTGGAAAAAAAGTAAGTGAATAATTTCCTATTCATGTTGGAATCAAATGGCTCGGAAAGTTGGCTGTGCAAATGTGCAAAGTTCAAAGTTACCAACCCGACATGAATAAATTCACTTGAAATTTTACATAAATTTATTGTTTTGATGTTTTTAAAAGAATGTTGAATTTTTGGATGAACAATGCCATTTTTTATAAAAAAATTGTATAAAACGAGTGAATTAGGGTGTAAACATTGCAATTTAATGAAGGGATAATTTTGAGTGTTTTTCCGTGGTAGAAATGTGTCCTAAAAATGCCAATATCTCCGAAGTTACTTGAGACCACCAAACATTTTGTTGATAGCTTGTGGCTATCAATTAACGGAATTTTACTGTAATTTATTTTTAGAAATATGTCTTTGGTTGCCAAATTCTCTGGGGGTTAGAGGGTCACTAATACAAAATTTTTCGTTTTCTACCAGAGCTCACGGGGCTGCATTATCCCATTTAGCAGGGCCAAGTTGGCATACCAAAATTTGGAAAACGGCAATGAAAAAGAATCCTGGAATTATTAAGCAAAGAGTATTTTTGAAGCGAGAGAAAAAGTTATTGGCACAGAGAAAAAATACTTCTAAAAGAAAGAAGCACACAATGGGAACTTCTGACCCCGATCTATATTATAGATCAGAGGCAGCTCAACCGGATATTCCCGAAGAAGAGCTGAACATTAAAAGGGAGGGGTCAGCACAAAAACAGGTTCTGGCACGAACTGAGATTGAATTATCTGACTGCTTCTACATTTGGATCGGTCATCAAAAGAAAGGCGAACACACCCAGTCACAATTTAGTAAAGAGGTTACTTCATAACAAAAAAAAAACTAAATACTGCTGCGGTTGTATTTGGAAATGAAAATGAGAAGGTACCATTTCTTGCTGCTTCTCCCGATGAATTAGTAGGAGAAGATGGACTTCTTGAAGTGAAATGTTTATATTCCATCAGCGGAATATTGAAAAAAATAATTCTACTAGATGTTTTAAGATTGTTGATGATGAACTAATATTAAATAATAATAATAATACTCTCCCATAAATACTCGTTGAGTGTAACCAAAGGCATAGCCAGTGCGGGTAGAGGACGGCTATTATTATTATTGAAGTGAATTTGTCAAGCTGTGTGCACGCTTCAATATACTTGAAGGAAAAAAAATTGTATTTCGTGCAAAATATTTTTATTTTAAGAATTATAGCAAAGCGCTTTCGACTGTTAAGTCATCATCAAAGCGTACCTGCAAGTAAGTAATGATCGAAATTAAATTTGATAAAATGAAAATTTTTGAAATTTGAAAGTTATGAAAAGTGAGGTTACTTACTCGTCAGGTGTACAAGAAGCCATATAAAAACATCATGTCCATGGACCAAATTAAAATGTTACAAAATATAAAACATATTTAAAATTGAACAATTTTCATCCTGTTCAAGGATTATTGAAGATAAAGATATGGGATACTACATCATATCTGTCTGAATGTTGAAGCGGAAGTGGAAATGAGATTTAAATTGACAAAGTGTGCCAATGACACTATTGACAAGTGACAGTGACCACTGACATATGTGACATAGAGTCACAGAACACAAATAGAAAATGAACTAATCCATCATGAGTTCAAAAAGTAACGTAGATCTGAAAAGGATCAGTCTAATGGGAACCTTTCGTTTTCTAGAAATACACTACCAGAGAAAACTCTATCAAGATTTTCTGTGTGTTCTCTACCTTCTGAGCTACCAGAATTTAGCTCAAGGTCATGGGAGAAGTCTACTGAGAACTTTCTCATTCCCAGAAGAGGCAATTTGGGTGACTCGAAGAGGAGAGCATCTAGTAGAAAAGAATAAATTGTCACATTTAGTAATGAGTGAGAAATAATCAGAAAGAAAGTAGGGAGGGGGGTTCTCTATGGCTCTGTCCATCCTCAACCAAGTATTGCTGAGACACTGAGGAGAAGTCTAATGAGAACTTCACTCAATATACCTGCATAGTGGGAAGACAAACTGAACCTAAAAGGTGACCCAAGTTAAGTGAATTAGCTCCAATGTTTGAGCACCCAGAATTGGGCTTAAGGACATGTGAAAAGTCTAATGGGAACTATCTCAGTCCAACATTAGGCAAATTGGGTAGCACAAATGTGAAGAAATGAAGAAACCTTCAAGCAGTTGATCAATATAAGGCCTCTATGCAGTTCTATCCATCCCCAACAAGGAAAGCTGACGGAAGGAGAGAAAGTCTAATGAGAACTCATCACATTATACCCGCTGATCAAAGTTAGAAGTTGTACACAACTACATAGTTACCAATAAAAAAAACAAAAGGTGAAAATTAACTTCGTGTTCTCAGAATTGAAAAGGCCGGAGAGAATGGATAAACTGCTAAGTGGGTTCAAGTAATATCATCATAGAGAAAGAATTAATGAAATATTGAAAAATTGAAAGATGTTTGAACTGAAAAGAATTAATTTGAAAAAGTTTAAAGACATTATTATTTCAAACGCCTATGAAGGGGTACATAAGCTCTGTTTAAATTGACTTGAGTATTTAATTGTTTAGTTATCTTAAACAAGATAGACTACATTAATAAAGTTGAAAATTTTCTTTTAGAGAACAACTTCAAAGTCCTATCGTCTAATCCATTCAACAATTTTATCAGAAAGTTTAAAACTCAATTAAATATTCAAAAAAGTTTTTTATCGAACAATCTGCACCTTTTTCTTTAATTAATAGCAACCCAGTCATTCCTCGTTTGCATGGACTTCCAAAGATCCACAAGGTTGGTATACCAATAAGGCCAGTAGTGAGTTTCACCAACACACCAGTTTCAATGTTAGCTTCCCTCATCTATAAACTCAAGATTTAACCAAATTCACACCTACATTTTTGGTAATTAATTCTCTAGATTTGATTAATAAATTGACCAATTTAAATTTACCTCATGATAGCTTGATGATTTCTTTTGATGTAAGCATCCTTTTCACCTCAGTTCCAAAAATGGAAACTTTACCTCTGATTAGTGAGGCCTTAAGCCTTGCTCAAGTTGAGGCTGATTCTATTACTTTCATAGTGACCCTTTTAAACTTTTTCCTTTCACAAGATATCTTTGTATTTAATGATAAATATTACCAACAGCCTGATGGACTTGCCATGGGTAGTTGCTTATCGCCCTTCTTAGCAGACATTTTCATGAATTATTTGGAAAATAAATTTATTATTACTGATGTCAACTCCGAAATTTTACACTGGTTCAGATATGTTGACGATTGCTTGGTGTTTCTGAATGGTAACATTGACACTGCCCAAAATCTTCTTTTTAAAATAAATCAAGTACACCCCAACATTAAATTTACAGTTGAATTAGAATCTGATAATAAACTTAACTTTCTTGATCTTACTATTCTTAAAAACAATAATACCCTAAATTTCAGTGTTTACAGAAAACCTGCAGAAACAGACCATGTGATATCTAGTTTCTCCAATCACCCCCACCAGCATAAAATGGCTGCATTCAATTGTTACATTCACAGACTCTTGAATATACCTCTTTCTACAGTTGATTACAAAAATGAATTGAATATCATCAAACAAAAAGCTTGCAATAACAATTATAACCCAAATATCATTAACTCTTCAAAAAAAAAATTAAGAATAAGAAGGAACATAATTTAACTTATCCTAAAGTAGATTCTGTTGACAAATTTTTTTCACCCCCTTTTTAAAACGATAATATTTCTAACGAAATAGCTGGTTGCATCAAAGGTCACATTGAAAACATTAAAATTTATTTCAAAACTAATTACAATTTAAGTAGATTTTTAGTCAATACAAAAGACAAAATTGATGAACTTTCAAGAAGTGGTATTGAATTAAATTGTGAAGAATGTGATGCAGCTTATATTAGCAGAACATGCAGACCTTTGAAAGTTCGTATACAAGAACATCAAAACCCAAACAAAGTATCTGCGTTTGGTGAACATTTGAGGTTCAACAACCATAATTTTAGCCCAAACAGATACTCTCAAATTTTACAGGAGGTTAGGTCCAAAAATAATAATAGATTAGATTTCCTTGAAGATTCACATTAAGTAAAGAAATACTCAACAATGACCTTTGTCAATTTAAACAGAGCTTATGTACCCCTTCATAGGCGTTTGAAATAATAATGTCTTTAAACTTTTTCAAATTAATTCTTTTCAGTTCAAACATTTTTCAATATTTCATTAATTCTTTCTCTATGATGATATTACTTGAACCCATTTAGCAGTTTATCCATTCTCTCCGGCCTTTTCAATTCTGAGAACACGAAGTTAATTTTCACCTTTTGGTTTTTTATTGGTAACTATGTAGTTGTGTACAACTTCTAACTTTGATCAGCGGGTATAATGTGATGAGTTCTCTTTAAACTTTTTCTCATTCCCTCAGCTTTCCTTGTTGAGTTTGGATAGAACTGCATAGAGGCCTTATATTGATCAACTGCTTGAAGGTTTCTTCATTTCTTCACGTTTGTGCCATCCAAATTGCCTAATCTTGGACTAAGATAGTTCTCATTAGACTTTTCACATGTCCTTAACCCCAATTCTGGGTGCTGAAACATTGGAGCTAATTCACTTAACTTGAGTCACCTCTTAGGTTCAGTTTGTCTTTCCACTATGCAGGTATATTAGTTCTCATTAGACTTCTCCTCAGTGTCTCAGCAATACTTGGTTGAGGATGGACAGAGCCATAGAGAACCCCCCTTCCTACTTTCTTTCTGATTATTTCTCACTCATTATTAAATTTGATAATTTATTCTTTTCTACTAGGTGCTCTCCTCTTCGAGTCACCCAAATTGCCTCTTCTGGGAATGAGAAAGTTCTCATTAGACTTCTCCCATGACCTTGAGCTCAATTCTGGTAGCTCAGAAGGTAGAGAACACACAGAAAATCTTGATAGGGTTTTCTCTGGTAGTGTATTTCTGGAAAACGAAAGGTTCCCATTAGACTGATCATTTTCAGAACTACGTTACTTTTTGAACTCATGTCTGGATTAGTTCATTTTCTATTTGTGTTCTTTGACTCTATGTCACTTATGTCAGTGGTCACTGTCACTTGTCAATAGTGTCATTGGCACACTTTGTCAATTTAAATTTCATTTCCACTCCCGCTTCAACATTCAGACAGATATGATGTAGTATCCCATATCTTTATCTTTAATAATTCTGGAACAGTATGAAAATTGTTTTATATTTTGTAACATTTTAATTTGGTCCATGGACATGATGTTTTTATATGGCTTCTTGTACACCTGACGAGTAAGTAACCTTACTTTTCATAACTTTCAAATTTCAAAAATTTTCATTTCATCAAATTTAATTTCAATCTTTACTCACTTGCAGGTACGCATTGATGATGACTTAACAGTTGAAATCGCTTTGCTATAATTTTTAAAATAAAAATATTTTGAACGAAATACAAATTTTCTTCCTTCAAATATTATTATTATTTGCCGTGGCGCTCCGGGGCGACTTACTGATGTTTTAGGTGATGTATTCAATTTTCAGCTGCAGGAAAACCCGGAAAACTTACAGCACCACCTTGGGTGATCGGTGTGCACTTCAAGCTAGCACTAGACGAGATTGGCATCTAGACAACTCACAATACACTTGCTTTTCAATAAGGCATGCGGCCGCCTATCGATCCGATATAAAGTAGTTGAGAAAAATTCTCGTACTGTAACGGAAATACCGTTATATTTATATTTTAATTCCAAATCCATACTAGAAGCGACACCTAATAACGAACATGTATACTTGTCTAAAGAGTAGACAACAGAATTCTCTCACTAGCTAAGACGTCCAGTAACAGCTGATAGCAAATAGCTGAACTTGTCTAAGGGTAAATTTCATTGTAGACAGACCCATCTGGGTTGATAACGTTGGGTTCATATAGATGTCACTGACATGATGTCGGAAATTCAGTTCGAGAATTGAAGAAGTGGGATGAGTCTCTTCTTAGTTTGGCGGTCGAGGTGTTGACGTCTCGCTTGATGGTGTGCATCAGGTGACGGTAATAAATTTAAATCCACATCGATTGATGTCATTATAAATATTTTTGAATGAAGCTCAAGTGAATAATACTGGAAATTAGATTGTCAATCAACTCCAATCCGGAAGGAAGTTCCAATTGCAACGAAATTCATGATCTAATAACCTGTTGATCAACCATCGATGATGGCCTTCTAGTTGGATCCAGTGTTGCGATGATAAGTAGTTATTAATCACCTAGGCCAAATCCTGAGGTGTGATCACGTGGAAAAGAATTACTAACAAACTTGTAAGTGTCAGATAAATTATTTATTTGTCGATGCATGTTGCATACCAGAAAGTGACACCATTTTGTCAAGCTGACAATCCTATCTTTGTTTACCGTCAAGTTTCAAGTTAAACATTTTCAAGTTTAACATACTGTAACGATTTCGAGACCAGCCCCGAGACCGTCTTGATCTAATAAATTATGCACCCTCGTTCAACTACAACAGCATATCTGCTGGCCTATCGCCGAGAACAAGCTGGAATAAAATCGATCACTTCGATACTGTTCGAAGAGCCATCTAGATGAAATGTTCTATACTCCAGAATAATCGAGAGAGCCGTTGATGGAATCTGCTTGCGACTATATATCCGCTGGGGAAAAGTCAGAATTCCGAGTTAGTTACAGTTACAGAGTTCGCAGATAGAGACTGACACAGTAGAAATAAATTTGAATCTAGTGAAGTCTATATTTAGTGTAATAATTATTTTAAATAAATTAGGAAAATTATTTAGTGCAGTTTTACTCCATTTGGTGTCAGAAGTGGTATGTTTAAAATAAATAAGTGTTAAAGTGTTCGCCGTTTAAAAACGTTTATCGCGCCTAATAGACAGTTAGTGACCCGTTGAACATTTGAGTGCAAAGTGGACAATTTTGCGCGTTGCGGGACAATAAACTGAAAACTGTATGTGAAATAAATAATAGACTGATATCTCGGTAAAGACAATAAGAGACAAAATGTTTCCGAGAAGAGTTCACCTAGTTATAATAATAATAATAATAATATTTATTTGCAGAATGAGCAGAAAATATCAAAAATAAACAATAGCGAACATTTCAAAACATATAAATCATACTGCAAAACAGGAATGACAGGCAGTAAAACTGATTTGAGTGCCATTCCTGGTGACTAGCATAAAAAATACATATATGTTGGCATGTGAATAAACGAAATAAAGATAGCGCTATTACTCATGTTTCAATTCAATTATTTGCTCGAAGCAACATATGTCGGGATCTATTCCTGAATTCAGTTGTTGACAGTGTTTTGAAATCTGTAGGAACCTGTTTGTAAAGCTGGTAGACTGTGTAAGTAAAGGACCTTTCAAAGATGGATGTTCGATGGAATGGTGGAGATATGGTTCCCCTAAATAGAGTGTTTACATTATGGACATCACTTCGGAAAGTTATTTTATCATAAAGATATGGGGGTGTTTTGTGTAACAATATTTTGTGACATAAGGTTACTGTATGCAGTTCTCTTCTTGCAGACATATTGAGCCATTTTGTTTCTTTCAACTTGTATGTTATATTTTGATATTTCCTTATCCCATGAATGTACCGAAGATACGATTTCTGAACTCGATTAATATCGTTATTGGTTAGGCAAGGGCCATATACTGCATCACAATAGCTGAAATGCGATAATACCAAAGAATCGGTGAGAACAGTTTTAGTGGATTTTTCTAAGACTTGACGATTAGGAAATAACATTTTTAGGTTAGCAAATGATCGTTTCACGCATTTATTTACATGAGATTCAAATCGCAGATCTGTATCCAACTCTAATTCCAAATTTCTAACTTTGACACATGATATATCATTACCACCAATTTTAATTTCAATTTCTAATTCAATTTGAGTTTTATTTTTACCAAAAATTAAAACCTGAGTCTTAGAGGGATTTATAGAAAGTTGATGTTTCTTAGATAATGAAACAAGCTTAGATAATTCCGAATTGATTACCTGTTTTGTTAAATTTATTTCAGTATGGGATATGGTGAACCTAATCTGAGTATCATCAGCGTATATGTATGATTTACATCCAACAAGGCAACTAGTAATATTACAAGTATATAATAAAAAGAGTATAGGTCCTAATAAAGAGCCTTTTGGCACACCACAGTAAATGTTTTTTATATCTGACTTACCTTTGCTAGTTTCAACGAATTGTGCACGATTAGTAAGGTAGCTTTTGAGTAAATTGATTGCACTACATGAGAAACCGATATAGTGGAGTATTGCAAACAACAAACAGTGATTTATAGTATCAAATGCTTTTGAATAGTCCAATAGAATAAGTGCTACAGCGTATCCTTCATCTATATCTCTAAAAATATCATCTGTTACATCTAACAAAATGGTAAAATATTGTATGCCTGAATATGTGAATTAATTTCAAATTTCATGATTCTTTCCAACACCTTAGATAACACTGGTAAGATAAATATAGGTCTCAGATCATTGATGATCAGAATATTTGATTTTTTGGGGAGTGGAATAACTTTTGACACTTTCCATTTTTCTGGAAAAATGCTTTGTCTCAAGCATGTATTAAAAATATGAGTGATAATATACAAAATTTGCGGACAGTAAAGAAGTAGCATTTCAATCTGTAGACCGTCAACACCAGTTGCTCTTGACTTTATATCGACTGAATAGTCCCCGCCACCCCAAAAACAAAAAGACCTCGTGACGAAGAAGAATCTCCGAATAAGAATGCTGCTAAAATTAACAAGGGAAAAGCTTATTCTTCAAAAAACTATTACTAAAATTTTGGAATTGTCATGGATATAAGAATGTGTTTAATTTGGATGGGAATGACTTTGATATTTTGTGCCTGACTGAAACCTGGCTTACCCATGATATTTCGATTGTTCCTGATAACTTATCAGATTTCGATTATATAACATCCAATGCTACAAAAGAAAAATCATTAGGTAGGCCTAGTGGTGGTATGTGCATTTTTTATAGAAAACTTTTTGGAGTGAATGTACTATATAAATCGTCATACATGCTTATTTGCTTGTTCAGTACGAGTGATCATAAATTTATTGTTTGTGTATTTCAAACCATCTTTAGAAATAGGACCTACTCTTGATTGCTTCCAAATTCTTTTAGCCGACCTTTTAGAAAAATATTCTGATACGCTAATAGTTATTGCGGGTGACTTTAACAGCAGGATTGCGTCTCACGGTACTGTCCCTCATGAAATTATTGAAGGTTCAAACATTTTTGAAGATCGTATAAGCTCAGACATAACAATAAATAGTAGAGGTAGGCAGATCATTGATTTCATGGATAATAATTCTTTTTGTGTATTGAATGGTAGAACACCGTTAGATACACCGGGTCAATTTACATATATCAGCAAAATGGGAAAGAGTGTGGTTGATTTGGCATGGGTAAACAATATGTTCATTTCGGACGTGAATAATTTTTATGTTGATGAAGATGACTTTTTGTCTGATCATTTCCCAATAAACATAATTTTGAACTTTAGTACCCTTCTTGAACATATGGACTCTGATCTTTCAAATAATGTTGAACCGTGCATGATGTTGAACTGGAAAAATGAGTTTTATTTAAATTATAAATTAGGAATGAATCGGTCGAACCGAGCCTATTTCATTGCTGATCCTGATGAGTCCTTCGTTAATCTAATTACAGCGATACGTGAGGTTTCCGCTGATTTAGGCCTTGTTTATGATAAAAAACGTTTTAAAAACTGGAGAATAAATAAAAATAAGCCGTGGTTTGATATTGACTGTATCACTGCGAAAAAAACAATGCAAATAGCTTTGAAACAATGTAAGAGACATAATTTTCCAGACAATCTGAAATGCGAGTATAAGAAAATAATAAAAATAAAGAAAACAGAATATGAGTCTGGAATTATTACGAAGCTTACAAACGTGAGAAATCAAACCGAATTCTGGTTATCTATCAAGCAGTTCCGAAATAGTTCACTTTCTAAATCTTTGCCGGTCGAAGTATGGGAAAACTTTTACGAAAATATCTACCCTCCCAGAATGGTATCCCCACTTTGTCTTCAAGATGCTTGCCACCCTTATTTAGACACACCTTTCTCTACTGATGAAATTTATACAGTTCTCAACAAATGTAAAATTAATAAATCCCCAGGATCTGATGGAATACCTTTCTCGAGTTTTATCGGAATTTACCAAGTAATTGGGTACTTTACTTAACAACCTCATTTAACAGAATTTTTGATTCATCTGCAATGCCTAGAAGCTGGTACAATATCATAATAACTATGTTGCACAAAGGTGGTCCACTAAACAATCCTGAAAATTACAGAGGTTTATCCTTAGTAAATTGCTGTCTTAAAATATTCACAACCCTTATACTTAACAGACTTACGATGTGGGTCGAGGATTGCAAAGCATTGCCAGAGGGTCAGTCCGGTTTTCGCCCAGGTAGAGGATGTATAGACAATGTTTATACGCTGAGCTCCGTAATAAATTTTCATATTAGACATAAAAAACGGAAGCTATTTGCTATTTTCGTTGATCTCAGACGAGCTTTTGATTCTGTTAACCATAACTTACTCTGGGATAAATTAATCAAGATGGGGATATCAGCTAAAATCCTTCGGATAGTACAAATACTGTACTCTAATGCAACTATTCAAATAAAAGGTTCTGATGGCCTCTCTAGATTATTTGAATTAACAACTGGTGTTCTTCAAGGTGAACCACTGAGCCCTCTTCTATTTGCACTATTTATAGCTGACATAGAAACATTCTTCTATGATAGCCAGGCTCAGGGTGTGAACATTGATGCTAGAAATGACGTGTTGGCTCTTTTATATGCAGATGATCTGGTGATTCTTGCCCACTCAGAAATTGATGTCGTGAAAAAATTAAAGATTCTAGAAAAATATATTACATATAATGAGCTGACCGTTAATTTACAAAAAACTAAAATTATGCAATTTTCTCGAGGTGGATATCGTAAACCAAACTATGATTTTCAATTTAACGGACAACCACTAGAGGTAACTGACAAATATGTTTATCTGGGAGTAACTTTCACCTCTTCAGGATTATTCCGTAAAATGTCATCAATAGCTAGCATTAAGGGAAAACAGGCTATTGGATCAGTAATCCCTATTTTGTCTAAAGCTAAAATTGACACCTGGTACCCACGAGTAAAATTATTTGAATCATTAGCTATGAGTGTTATGTTCAACTCCGTTACGGCATGGGGCATTAGATATTTGGAAGTAATAGAAAGAGTACATCTCAGTTTCTTGAAAAGAATTCTTTTAGTGCCTATTAATACACCTGACGCAATAGTACGTTTGGAAACGGGGCGAGTTAAACTTGCATATAATATTTTTAAAATTACCTTAAACTGGCTCTACAAGATTCTTACCATGGAGAGTGATCGTTATCCAAGACTTTGTTTTCAACAACAAATACGATTAATGAATACGACTGATGCAAAATATAATTGGGCACTTCAAGTCAAGCAATTTTTTATTGATAGCGGTTCTCTGGAAATTTGGAACAATATGAGTGGTCACACTTTGATTACAAATAGGAGAAATGTAGTAAATAATTATTACAGTTATCTGTTCAACAAAGATGTCTCTATGGCATCTCGTTACCCTTTCATGTATATGTACAATACTCTGAGTATCTCAAAGGAACCAAGCTCGTATCTGCTGTTAAAGTTACCTATACAAATTACCCGCACTCATGCACAGTTACGCATGGCCAATCATTTTAAAATTAAGTTCACATTGAATGGAATTATGTATTCGATCGATCCAGATGTAATATGCACTGTTTGCAATAGTAATAAAGCTGAAACTTTATTTCATATCATGTTCGAATGCCCGATTTACACTGTTATGAAACGAGATAAACAATGCCTTCAGAATTTGGAAGAACTTATCCATGCTTTAGAGAATATAACTATTTCTGTAGCCAAAGAAATATCAGAATATATCTGGAACATTATCAGGTTACGTTCATTTATATTGAGTGAATGATGTTTATTTTATTATCAATCCACTGGTAGCAGACTGTTACTTTGTGCACTTATCTATATATGTATATAAATGTATTTTTTGTATTCTCACACACATACTTCTTGCTGTAAACCCGTTTTTAGAAGCAATAAAAAATTATTATTATTATTATTATTATTATTATTATTATATCTACTGAATTTTTGTAGACAACATTGCTATCAATAGGAGAAAATGTAAATTGTGATTCAAAGTTCGCTTTGGAATTATTGTTATAAAATGAGAGCAAATCATCATCGACCAGAATGTAAAAGAAAGTTGTCGTTGATTTCATTCGGTATATTCATTTTTCAGGAGGTAAGCTTTTAGAATTAGTCGCTTAATTTTTTATATTGAGTTGTTTTATGTTTTTCTACATTAATTTACAATTTTTTCCATATCTCTCTACACAATATTTGAAATATGCCTTTTTTTTGTTTTTTTATAGAAGAATTGGTAAAGTTTTTAACGTCCTTGTAATATTGCCAGTGATTTTCGTTTTTAGTTCTCTCATATTTTTTGAAAGCTTTATCCCGTAATGACATTATAAGCTTTATATTATCAGTAAGCCATGGTGGTCTTGGTTTTCTCATTTTCCTGACAGTAACTGGCGCTAATGAATCAAATATATTCAGAAGTATTTGATTGAAACATAACTTTATCGTTAGCATCATCCAGTCCATATACATCTTCGAAAGGTGCAGTTAATAGAAAATATTTTAGCAAATCCTTGTCAATATTTTTCAAATTTCTTGAAGCAAATGTTTTATTAAAACTAGTTTTTATGTTAACATCCAAAGTGGAAAACACGAGTTGATGATCAGAAATATTAAAAACATCCTTACATCCATAGTCCAAAGGAGTGATTTCATTTGAAATAATAATTACATCCAGCAGAGTGGAAGTAGTACTTGTTATTCGTGTTGGTTGAGTTATAATTTGCTTTAAATTGAAAATATCAATGCAGTTATTGAATGCTTCGGTACTTTTATTCTCAAAGTCGAGGAGATTAACATTCATGTCTCCTCCACAAATAATTTTGTTACAGAGTGGAACTACTTCTGATAAATTATCTTCAAAGTTAAGAGTACTGAAAATGTATTTGATAGTACCAATACTAAAGCTTACCCACAGCTGATCCACAGCTTCGCATATTCCTAGAGGTAGGAATATGCGTAAGTTTCATAATTCAAATTGGATTTGATATATATACCAACACCACCTCCTCTCGAACCTCTATCTTTTCTAATGAAATCATAGCCATCATCTTGTAATAAATGATCAGGGGTTTCTTCAGTCAGCCAGGTTTCACAGATTCCCAACACATCATAGTTTTCATGAATGATAAATGTCCTAAAATCAGCAAAATTTGAAAGCAGAGATCTTACACTAAAAAATCCAAATGACAATTTCTTCATGAGTAATAGCCTGAAATATTTCCTTTTTAAAATTTGAAACTATCCAGTCAATCAAAAACAAAATTAATTATAATTAATGATAGCAATAAAACAGTTCCCAGTACCATTGACTATCAAATATATGCGAATAAGAAAATATCAATAATAATTGACAGAACATAAAAAAGTATTAACCCAAAATTACCTTAACCTATCTTCATAAGAGTCATAAAAAAAAGAGTAGCATATGAACACAAATACGTCCATGACAAAAACTGACGAGTTAGTAAAGGAAATATAAAATAAAAGAAAAAAAAATTCAACAGTTATTTATCGACTCATTTCCATTGTTGCCACGCTAGAAAAGTTTAAGTAGACATTAACTTTTATTCACAACGTTTCTCAATATCTGTTATAGAAAAATATGAATAATAAAATTAAAAAAAAATATTATTAGTATTACTCGTATACATGGAGAAGGAAAGAAAAACATATATAGTGAAACCAAAAACATTTTGCGTAACTACATTATTTTCCAACCAAGTTTTTGCAATTCACAACAGTTTTTTTGCCATTTATTATAGCAAAAATTCTTCCACTTTGACTCCATACATTATTCTTGCCATACTTTTCGGATGATAACTTCAATGTTTCCACAGCAGATTTTGTTAAATCCTCTTTCATAAAGTAATTCGAGTTTTTCAGCAATTTCTTCTTGTTAGAGATCAGATTTTTAGTTTTAATCGAAAGAAACTGCACTAGGATTGGATGAGGTTTGCCTTCTTGAACCTTGCCGATTCGGTAACACTGTTCAAGATCGGACAGAGAAACAATAAGCTCCAATTTGTCTTGGAAACATTTTATATTTTTATTCTCACATAGTTCAGGCGTTTCATTGGCGGCTTGTTCTTCTCCATATACTATCAGGTTTTTAATCTTGCTCATCCGTTCCCAGTGTTCCACTTTTGTTTCCAAGTTTTGAAGTTTCGATTTGTTCTCGTTAACTTGTTCAACGACAGTTTTCAAGGAATTTTCAAATTGTTTGAGCCTATCTACCAGATGTTTCCCAATCATACCTGCTTGCAAATTTTGGATAACAACTCCTCTGATAAACCAGGTTCTGATATGCTTTGGGATTGTTGTCTTAAAGTTAGTGAATTGAAGCAAGAGTTAGAAGAGCGGGAGTTAGAAACAACTGGAAAGAAGGCCGTACTCCAGAAAAGACTTGCAGATGGACTCATTGAATAAGGAGAAGATCCCGAAACGTTTTTATTCGAAGTCTTAGGAATCGACTTGAGTTCAATTATGAATAAACTCGAAGAAACTACTAAGTCTCTGAAAGACGAACTCCAACAAACTTCGATAAACTTGGAAGATAAATTTCTGGAACATTCGAATTGTTTGAAGGAGGAACTTCAACAAAATTCCGTGAGTTTGAAGGAGGAACTTCAACAAAATTCGGTGAGTCTGGAAAATAAATTTCCTCAAAATTCAAAGAGTCTGGAGGAAAAGCTTCTAGAATATTCGAAAAGTCTAGAAGTGAAACTTCAAGAAAAGCTTCAAGAAAATTCGGAAAATCTAGAAGTGAAGCTTCTAGAAAACTCTGAAGGCCTAAAAAGAGAACTTTGTGGTGTGGCAAATCGACTTGAAGGAAGAATAGGAGCCCTTGAGACAGAGGTGGATAAAATCAAAGATGACATCGAGGACGAGATGAAAAAAATTAAGGAAACGCTCCACGATGAAATAAAAGATAGAATCGAGACAGACATTGCACGCTTGGTTCGCCTTGCATATCCAGCTACACCGGAAAATGTAATGGAACGACTAGCAGTTCAGGCATTTTTGGATGGGCTTCGTGACCAAGAAACGAGGCAGGCATTGACACTAGCTCGCCCCGCACATCTCGTGGATGCATTGGCACGCGCTTTGGAATTCGAAGCAGCAAAGTAATCCTGCAAAAGCCAGAGTAGAGTAGGGATGATCGAGGAAGACCGACAGAAGCCTACTAATATGGAAGCTGTGATGTGAAAAGTGCTGAAGGAAGTTGTACCTGAGAGAAGACTGATACGATGCCGAAATTGTAGAGAACTTGGGCACGTGCATAGCAAATGTCCAACATTGAAAAAATCGACATTAACGATGAAGGTCAAGAAGGAGCAATCGTCAACCCGTATCCAACAAGCCCCAGTTAACAATGCATATGTCGCTGTACTTCAAAGACAAGACAAAGGGGTCTTCGTAGACGGTCTCATTAACAACGAGCCTCGCACCATGCTCCTTGATACGGGTGCGACTAGGACAATCCTTGGACCTACTTTTGCCAAAACACCGGCAAGAATCGAATCGTCGAATTGGAAGCTACGCACAGCAACAGGAAAGCCGGCAACTGTGTATGGTGAACATCCAATTGAACTGACTTTGGGCAGCACTACAGTGAAACACCGGGCTCTAGTAGCGGATATCGAGGACGAGGTAATAATTGGAATGGACATCATGAATTCTAGAGGATTCGAGCTGAATTTTAAAGATGGCGTCCTTCGTGTGAACGGAGAAGAGCTAGTACTTCATGGGAGAAATGAAAAAATGGTTCGAGTTCTGCTGGCTGAAGATGTGAGCGTACCGGAGAGGGCTGAAACCATTTTGGAGGCTCGCCTGGATGGAGATGCGAGTAGTGGAAACGTGGTGATGTTCGAGCCCAAGCTACATGATGAGAAAATTGTACGAGGAATTGCACTAGGAAGAACCTTGTTGCGTGCTGATAAATTTGTGCCAGTAAGGGTAATGAATGTCAATTATTACCCGGTGACCTTGAAGAAGGGAACAATTTTGGGGCACTGCTCGTCAATTTCCTCCTCTGTGATTAGGAGTGTACGCAGCACTGTTAGCCAAGCCAGTAACATGCCGGCAGAATTGGAGAAGTTGGTTGCTATTTCGTCCAAGGACATGGGGCCAGCACAAAAGACCAAACTGAGGGAACTAGTCGGGAAGTATCAGGAAATCTTCGATACCGGAGTAGGCAAAGGCGGTAGAACAAAAGTGGTTCAGCACAAGATAGATACTGGAAATGCCCGACCAATCAGGCAATCAGCCAGAAGACTTCCTCTCGCCAAAAAGGAGGAGGCTGACAAAATAGTCTGCGACATGGAGTAAGACGGAGTCATCGAGCCATCCGACAGTCCCTGGTCCACTCCAGTCGTGATGGTGAAGAAGAAAGATGGATCAACACGGTTTTGCGTAGATAACCGTCAACTAAACAACGTGACGAAAAAGGACAGCTACCCTCTCCCAAGGATAGACGACACGCTAGACACGCTGGCTGGATCTACGATTTTCCTGACCTTAGATTTGAAGAGCGGATACTGGCAGGTAGAACTGGCCCAGGAAGATCGAGAAAAGACAGCTTTCACCATCGGCTCCAGATTATGGCAGTTTACAGTTATGCCATTCGGCCTCTGCAATGCTCCAGCCACGTTCGAAAGATTGATGGAGACGGTTTTGAAAGGACTATCATGGAAGACGTGTCTGGTGTATCTCGACGACATTATTGTGGTTGGCAGATCGTTCGAGGACCATGTAAAATACTTGGAAGAGGTATTTCAGCGACTGAGAAGCTCCGGACTGAAACTGAGCCCTAAGAAATGTCATCTGTTTCAAAAAGAAGTACGTTATCTCGGCCACGTTGCCTCTGGGAAAGGAGTGGCAGTAGGTGAGCAGAAGATCAAAGCTGTTAAGGAATGGCCCGTTCTGAAAGAAATTCACCATCTTCGAAGTTTTCTTGGCTTGTGCACTTACTATCGCCGATACGTGCTGAGATTTGATAACATCGCAAAACCACTGACCAGGCTCACGGAAGGATAAAGTTCCAGTGGTCAGATGAATGACAAGATTCATTCAGGAAGTTGAAAGGAGCTTTGATCAACGCACCAATCCTGAGCTACCCTCTTCCAGACGGGAAATTCATTTTGGACACGGACGCCAGTAACGTGGGACTCAAAGCTGTCCTGTCTCAATCCAAGAAGGACAAGAGAAGGTTATCGGTTACTTCAGCAAGACCCTCAGTAAACCAGAGCGGAATTACTTTGTCACCAGACGGGAACTGTTGGCTGATGTCAAGGGAGTTGAGCACTTCTACAAGTACGTGTATGGACGAAGATTCCTACTGAGAACTGACCATGCAGCTCTCAAATGGCTCCAACAGTTCAAGAATCCCGAGGGTCAAGTGGCACGGATGCCCTATCGCGAAGACCATGTCCAGACGACTGTTCGCACTGCCGACGAACAGAGGAAAAGGAGTCGACACTCTGCAGAACCAAGGCGGTCGATGATAACTGGAATGACCACAAGATCCAGAAAGACCAAGAGAAAGATCCAGATCTTGGTTTAGTCATCGGCTGGAAGAAGAGTGAGCGAAGACCGTCGTGGCAGGAAATACCCAGTGGTTCTCCAGTCGTTAAAACTTACTGGGCCCAATGGAACTCTTTCACCGTAGAGAATGGAGTCTTGAAGCGTGTGTTGGAGTCGGAGGATGGCGGGATGGCGGGGAAGAAAGGCGTCAGGTAGTAGTTCCCAGGAGCAGAAGACAGGAAGTGCTCCGAGAAATCCATGATGGGGTCACCGGAGGACATCTGGGAGTGACGAAGACCCTCCAGAAAGTTAGGCAACGGTTCTACTGGGCCAATTGTCAAGGACTGGTGCAGAAAATGATGAGCTGTATGCGCTGCCAGTAATGGGCCTCGAACAAAACCTAAGGCCCCGATGCGCCAGTACAATGTGGGCAGCCCATTCGAAAGGATCGCCATTGACATCGCTGGCCCGTTCCCAAAATCTGAACACGGGAACAAGTACATCCTTGTGGCGATGGATTGCTTCAGCAAGTGGGTCGAAGCCTATGCCCTGCCCAATCAAGAAGCCATCACGGTTGCCGACGTCTTGGTGAAGGAGTGGATTTGTCGATTCGGTGTCCAGTTAGAACTGCATTCGGATCAAGGCAGGAATTTCGAGTCAAACCTGTTCCAGGAGATGTGTCAGATGCTGAACATCCGGAAAACGAGGACCACAGCTCTACATCCACAGTCCGATGGAATGGTGGAACGGATGAATAAGACGATAAACCACCACCTGTCCAAGGTAGTCTCTGACCACCAGAAGGATTGGGACCAGTACCTTCATCTGTTCCTGATGGCATATCGTTCCGCAGTTTATGAGTCACGACCTCGTCTACCGCATATATACGCCACCACGAGGAAAACCTAGGGTAGTCCACTTCAATAGGTTGTCCCCTTACGCCGGAAACCACGATCAAGTCCGCACAGTCAGATCACCGGAGGACGAAATGACGTTTCAGAGATTCATGTCCCTGTACTCGAACGGACAGAAAGTTCAATATGGGGTAACCCGAGAGGAGTCACGAGATCTTTTTAAGGTGCCTGCTGATTACGCGTTAGCTCACTGTGTGGCAGAAGATCTCCAAATGTTCAGAGGCATTGCAGTAGTTTTCTCCAAGTAGTTCGGTCGAATCCAGAAACTGAGAGAACAGAACCCGGAAGTTGGAGGGGTGTTACAGCTGAGGAAAGGCCAGAGAAACATCTACTATCTGGTTACCAAGAAGCGTTCTCGAGATAAGCCGTCTTATGAAGATGTTTGAAAGAGCCTTACGAAATTGAGAGACACGATGCTGTGGGCTTGATGGGCTGGACTGGACAGTTATAAGAAGCATGTTGGAGACAATATTCAGATCCAGCGGCATCAACATTCTGGTGTGCTGCAACCATCTTCGTCGACCCAACTTGAAGACTGAGGAGTGCTATTTCCATCGAACGTCCAGGTGCAGATATGGAGAATCTTGCAGATATCTTCACACTGCGGGCGAAACGTCCTTAAGAAGGGGGCAATGTAACGATTTCGAGACCAGCTCCGAGACCGGCCCTGATCTAATTAATTATGCACCCTCGTTCAACTACAACAGCATATCTGCTGGCCTATCGCCGAGAACAAGCTGGAATAAAATCGATCACTTCGATACTGTTTGAAGAGCCATCTAGATGAAATGTTCTATACTCCAGAATAATCGAGAGAGCCGTGGATGGAATCTGCTTGCGACTATATATCCGCTGGGGAAAAGTCAGAATTCAGAGTTAGTTACAGTTACAGATTTCGCAGATAGAGACTGACACAGTAGAAATAAATTTGAATCCAGTGATGTCTATGTTTTAGTGTAATGATTGTTTTAAGTAGTGTTATAAATAAATTAGGAAAATTAGTTAGTGCAGTTTTACTACAATACATATTGGAGTGCTTACCTCAAAACGTCAATTTTGATTTTTGGGACAACTAACCTCAAAACTTGTGGACTTTGAATATTGAAATTCATTAATCTTTATTTCTATTTCTTTTTTCTATTTGTATTCACATATGAGTATATCACATTTTCAGTAATGATTTCAAGTAAACTTTTTCATGGAGCACCATTTATATTCTGCTGTTAAGATTATCCTAGATCTAAGTACTCATACATCTCGACTCCTGTGTTGAGGAGTACATCATTTCATTAAAGTGTAATATTATATCACATATTCAGTGAGGAGGGTATCGTATACTGTTGAGTTTTACATCTGTGATAACCTAACATCTATCAACGTTTTTTCATGAACTCAACCCCTATTCACGAGGGAACACAACGAAACCAGACCAGAACTAGTAGAACCTGGAGGCATAGTTCATACCAGATGATTCCCTGAACCTGTTACGTGAAGTGTCATCTTGTTCATGCTCAGGTTAGCAGAACAACGACCAAGACATTCCTGTTATCACTAGCCTGTGAATCTCACACTGTATGAATGAACTGTGTTGCTGAAGCAAATTCAGTAATAATATTGTTTGAATATCAACGTGTTGCTTTGACACTACATTTTGTTAAATTTATTAATATATATTTGTTTTGAAATATTGTTTTACTGTTTGTCTGATTACAGAAGGAAGTCAATTTATCTTATTTCAATTATCTATCATTAGGTATTTTGTACTTTTTATTCCTGTTAAATTAAAAATTGCTGGCGTCCAAGCCAGTCAAATTATTGATTCAAATTTAAAAAAAACCTTGCCTGCCACATAAAAAATCCGAAACTCGCAATATAGTCCAAAGAACCTACGCCGTTCTCTGCTGAGCAGTCGAGCAATCAAAGTAACCCCGGTTACGTTACAGTACATACATCCGATTCGAACCGACTATCGCTATGCTGGAGTTTCGAACGGCCTGTGCATTAAACCGCTGATCCACCGACCACTTAAGGTTTGGCTCATTTGAATATCATCTTTTAATTTTCATATTTTATTATTTTAGATTGAAAGAAAATCACAATTATTTTTATCAAATTCAAGGGCAACTCAATATAAGCAGAAGAAAATATTGAGATTTCGTTATATATACGAAAAATTATTTCAACATAGAAAGAATATACATAGACTTTTCTCTCTGGAAAACCAAAATGCTTGCTAAGCTGGCATTATATATGGATTGTATACTACCTGTAATTTTGGACGGGCGTCTTCTTAGAGGAATGAGAATCAGGGATGGTTCTAATTTTATTGAAACTAGAAAAAAATGCAAGGATACAATGAATAGAAACTTTTTGAATTTATATTAGAACAAAACACCTGTAAAAATTATTGTTTTATTTTTTTCATTTTCAACCATTGCATTCATTTATTCACATCGGTAGAATCGAGTGTTTCACATATGATATCAACTCATATTGTCTCATCCCTTACATGGAATTAATATTATAATAATATGGTCTTTTATTGCAAAAATAGTTTTGTGTTTTGTTCAATTTTAAAAATAAATCTGTCAGTATTCATTAAATTTAAGAAGAAACCTAGATTGGGTATATTCTTTTGAGAATTATACTATAAATCACAAAATATTTCCTTCCTTCTAAATTGAAAAATTATATGGTGAAAGGACCCTAACTTGAAAGGAAACATCTGAAAGAAGCATTTCAATCCAGATACTTGACTACATAATTTTTTATTACTATGAATTTCTCATCTCATTTTCTAAACACCCTGTTCATATTTTTTAAACAATTTAATTAATGCATTTATTTTCTGAAACACTAATGTGGCAATTTCAAATGGGATAATAATAATAATATTTATTTAGCAAACAGCCCACGTGAAAGCTGCGGAGTGTGACAGGCTCTCACAGCTACATATAGTCTAGTCAACAAGTGCCATTTAGACCAACTTTTTTCAGCAGTCTCCGAAAATTATGATTGAGGTGTCATTCGATTCGGAATGACATCCAGATGATTTTTGAAAAAAATGAAGTTCCGCATTAAAAAATTGTAAAAGTTATTAACAATTAACTAAAAAAAAAAGATGGCTTTAGTATTTTGTAAATATCTCAAAAACTAATTAACATTTTTTAAATCTAAAAAAAGATTCAAAAAGAGGAGGAAATTTCCTAAAAAACAGCTCAATTCCCGGAATTGTAGCATCAATATTTATAATTTTCCCAGAGGGATGAAAATACGGCCGAAAACGGGTACTCTGGCTCTGGCAAGCCACACCCACTTTGGACACTTTAACAATAAAAATTATTTTAAAATACTAAATATGAAAATAAAAGATTGGAAAAATTCAGGCACTAACTGAATAGATTAATGAACAATAATCCGCTTGAAAAAAATTTTTATCACAATTTTTCAATTAGTTAATCAATAGTTAATTAATAATTTTTTTCTGCTTGAACATGAACATTGCAAGTGTGATAATTGTTAAACTATAAATTTAAGATTTTTTTCCTCTTTTGGAGCAATTCTTGAAAGGCTTCAGAATAGAACCCCGTTGGAAAAATTAAAAAGTTTTTATTTTTCAGTTTTTTATTAACAATTTTCGTTGTTGCAAAATTAAATACTTAAATTAATCATTGAAAAAATTTTTTTTTTTAAATATTATCAATAATCCGTTTTTATGTTATCAGGAACTACATAGAAATAATTTTTTTAAATTTTTATCTCTAATTGTTTAAAAAATTGTTATAAACAAATGCGTTGTTTATAAGATAATTGAAAATTTTTTTATGGAATTTCAATCTTTGATACAAATAATGATTTTTAAAAGAAAAATTGTTCCTTAAAAAAATTTTTTTATTGCTTGAAAACGCATTTGTTAATTAACAATTATTTTCTCCCGCTTCTAATTAATATTAAGGAACCATTTTTTTTTTAAATCATTATTTGTCTTTCTTTCTGATATAAAAAAAAATTCCATTTTATTTAATTTTTCATTGTTTATGCAATAAACAATTTGTTATAAACAAATAAATTTTTACCCTATATTTTTTTTTCTATTCTAATTTCTGTCACAAAAACAGACATGATTTTTTTTCTTTTTTAAATTTTTTTTTATTATTTTTTATTTAATTTTTAAATATAAGTTCTCTCTAACTTCGTCATTCTTACCTGGTCTTCATCCTTAAAATTATTATAATTTACAAACTAATGGAGACTTATTTATTCTCCATTACATAAAAAACAAATTTAGCAGAAAAGTTTAGTTGTTACTTATTTATTTATTGAATTTATAGCAATTGTTGTTGAAAAATACTTAGGGAAAAAATTTTTTTTTTGTTTTAATGCTTAAAAATCTTATCAACTATTAAAAATATGACTACTTCATTCAAGTATCTTATCAATTATTGTTCATTACTCAAAAATTTGTTTTTTATGTAATGGAGAATAAATAAGTCTAAAGTATTTTCATCGTATCTCCATTAGTTTGTAAATTATAATAATTTTAAGGATGAAGACCAGGTAAGAATGACGAAGTTAGAGAGAACTTATATTTAAAAATTAAATAAAAAATAATAAAGAAAATTTTAAAAAAGAAAAAAAATCATGTCTGTTTTTGTGACAGAAATTAGAATAGAAAAAAAAATATAAGGTAAAAATTTATTTGTTTATAACAAATTGTTTATTGCATAAACAATGAAAAATTAAATAAAATGAAGTTTTTTTTTTTATATCAGAAAGAAAGACAAATAATGATTTAAAAAAAAAATGGTTCCTTAATATTAATTAGAAGCGGGAGAAAATAATTGTTAATTAACAAATGCGTTTTCAAGCAATAAAAAATTTTTTTTAAGGAACAATTTTTCATTTAAAAATCATTATTTGTATCAAAGATTGAAATTCCATAAAAAAAATTTCAATTATCTTATAAACAACGCATTTGTTTATAACAATTTTTTAAACAATCAGAGATAAAAATTTAAAAAAATTATTTCTATGTAGTTCCTGATAACATAAAAACGAATTATTGATAATATTTAAAAAAAAAATTTTTTTCAATGATTAATTTAAGTATTTAATTTTGCAACAACGAAAATTGTTAATAAAAAACTGAAAAATAAAAACTTTTTAATTTTTCCAACGGGGTTCTATTCTGAAGCCTTTCAAGAATTGCTCCAAAAGAGGAAAAAAATCTTAAATTTATAGTTTAACAATTATCACACTTGCAATGTTCATGTTCAAGCAGAAAAAAATTATTAATTAACTATTGATTAACTAATTGAAAAATTGTGATAAAAATTTTTTTCAAGCGGATTATTGTTCATTAATCTATTCAGTTAGTGCCTGAATTTTTCCAATTTTTTATTTTCATATTTAGTATTTTAAAATAATTTTTATTGTTAAAGTGTCCAAAGTGGGTGTGGCTTGCCAGAGCCAGAGTACCCGTTTTCGGCCGTATTTTCATCCCTCTGGGAAAATTATAAATATTGATGCTACAATTCCGGGAATTGAGCTTTTTTTTAGGAAATTTCCTCCTCTTTTTGAATCTTTTTTTAGATTTAAAAAATTTTAATTAGTTTTTGAGATATTTACAAAATACTAAAGCCATCTTTTTTTTTTTAGTTAATTGTTAATAACTTTTACAATTTTTTCATGCGGAACTTCATTTTTTTCAAAAATCATCTGGATGTCATTCCGAATCGAATGACACCTTAATCATAATTTTCGGAGACTGCTGAAAAAAGTTGGTCTAAATGGCACTTGTTGACTAGACTAATAGGGATAAGCCAATGCATGGGGTCTTCTTCAAGAACATTGAAGACCTTGGCTTATCCAGAAACCTGACCTTCGCTTTTCGCAGGTCAAGTGGGCTGAAGTCGGAAACCGAGGGATTCATAATGGCCTGCCAAGATGGTGTCTTCAACATCCTCGTCTACCGTAGTCGCGTGATGGGTATAGAGGTCCCTGACACTAGATGCAGAGCGTTTCGTGGGGCAGCTGAGACCATATTGCATTTGCTGTCAGCTTGTTCAGCTTATGCAGTCACAGCCTATATCCACAGGCATAACGCGGCCCTACGAGTGTTGTACTACTATCTACGACACTCGTACGGTGTAGACGAGACACCGGTGTTGCCTTATGCTCCGGGGGATATTGAGTCCGTTGTGGAGAACGAAAAGTGCCGAATCTATTGGAACTACTCATTCCCCACCCTCAGGCAAATACAAGCCAATAAGCCTGATGTAGTCCTCCTCGACCATCAAAGTAGGACAATTTTCGTCATTGAGTTTTCAGCTCCTGGCGAAACGAACATCGTCCGAAAAGAGGAGGAAAAACGGACTAAATATCGAGATCTTCTCTTTGAACTCCGCAGGCTTTATCCAAACCATTCTGTCAAGATGATGGTTCTGATAATAGGGGTCCTTGGTGGAATGATGGACACGCTGCTCTCAAATCTGAAAATCAGACCGGCATGCCGTGATGCGGCAGAAAACCTAGCCGGAAGAATGCAGAAGGCCGTTATTCTTGGTTCACTCCGTTTACTCAGGGCACATGATTCTCGGACCCAGTAATCACTCACCCCACGGACGTGGGGAGTGTTTGCTGGGGTTAATGATACACCAGCGCGCCCTCCGTTAGAATCGGAGCTCCGGAGACAGGGCCTGACTGTTACATTCAGTATGGAAAAAAAATGTTTATTCAGTAAAATATAAAATTTATCAAAGATAGCGCTATATATAAAATAATGTCTGAAATAAATAAGAAAACCCACAAAAGGAAACCTTGAGTGTCGGTATATGAAAGAGATTTAAAACTTAGATCAAGTTAAATACATCAAATACACATACATCTATGATAATAATATCTAATAACAACAATAATAAAATGTGCATTTGCTATGGCAAAATAATTATTCAAGTACATTGTAAATGGATAAAAGCAGGGTAGAGTTGAGTCAATCAAGTTAACAAAAGAAAGAAAGTCACCAGTATGTGACTAAAATTTCAGATTCGAGATCAGACTAGAGTATTTTTTTTCTTATGGGAAGCACAACATAATGGAATAAATATTCAACTCTGTACATTGGTAGATATATAAAGAGTAAAATGTAATGAAACAATCTTTATTATTAATAAACTAACTTGTGCAATTCAGTACGAGGCAAGCCAGTGATGAAGTCATTCAATCGGCTCTTGAATTCATTTTGATTTTTTGAACTTTTTATTTCAGTTAGGAGAATATTGTATAATTTGAGGCTGAGATAGTTGAAACTTTTTTGTCCTATGGTTTTATTCACGAAAGGATCTTTTAAATTATTCTGTTTTGTTCGTGTGTTGTATTCATGTTCTATTTTCGGTAGTTTGTGTTTTGATTTGAAAGTTTTCAAGTTGGTATTCCAGAAAAAGAGCTGTTGGGATCAAAAACTTTGGTTTCAAAATAGAGAGCATCTGTCGAATAAGTCCTCTTTTTCTTGAATATTACTTTTAGTAGTCTTTTTTGGGCCACTATCAGTTTATTCATGATGGTCTTTCCTGCTGATCCCCATGCCAGTATCCCGTGGGTTAGATGTGTTTGACCAAGAGCGAAGTACAATGTTTTAGTGTTTTGTTGTCAAGTATGTCTCTCAAAACTTTAAATCGATGCATTGAAAATTGAAGTTTCTTTATTACAAAGTTTATATGGAATTTACATTTGAGTTGGTCATCTATTATAATTCCAAGATATTTAATCTGTTTTTCCGGTGTTATAGAGAAAAGATCAGAAACATTGAGGGAAGTAAACGAAGGGAAAATTTGCGTAGATGAAAGGATTGGTAAATTGTACGTTTTGCTGAAATTTATTGTCAGGAGTTTATATGAGAACCAGTTTTTTATATTTCCAAGATCTATTTCAACTTTATTTTTCAGAGAACTCCAGTTGGTATTTTCATTAAAAATTGCTGTGTCATCTGCATACGTGAATATTTTTCCTTATGTTTGAAAATAAATCATTTAGGTAGATGTTTAAGAGATTTGGGCCCAATATGGTTCCCTGAGGTACACCATATTCTATATTTCTGAACTCACTTTTATGTTCACCAATTTTCACATATTGTTTTCTGTTCAGCAGATAGGTTTGAAGCAGCTTCAGAGTGTTTCCTCTTATGCCTACACTTTGGATTGGGTGACTAACCGTGTCGAATGCCTTCGACAGATCTATGAAGACACAGAGTGATGCCTTTTTGTTATCCATAGCAGTAAACATTTCAGCAGTTACACCACCTAGGATGGCATCTTTGGTCGATACACCTTCTCGAAATCCATACTGTCTGCAGGAGAGAATGTTATATTTTTTAAGGTAGGATGCGAGTCGGCTTTTAATTATTCTTTCGAAAATTTTTGCCATACAAGTTATCAGAGAGATTGGTCGGTGATTTATGACTTTTTTTTATCGCCGTTTTTGTAGATTGGGATTACTTGTGTTAATTTAAGCATACATGGAAAGGTACCCTCGCTGAAAGATTTTTTTATTAGGTACACCAAAGGTTTGATAATGAATGGTATTATATTTTTCAAGAGTTCTGCCTTTATTCCATCTACACCAACAGCTTTTTTGTTTTTCAGTGATTGAATTACATTTTTTATTTCAGTGGTATCAGTTGGAAATAAAAACATTGACATGTAAATAATGTTATTAGATATTAGAATATCTTGTATATAATATGTCAGTCTGATTCAGATACTGACATCATGAATTGGAATTAATATTGGTAAACCACCAAATATCTGAAAATTAATTTAAATTTTCAGAAATCACTACAAAAATTGCCTACTGGACTCACCCCGTATATCGTGAGTCCGTGTAGAAATTAATATATTTTGTAGTGGATACGGGTCGGCTTATCGAACGAACGATGCGTAGTTGTTTTGATTGATATATTCGAAATAGTATCGTCACAATGGCCATTTGAAATTTTGGAAATGTGAACTTTAGCACCCTGTATAATCGAACCTATTGAATTTAGAACGTTAGTGTAATAGAGACAATTGATCAGCATCATGATATAGACCTCATATAACAAATCAAGCAAATTCACCGAAAGCCAATTTCCCTTTGATGCGGTGCGGAGTCCTTTAAGAAGAAAATCCAATATCTCTGAAACATAATGCGCGTATGAATTAGTTTCTTCCAGTGTTAAAGTTTCCTTAATTTACCTTTGTGGTGCCGCTGTTAACATGTCCCACAATATTTTTAATCAAATTATAGATACTCTACTGGGTTTCTGCCAAATAAATATTATTTTAATAATTATTCTCTTCTCATGATGAACCTAAATACTTAGATACTTTTTTCGAACGAACAACATTCGCCAGCAGCTTGACTTCGCGCTTGCGTTCAGCACTCTCAATTTCGGTGTCGACACGTGATGTAGTTGGCGCCATTGTCTCGGACAGAATGACATACTATACACACTACAGCTGAATATATATATATATATATATATATATATATATATATATATATATATATATATATATATATATATTCGATTTAAATCTTCAATATTTCGTCAACCTTTATTGACTTCTTCAGGAAGAGAAAATTCACAAAGTTAGTTCTAACCTATGGACCATTTGGGAGGACAATTGTTATTCTCCGCTGCAGACTAATCGCTTAATTTACCTGACTGGAGTGTTTAGAATTTAGAACGTTGAATAAATGTGAACATCCTCAAAGCGTACTCCGTTCGGGCTGAATACCAAGCTCAGTACAACGTTGATCTTGCCACTAGGGCCATAAAATATCGCTGTATAATCGAACCTATTGAATTTAGAACGTTAGTGTAATGAAAACAATTGATCAGCATCATGAGGTCTATAACATATAAAAAATCGTACTCTGTTCGGGCTCAATAGCAAGCTCAGTACAGCGTTGATCTTGTCATATCCACTAGGGCCACAAAATATCGCTCAAAACGAATTTGGTAGCAGGACACCGTGTGTGTTGCGTAGACCACTTTGAACAGCATCGCCTAGGAAATCCAAATTGACGATTTCCAGGTCCGGCTGTTGCTTCAACCCTTGCATTTTCTCTATGTATGTGACCATGCCTACATCTGGCGTTTGACTGAAAGTTCGAGTGGTGTACAACTATGTGAGTAAGTGTGCAAAATCATTCACGTCAGTGTCCAAAGACGCAATACTTGGAAAGGAAGCTGTTGCTTGGCTAGTCACCACAACATTGAAAGTGAAACACAACTTGGGTATGGGTTTGGCAGCGAGCTTTGCTGCAGAATCAAAAAAGAAGTCGTTCAAGAAGGATTTGGTCATAAAAGTCACCAAGCATCTGTGGAAGACATTGAAGCCCGATCAACTGAAGGATTTGAGGGTATAGGCTCTGCAGAATTCGTCCTTGCTCAAATAAAAAAATTGGGCGGACGCAAAAAGATCAAAGTACCTCGAATAATACCCTTCGAAGCCAAGAGTGGAGGTCTGCTGCCTCTGCTTCCATATTCTTGTCTTTGCTGTTCACCATGACAGGTCATACAATTGGACGAAGACAGCACTTACGGCTTGGCATTGATTGTTTTCTATTCCTACAACAGCATTCCGAACAAAAGTGGCAGAAAATGGAGTGCCATCTGTCAGCATCATCAACATTCCTACAGGGTTTTACGAAATAAGCGACATTGCCAAGTTTATTCACAAGCATATAGAGAAACCGAGACACGCACAGAAGAAGAGAGACGCGGCGAACGTAGAGGGACACAGCAACAGCAAATCTGCAGTTTTCTCTCTCAAACCCAATACCAATACGCTTAATTGCGAATTTTACAGCCAGCACCATAGCATAGACTTTTGTCCTGAGGACTCCATCGAAAGACTATTGGGTTTCTCACCAAAATTACTGGAAGCAGGACTCGTGCAGGTGTCCGATCTGCCTGTCAATATTGTCAAAGTGTGAACAGTTCACATTGACAGCAACGTCACATCGGGGGCCTTCTTCAACAAGCGACCATCTCATATGATATACGAGTTTGCCGTTTGCGAAGATCCCCCGAATTTGATTTATCTGCCTGTGAACAAGAGCGAAATACACAACATAACCTTGAATATTCTCGATCAGGACTTTCGCATTGTCAATTTCCGAGGAGAAACAACCATCATAAGACTGGTGTTGCGCAAGCTGTCAAATGGGGTTGGTGTTTGATCATCAAGAGGATAAAAGTGGGAGGGCGCAGGCGTCAGTTCAGTCACGCAGATGCAACAATCGAGAGCACACCACACTCTTCGTAACTATACGCCCTCTTTCTCCAGTCTACAATTCCTCAAATCTCAAAGCCACCATGTTGTCAAAACGAGTGTTCGACGTGTATAATCATCCAACGTTCGATGATTCCATCCCAAGAGTTGAAACTCTTTTTCGGTCAGGTATAGTTCATCTGTGCCTCTCAAGATCATACACAAAAGTCCTCAATTTAACATAGTGGTCCATTCCGAATTTGCAAGTAAACATCTGTGATCTAGCACTGTCTGTAACCAAAAATTTGCAAAACTATTCTATAAGAAATCTCACCGATAAGGGCAGGAAAATTCGTATAAAAATTGTAAACAGCTGCTCTACTTGTAATGAAGCTCTTGGCGACAAGGCTGTAGCATATGACAGTTGCCACTTAACTGTACACCCTACAGAAAACTGTACTGGTATTGGGGCCTCTGAATTACGCGCGGTTGTGATATAGAGAAGGAGTATAGCCTACTTTTGCAGTGACTGCCGTTTAGCCTTTAAAAGTGTACCTAAGTTATTGAGAGAAATTTGCAGTTTGAAAACTGAAGTAAATGATCTAAAATCTGAAGTCAACATTTTGAAAGGAAAAGTTGAAAAACTGCAAGCAAAGCAAGCCCAGAGTTACCGAACTTATCTGATGCTGTCAGTCAGGTAAAAACCATACTATCTGAAGCTACTGGAAATTCAATTAATCAAAACAAGTGGTGCGGTTTGAAAACAAAAACAAAAATGGACACCGCCCCTTTAAAATTATTCTATCTTCTACTCGCGAAGTGCACTCGGTATTGAAAAACAAACAGAAAGTTGGCCGTGACAATAAGATATTCATCCAGTTAGATCAAACCCCCAACCAAAGGAAAGCGCTTGAATTAGTTAGATCTGAACTACTAACACGACAAAACGTAGGTGAGCAGAATCTAACAATAAAGTACCTCAATAACATTCCTCAGATTATTCAGAAAAACTAACAAAGCATGCTGACTCGGGCAAACTGTCTATATATTACCAGAACGTTAGAGGTCTTCGAACCAAACTAACTAGACTTTGTCTCTGCGTGTGCAAGTGCTCTTACGACATCATTATACTGACAGAAACCTGGCTCACAACTTAAATCAATTATTCTGAACTCGGACTACAAAACTACAACGTTTATCGGCAGAATCGCTCTGCGGCATCTAGTAAATGTAATAGAGGAGGAGGTGTCCTAATAGCTTTCACCAAGAAAGTTTCCTCTAGCCTCATTCCATCCGACCCCTCAATAGAACAGTTCTTTGTTCATCTTAACAATAAAGTCATACTAGTAACGGCATATTTCCCACCGAAGTCTCAACCTCATCAATACCAGACTCATCATGATCAGTTAAATGCCATCAGTGAACAACCAACAACCCTAAGTTCTATATTTTTGGTGATTACAACCTCCCTTCTGCGTTATGAGAGATAAAAGATTTTTCCTCCATCGTTACTATCCGGCCAAATACTTCACTGGTTGAAGCTGATGCTGTTGAAGTTGTTTCATCTATCTGCGCGACTCACAACTTATTTCAGTCCAACAAAGTAACGAATGACAGAGGAGTCTTGCTAGATCTAGTTCTATCACCAACTGAACTCTCAGTGGTAAAAGCCTCAGATATTTTAATACTACCTGACACTCACCATCTCCCATCAGAAGTGACTCTCCAAGATACCAATGAAATAAACAACGATCCAGGAGAAGAGTATTACTATGACTTTCGAAATTCAGACTTCGCAGCAATACGCTACTGCCTGGAACAAATGGATTGGGATAACCTACTCTGCAACAAGAATCTCCAAGACATGGTATCATTATTTTATGGGTTACCTCAAGGTTCTCATTTGGACCCCGTTTCGTTTAATCTATACATAAATGACATCACTTCCTGCTTCCTATACAGCGAAGCTCTTCTTTTTGCAGATGACCTCAGGTGCTTCAAGGTCATTCATAATGTAAACGATGCAATAAGTCTACAGTCCGATATAGATAGACTATCAAACTGGTGTTCTCGATAAATGGCATGGATGTCAATAGTGGTAAATGCCATATTATGCGATTTTACCGCACACACCAGTCACTAACATTTAATTACCATATTGACGCATAACCACTACACTCTGCAAACCAAATCAAAGACCTAGGCATCATCATTGACCTTACTCTAACTTTTAACGAGCACATCTGTTATATTGTCCAAAAAGCCAAAAAAAAAACAAAAAAAATGCTTAGTTTCATTAAAAGGACCACCCGTGATTTTACCAACGTATTTACAATTAATATCCTTTACTGCTCTCTGGTTAGAAGTCATCTCGATTACTGTTCTTCAGTCTGGTCCCCACATTATGCCACTTTCAAAAATAAGCTAGGTCGAGTCCAACATACTTTTCTCAGGTTCATAGCTTTTAAAGCTAAGTCGATTGTGAGCACACTCAAATGGAACAATATTTGAATATTCCATCTCTCGAAGTTAAAAGGAAAAAGCAAGATCTTGTATAACTTTTCAAGATAATCAACGGCCAATGCAACTGTCCGGAATTACTATCAAAAATAAAATTGTATGTACCCTCTTGTACAACTATAGGCAATCACAAACTTTCTCTGTTCCTTTTCATAGATACAACTATTCCTTTAATTCATTCCTCCCAAGAACCCTTCGTCTGGCCAACTCATTGAACAGTATCGAGCTGTTCGACCAATCAATTGAGAGATTCAAAAACCACTTAAGAAATGTTAATGTTCAAATAGTCCTAGTGTTTTATTATAACCTACATATCAGTATCAAGTTTGCTTTATTGTTCATTGTATATTATTTATGTTTTAAGTCATCTTAGTCATTTTTAGTAATTTTCAGTCATTTATCTTTTGTCACTGTATCTCCGTGTTTGTATTCTAAATTGGGCTTGCCCGTAAATAAATAAATAAATAAATAAATAAATAAATAAATAAATCAGACAAATTCAAGAAACAAACACATCTATGAATGCCCAAAAAGAAACAAATATGGCTTTAATCCAGAACAGTTTCACAAAATGCAGTACAGAAAGTCACCAGATTATGCTGGACCGTTCTTTTTTAATATGTTACCCCGTAAAATTAAGGTTAGGGGAGAGTTGTCAATACTGTTATTATATGATGCATTTAAATCGTTAGGGCGAAGTTTAATGTCCAACAAAGATAAAAGTATGGTATAATTTAGGAGACTTATCGGTACAATTTAGGCAACTGGTTTCTGAAATCAGTCTGAAATATTTGAATTTGAAGAAAAGCGGTACAATATAGGCAACTCTCCCCTATATCATGCGAAAGAAAGTTCAAATCAACTTTTAAAAAAATATTTCCAAAACAACCAATTCTACTCTTTAGATGAATTCATCCACTCACTATGATGATTACAGATCCTAGCATCCAATTTATGATTTTCATATTCCATGTTCTTATACTATTGTATTCTATTTATTTTTTGTATTTTATGTACTTTTACTGACCTGTCCTATGTCATTTACATGATCGATACGGATTAACACCTATCTATCTTTCTGTGTTCACTGAGTCGCTTTTGTTTCAACCAAAGTTGTTAAGTCTGTAAATGCATTGGGATTATTTGTTCCATTGGACATGGATGGCGCATGAGTCATGAGTCGAATATGGCCAAGTTAAAAAACAATAATATTTTTGCGGAAATACTTGTAAGACTGTTTGTTATTTTTTTAATGAATGCTGACTGGTGATACGTGTAAGTACACCAACAGAACTACTTCAATAAAACTTTTTAGCTACTTTTGGACGAAAACAGAAAATATAATTTCAAGTCAAACAAAACCGATTGGCACCCCAAAAATATACAGAGAATATATTCTCAAACTCTCAAATAATTTTTAATTTGCCTTCAAAAATCGTTGAAATTCTGACAGCAATAATATAGCGAAATGTCAATCAAAGACGAGAAAGAATAAAATGCGATGTTGTCAAACTTCCTCAAATTACGACGTATTAAGTGCCAATTACATTTTTATTCAAAAATAATGGAAAATCTTTTTTATGAATTTACGAATTCTTTCGGAAAAGTGGTGGCTTTGAAAAGGACCGTTTTTGTAAAATGAGAAAAATATAGTCCAGTTTATAAATCAGAATATTCCTCCACATTTAGGGTATTATAATCTTTTCAATGGAATTTTTGGCATCGATGTTTTGTTGGGCACATAGGTACATCTTTTATAGAACATATAGCGCGCTAGATTTTTATCCATTTGTTACCGTCTATGCGTGCCTCCAAGACGATTGAATGGAGTTGATGGTATGTACTCCTGTTTTCGGGTCTTTATAATTGATTGAGTATTCACTGTGAAGTGTTCATAGCCTTACCGAGAAAGGCAATCATATACTTTTCAGCAATCAGAATAGATTGTTGTCCCTTTCTCAATCCATTTCTCTATTATTGGTATCGCTACCATAAACACTCTTCCAGTACCACGCTCAAAACCCCCACAAACCCATTGTTCTTCAACTTCACTTAGCCTATTTTCATGTTCTTTATGTAGAAATGCTGAGTTTATTGTAATTTCATAAAAAAATTGCAAGGGCTGCCATTCGGTCGACATTTGGCATATCAGGGCGTGCCGATCGCATGCGCATTTCTCTTTTTTTTACTTAGTCTATTTTCATGATCTCTATGTAGGAACGGTCGACATTTGGTAAATCAACGCGTGCGCAGATATGTGATGTCAGCCAAGCGCATGCGCATTTACTTCTTCACCTAGTCCATTTTCATAATCTTTATGTAGGAAGGCCTAAAGCTGGATTCACATAGATCCGAAGTCCGATGATCCGAATAAAGTGTTACCATTGGTTGATCATTTTAAATTATTTGAAACTAACCAATAGGAACCAGGAACTATCGGATCATCGTATCATCGGATGTCGGATCTGTGAGAATCCATCTCGAGTCTATTGTGATTGTGATTTCATATAACAATTGCAAGGGCTGTGCATTTAGCAAATCAGCACATGCGCGGATTGGTGTTATGTCGGCCAAGCGCATGCGTATTTTCGAATTTACCTCAACCATTTTCTTGGTTTCTGTGTAGGAAGGCTAAGTCTATTGCAACTCTGTATTTGAGTGTGGATTTATGCAGCATTAAGTAACAAGGATCATAGTACAAGTTCATGTAACCAATTTTATCAATTATAAAGTTGAACTCTTTATTTTCTAATGAGCCTGTATGCAGACAATTAAAAATGATCAATTAACAAGCAACAAGGAAAAGTTGGCCAACTTTCTACTTTTACATTAATTAAACCAGCTTTTCTTATTGTGCGCAACTAGTATGCAGATGATGGCGGATTGGCCGGTTGGTGACGAAATTGAACTTAACTTGTTTCTAAACAAAAAAATCTAGGTGTCAGTAGCATTAACAATGCAAAAAGCGACTCAAAATCTTCCATTCCACTGATTTTGAAAGTGTTATTATGGAAATAAGGAAATATGACGATGGAAGTCCGAAATGAATGAATTCAAGTTGCATCATCATTTAAACAAACATAAGGAACATAATTTTGTATTTTCGAAACAAAAAAATATATCAACCAGTAATAAATCGTGTACAGTATGGATGACAGTATTTCGAGTTCTCCCATGAAGAAATATCGCTAATAGGGTGATGAAAAAAATCAAGGTTTTTATTTATTTAGCTATAACTAATTTTTCAAATTGACATCATCGACTCTGTATACGATGAAACACATCATTTAACATTCTTCAAGAGAATATTGTCACTTTAGGTGGGTTTATTACTTCATGCCCAGTTAACACAAAATATTCTCAGAGACAGCAGAGTGCTTCACATTCAAGTTTTAAGTCACATGCGTGAAGTGCATTGTTACTCACATTTCAATCTCATTAACTTCTATTTGGGGCCCTCTTGACCGACAAACGTATCACATTGTGATGCCAAATGTCACTCACAATGATGTGAGTGTGATATACTATTACATTTTCGAATAAGGAAGCACATTTTTGTGCCTCAGATCGACATCAATCAGAAGATAGCCGAGATCTCCAGTTGCATTGGTCACAGTAGTCACAGTTAGTATCCTCACTTGGTAACAGTGATGTACAAATGTACCTCACTTTCTAACCGATTCATGAACAAGAAAGCGATATCGCAGAGATGTTTGTGTTTACTGGGTGGTGTCCCAAAAACCAAAATTCGTTATTTTTACATATTCGTGAATCACCTTGTATAAATTGTATCAACTGTAATGATAGATGAAATGTATTTACAATATTATGATAATTCTACCTTTTTTCGCATTTCCTCTTTATAAAACAACAAAATTATGAAAGTCTCAAAATAACATATTATCATCAAGTGAAATCGCCCTGTACTACGAAAATATTTGGAAATTAATTTCTCATGAATTTATCGTAGGATGTGATGATACTACCACAAAAGATAAATCACAACTAAATCATAACTTGGGAGATACGGAGTGATGAAAAGTAAATATTTTTCATAATCAACACCCTGTATCTCGAAAACTAGTCATACCCAATGGGCACAATGACGTGGAATAAACGTTGCCAAATGGTTTAAAACCGAACGTCGTGTAGAGGTTATTTCACAACCGTTGATTCAACGAAAAAATGTCGCGCGGAAAAACGTCTATTTTAACCAATTATCCGCAAGAAATAAACATAATTCAAAAACGTTTTTTTAAACTCTGGTACCTACGAGAAATTAACGTAGTAATACAACGATTTATTATTGTTTTTATTAACCATTATTAAATGTGACATACCATTTGAACACGTTTTCTGAACTGTTGATTCATCGAAAAAAATACGGCGGAAAAACGTTTTATTAAATAGGGTATCTACGAGAAATAAACGTGATATTGAAACGATTTAATATTGTTTTTGATTACCATTATTCAATATTAAATACTCATGATTTGAACACGTTAATAACACGTTATTGATAACCACTGAACCACGTTACAAAGAAGTTTTTTTTAACGTTTAGATGACCGTGTTATTTCCTATATCTTCAACATTGGTTAAACATTGTCATTCAACGTTGTTTTACGAATAATATGATAACCGTTGAAACACGTTATGAATAACACATTTCAAACGTATTTTTAGCGTCATTTCAAAACTTGTTATTCTTCCAAATTACGAGTGACCCAAATCCATGTAACCCCCTGAAACTTCTTCGTTATTTTGATCAGATAATTCAAATAATCGATTTGGTATAATGGATGTACAATTTAGAGATCAAACCGAATATAAAATATCATACTTTTCGAATATAACTACAACACAATTGGCGGGACTTTTTTATAAACTACCAATAAAATTAAAATTTTTATAAAACCTTCACTCCCTCAACCTGGAATGAGAACATTTTCATGGAAAGTGGAAAATTGAACAATAGCACGTACCTGACTATAACTCGAACTAAAATTCTATCTACAGGTGAACCTATAGAGGAAGAATTAATTGTTCTGTACTTGTACTTGTTTTGTATAGGTTGGGAACTCCAAGACATTTGTAAACAAAAATGTAGGTGTATACTTATATCAATTTCCAGTAAATTTTCCAACTAGCCATTAGTCTACTTTTCAAATTCATGAGGAAACTTCAATAATGAATTACTGTTAAATACAAAATCTTATATCAGAGGAAGTGCAAAAATTTAAAATTCATTAATTCCAAAATATATTAGTGTAGTTCATTGATAACTAGTTGAATTGCAGAAAAGGTAATTTCATGCTTAATCAAAATTTACACTCAATGAATCTGTTTCCGTTGGAGTAATAAAATGAAGTAGTTTTGGATAAACCGGATTCATGAAATTTTCCTCTGACAATCAATAAAGTATAAATATATTTTTTATATCAACGAATAAGATACATAGGGGAATATTGGATCTAGGTCACCCAGTAAATTATGAAATTTCAATTTCAATTAATAAAATACTTTAGATTCGCATTATCTACAACTTCTTACGATATATTGGTTACATAACAATAGTATTTTCAATTATGAAAACCAAAAGGTGCTACTGAAAATAAAACTAAAAGTTTTAAACATCATATACATTTATTATTGTACTGAGTATTGAAAAAATACATTTCAAATAAAAATAGTATACATATACCATCAGGTGACCCAGTAGCGTTTCAAAATTTAAAAGAAAACATAAAATAGTATTGCTGACATTTTGGAAAAAAGACAGTATCCATAAAACAGATGACCCAGTAGCGTTTCAAAATTTATAGGAAAACGAAAAATAGTATTCCTGACATTTTCAAACTAAAATAATATCCATATGCCAGGTAACCTGCCAGTAGCGTTTCTAAATTTAAAAGAAAAAGTAAGATAGTATTTCAGACATTCATAATAAATGAGTACTTGAGCTAGAAAAGTGTATCACCCTAAAAAAACTCAGATTTTGGAAAACCACCAATTTTCAACATCAATGTGATATTACTTAGTTTCCAAGTAATAGAGTGAAAATTGTCAGGTTGCAGTGTTAGCCTTACCCACTGTTGATAACCAGAAATTATTATATCATCTATTTGAAAAAAGTCTGAGCCATCATTCCTGTATTAATATATATTGTAGTATCAGAACTGAAACACTATATTGTGTGACACAGATTCATGGTACAGCCCCCTTTTCTCCTTTGTTTCTCTGGCTATATTTCTGAAATTTGAAAAATTGAATATGCTCACTAGACAGCACTTTTGGACATATATTTTGACAAATGTTATTTCCGGTTTTTCCGGAAATGATATCAACTTTCGATTTTCAAATGGGACACCCTGTACCCTGTATATTATTACATGACCGATTAGGGATAATTAAGATGAATCCAACGATACCAGGTTTGATGGTGATATCTCTAATGACTATGAAGATATCACCATTTATTTTATCCATGAGATCAATGAGTGGGAAAGAGTTGGACGGGCCCGCCAGAAAAAGTTTCTCTCTCCTACTCATTGAGCTTATGAATAAAATAAATGGCAATATCTCCGTAGTCATTGGAGATAACACCATCAAACCCGGTATTGTTGGATTTCTCTTGATCATCCGTAGCCGATCTTGTAATAATATACAGGATGTCCCATTCGAAAATCGGAAGATGATGTCATGTCCGAAAACATCGGAAGTTGAATGTTTTACAAATATGTCAAAAAGTGCCGTCTAGTGAGCATATTTAATGTTCCAATTTCAGAAATATTGCTAAAGAAACAAAAGGAGAAAAGGAAGGTGTACCATCAGTCAGTGTCACACGGTATGTGTGAAATAGGAACGAAGAACCGATTTTCATTAAAAAATACCTACACTTTGTAAATTATCCAAATCTCATCGAAATTTATTATAGTAGTCTTTTCATGATAACCATTTAAGGGAGCCAACCTTTACCGCCCCCAAAAAAATATACTTATATTGGAACTCATACTGAGTTTTTCTGAAGGAGTAACCTGTATTTATGGGATAACCTGTATGTCAAATAATGTCTAATATGCCATTTGTATAAAAAACTAGTTATATACATAAACTTATAAGTAAGCATACTTTTTGAATTCATATTTTTTTTCCTGAGGACATCCTTAGTTTAGCATACTTCAACCAATCCTTTACTGTGTTGGCAATTTTCAACTCGCTGATATCTTTGGCATCATAATTTATTTTAGCAGCAGCTAAAAATTAAAAGAAATTCAGAATTATAGAGATTCCTCACATACACGTAGTGTGTTCCAGTTTGAGCAGCACCATGCTCGTTTATCCGTTCAACTGATTACAGATTTGGGTGGCAGAATCTGATTGGTAACGTGTATTTTGCATTTTTTACCAAATTATAATTATATGTGCATATTTATTTCTGAAAAAGGGGTAATTTTCTGCAAAACATGTTGGGAATTTTTTTTATAAAAAAGATAAGTTCTTATATTCCCATTTGGCTTCATTCAAATACCCTCTATACCAAATTTGAATAAATTTCTTTTACGAAATATGTACTGAACGAAAATGTGATCATTTTGAAGTGAAGATTTTCCGAAAGTTTTACTTATGGTTTTCAATTTAATTTGAGGTGCCCTAGTATGCAGAATTGAAAAAATTCGGTTTTTTGATAAATTTGAATAATATTTATTCAAAGTTTATATTATATATTATATTATATTTTTCAAATCTGGTATGAATAAGATGGTGAACTCAAATTTTGTTTGAGAAAATCACCAATTTTTTCAGGCACCAAAATGTACACCTGTGATAAAATACAAATTTTATACATCACTGTATGCCATAAAAATTTAAAATCAACAGTATTAATCAGATGAAATAACTGATAACCGACGGTGCGGGGCTGCTTAAATTGGGACACGTATTTAGATTGCGCTCTCAACTTGTTCGATTTTATATATATATAAAATCTAAAAGTCAGAAAAACATGTCAAAAAAATTAAATATTTTCGGATTAGAATTAAATGCACCTTGAAGAAGACTAAAATAGCTTCAGAAGTTGAATAGACTTTAAAAAACAAAAATTCAAACTTCTACTAAAGGTGAAGCACAAAAAATATTAGGTGCCCCCTTTGATAAACAAAATGCACTTGGTAACATTATCATTAACGCCATATATTAGATCTGTTACAACATGAAAATAATAGCAGTAACTTATCATGACAATTTTAGTCTTTGAAGAAAATTAATTCAATTTGAAATATTATAATACCCTTTTTAAATTATAAATACAATATGCACTGAAAAATAATACATAACACTTTAATTTGAAAAATTGAGAAAAGAAGTGCAAATTACCTTGACAATTTGCGTCTACAAGCACAAGAGTTACAGTTATCGTAAGGTGAAAGTGCGTGATTTATTAGCCAACTTAACCTAACCTGACTAACCTCACATAGACAGAATTTACCCACTCCAAAGTTCAATTTTCACATCCGTGTGGCCGACTGTCTGACGTAAATAGGCCCTAGCAGGAGCATCACAAGTGAAAAAATGTATGTCAAAATTGTAAAGTTCACTATTATGTCCTATTTTTTTGATTCTCAAATCATTTACCTCTTTTACAAAATCTTCTAAAAATGTTTCAATAGGATCTGGTTTACCTGTACCACAAAATAAAGCTACTACAAAAGGAGAACTATCGTTAAAATCTACACATCTCGCCAGTATAGGGTACAATTCGGTTGAACTGCTCTTGAAAAGAGGTAAACCATCAATGTTAATTTGAAGGAATACATCTTTGAAATTTTCTGAAGTACCATGCTTCAGTTTCATCATAATCTTTTCTTCTAGACCAAAGTAATGTAAACTACCATTATTCAATTTAATTGTCTTAGTAGCACGAGGAGTTCTCATAAGCGACCTAGAATCTCTCGGAAGAAAAGGTAAACGAGATCCTAAAATTCCCAATAAAGCATTTGTCGCATTTCGAGTAATATTATATATATTAACCCAATCTTTGAGATTCTCTTTTATACGAAAGTCAGTGTCACTTTCATCAAAACTAGTTTCACTTTCACTACTTTCATCGTTTTTACAATTTTCAGAGGAACCTGATGGAAATAGTACGCTTAAATCTGCATTGGCTTGATTTCCCATCGAAGGTCTATCTTCAATAATGATTGCGCCATTTTTTTCAAAAGTGTCTTGAACAATAATATTTTCAATTTGTGAACAAGAATTTCTTGGCAAGACAAATTGATCTGTACTGATGTAACTACAACATGGATCATTTGACTCGTCAGGTTTATCAGTAGCTGAATTTGTTAGAGAACCCTTTAAGTGATCAATTTGGCGTTTGATTCTACGCTGCAATTGCCGTTTACCAACTAATTTATTTTTGTACATTGTAGACACATGTACAGAAACGTAAAAAATTACTTCAATTTCTACTTTTTCTACTTCAAGGATTTGCCGTTTTTCGTAATTTAAAAACCTCTATGATTCAGTAGGGATTGTGGAATTATTTATATAAACTGCACCTAAAAACACAAAGATTCATCAGTTCATAGTTTTCATTTCAGTTTCTCCATTACTCGTGAAAACTCAACTTTGTCATTTCATTTTGTTTTGCCCAAAAAAAAGCCCTGTATATTTTATATGAATACTCTGTAATTAATAAATGCATAGAGATGAAACGTTATCTGAAGTATAATATATGCCAGCAAATATGAATTTAACGCATGATAAGATAGATAATTTCGACCAAAAGATTTCATCCAAAGAGCCTATGTATGCTTGCAGTGATTTACTTATGCCAGCACCTTTTTAAAATTATAAATTAATAAAAGAAAGCCTTGATTAAGTTTCTCTATCAATTACAGAAGAGTAGCTTCAATAATAGAAAGTGTTATGGAACTTTGAAGTAGGTATATAATAGAGGAAATACAACTGCCCAAAAATATTAAGAGTAATCTTTCTCTCAAAAATATATAGCGTAATCCATCCAAAAAATATAGAATAAATTGTAAAGCTGACTTTCCATGCACCATGTATACAAATAATAGAGTAGCTGTAAAATTGAAGAATGTTTGTCGAGCCTAAGGTAATCCTTTTCACCTTCTTCAATTCATAAACAACACAGGGCTAAGAATTGATTTTTACCCATACGGCTATGCCTTTGGGTACACTCTGAGAGTGTTTACGAGGAAGTATTATTATTAGCAGGAGTATCACAAATCACAAGTGAAAAATTAAGGTCAAAACTGGCATTTTTTGATTCTCAAAGCATTTACCTCTTACAAATTCTCAAAATATTTCAATGGAGTCTATTTTACCTGTACCACAAAATAAAGCTACCTTTTATAAAAGAAGAACCATCAGTAACATCCACACATCTCGCCAATATAGGGTAAAATTTATCAAAAAAATATATAATAAATTGTAAAGCTGACTTTCCATGCACCATGTACACAAATAACAGAGTAGTTGTAGAATTGAACAATGTTAGTTGAGCCTACGATAATGTTTTTCTTCTTCATTAAAATTATACAACACAGGGCTAAAAATTGATTTTTACCTAAATGACTATACCTTTGAGTAAAGTATACAAGTGTTTATGAGGGAGTATAAATAATATTATAATATTGCATGATGTTATTTTCAAAAACACCTTCATGAAGCCAGGTATTGATAAAAGTAGAAAATAATTATCAAACAAAATATAGTGTCCTGTTCAAAAAGCATTAGGTCTGCAAGTACTTGATTCTTGAACACCCTGTAGTTTTAAAAATGTTTGGGATTGTGCTTCTACCTATCAAAATGTGTCTTGCGCATGGCATCACATGTTAAAAGGTAAGGGCTGTGTCTTCCCAAGCTCACACATGTCTCTCGAGGACTTCTGAGGGTTGCTCATAAGGGTAGGTACAGCCCGTTGATGGATATAACAATTACGCTGGATTTCAACAGCTTTGGATGCATTTTTGGTTGAAGTTCATTAAACGTTTTAAAATTAATTTGAAATATTAGGTAATATGATTAGGCAAAATTGATTCAATACCTTTTCAAAAAAAACTTGCTTGGATTTTGATTCCTACCATCATATAACTCAAGCTATATAGGTAGAACTCAAAGGCAACCTCTAAGGAATTGAGTATCAATCCAATCCAACAGTTTTCACATTTCAGGAAATTTCCTTCCTCTATAAATATGAGAGTGCATGAATAATTCTAATAATTATGAAGAACAAAAAATTCACAGTAAACTTAATAAACGTCAAAATATCTTAGATCTGGCGAATTGTAACCGTTATCCACTTGCCTCTTCATTTATCAACTCCTTGGAATGCACATTCGTTTGGCCAGGTTCGAATTTGAAATTTGTAAACAAATATTGCAATGAGTGAGGGAAAAATTCACAAAATCATCTCCACTTTGATTTGACACCATACATATCAATAAGGGGAGGTACATGTTTCGGATTCAGTAGAATCCATCTTCAGCCTGGCACAAGTTATGAAGAGGAAAAACAATTTTTTTAAGTTATAGATGAAAAATAGTAAACTTGAAATTAAACATGTTTATTAAGCACCTATGTCCAAAGCCAATAAGCTTAGTAATAGTATTTTAAATTATAGAAATAAATTATAATTATATTAAAAGAAATATTGTTAACAGGTATTATACCTAGATTTAGATGAGGATAAAACATACAAAACATGAGTCTATTTGGACCATGTTTCTTTAAAAATAACTATAATTTATTTGTTTAATTAAAAATACTATTACCCTGCTCATGGGCTTTGTAGATGCAGATGAAGGGTGAAGCACACAAAACATGAGTCTTATTTGAACCATGTTTCTTCAAACATAATTATAATTGATTTGTTTAATTAAGTTTTATGTTAATTTAATTTAAAAAACTATTACCATGGTCATGGGCTTTGGACATGGTAACCGTTACGGAATTCCATGATTTTTCATCTAAAACTTAAGAGCACTTTCTACCACGTGACTATTCGCGTATCTGTTTCGCCCAAATCCGCTCGGCTCGGATGGTTGGACAATGTCGTTCAATGTTAGCATACCTCTAATGCCAACTGCTCGAACTAAACAGTTTCCGATTTGGTCAATGCGGTGGCAGCACCGACCAAAAGCCTATTTTGAATTTTCGTAAAAACAAAAATACGGCCTTAATAGCAAACAATGGGATTTGATTTTGATTTGAAAAATAATAAAATAAATTGTTACAGGGTGGAAAAGATAATAAAAATCATTTGTGTGATAGAAATCATTAGATATTATTATTTTTTTTTATTGAATCTCGAGGGATATTCCACCCTTCTGTATTTTTTTGTAAAATTATCGTGAAAACCCGAGAGCAGTAGGAAGTCTGTGGACGGAGTGTTTTTAATCGCGATTGATATGTTTGGTCACGTGGTAGAAAGTCCTCTTAAAGACTGTTTTTCCTAAACATAACTTGCCGGCAGAAGATTTATTTTGAACTAAAATGGACTCCTACTCCCACCAGATATTAAAAATTGCAATTTTTTGGGAAATATCGTTTTTAGTTCGAAATATTTAGAATGTAAAACATTATAAGTAAATGGATTGCTAAAAGGCTGTAAAAAGGTCGGTACATGCAACGTTCATTGTAATTACATTTTCACTACATTAAGAAAAGTTAACCACTAGTACTTGGAAAACCAACAAACAAAATATTTTGTCACATTCTACGCATGAACGCATGTGCAAGTCTTTAAAAAGTTTTTCCATAAACTGTACTATTTCTTGTTAAAATGCAATGCAGTGTCAAATATATTGTAATGTAATGAAATGTAGTTATAATGAACGTTGCATGTACCGGAGTACCGGCCTTTACTATGTAGGTTACGTTTCACTTCCACTTCAATTTTTATATCAAGTTTATGAACACCACCGTCTTTAATCGTTAATTTTTTTTGTTTACTTAGCTACGTTTATACATTCAACATTACACTTGAAATTTAGAATGCAATTTACCATGCAGAACAACCACCTTTGACCACAAAACCATCAAAACAAAAATGTCGGCTTTACTTTTTACGGTTATGTTCAACATTCAACAAGTTTACAGGTGCACGAAGCGAGTCTACTCTCATTCTTTCCCCGCAATGCTATAAATATGCAAATATGTTCCAAATCTATTATTTGTTAGTCGAACTTACCTTGTAAAAACTAATCAAACACCAGAACTCCAGAACAACACAATAAACAGCTATCTCATAATATCTCATCTCATCTCATCACTCATCTGCTTCGATACTTCGATTATACAAATGGCGGTTGACCCGTTCGGCGTAGTTCGGCGTTGACCGGCAAATTGCCGCAAATTGGCGCAAATAGGAAGACATGCAAGACTGAAGTCAGTCACATGACTCACATATGACATCCGACAAGGCTGGCGAATCAGCGAGGCAAATTTCTAGCGTGGCAGTTAGCGGAAGTTTCAAAAGCATTGACGTTTTTAATGTGATTGGAACTTGAATAGCTATAGATAGGTAGGTGCAATTATGTTCATTACATTTTATTAAAAATGTGAATGTAGGTAAGTAGAGTCATGGGTTCGTTCTGCAAACTTCGGAATATATCAAGATGTTTTTGTTTTCTTTCTCATCTTTATCAGGAACTTTAAATTTAAAGTCTTTCATTATGTACCCCTTTTTGAGTATTTTATTAGTTGCCGAGATAAATGAAATAACTTGCACTACAAATAATGATACAGGACGAATGGAACTTAGGAATCTTTGTTGAGAAACGACTTTTTCATGGCGAGTGACGGTTGAGAAACTTACGCGTCTGTTCAACAAACGTATATTCTTATTTTCATTTCCGTAACAGAGTGAAACAAAAGTGACAAAATGACGTTGATTTTTTTTTCTTTTTCTATACTCAACTAAGGTTTCTAACAAGCGTTAGCTCACTTGGAGTACTTTGCGGATTCGACAAGAAATAGTTTTATAACAATGTATATCACACGGTTCAGCTAGTAATTGTTGAAAAATGTTTGTGTTATGTTTTTCTTTCACTAACTGTGAGGAAATATTGATGAATCGCACTCAAGAATTGTGTATATTTCAAGAGTTCAACTAACGTTTAGAAAAAACATTAGTTTACCGTGAGTACTTCACCAGTTCAATAAAAAATTGTTTGATAACAATATATAATAAACTTTAGCAATTTACGGTTAGGAAACGATGGTTAAACACGTAATTTTTACATTTTCCTATCACTACCAATTGAAAAATGTGACCCAATCGCGATGAAAAAACGTTAATTCAAAAAGTTAAACAAATTTTGCATATAAACCTTAGTTCATTGAGACTCCTTTGTCGATTCGATAATAAATAGTTAGAAAACAATGTATGATACACGTTGATGAATGATAAATGAGAAACGTTGTTGACAAACATTTGTTTCACGTTTTTCCTTTTACCATCTGGCAGAAAATAGTGAAAATATCACGTTTGGAAAACGATTATTCTATAATGCAAATATACGTTAGTTTACTTTGCGACTTCTTTGTCGATTCGTTGATAAATAGTTAGGGACCAATGTATATTACACGTTGATGTATGACAAATGAGAAACGTTGTTGACAAACATTTGTTCCACGTTTTCCCTTTTTCATCTGGGAGAAAATAGTGGAAGCATCACGTTTGGGTAACGATTATATATATAAGATGAATCAACGTTTTAGATAAACGTTTTATTAAGGCATACTTTTAACATATCGTCACAAAACAACGTTTTAATAACATTATATAAACTTTAGCAATTTACGGTTGGGAAACGATGGTCACAAACGTATTTTTAACGTTTTACTATCACTAACAGTGGGAAAATAGTGACCTGATCGCGTTGAAGAAACGTTAATTACAAGAGTTAAACCCACGTTGCAAATATACGTTAGTTCATTGTGAATCCTTTGTCGATTCGTTTATAAATAGTTTGAGAACGATGTATAATACACGTTGATGTGTGACAAATGAAAAACGTTGTTGACAAACATTGGTTCCACGTTATTCATTTACCATCTGGGAGAAAACAGTAAAAACATCACGTTTGGGAAACGATTATTCTATAAGATGAATCAACGTTTTAGATAAACGTTTTATTAAGGCATACTTTGAACATATCGCCAGAAAACACCGTTTTAATAACATAACATAAACGATTAGCTTCAACGTTGAAATTTTCAACTAACTTTCAACGTTGAACTTCTTAACCAAAAACGTTTATTCAACCAATTATACGTGAACTAAACGTTGAAAAAACGTACGTGTGCCCATTGGGTAGAATCGTGTTGCGCCCATTGAAATATTCCATTGGAATGATCAATTCTACAATATATCAAGAATTCAAGAAATTTGACGGAGAGCTAGTTTTCTATATAAGGTGTTCGGGATCCTTTGAATGAGTTATACCAGGTTTGCTAATATCAGAAATGGAGGCATTCGAATTTTTGCGAATACTATCTGCATGGATAAATTCTGTTAATTCGCCGATTTTTATCAACTATGTTTAAGGACCTACAACTTTCTTAACATATACATGATCAATGACATTCTGTCTATTCAGTGGAGAACTTTTCTGTTCATTTTCAGGAGATGCTCTCAGTAAGTCAAATCTGAAACGAGGACGTTGTTTGAATAGACATTCAGGGGACGAAATACCTGTAGCTATGGAAAGTGTATTTCTAAAAAAAAAATAATCACGAGTTTATTTCCCAAAATATCTAATGTTATAAGTATATTTCCTCACTTCACTGAATAAAGACTTATCGAAACTCTTCCTTATAGTCTGAACTACCCTTTCAGCTATTCCATTACTCTCAGGGTGATATGGTGTAGATTTAAAAGTTTTATAGCACTATTCGAAGAACAAAATTGTATGAATTCTGACGATGTATACGGTGGTCCATTGTCAGAAACTGTTTCATTTGGTATCCTAAATACAGGAAAAAAGATCTTAAAAAAAAATTGTTTCTTTGGCCGCAGTATCATTATTGAACATTTCCACTTCTAACTACTTACTATCAACCAAAATGAAAACAGTATATCCAATTTTGTGAGAAAAATCTACATAAACCCTATAAATGTTATGACATAGGCGGTGAATTTTTGGTGAAATTTTGAGTTGTTTGACAAATTTGACATTCAGAAATGAACGTTTCAATGTCTTCATTCAGTCCAGGCCACCAACAGTATGAACCTAACAATTATTAGTTTTTAGAGTATCAGAATGTTCTTCATGAAATGATTTCAAAATATCTTTTCGTAATGATTTCGTTACTACAACTTTATGACCCCATTACAATTCTTTATTTCAACAGATAATTCATATCGTTTGTTGAAAGAAAGTCTTAATTCATAATTCACAGTATCTGATAGCCAGCCCCCCATTGTCATATTTATTGCTTTTGATAATATCTGCATTAGATGCACTCGCAATGTCTTCATAATTAAGAGTGCCATCATTTATTGAACTGAAAGAAAAACTGTCACACACTTTCGTTTCTCCTACTACTGATAAACGAGATAAGGCATCTGCGTTCGCAAACAAATTGCCGTTCCCATATTCAATTTCATAATCGTAAGCAGAAAGAATTAGAGCCCAACGGGTGACTTTGGATGCTGCTGTAGTTGGAATATGTTTGTTCCTTCCAAAAATTAACTGAAGAGGCTGATGGTTAGTTACGAAAACGAATTTTCTCCCAAATACATATTCATGAAATTCCAAAAATAAGAGTCAATGACTCTAGTTCAATATTTGAATTTTTTCGTTTAGCAGAAGAAAATGTACCTACTCAAGGCAAACAAAAAGTACTGGACGCTCTACTTCATCTATTCTATGACTCAATACATCCCCTACACCATAGCAACTACAATCAAAACTGATATAAATTGGTAACTTAGAATTATAATGAGGGAAAACCTGATTTGACGTTATCCGAATCTTACTAGCCTTGACTCTTTCTCCATGTTCTTCATTCCAAACAAATTTCACTCCTGATCGGAATAAATCGTTAAGATGTTTCAATTTGGAAGACAAAATTTCAATGAATTTACCGTAATAATTCAACAATCCCAAGTATGACGTGAGTTGGGTTAGATTTTCCGGGCGTGGCGCCTCCTGAATACCTTAAATTCATCTATTTTATTCCCTAAAAACTCTACTTGAGTTTCAAAATATTTACATTTTACTAAATTCACTTTGACATTGAATTCACTCCATAGTGACATAACATTCATGACGTTTTCATAACATAAGAAAAATTCTTCCCAAAAACCCAATTATCGTCAAGATAACAGCTTGCGCCATATAAACCCGAAAATATTGTATCTAAAATAGCTTGGAGATTTGCCGTAGCTGAAATATTCCAAATGTCAGACTGTTGTATCTAAATAAACCCCTATGCGTGTTGATTGTGAGTGTGTGTGTAATTCTTTCGACTTTTCACCCATTTGTAATTGTTGATAATCACTTTTCAAATCAAAATACTCCCAAATGGCTTCGAAAAAATGTCTTCTGGCTAAGGTAAAACGCAATGATTTGTTTCAATTGCCCTATTGAGAGTTTGCTTGAAATCAACACATATACGAATCATTCGAGTTCTTTTTAGGAAGCACTACAATTGGACTCGCCGAGTTACTGGAACTTACTGTAGTAAAACTGCACTAACTAATTTTCCTAATTTATTTAAAACACTGTTTAAAACAATTATTCGCTAAAACATTTACTTCACTATTTTATTTCTACGGTGTCAGTCAGTATCTGCGAACTCTGGAACTGTAATTAACTCTGAATTCTGACTGTCCTGCCATCTGCTATACAGCGACTATATATAGAAGCATTTACAGTTTTCGATCTTTCCAGTCTGTTTGGCGACTTCTGAGAAGTCCCTAGAATATTCGGTTAGAACGTTGGCGTCTCTTCCACGTATGAGTCATGTATTTGTCAGAAGAGAACTTGTTTACATTTCGAGTGTGGAGTGTAATTGGATGATCAGGGCCGGTCTCGAGACCGGTCTCGAAATCGTTACATTACCTTACTCAAAATACCAGCATCAACCACCTTCTCAATCTCAGCCTCAACTGCAGGTTCCAACGCATAAGGCATATATGGTATGCTCTGTGAAAAACAGAATTTGAATCCTCTTTCAGTTTCCGTTCAATAGTGAAATTGCTGATTATTTTTAAAAACATTAATATACTTTGTCTTGATTTCACTTATAGACTGATTCTTCGTTTGATTAAAATTTGATAGGTCAAATTTATAAAGATTATTTTCAATAGTATTGTGTGCCTGATCTAGACCTGTCTTATCCCAGTGAACCAGAATTCATCGCATAGAAGTTGCAAAGAGTTACTGCTGCGATCTGCGACTTAGCAATGTGGATACAAAATAGAGGCACTAGTTATTATTTGCGAGTGCTTAGTGTCCGCAAACACGCTCATTGCCAGTAACTACCCAAGACGTCACGAAGCGCACATTTTGAAGTTTCTATAGACAGCCAGCCTCAAATCGAATTCACAAAGCAGCGGAATTTTGAAAGATTATAAATATTTAAATGGAATTTAAATACACCTCTCACGGAAATTAAATGAATATACACTTTTGTAATTACTGCACTGAACATTTGAAAGCATTACTTTTATATTTACCAAATTGATGAAATAAATGTAGGTTTGGGAATTTCTCTGAAATGAAGAAATAGAAAGCAATTTGAAATAATTTTCAACATATTTATTAACACTAACTAATATAAAATAACATAAATCAACAAAATAATAACATAGTCTTCAAAAAAATATATTTATATATATATATATATATATATATATATATATAAAGGGTAGTCGTTGCTGACTAGTTAGGAATGGAACTAGTAAATAGTGGGGCTATGCAGCAAAATCAAAGAGTACTCTTTTAAGTTTGTCCAAGCTTTCGGAAATTTAATTAATCGTTTCCATCATCAGGGATACTACAAATTGCATGAGTAAGTAATATATAAAAAAAAATATACATGGATGGTTAACTTACATCTTAGTTGAGGGTGTTTGACGCGATGTTATTCAACAAAAGGGGGCACATTGTACAAGATGAATTTCAATATAAAACAGGTAAAATTGGAAAGATGTCATAAAAGTTTTGTTAAAATACGTTACATTTTGATCACATAAGGCCAAATCAATGCTATTGGTTGGGAGAAGACAGACAGTTGACATGGCATATGACTTAGTCAGTGGTACCAATTTGCAGTTACCAACCTATGTTGGAGTCCGTAAATCAGAATTTAGTTGGTTGGGCGACACCTAGTGGACCATGGAGGAACCTGAATTAAGTACATCTGGCATGTAACTGAGTGTCTTTAGTACACTTTCGATCTGGATATTATGTTTTATTTTGTAGTATAACAATGATAAGTCCTTCTGTGAGCAAAATTCTGGTACAGGTTAGGTATCTGGAGAATTTTAAGTCAAATTTAGGAAAAAAGGTTAAGTTTTATTTATAAAATTATTTGATCATTTGATAGATTTGAAGAATTAATGAATGATGGATTCTTATCCAACGTCAGAAGGTAAGAATAAATTTCACTTAGATGATTAATATCTGTTTTTTTATTAATGCAGTTACTATTTTCTGAAATAAAGGCCATTTCGAGAAAAGTCCGTTTGGATAGACGCGATTCACTAGCTAAGACCTTAGTGGCATCATAATTCATATGGTGGTCAAACTTGTTTACATGTTCAGCTAACGCACACCGTTCTGGATGTAATCTACAGTCACTTTTATGTGAAACGATTCGGGAGCCTAGAGATCTCGAAGTCTGACCAACATACATTTTGTTGCACGATTGACACGGAATACTATATATTACATTCGCTTGAGAAAATAGAGAAAGTTTGTCTTTGACTTTAGAGTGAATTGTTCTAATAGTAAGTACTGATTTATTTGCAATTTTCAAATTCGGTAAATCATTAAAAATTCTGGAGAGTTTGGGAGTGATGTCCTTTATGTAGGATAAAGAACTATAAAAAGCAATTAATGGTGCAATATTGTTTTCAATGTTATTATTATTGCTATTATTTCTGTCAATTCGTGTAATCGTTGAGTTGTTAATTATATCAAAGGAGGATGAAGAATTAAACAAAATATTTTTAATCATAATCGGTGGGTAAGAATTTTCAAGAAATAAATTTAAAAGGATAGCAAGATTTTTTTTGTGGAATTGAATGTCAGAGATTTTTAACACTCTATCTTTCATTTGTTTTACTAGATTCACTTTCATTGAGTGTTTGTGGTAAGACCAATAGTTTATGTATCTTCCTGAGCTACATGCTTTCCTATACCAGTCTATCAGAATTTTGTTTTTTGATGACCGTATGAACTTTGTGTCAATGAATGGAACGGAGAAATTTACATCTTCAGTTTCCATGGTGAACTGAATGAAAGGATCATAACTGTTGAAGGTGTCAAGAATCTCTTCAGTACAGTCAATTGGTAAGGCCAGAATAATATCATCCACATATTTTTTTATAAATTGGGGTCTGAAAGACAAAACAGGTAATACTGTGTCTAACAAATCATCCATTACATAAGCTGCCAAAATTGGGGAAATTGATGCACCCATGGGTGTTCCAAAAGTTTGTTTATAGAATTTATTATCAAAGGAGAAATATGTATTGTGACTTATGAAATTTTCTTCAGAAATACTGCAATGTAAACTAATATTGTTCCATTGTTTGTGGACTGCTCTTATGCAGGTTTCCACATAAACATTACTGAATAGGGATATCACATCCAAACTTGCAAGAACATAGTTTAGAGGTAACAGAGTGTTATTGAATTGATTATTTACTTCAAACGAGTCTTTTATATAGTAATCATTGTCTAGGTTATAGGCTTTAGTCAAGATATTTGTTAGGAAGGCAGCAATTGCTTCTGTAGGGGATCCTATCGAAGCCACAATCGGTCTTACTGAGAGTGTTGGTTTATGTATCTTGGGTAAAGCATAGAAACTTGGGGAAGTACCATTGTAGCAAGTCAGTTTCTTTTTCATCACATCATTGATTTGATTTGAGTCATTTAACTGTTTGATTAAAATATTTGATTTCCTTTGAATAGAGTTCGTAGGATCTTGATTTAATAGTATGTAAGAGGAGTTATTGGATATAATGTCATTGGATAATTGTAAATATTGTAGTTTCTCCATTACTACTGTTACGTTACCTTTATCAGCAAGAGTGAGAATTAAATTTGGATTATTTTTCAGAAAGCGTTTAGATTTAAAGAACAAATTTCGAACAGGAGAAAATTGATGAGGAGGATTATGAATGTGGTTTGTGATGATGTTTGTAGCCCTCGCTACAAGAATGCTTCTTTGTATGAGGTCTGAGATAGTGGATGTAATGCAATCTACATCTGCTAAGATATTCTTGATGGGAATATCTTTACCTATTATAGGTTCAATGCAAAATTTTGGGACTAAGGCCAGAAAAGAGGAAATATCTTCCGGAATTGTTACATTTGAAATATTTTTTAACCATTTCTGGTTAGATTTGATTTTAGAATTGGAGTTTTGAATTTTTAAATTGTTCAATTTATTGATATTTTTAAATTTTACTCTATGAAAAAGTTTGTTATAAGCCCGTAGCTGTTTAGAAGAAAAATTTTGATAGGTTAAATCATTGGTAAGTGTAGTTATACTATCACCTAGTTACGTTAAAGAAGATTTCAATTTTGAGATAAGTTTATGATTGGAAGCAATTTCAATATTTATAAGTTTCAACCCTAACCTGTAATTTTTTTCTTTGATGTTTGTGTGTGCTTCATGTCTTAGCAGGAGGTTTTCAATTGGTCTTGTGGATGCCGTTATATGGGGAGGAAGAACATTCTGTTTTCTGCACTGTAGAAGGAAAATTCTTCTGTTAATTTCCTTTGCCAATTTCATCTTTGTCTTAGACCAAAGTTTCAATTCTTGTACTGCTATGTCACCAAAAGTTGTAGCGATGGATTGGTAGAACCCCATGTCTGTAGAGTAAAGGAAGGGTAGTCGTTGCTGACTAGTTAGGAATGGAACTAGTAAATAGTGGGGCTATGCAGCAAAATCAAAGAGTACTCTTTTAAGTTTGTCCAAGCTTTCGGAAATTTAATTAATCGTTTCCATCATCATATTTCTCCTTTGATAATAAATTCTATAAACAAACTTTTGGAACACCCATGGGTGCATCAATTTCCCCAATTTTGGCAGCTTATGTAATGAATGATTTTTTAGACACAGTATTACCTGTTTCGTCTTACAGACCCCACTTTATAAAAAAATATGTGGATGATATTATTCTGGCCTTACCAATTGACTGTACTGAAGAGATTCTTGACACCTTCAACAGTTATGATCCTTTCATTCAGTTCACCATGGAAACTGAAGATGTAAATTTCTCCGTTCCATTCCTTGACACAAGGTTCATACGGTCATCTCAAAAAACAAAATTCTGATAGACTGGTATAGGAAACCATGTAGCTCAGGAAGATACATAAACTATTGGTCTTACCACAAACACTCAATGAAAGTGAATCTAGTAAAACAAATGAAAGATAGAGTGTTAAAAATCTCTGACATTCAATTCCACAAAAAAAATCTTGCTATCCTTTTAAATTTATTTCTTGAAAATTCTTACCCACCGATTATGATTAAAAATATTTTGTTTAATTCTTCATCCTCCTTTGATATAATTAACAACTCAACGATTACACGAATTGACAGAAATAATAGCAATAATAATAACATTGAAAACAATATTGCACCATTAATTGCTTTTTATAGTTCTTTACCCTACATAAAGGAGATCACTCCCAAACTCTCCAGAATTTTTAATGATTTACCGAATTTGAAAATTGCAAATAAATCAGTACTTACTATTAGAACAATTCACTCTAAAGTCAAAGACAAACTTTCTCTATTTTCTCAAGCGAATGTAATATATAGTATTCCATGTCAATCGTGCAACAAAATGTATGTTGGTCAGACTTCGAGATCTCTAGGCTCCCGAATCGTTTCACATAAAAGTGACTGTAGATTACATTCAGAACGGTGTGCGTTAGCTGAACATGTAAACAAGTTTGACCACCATATGAATTATGATGCCACTAAGGTCTTAGCTAGTGAATCGCGTCTATCCAAAAGGACTTTTCTCGAAATGGCCTTTATTTCAGAAAATAGTAACTGCATTAATAAAAAAACAGATATTAATCATCTAAGTGAAATTTATTCTTACCTTCTAACGTTGGATAAGAATCCATCATTCATTAATTCTTCAAATCTATCAAACGATCAAATAATTTTATAAATAAAACTTAACATTTTTTCCTAAATTTGACTTAAAATTCTCCAGATACCTAACCTGTACCAGAATTTTGCTCACAGAAGGACTCAACATTGTTATACTACAAAATAAAACATAATATACAGATCGAAAGTGTACTAAAGACACTCAGTTACATGCCAGATGTACTTAATTCAGGTTCCTCCATGGTCCACTAGGTGTCGCCCAACCAACTAAATTCTGATTTACGAACTCCAACATAGGTTGGTAACTGCAAATTGGTACCACTGACTAAGTCATATGCCATGTCAACTGTCTGTCTTCTCCCAACCAATAGCATTGATTTGGCCTTATGTGATCAAAATGTAACGTATTTTAACAAAACTTTTATGACATCTTTCCAATTTTACCTGTTTTATATTGAAATTCATCTTGTACAATGTGCCCCCTTTTGTTGAATAACATCGCGTCAAACACCCTCAACTAAGATGTAAGTTAACCATCCATGTATATTTTTTTTATATATTACTTACTCATGCAATTTGTAGTATCCCTGATGATGGAAACGATTAATTAAATTTCCGAAAGCTTGGACAAACTTAAAAGAGTACTCTTTGATTTTGCTGCATAGCCCCACTATTTACTAGTTCCATTCATACATATATATATATATATATATATATATATATATATATATATATATATATATATATATATATATAATATATATATATATATATATATATATATATATATATATATATATATATATATATATATATATATATATATATATATATATATATATATATATATATATATATATATATATATATATATATATATAACGAAAGCAAGCAAAATTTTCAATGGTGGCTAATCACAGAAATTGACGCAACTAAAAAAAAACTTTCTTCATTGGATGCAGCTTCCACAAAACTGAAATGAAAAGTTGAGAATAAGTTGCTGCGCTATTTTAAGGCAGTAGTTTGGGGAATACATTTAATGCGCGTTATCTTAAAGGCTCTGCCTGTAAAGCCATCCCCACTACACCACTACAAAATCTTCAATATTTTTACTCCTCAAATAGAATATATGAGTGAAAAATATAATTATTTAGAAAACACAGCATCAGAAATCAGAAAATGGAGCTTTTCCGAAATTATGAAGTGGGGATGGAAAAAATTATCGAATAATCTTATCAAAGAAGAGTGAACGACCCTACTTGGAGGTATATCCGCATAGACCTATACATTTTTCGTTTGCAAGTATTCAACAGAAAACAGCTATTGAATTTTTATAATTTTCAGTTGCTCATTTTCACTAAAATCATTTTTAGCCATCCTGTATAATTTGAGTGCATGAGAATGGATAAAAAATATCATACATCTGTCTATCAAATGTTATTATAATTATTTCCTCTATAATTTCGATTTGCATCTGCATATAGAAGCCCAAGGCCCATCAGAACATTTTTGTATCTAACTTAATCATAATCAATAATGTTTTCAGTTATTTTTAGTTTTCAGTGTAGATTTTTTCTGCTGCACTTGAAGATGAATCGCATAATTTTTCATCAAATATGTTTATAATTTTGTTTATTTTACGAAACGAAGTCAAAAAGGTTCAGTTACCTCTAGAAAATATGCAACTTTTCTACAACAAGGGACTGAACTATGCACGAATACCTACAAAATACACAACTTTATAAAGTACCGATACAATAATTAAGTTTTGTTAGCAACTTACAATTCTAAAACTAAACAAACAATAGCGCTACAAGCTACAAGTTCATCAACATCAAAGGAGAAAGTCAAAATGTCTGCCATGGGCCGGCCGTTGCCAGTTGATATCCTCTGCCGCTAGTGTCGAAAGAGGCGCTGTTCACTTCTCAAAAAAGTCGCCCGATCATAATCCATGGAACTTTTTGAATAATATTATTGAAAATTCAATAAATATCACGAAATTAACTTTAATATAAAACAGTCAAAAATATGTGGCATGGTGGTAACATTGTGAAAGTCGTAAGGACTTCTCTAGATCGCATTGATTTTAACTGCTTTTAAATGGTATTTTGCGAAATCACAAGATTAATATTTATTGCATATCATTGTCCGCAAAGAGAAATCGCTGGTACTTATCTGTAAAATCGCATTGTTGGTCCATATAGAGACATTAAATTGAATTCCCTGCCGCACTTACTGCGACTTTGCTGGTTGATTATGGGATTCTCCGAGGAAAAATTTGATTCAGAAAAATATTTACTATTGGGTGTATTTCTCCAATCCGAATTAAGAATATTGAGCCAATTTCTACCTAATAATGGAACAAATTTACGTTGGCTACTCAACACTACCAAAGGTAAACAATAAGTTTTATTTTTATACCTACCATACTCTTCCTTGAATTTTCTAAAATTCTAACTTCTCCTGTGACAACTTTAAGTTTGAACCTTACCAAATCGAGTTTTGAATTGGAAAGACGACAATTAAAATCATCTACATGTATGAGAGTCTTTGACGCCCCAGAATCAGCGTCCTTCCTTCAACTACCTAATGAACTTCTAGCGGTTTCTCTCGGTCTCCATTTTGCAAAGTAGCGATGAAACTCTCCGATCAAGGAACACAACCTGGGTAGATGAGTAATACTCAAATAGAACTGAAAGTAACATCTTTTCATAAGTCCGACGCTCCATACTCACACCATCGCATGGATGTGTGCTCTGTTAAAAAGTGCTTTTTGCAGTGGAATAAATAGTTATTGAAATTTGAAATTTTCCAGGCATATAGTGAAAGCTGAACAAGAATTTTAGTAAAGTATTGAAATGTTTCCCAGAACCATAACTGTAGAGGACGACAAAATGGAAACAAAGACGTAGCAAAAAAGACTAATTGGATGATGATAATTGAAAAGGAACCAAGCGCCAAATTGCAAAAACTGAGAGAGAGGTTCCAACAGACGGTTTAACATTCATTTATTATATGTAGAAGTATTAAGCACATTCTAGAATTCTGACGACATCGATTTACTAATGAACCAAGCCACTTTGAAGGAAGACGCAGTTTCCTATTATAGAAAAATATCCAACATTACGATACCGTTCATAGAATATGATCAAAGTCGTTTGGTTCCTTTTCAATTACCATCATCCAATTGAAATATATACAGGCCGTTTCTTTTATCATGTGGTAACATTGCTATATTCTAAACCGTAATAGATACGAAGACGAATAAATGGGAAAAAATGTAACTATTGTGGTGAGCAGTACATTGGTCAGAGAAAATCTACGGGGACTCTCGTCCTTCCCTTTATGTTTTCCGATCACGGAACTTAGTTTTTAGAAAATTTATTTAACTCAAAAACTTTAATTAACAACAAATAATACAATTAGATGTTTATTGCTCGAAGTCTATGTCTATTCTAAATGTTTCTTCGTTCCCATGAACCGAAGTTGAATACAACACCGTCTCGACGTGTTCCTGGAAATCTGCATAGGCAGCAATGCTTAGTTCAGCTATTCCCACGGGAAGGCATACATAACTCCTCCATCCCTTAGAAGGAACTCGAGGGTGGAACCACTTGAGTTTCGTTGATGGCCTGGTTGTTTGGTGGTTTGTTGGGGCTGAGTAGGCGAAGGATATCTTGTTTCCGGGTCACCACAAGATATACCACGACGAAGGCGGTTAGCGTCGCGACGCTCCATAGGGACCATCTGGAGTAATCCGGGCGAAGATTGATGAGGTCCAATGGGTCTTCCCGAATTTCGTCTAGTTGGAGCTCGTGCAGTTTGTCAAGGGAAACTTTCTCCGAGTTTCTCGACTTGCAGGATTGGAATATGAATGTCTTTGATTTCTTCCAATGTGAGGGGGTGTCCTACAGTTGATCCTTTCTCGTTCCGGTAGGTGTATTTGGAAGTTCTCAGGGAGCATTTTGGTGGAACAATAAAGAGGTATACACCTTTCAGCACAGCGACATCGTTTTCCACACAGTTTGTCTGGAATTTTCTCTTGTTCGGAAAGATGCCTATGTAGTGGGCATTATTGATTTCCTCGATTATTTCCTGATTGATTTCGACTGGAATTTGATGGCATTTATCAGCAAAGGCATTGGAGGAAAGTAGTGACGTCACACAGTCTGGGTTGTCCTGGATGGGCAGAAGGTGATTCTTCTCGCACAGGAAATTTGGTTGTAGGTCAACGCACTCTTCGTTCTGGTACTGGTACATTTCGTTGCTTAGTGTTAGGTAGGAGGCAGGTGGGATAATAATTGATTGGTTTTGATTTAGAATTGAATAAAGGTGATAGTGATCGAAAGTTTCAGTGTGAACCAATGGAAAATCTAATGAAAATATAATTTGGTCCTCGATGGCGAAAACTTTGGTTTCAAAAACACTATAATATTTGAGGTATTCCTTATTATCAAAAAGTAATTGAGAATGACTATGTGATAAGTAGAGTTCATCTATTATTGTTTTTAGATCGTCTGGAGAGGCGATACTGCGATGTAATGTTTTCAAGTTCGCAAATCCCATAGCATTTTCTGTTTCTGTTAGAAAATCTAGTAGGGAATCGAGATTGATTTTTATTTGATTCAATATTTCATGAATTTCCAAAAAATGTGCATAATTGAATTTTGTCTCGTTAAGTGCAATTCTCAACTCATTGATTTTATCTCCTATCAGTTTTTGATTATCTGAAACTGAAGTCATTGTTTCGTTAATATTTTCCATCAATTTTGAAGTAATTGAAATTTGTTTATTGGTTTTTTTGATAATTCGATTTTGGTTTGATTCGAGTTCGGCTAGGCTGTGATATATTTCTTTCGCATCTTGCTCGTCTAGATTTCCGCTTATGAATTTTACGAGGGAGCCAAGAGGAGCAATGAGGGCTCGTTTTGTGCGTTTATGGGGAAACAAGGATCTGAATTTGTGGTTAACATTTTTGACTTCGTATTCGAGGTGTTTATATGCGTTAAATAGGGCAATTCTATTGAAAGGGGTTGTATTATTTATTGTGGCTTCTAATAGCTTATATTGATTGGTTATTGAGTTTATTTGGTTTTCTAATGGACTAAGTTGAATATAATGTAGGAAAGTATGGGAAGCTACTTTGATTCGTGCGGTTCTCATTTTAAAGGGAAGGATCCCTGGATTCGTCTGGAGGTTCTGGATTTGAACCTTCTGAGTCGCTGTCTGATGAAGTATCATCGACCTGTAACAGATTTTGGTCTGTCATTTTTCTTGGTGGTTTGAAAGATTGTTTGTGGTATGTATTTTGTGGGGTTGTCACAGTTAGGTCAGTGCTTTTGAGAATGTGTTCGGGTTTGTAGAGGGGAGCCGTTTTCGACTGTCTTTTGGGTGTTTTCATATATCCAATGGTTCCGGGTTCAAAATTTGGAGGGTCTTTTCGATTTTCGTTACGTTTTGAAATTATTTTTGACTTTTGTTTTGACGTGTCTTCGTGAATTTTTCTATATATTTGGGAAATAGATTCTTTGTGTTCGTTCAATGTGGTATTGATTGGTTCGAATTCGGAATCAATATCGATTGGATCTTTTAGTTCTAGATGTCCAAACACTAGATCTATTGGTTTTAATTTTGTTGTTGAATGAAGACTATTATTATATGCAAGGACGGCGAAAGTCAATTTTTCAAAGGGGTTCAGATTTGGTTTCGAGAGGTTGAGTGTTCTCATGTGTTCTATGAGAGTGGAGTGGAACCTTTCTACAATGGCATTGGAATTTGGATTATATGGAAGTGTATAATGCCAACTGATTCTATGCAGTTTCGCGAATTCTTTTAGAAGGTTTTGGGAGAATTCGGTACCATTATCAGAGACGATATTTTCGGAGATTTTGAAAGTTGAAACGAACTGCAAAAGTGATTGATATACGTGAAGTGCGGAAAGACTGGGAATGATGTACGCTTGTCCAAATCTGGTAAAGCTGTCACAGATGGTTAAAGATATAGTACTGCCAAATTTGAAGGTATCAACGTGTATAGTTTCGAATGGTTTTTTGGGAGTGGGCGTTAACTGTAGTTTGATCAAAGGTGGGTGACGTTCGTACTTAGATTGTTGACATATTGGACAATTATTGATAAATGTTCTTAAGTCATCGTGTAACTTGGGCCAATAGTATTTGGTTTTGAGTTCGGCAATGGTTTCGTGAATGCCTCGATGGTTGGTAACACCTTCATGTTGGGATTTGATGAGATTTTGTTGGCGATCTTCGTTCGTCACATCGAAGAGGAGTTTATTGGATTTGAAAAGCTTAAAGGAAGAATTTTTGAATGTTTGTGGTATGAACCTGTACATATCTTTATAGAGTACGTCTTCGGTATCATTTTGGAAGTAAAAGACGTAGGTGCGTTTTGGAACACCAAATTCTTTCAGATGTTCAATAATTTGGGCTTGAAATGATTCGTTGGTAACATATAGATACCATCGTGTACGACATACTGAATTCCTAAATAGTTTTTTGGTTTCCATTCGAGGGTTTCGATCAACTTTAATTATCATTAATTGGCACAAAAAGTTATTGATTGGTTTGTCTGTGATGTGGATGTTCAATATTGGGTCTTCTGCACTTGTGTGAACAGTTTCATTTTCGTCATTGTCATTGGGTTCAATTTGTCCTGCGTTCGATTCGTTATCCTGATTTTGAATATTTTCAGGTGTGTTATTTTCTGGGTCTCTGCTTGTGGATGGTCTTTCATTGTCTAGGACAGGGTTTTCGTTAAATTCCTGCATATGTCTCAATATGGGGAGTTCATTAGTCTGTCTGACAGTTTCATTAGGGTAGAGTTCGATTCTAGAAAGGGCATCAGCGTTCGTATTGATTTTCCCTTTTTTGTAAATAATTTGGTAATCAAACTCTTCAAGTTTCAGTCTCCAGCGAACCAATCGTGAATTGGGTTCTTTTAAAGACATCAACCACTGAAGGGGTTTGTGATCCGTAAAAATTTTGAATTTTCGGCCGAAAAGATAGGGCCTAAAATATTTGGTTGCCCAGACGATTGCAAAAAGTTCCTTCTCGATAGTCGAATAATTTTGTTCGGCATTGGAGAGGGTTCGTGATGCGTAAGCGATTGGTTCATCATGTCCTGGGAGGCCCTGGGACAATATAGCACCTAACGCTACGTTACTGGCGTCCGTGGTCAAATTGAACTCTTTTGTAAAATCGGGGTACTGCAAAATCGGGTCGTTCGATAGTAAGGTTTTGCAGTCCTCAAATGTCTTGATGTAGGTGGGGTCAGTTATATCGATTTTTGCTCCTTTCTTCAGTCGACTTGTAAAGGGTTTGGTGATTTTGGCAAAGTTATTTATGAATTTTCGATAGTAGCCCAGAAGACCAAGAAATCCTTTTATTTCTTTTGTCGTTTTGGGTATCGGATAATTCATGATGGCCTTGACCTTATCGGGATTTGGTTTTATTCCCTCTGTTGTTATCAGATGTCCCAGAAAGGAAACTTCCTTTTTCAGGAATTCTGATTTGTCGAGTTGGACTTTCAGATTGCTCTCACGCAGTTTCTGAAAAACTCTTTTAAGGTTGACCATGTGCTCTTGTAGCGAAGTGGAAAAAACGATGATGTCGTCCATGTAGACGAAACAGATTTTGTTTTGTAGATCTTTCAAGACTCTCTGAAAAGTAGCTGGAGCTCCTTTCAAACCAAACGGCATGCGAAGGTACTCGTAGTGGCCGTTCTCTACCTTGAAAGCTGTTTTCTTTACATCATCAGGGTACATTTCGATCTGATGGAACCCACTTGCCAAATCAAGGGTAGAAAAGTACATACATCTACCCAATTTGTCAAGGATGTCCGATATATTTGGAATCGGATATCGATCATCGATGGTTTTCTCGTTGATTTTTCTGTAGTCCACTACTATACGCCATTTCTTCTTGCCAGAGGCATCCGCCTTCTTTGGAACTATCCAAATTGTCGAGGACCAAGGTGAATCGCTTGGTCGAATAATGCCTTGACGAAGCATATCGTCAATTTGTTTTTCGACTTCCGGTTTATGAATAAACGGATAGCGATAAGATTTTGTAAAAATTGGGACTTCATCGGTGGTCCTAATTTTGTGTTTCATTTGGTTCGTGAAAGTCAGCTTTGAATTTTCGCGGTGAAATATGTCTGAAAATGATAGGCACAATTTCTCAACGTGGTGTCTTTCTTCAGAATTCATGTGTTGAGTTCGTATAAGCTGTGTGATGTCTGATTTGAATATATTCGAAGGGGTGTTATGATCGATTGAAGCATGGTACAATTCGAATTGGTCGGGATGGAAAGTTTTCACAGGGACAGGTTCATAAAGGTAAATCTCTTGTATTTCACCTGTATCATTCCGAATTTCGACAGGGGCATAGCCGTTTCGAGAGGTTGTCAAACCTTCGCGAATTCGGCATTCAAATAATTTTGTTTCGATAATCGTGATGTCACCGTTTGGTATTGTTACAGGAATTTTGATTGATTCGATTGTAAATGGTTCTATACGAGCATAAAAAAGTAATTTCTTTTTGCTTTCATAGTGCGCCAGAGGAAGCTCTGATTCAGGTGTTTTTAAACTTGAATTTTTCAAATCTAATTGAACATCTAAGTTTTTCAATGTATCATAACCAATCAATCCATCAAAGAAGTGATGGAATTTAAACAAATGAAATTTTATAGTTTTCTCAGTGTGGAATTCCTGAAAGGCTGGTATTTCAGCGCAAAAATCTTTCGAAGTGGTCTGAAATATTGAGCTGATTGTAAACGGTTCTTTTCTGATAAAATCGGAAAAATAATTTTCGGCAATTTCGGGATTCAAAAAGCTTTTAGTCGCTCCTGTGTCAATCAAAAGTTTCAGGGGTGGATCTGAAATTTGAATGTATGGGAGGTCCTTTCGATCGTAAATAGAATGTATTTCTATGAAATTTTTTCGTGATGGTCGATTTCCTGAAAATTTTGGTCCTGTGAGGAACTTTGATCGATTTGGGTATCGATTGGATATTGATTATCGACATATTCAGGTTGGGTTTGGTCATAGTTCATATTTTCGTAAAAATCAAATTCATTGGAGGAACAGGGTTGATTTTGGTAGCAAAAATCATTTTGGGAGTAATATTCATTTTGGAAGGGTATTGATTCTTCCTGATAATGGGGATTATCAAAATTTTAAAGTTCTTCTGCAATGAAATTTGGTCGATTGGGGTTTTGGTATGGTCTAGTATTGGGTTGACGAGAAGTGGTGGCTTGTGAAATGCCACTCATAGGTATTGGCTTGGGGCGATTGAAATTGTTTTGGTTATTTGGTCTCCAAACGTTGGTTGAGCCTCTTGGATTGCCAAATACTTGACGATTTGTGAAGAATTTTTGGGGTTCTGCCGGTCTCGGCTGAATATTTATTGGGCCGCGTGGAAATGAGGGATTATGCATTTGGGGTTTGAAATTTTGAAAATTGGGGTTAGGAGTTGCGTATTGGCGAAAATTGGACAATTGATTTGGGTGATTGGGTCTTTGAGGTGGCCTAATTTTCGATTGATCACTGTTATTCGGTTTTTGGAGATGCCGAATATTATTTTCGGAAATAATATATTGCCTAGCTTCTGCCATAGTTGATGGTTTCATTGCACGAATAGTTGATCCTAAAGGTTCTTTCAGTCCAGCTAAGAATATTTTAAGAGCATGAGTATTGTAAAAGGTTTTCTTCACCGTTTTAGTCGCAACTAGATTTTCATGTGTATCTACATAGTTATGAAGAGCACTTAAATTTGACATAACCCTTGTATAAAATTGTAATGATGGTTCATTGAAATTTTGTCTCAATTGATCTAAATCAAATAATAATCCATTTTCGTCTCTTTGGTCGCCAAAATGTGCGATTAGAGCATTTTTGACTGATCTTTATCAATGCAAATGCTATAAACTTCGCGAGCTTGGCCTATCAATTTTGAATAAATTCCATAAATTATTATTGTAATATTTTGGACACAACTGATATTTTCGGGTGTTGGGTCCCAGTATGTAGTAATAATTGAATTAGCTGTTTCTAAAAATGATGAAAGTTCCAAAGGATTGCCGTCAAATTTTGGAACAATTTCCAAAAGTTTTGATTAAAATTTTGGAACTGGCATTTTGATATTTCTACTTATTGATAGCTTCGAAAGAAGTGCTTCTAATTCTATTGATTCACGAGAACTATTTTCGAAAATCGAATTAGGTTTCGGCGAATTTTGTTCACTAAAAATTAACTCAAAATCACTGTTTTCGGGAGATGAATCAGGACTAGAGGAGAATGACATAGACAAGATACAAGGAAAAGCAACTTACATTAGTACCACTGAGATGGCTGTTCTCATTTCTTTTCTTCTTTACTTCTTTGGCTTCTGCTTGATCTGCTACCCAGAGGGACTGTCCAGAAACGGAGGTTCTCTTGAATTAACAGTTGGAACTGACGGATTATTCACAACGAATATCCGTTCAAAATCCTACAACGACTGCGCCACTTTATGTTTTCCGATCACGGAACTTAGTTTTTAAAAAATTTATTTAACTCAAAAACTTTAATTAACAACAAATAATACAATTAGATGTTTATTGCTCGAAGTCTATGTCTATTCTAAATGTTTCTTCGTTCCCATGAACCGAAGTTGAATACAACACCGTCTCGACGTGTTCCTGGAAATCTGCATAGGCAGCAATGCTTAGTTCAGCTATTCCCACGGGAAGGCGTACATAACTTTCCCGACTTATACAGGGGAAACGTAAAATGCTGTTTTCGGTTTTTTGCGAATAGAATGGTTATTTCAGAAAATATAAAAAAATTAAAGAGAAAAGTTTCATTGTATTTAAAATGTACTAGAACTACGTAATGATAAATTTTTAATTATACGTTTCGTGTCAACACGGCCACCATCAACAATTTTTTTTATAATACGGACCTGTATATTCCATCACAAATATTGATAAAGCGATGAAATCACAATTCAGTAGTATATCACACTTGACATTTTCATAGCGTTTCATATAAAATAACTGGCATCATCAGTGACAATAATTTTTAATTACGGTCCAGTCGTTAGTTCTTTTGTATATTGTTTTGATTTCTTCAAAACTCATTCAACTATTAGGATACTTCAGTCATTACCCAATACTTTCGTTAGGAAGATACCCCAACACAACGAACATTCGTATTTTTCCTTTTTGGGGATTTTTGTATTACAGTAATCCTTGATTCAAAGCTGATTTCTCCTATATCAATTTTTACACGGATTATTTTCATAATTCTCAATCCTGGAAGTAATGAAAATATCAGTTTTTGATAAAAATACAAGTGTTGTCTAATTTGGTACAATTAAATAGCATCTCACCTCTTTTATCATATTTAAACAGGTAGGCTTTGCTTGATTTCTATGGCAGGAAAAATAAATGAGTTGTTGATATCTGTTAAGAACTGTCAGACATTTAAGCACTCCGTTACAAATTAAAGATGTATTCGAATGACGAAAGGACTGATATGCTATTTACTTATGCAAAATCAAATAGAAATCCTCTTTTGGCAAGAAATATGTATGGTGAGCTATACCCGAAACGTCGCATTCCAAACATTCAAATGTTTAGACGATTAGAAAGAAATTTGAGAGACTGGTGCATTTGACAAAAATAAAACTAGAAAATTTGTTGTTACTGGAAGTATAAGGAACCAAATAAATGTTTTGGGTAAGCAAATATTATTTTATAAAGACTAAAAAGTGAAAAATAACGTATCTTTTTAAATCTAGGATTGGTCAGTTACAAAAATATTTCCAATCAAGATTGTTCTTTACGAGAAATTGCCCACGAATTTGGGATATCTGTAAAATCCACCAGAAATATTTTGAAAAAGAACAAATACAAATGCTACAGAATACGAAAAGTTCATCACCTTAATGAAAGGGATTACGGAAGGAGAGTACGATTTGCGAAATGGACTTAGAAATAGGGAAGTTCGAAATATTTGTAAAAAAATAATATGGACGGACGAATCAAAATTCACCAACAATGGTTGGTTTAACAGAAACATCCATTATAGGTGGAATAATACGAATGAACATTTACATAGAGAAACCAATTTCCAGGAGAGCTTCGGAATGAATGTTTGGTTGGGAATTATGGGAACAAACATACTAGTTCCTTTCTTTTACTATGAGCATTTGAATGGTGAAATGTACTTCAATTTTTTATCCAATGAGTTTGATGGCTACTTAGATGAATTGCCATTAAGCACTCGCCGTGAAATACAATATTTTCAACAAGACGGTGCCCCTCCCCATAATGCAGCAATAGTAAGGGAACATTTAGATGAAATATTCCCAACAAAGTGGAAACAATGGACCAATTGCCTGGCCAGCTCGACCCCCAGACCTTACTCCTTTGGATTTTTTTGTCTGGGGATGATGAATGTAAAAGCATTACAACCATCATGCTAGAAAATTGCCACAGAAATTGTATGGACATGCAATTTATGTGTATTCAACAAAGAGGTCGTCAATTCGAGCATTTAATATAGAATTCTTTTTCTCTATTGGTTTTATTTTCTTCCACAAATTCATTATGAAATAAATTGTTTTTCTATTTGTTTGATTTCTTCTCCTCTTAAGTAAGTTTATTTGTGGGGTAAATTGCTATCGTTCGTCTATGAAACTGCAGAAATCTTTTATGATTTTTTATATAAATACAATTTTCATAGATACATTCAGTCAAAACGTCACTGATAATTTTTATATCGAAGCGTTAGATTCTGTGGAATTCATGAACAAACTAACGACAGGACCGTAATTAAATATTTGTTGTCACTGATGATGCTAGTTATTTTATATGAAACGATATAAAAATGTCGAGTGTGATATACCACACATATTATATGAGGTTTATACCAAGAAATGTTACTCCTGATTATAATCTTTAACTACATGTCAATGGCAAATCAATACAATCCACAGAAACTATAAAATTTCTAGGTATTACTCTTGATCAAAAATTGGCATGGGAGGCTCAGATAAAAACTACCTGCTCCAGATTAGGCACATGTTGTTATATGATAAGGCATCTGAGAGACACTGTTTCCTTCGATATACTAAAACTATTATATTTTGGACTTGTTCAGTCAGTCTTACAATATGGGCTAGTATTCTGGCGGTCATCTTCACATGTTGATAGGCTTTCAGAGCACAGGAAAAAATATTAGGAGCTATGTTCAATGTACATCCAATGTCCACTTGTAGAGACTTATTTAAAAGATCACAAATAAAAACATTACCCAGCCTATACATCTTTCATATCATTACCTATATTGAAGAAAATGAATACAGCTTCAAGAAAAACAAGGACTTGCACTCGCACGATACACGAATCAAAGGTCATATTCACCATAGCTACTCACGACTACAAATTTGTCAGAACTCGCCTAACTACTTTATAATAAGTTTATAAGCGCCACGGCAAATAATAATCCTCTACCCGCACAGGCTATGCCTTTGGGTACACTCAACGAGTGTTTATGAGGGAGTATTATTATTTTTTATTTTTTTTTATTCGTTAGGAATTACCCAGTCAGGCCCTGTCTCCAGTGTCCCGACACTTCCGGAGGGCGCGCTGGTGTGTCATTAACCCCAGTAAACAGTCCCCACGTCCATGGGGTAGGTGATTACTGGGTCCGAGAATCATGTGCCCTGAGTAGGCGGAGTGAACCAAGAATTACGGCCTTCTGCATTCGCCCGGCTAGGATTTCTGCCAAGTCACGGCAAGCCGGTATGATTTTTGAGTTTGAGAGCAATGTGTCCATCATTCCACCAAGGACCCCTATTATCAGAACCACCATCTTGACAGAATGGTTTGGGTAAAGCCTGCGGAGTTCAAAGAGACGATCTCGATATTTAATCCGTTTTTCCTCCTCTTTTCGGACGATGTTCGTTTCGCCAGGAGCTGAAAACTCAATGACGAAAATCGTCCTACTTTGATGGTCAAGGAGGACTACATCAGGCTTATTGGCTTGTATTTGCCTGAGGGTGGGGAATGAATAGTTCCAATAGATTCGGCACTTCTCATTCTCTACCACGGACTCAATATCCCCCGGAGCATAAGGCAACACCGGTGTCTCGTCTACACCGTACGAGTGTCGTAGATGGTAGTACAACACTCGTAGGGCCGCGTTATGTCTGTAGATATAGGCTGAGACCGCATAAGCTGGACAAGCTGACAGCAAATGCATTATGGTCTCAGCTGCCCCACAACACGCTCTACATCTAGTGTCAGGGACCTCTATACCCATCACGCGACTGCGGTAGACGAGAGTGTTGAAGACACCATCCTGGCAGGCCATTATGAATCCCTCGGTCTCCGACTTCAGCCCACTTGACCTGAGAAACGAGAAGGTCAGGTCTCTAGATAAGCCTAGGTCTTCAATGTTCTTGAAGAAGACCCCATGCATCGGCTTTTCCTTATGTAGCTGCAGGAGACTCTCACACTCCGCAGCTTTTACGTGGGCTTTTTGCTGAACGGGTTCCAACTCGGTGATAGAGTTTGGGTTTGTCCGTTCAGTGTCGAATACGGGACCGAGGTCATCGGCTGCACGGGTTGCTGCCTTGAAAAGAAATTCTCCAATCCCTGCTATTTCATGATCACATACCAAGCAGAGAAGGGGATCTGAACTCCTGATGACTTTACAGGCTCCATCCAGTACCATTCTGTTATGTAGACACTCCAAACTCAAAAGTCCACGGCCTCCCCGTTGTCTGACGATGTAGAATGCAAGCTTCCATGAGGATGCATCATTTTGCGAGTTTTTACGTCGAGTTGTCGCAGCTCTTCCTGAGTCCATTTCATTAATCCAAAGGAGTAAAGTAGAATCAGAACGGCAAGCATATCAGTTGCAGCAACTTTGTTCTTCCCCGACAGTTCTGAAGACCAGATCTGTTGGAGTTTGTGCTGATACTTGCCGCGGAGAGAGCTTTTGACAGTAGCTACCTCTTGGGTGTGGCGATGTTCCACCCCTAGGTAGGTATACGTCTCTCCGGCATCCAGATGATGTAGGATGCTTCCGTCTACGAGCTGAACGTCCTCTCCGTATTCTTTGCATCGTCCTCTTTTGAGATGAACCGTGGCACATTTGTCTATCCCAAACTCCATTCCGGTAGCATGCGTGTACTCTTGCACCACCCTTAAGGACTGGTAAAGGTCCTTTTCTCCGGAGGCATAAAGTTTAAGGTCATCCATGTAAAACAGATGGGTGACCTTATGCCTCCGGTTGCTAGGGATGCCGCAGTTGTATCCGCGGGATTTCCGTAGCGCAACGGACAATGGCAGTAGTGAGATGCAGAAGAGAAGAGGGCTGAGGGAGTCTCCCTGAAACACGCCCCTTCTGAAGATAACCTGCTCTGTTTGGACTCTGACTTGACCAGATGTTATGGTAAATCGAGTCCTCCAGAGCGGCATCAGCTGTTCAATGCATCTCACTATTTGATCGGGTACCGCAAGGCATCTGAGCAAATGCATGATGAGTTCATGCGATGTTGTATCAAATGCCTTGCGATAATCGATCCAGGCCATTGAAAGGTTATGCTTATAGTGCACGGAGTCCTGCTTGATGCATCTGTCGATCAGCAGGTTCTCCTTGCAGCCAGCGACCCCCTTTTTTGACCCTCTTTGCTCATATATCCGTTCATACACCGGCTCAATTGCGGAGAGTATTCGCATGTACAAGATGCGTGTAAACATCTTATAACATGCGTTCAAGCATGTTATCGGTCTGTAGTTCTTCGGATCAGATAAATCTCCGTTTTTGGGGATTAGCACGGTTCGCCCCTCGACAAACCAATCCGGAATCTGCTGCTCCCCATCTAGCCATGAGTTGAAAACTCTTGCTAGATGGTGGTGGGTACTGGAAATTTTTTCCACCAATAGTTATTCAGGCCATCAGGACCTGGATCAGCAAAATTCTTCGAGCCTTTGAGGGCCCGTCGAACTTCTTCCGGGGTTATCGGATTGCGCAGTTCATTGAGCTCAAGCTGATGAAGCCTCCTGCAGAAAGCTTCGAACTGCGCTGGGGCTGGAGTATCTACGTTGAGTGGTTGCGGAAATTCGTAAATACCCTTCCAGAATGTTTCTACCCGATCAGTCGCCGGCGGGTTTTCCACAACACGTGGAGGCTCTTGGAATAGGTGAGAAAGTTTATCGCGGAACTTTATGTTTTCCGCGATGCTTCTTGCCCGCCTCACTAGTGACTTTTTTGCAGCCACCAGCATTCGTATCCTATCAAGACAGTACTGTTTGATGGTTAACAGCACGCCTTGATTTAGTGTGTGGTGAGCTCGTCTTAAATTTGCGGCAATTCGCCGCACTGCGGGCGTGAAGGGCCTATTGGCCGCCACGTAGTCCGCCACACACTGGATACGAGACGCGTGTTGTCTCGCTCACCTGATCTTAGCTCCCATCTTGTGAATGCGTCGCTCATGCCTCCCAATCAGAGGGTTGGTATCCCTCCTCTCCGTTTGGGACAGGGCCTGAGCGGCGTCATACACGGCAGAGTTGATCTGCCAGATGTCAGCCTCTTTTGAAAGGACATCGTGAATCTCCGCATCCACCCGAGCCAGTTGTTGTGGCTTCAGGGGCTTGGTGTTATGCAGCGCCCTGCGGGTTCTGATGCCTTCCGTTGGTGGTATGATGCGGGCCTCCTCTACAGCCAGATCGACGCGTGGCATATCTGCCACTTCTGCCACTGCGTTAACCGGCTGAGGAGGGGCTCTAACATAGCCTCGAACCCGAAGGTGGGATACATAATCCCTTAGGTTTTGTGCGAAAAAGGCAGCATGCTCTGGGTGTATTTCACACCACAAAGAATGCATTCTCGCCATGTATCCTGTTCGGGCGGGCTCACTGCTCTCATAGCAATGCAGAAGACTGTCCCTTAGTTCATCCGTCCACTCAAAGCGTCCGTTTTCATTGCGGACGTTATATAGTGGCAATCCATCGTTCTGGGCCCCACCACCTTGCCTAGGACCCCTAATCCGAGGGGGTCGGTTGTGAGGGCCTCTTTCTCGTCCATCGTGAACCGAGTAGTGGGGTATACCGGGGGGTTAACCCAGTATACCCACGGCCGACATCAGAGGGAATGAGGATTTCCTCCAGGGTGCGCCATGGCTGCCGGTCCGGTTTTGCACCGGTAGCTCAGGAAAGTGGTGTCGCAACTCACCAAGGCCTTGGATGATGGTTGACCTTCCCTTTATTATTATTATTATTTTTTTTCCGTTACTAATTACCCAGTCAGGCCCTGTCTCCGGAGCCCCGACACTTCCGGAGGGCGCGCTGGTGTGTCATTAACCCCAGTAAACACTCCCTACGTCCATGGGGTAAGTGATTACTGGGTCAGAGAATCATGTGCCCTGAGTAGGCGGAGTGAACCAAGAATTACGGCCTTCTGCATTCGCCCGGCTAGGATTTCTGCCAAGTCAGGGCAAGCCGGTATGATTTTGTAGTTTGAGAGCAAAGTGTCCATCATTCCACCAAGGACCCCTATTATCAGAACCACCATCTTGACAGAATGGTTTGGGTAAAGCCTGCGGAGTTCAAAGAGAATATCTCGATATTTAGTCCGCTTTTTCTCCTCTTTTCGGACGATGTTCGTTTCGTCAGGAGCTGAAAACTCAATGACGAAAATCGTCCTACTTTGATGGTCGAGGAGGACTACATCAGGCTTATTGGCATGTATTTGCCTGAGGGTGGGGAATGAATAGTTCCAATAGATTCGGCACTTCTCATTCTCCACCACGGACTCAATATCCCCCGGAGCATAAGGCAACACCGTTATCTCGTCTACACCGTACGAGTGTCGTAGATGGTAGTACATCACTCCTAGGGCCGCGTTATCTCTGTGGATATAGGCTGAGACCGCATAAGCTGGACAAGCTGACAGCAAATGCATTATGGTCTCAGCTGCCCCACGACACGCTCTGCATCTAGTGTCAGGGACCTCTATACCCATCACGCGACTGCGGTAGACGAGAGTGTTGAAGACACCATCCTGGCAGGCCATTATAAATCCCTCGGTCTCCGACTTCAGCCCACTTGACCTGAGAAACGAGAAGGTCAGGTCTCTGGATAAGCCTAGGTCTTCAATGTTCTTGAAGAAGACCCCATGCATCGGCTTATCCTTATGTAGCTGCAGGAGCCTCTCACACTCCGCAGCTTTTACGTGGGCTTTTTGCTGAACGGGTTCCAACTCGGTGATAGAGTTTATTATTATTATTATTATCATTATTATTAATATTATTATTATAATTATTATTATTATTCGTTGTGATGAACAATATAATTGTAATATGTCTTTTAGAACAAAATTCAAATGTTTTCTTACAGAACAAATCTTTTATAGTGTAGACGAGTTTCTCAACTTTTTAAATGTATTTCAATTTATTTTAGTGGCATGTATTGTTTTCTATTTACCTATATATTTTACATTTTTGACTAGTCCGATAAATATGCATTTGTCTTTAGTCCTTATTGCCTAAATTTATTTGTACATTTTTATGATTAATAAATTGATTCTGATTCTGATTCTGACTGAATTGTGATTTTATCGCTCTATCAATATTTGTGATGAAATAGACAGGTCCGTATTTGAAAAAAATAGTTTATGATGGCGGTGTTGACAAGAAACGTTTGATTAGAAATTTATCATTACGTAGTTCTAGTACATTTTGAATACAATAAAACTTTCCTTTTTCATTTTTTATATTTTCTGAAATAACAATTCTATTCGTAAAAACCGAAAACAGCATTTTCAGTTTTCCCAGTATAATTGGGAAGGGCGAGAATCCCCGTAAATTTTCTCTGACCAATTTACTGCTCACCACAATAGTTACCTTTTTTCCGATTTAATCGTCTTTGTATCTATTACGGTTTAGAATATAGCAATGTTACCACATGATAAAAGAAACGGCCTGTATATTACAGTAAAGCAAAAATATTCCAAATTTTGCCTTGTAAATGATATAATTACAATATGGAAAATGATAGATTCAAATGTTGCAAAATAGACTTCAAGAACAAATGCTGCATTGGACGTATGAGTATATTTCATTCCAGTTGTTTGGATCAAATAAAAGGTGTAATAGTGGTGAGTGGTCATATGTTATGTTGCTCAGAAAAATGCAAAAGAGAGGTCATTGATGATAGCAATATCGATGGGTTTTTGACATAACATCGTAAGCGAAAAATTTGTCGAAATTAGGATTTTTTAACCAAATTGTTACTTACGATGATCTACACATGAATCACTATATTATTTGAGCCCATCTGGGTCGTAAGTGCTCAAAATCATTATGGTAAGCTCCAGTATGATTCCATCCAAATCCCAATATTCCAAATTTTATCGTATAGACCTTTTCATTTAAGCATTTTGGCTATATCGCATGTGCCATAATTCGGAAACAACTTTCACTTGTTTTTTACCTAGAGGAGATTCATATCATTTTTCGAGCAATCAAATGATGAGAATGAATGCCACTTGTCATCAAATATTTCGACATTTCATTGTCGTTCATAAGGGTCGGCATTGACTTTTTAGGAGTTTCTAAGTGTGAATTCGTGAATTTCAACTTATTTAACAGTATAAAACTCTTGTCCATGTTTTAAAATTATATTTTTCAGTTTCCGTCCTGTTAGTTTTTGTGATTTTTTTTATTAAATATTCATGGTTATAAAGTGCATTCATGTGATGTGCAATTTATAAAGAATCACCCGAGACCTTTCCACCGGTAAGTTTTGCTGTTATTTATTATATATTCGATAACCTAAATTTTTTGAGATAATTTTGAAAATGAAAAATCCCACTATACCCCCTCTGACGACACGACAATGATTTCTGTTGACGAATTAATATTATTCAGATAGAAATGGATAATATTCTGCACCCCACCATGTTGCGTGTCAAGTCATATTAGATTATTGAAGTAATTTTGAAAATGAAAAATCCCTCTATACCCCCTCTGACGACACGACAATGATTTCCCTTGATGAATTACTGTTATTCAGATGGAAATGGATATTCTGCATCCTACTATGATGCGTGCCAAGTCATATTTGATTTTTGAAGTCATTTTGATAATGAAAAATCCCTCTATACCCCCTATGACGACCCGACAATGATTTCTGTTGACGAATTATTGTTATTCAGATGGAAATGAATATTATGCACCCAACTATGATGCGTGCCAAGTTATATTTGATTTTTGAAGAAATATTGAAAATGAAAAATCCCTCTATACCCCCTCTAACGACCCGACAATGTTTTCCCTTTATGAATTATTGTTATTCAGATGGAAATGAATATTCTGCATCCTACTATGATGCGTGCCAAGTCATATTTGAATTTTGAAGTCATTTTGATAATGAAAAATCCCTCTATACCACCTCTGACGACCCGACAATGATTTCTGTTGACGAATTATTGTTATTCAGATGGAAATGAATATTATGCACCCAACCATGATGCGTGCCAAGTTATATTTGATTTTTGAAGTAATTTTGAAAATGAAAATTCCCTTTTACCCCTTCTGACGACCCGACAATAATTTCTGTTGACGAATTATTGTTATTTAGATGAAAATGGATATTATGCACTCCACCTTGATACGTGCCAAGTCATATTTGATTTTTGAAGTAATTTTGAAAATGAAAAATCCCTCTATACCCCCTCTGACGACACGACAATGATTTATGTTGACGAATTATTGTTATTCAGATGGACATGGATACTTTGCACCCCACCATGATGCGTGCCAAGTCATATTATATTTTTGAAGTAATTTTGAAAATAAAAAATCCCTCTATACCCCCTCTGACGACCCGACAATGATTTCTGTTGACGAATTATTGTTATTCAGATGGAAATGGATATTTTGCACCCCACCATGATGCGTGCCAAGTTATATTAGATTTTTGAAGAAATATTGAAAATGAAAAATTCCTCTATACCCCCTCTAACGACCCGACAATGATTTCTGTTGACGAATTATTGTTATTCAGATGGAAATGGATATTCTGCACCCCACCATATTGCGTGCCAAGTCATATTTGATGTTGAGGTAATTTTGAAAATGAAAAATCTCTCTATACCCCCTCTGACGACACAACAATGATTTCTGTTAACGAATTATTGTTATTCAGATGGACATGAATACTTTGCACCCCACCATGATGCGTGCCAAGTCATATTTGATTTTTAGGTAATTTTGAAAATGAAAAATCCCTCTATACTACCTCTGACGACCCGACAATGATTTCTGTTGACGAATTATTGTTATTCAGATGGAAATGAATAGTCTGCACCCCACCATGTTGCGTGCTATGTCATATTTAATTTTTGAAGTCATTTTGATAATGAAAAATCCCTCTATACCCCCTCTGACGATCCGACAATGATTTCTGTTATCGAATTATTGTTATTTAGATGAACATGGATATTTGGCACCCTACTATGATGCGTGCCATGTCATATTTGATATTGAGGTAATTTTGAAAATGAAAAATCCCTCTATAACTCCACTGACGACCCGACAATGATTTTTCTTGAAGAATTATTGTTATGCAGATGGAAATGAACAATCTGCACCCCACCATGTTGCATGCCATGTCATATTTAATATTTGAAGTCATTTTAATAATGAAAAATCCCTCTATACCCCCTCTGACGACCCGACAATGATTTCTGTTGACGAATTTTTGTTATTCAGATGAAAATGAATAGTCTGTACCCCACCATGTTGCGTGCCATGTCATATTCAACTTTTGAAGTCATTTTGAAAATGAAAAATCCCTTTATACCTCCCCCGATGACACGACAATGATTTCTGTTGACGAATTATTGTTATTCATATGGAAATTGATATTCTGCACCCCACCATGATGTTTGCCAAGTCATATTTGATTTTTGAAGTCATTTTGAAAATGAAATATTCCTCTATACCCCATCTGACGATCCGACAATGATTTCTGGTGACGAATTATTGTTATTCAGATGGAAATGGATGTTTTGTACCCTACTATGATGCGTGCCAAGTCATATTTGATTTTTGAAGTCATTTTGATAATGAGAAATCCCTCTATACCCCCTCCGACGACCCGACAATGATTTCTTTTGACGAATTATTGTTATTCAGATGGAAATGAATATTTTGCACCCTACTATGATGCGTGCCAAGTTATATTTGATATTTGAAGTAATTTTGAAAATGAAAAATCTCTTTAACCCCCTCTGACGACCCGACAATGATTTCTGTTGACAAACAATTGTTATTCAGATCGAAATGGATATTCTGCACCCCACCATGACGCGTGCCAAGTCATATTTGAATTTTTAAGCCATTTTGATAATAAAAAATCCCTCTATACACACTCTGACGACCCGACAATGATTCCTGTTGACAAATTAATGTTATTCAGATGGACATGGATACTTTTCACCCCACCATGATGCGTGCCTAGTTATATTTGATTTTTGAAGTCATTTTGATAATGAAAAATCCCTCTATACCCCCTCTGACGACCCAACAATGATTTCTGTTAACGAATTATTGTTATTCAGATGGACATAGATATTTTGCACCCTACTATGATGCGTGCCTAGTCATATTTTATTTTGAGGTAATTTTGAAATTGAAAAATCCTATACCCCCTCTAACGACCCGACAGAGATTTCTGTTGACGAATTATTGTTATTCAGATGGTAATTGATATTCTGCACCCCATCATGATGCGTGCCAATTCATATTTGATTTTTGAAGTAATTTTGAAAATGAAAAATCCCTCTATACCCCCTCTAACGACCCGACAATGATTTCTGTGGATGGATTATTGTTATTCAAATGGAAATGAATATTCTGCACCCCACCATGATGCTTGCCAAGTCATATTTGATTTTTGAAATCATTTTGAAGATGAATAATCCCTCTATACCCCCTCTGACGACCCGACAATGATTTCCGTTGAAGAATTAATTTTATTCAGATGTAAATGGATATTCTGCACCCCATCATGATGCGTGCCAAGTCATATTAGATTTTTGAAGTGATTTTGAAAATGTAAAATCCCTCTGTACACCCTCTTACGACCCGACAATGATTTATTTTAACGAATCATTGGTATTCAGATGGAAATGGATATTTTGCGCCCCATCATGTTGCGTGCCAAGCCATATTTGATTTTTGAAGTAATTTTGAAAATGAAAAATCCCTCTATACCTCCTCTGACGACACGACAATGATTTCTGTTGACGAATTATTGTTATTCATATCTAAATGGATATTCTGCACCCCACCATGATGCGTGCCTAGTCATATTAGATTTTTGAAGTAATTTTTTATATGAAAAATCCCTCTATCCCTCCTCTGACGACACGACAATGATTTCTGTTGACAAAATATTGTTATTCAGATCGAAATGGATATTCTGCACCCCACCATGACGCGTGCCAAGTCATATTTGAATTTTGAAGCCATTTTGATAATGAAAAATCCCTTTATACACACTCTGACGACCCGACAATGATTCCTGTTGACAAATTAATGTTATTCAGATGGGAATGGATATTCTGCACCCCACCATGATGCGTGCCAAGTCATATTAAGTTTTTGATGTAATTTTGAAGATGATAAATCCCTCTATACCCCCTCTGACGACACGACAATGATTTCTGTTGATTAATTATTTTTATTCAGATGATTATTCCTTCTTCCTTCTATTCCTTCTTTATGAATCCCACAGATATGACTGAACTAAAAGAAACACTATTGGAAATCAAGAACAAAAATAGTTCTGGGCTGGATAACATCCCTGCCAAGCTATTCAGTTTTATCCCAGAAAACGCATTAAATGTAGTGGTTCGTTTAATAAATGCATCGTTTGAATCAGGAACATTCCCTGAATGTCTAAAAACAGTTCTAGTCATACCTATTCACAAAGATGGAGATACTGATGATCCAGGAAATTTTCGCCCAATATCACTATTATCTACTTTTTCAAAATTTATAGAAAAATTAGTGAAAAAGCGGCTGATGTCCTTTCTTAGTCGCCACAATATACTTAGTTCCAACCAATATGGATTTCAAGTAAAGCGAGGTACACAAGATGCAATCTTCTCCTTCTTGGAAAGGATATACCAAAGCCTAAATGAAGGTGACATGACAGGAGCTGTATTTTGCAACTTCCCCAAGGCTTTCGATTGCGTGATTCATGACATCTTGTTGAGAAAGCTTCATTGTTATGGAATTAGAGGTGTTACTCAGAATTGGTTTTCTACATACTTAGCAGACAGGCATCAAATTGTGAAGCAAGGTAACCAATATTCAGGTTGTGGAGTCATTAAAACGGGTGTACCTCAAGGATCGGTCCTAGGACCAATACTATTCCTCCTGTACATAAATGATATTACCCTCCTACCGATTACTGGTATATTCACACTATTTGCTGATGACGCAACAATAAGCTGGTCAGACAGACACCGTGATAACCTCCACCATAACATGTCTAAAGACCTCGCAGTGGTTGCAGAATGGGTGCAGCTAATAAAGCCACATTCAATTTCAATAAAACGCACACTTTGACCTTCAAAGGTGGCCAGCGGGACATTGTTGTAAATGACCATACCATTGAATCCAAACAATGCAACAAATTCTTGGGAATACAAATTGACAGTAGACTGAATTGGGAAGATCACGTTGTTGCCCTTGGAAAAAGAATTTCGAAGGGTGCCTATGCTATAAGAGTTATTGTGAGTGACCTAGGTACGACAGCAGCTAGACCCATATATTTTTCACTAGTAGAATCACACCTTGTATATGGTATACCATTTTGGGGAGCATGTAGTCGATATCATTTCAATATGATATTTGTTCTGCAGAAGAGGGCTCTCAGATATCTCTGCAAAACAAACTACAGACAATCATGTAAACCCCTTTTTGTCAAAAATAAAATAATGACCCTTCCAACTCTTTTTATTTTTGAAACTGTCTGCATCATTCATAAATATAAAAGTTCATTCCCTACTAGAGTTCATTTTTATAACACACGTCATGATCACAACATAAGACTGCCAATTCCAACATCAACTCTTGTTAAGAATTCTTTTATTTATAATGGTTTCAAATGTTCAACCACTTGCCTGAACCAATTAAAAGTACTGAAGGCTATTGTAGGTTCAGGATGGCAACAAAAAAAATACTTGTAGAACAGCCATTTTATTCTATCGAAGAGTTTTTATCTTCTTCTCTCTGAAATTTATTTTTATGTTTGTTTTTTATAAATATATATATATATATATATATCTATATATATATATATATATATATATATATATATATATATATATATATATATATATATATATATATATATATATATATATATATATATATATATATATATATATATATATATATATATATATATATATATATATATATATATATATATATATATATATATATATATATATATATATATATATATATATATATATATATATGTGTGTTCTAAGGTGAATACGAAATGGTATTGTCTTCCTGTGTTTTTATTTATATATTGACTGCCTTTCTACAAAAATGTATATTTTTTAACGAATACCATGAGGAATTATGTTTTAATTATGTTTTTATTTATGACATGCTTTATTACAAAAATTTATATTTTTAAACAATAAAGCTATTTTTGACTTTGACTTTGACTTTGAATGGATACTTTGCACCCCAGCATGATGCGTGCCAAGTCATATTAGATTTTTGAAGTAATTTTGAAAATGAAAAATCCCTCCATACCCCCTCTGACGACACGACAATGATTTCTGTTGACGAATTATTGTTATTCATATGGAAATGGATATTCTGCACCCCACCATGATGCGTGCCAAGTCATATCAGATTTTTGAAGTAATTTTGAAAATGATAAATCCCTCCATACCCCCTCTGACGACACGACAATGATTTCTGTTGATGAATTATTTTTATTCAGATGGGAATGGATACTTTGCACCCCACCATGATGCGTGCCAAGTCATATTAGATTTTTGAAGTAATTTTGAAAATGAAAAATCCTTCCATACCCCCTCTGACGACACGACAATGATTTCTGTTCACAAATTATTGTTATTCTGATGGAAATGGATATTCTGCACCCCACCATGATGCGTGCCAAGTCATATTAGATTTTTGAAGTAATTTTGAAAATGAAAAATCCCTCTATACCCCTCTAAAGACACGACAATGATTTCTGTTGACCAATGACTGTTATTCATATGGAAATGGATATTCTGCACACCACCATGATGCGTGCCAAGTCATATTTGAATATTGAAATCATTTTGATAATGAAAAATCCCTCTATACCCCCTCTGACGATCCGACAATGATTTCTGTTGACGAATTATTGTTATTCAGATGGAAATTAATATTATGCACCCTACTATGATGCGTGCCAAGTTATATTTGATTTTTGAAGTAATTTTGAAAATGAAAATTCCCTTTAACCCCCTCTGACGACCCGACAATAATTTCTGTTGACGAATTATTGTTATTTAGATGAAAATGGATATTATGCACTCCACCATGATACGTGCCAAGTCATTTTTGATTTTTGAAGTAATTTTGAAAATGAAAAATCCCTCTATACCCCCTCTGACGACACGACAATGATTTATCTTGACGAATTATTGTTATTCAGATGGACATGGATACTTTGCACCCCACCATGATGCGTGCCAAGTCATATTAGATTTTTGAAGTAATTTTGAAAATGAAAAATCCCTCTATACCCCCTCTGACGACCCGACAATGATTTCTGTTGACGAATTATTGTTATTCAGATGGAAATGGATATTCTGCACCCCACCATGATGCGTGCCAAGTTATATTAGATTTTTGAAGAAATATTGAAAATGAAAAATCCCTCTATACCCCCTCTAACGACCCGACAATGATTTCTGTTGAAGAATTATTGTTATTCAGATAGAAATGGATATTCTGCACCCCTCCATGATGCGTGCCAAGTCATATTAGATTTTTGAAGTAATTTTGAAAATGAAAAATCCATTTATACCCCCTCTGACGACTCGACAATGATTTCTAATGACGAATTATTGTTATTCATATGGAAATGGATATTCTACACCCCACCAGGATGCGTGCCAAGTCATAATAGATTTTTGAAGTAATTTTGAAAATGAAAAATACCTCTATACCCCCTCTGACGACAGGACAATAATTTCTGTTGAAGAATTATTGCTATTCAGATGGAAATGGATATTCTGCACCCCACCATGATGCGTGCCAAGTCATATTAGATTTTTGAAGTAATTTTGAAGATGAAAAATCCCTCTATACCCCCTCTGACGACACGACAATGATTTCTGTTGATGAATTATTTTTATTCAGATGGGAATGGATACTTTGCACCCTACCATGATGCGTGCCAAGTCATATTAGATTTTTGAAGTAATTTTGAAAATGAGAAATCCCTCCATACCCCCTCTGACGACACGACAATGATTTCTGTTGACGAATTATTGTTATTCATATGGAAATGGATATTCTGCACCCCACCATGATGCGTCCCAAGTCATATTAGATTTTTGAAGTAATTTTGAAAATGATAAATCCCTCCATACCCCCTCTGACGACACGACAATGATTTCTGTTGATGAATTATTTCTATTCAGATGGGAATGGATACTTTGCACCCCACCATGATGCGTGCCAAGTCATATTAGATTTTTGAAGTAATTTTGAAAATGAAAAATCCCTCCATACCCCCTCTGACGACACGACAATGATTTCTGCTGGGGAATAATTGTTATTCTGATGGAAATGGATATTCTGCACCCCACCATGATGAGTGCCAAGTCATATTAGATTTTTGAAGTGATTTTGAAAATGAAAAATCCCTCTATACCCCCTTTAACGACACGACAATGATTTCAGTTGACGATTGACTGTTACTCAGATGGAAATGGATATTTTGCACCCCACCATGATGCGTGCCAAGTCATATTTGATTTTTGAAATCATTTTGATAATGAAAAATCCCTTTAACCCCCTCTGACGACCCGACAATAATTTCTGTTGACGAATTATTGTTATTTAGATGAAAATGGATATTATGCACTCCACTATGATACGTGCCAAGTCATTTTTGATTTTTGAAGTAATTTTGAAAATGAAAAATCCCTCTATACCCCCTCTGACGACCCGACAATGATTTCTGTTGACGAATTATTGTTATTCAGATGGAAATGGATATTCTGCACCCCACCATGATGCGTGCCAAGTTAAATTAGATTTTTGAAGAAATATTGAAAATGAATAATCCCTCTATACCCCCTCTAACGACCAGACAATTATTTCTATTGACGAATTATTGTTATTCAGATGGAAATGGATATTCTGCACCCCACTATATTGCGTGCCAAGTCATATTTAATTTTGAGGTAATTTTGAAAATGAAAAATTCCTCTATACCCCCTCTGACGACACAACAATGATTTCTGTTTACGAATTATTGGTATTCAGATGGACATGAATACTTTGCACCACACCATGATGCGTGCCAAGTCATATTTGATTTTCAGGTAATTTTGAAAATGAAAAATCCCTCTATACCCCCTCTGACGACACGACAATGATTTCTGTTGAGGAATTATTGTTATTCAGATAGAAATAGATATTCTGCACCCCACCATGATGCGTGCCAAGTCATATTAGATTTTTGAAGTAATTTTGAAAATGAAAAATAACTCTATACCCCCTCTGACGACACGACAATGATTTCTGTTGACGAATTATTGTTATTTAAATGAAAATAGATATTCTGCACCCCACCCTGATGCGTGCCAAGTCATATTAGATTTTTGAAGTAATTTTGAAAATGAAAAATCCCTCTATACCCCCTCTAACAACACGACAATGATTTCTGTTGACGAATGATTGTTATTCATATGGCAATGAATATTCTGCACCCCACCATGATGCGTGCCAAGTCATATTTGATTTTGAGGTAATTTTGAAAATGAAAAGTCCCTCTGACGACACGACAATGATTTCTGTTGACGAATTATTGTTATTCAGATGGAAATAGATATTCTGTACCCCACCATGATGCGTACCAAGTCATATTTGATTTTTGAAGTAATTTTGAAAATGAAAAATCCCTCTATGCCCCCTCTGACGACACGACAATGATTTCTGTTGATGAAATAATATTATTCAGATAGAAATGGATATTCTGCACCCCACCATGATGCGTGCCAAGTCATATTTGATTCTTGAAATTATTTTGATAATGAAAAATCCCTCTATACCCCCTCTGACGAACCGACAATGATTTCTCTTGACGAAATATTGTTATTCAGATGGACATGGATACTTTGCACCCCACCATGATGCGTGCCAACTCATATTAGATTTTTGAAGTAATTTTGAAAATGAAAAATATCTCTATACCCCCTCTGACGACACGACAATGATTTCTTATGACGAATTATTGTTATTCATATGGGAATGGATATTCTGCAACCCACCATGATGCGTGCCAAGTCATATTAGATTTTTGAAGTAATTTTGAAAATGAAAAATCCCTCTATGCCCCCTCTGACGACACGACAATGATTTCTGTTGACGAATTATTGTTATTCATATGGAAATGGATATTCTGCACCCCACCATGATGCGTGCCAAGTCATATTAGATTTTTGAAGTAATTTTGATAATGAAAAATCCCTCTATGCCCCCTCTGACGACACGACAATGATTTCTGTTGACGAATTATTGTTATTCATATGGAAATGGATATTCTGCACCCCACTATGATGCGTGCCAAGTCATATTTGATTTTGAGGTAATTTTGAAAATGAAAAATCCCTCTACACCCCCCCTGACGACCCGTCAATGATTTCTAATGACGAATTATTGTTATTCAGATGGGAATGGATATTCTGCACCCCACTATGATGCGTGCCAATTCATACTTTATTTTCAGGTAATTTTGAAAATGAAAAATCCCTCTATACCCCCTCTGACGACACGACAATGATTTCTTTTGACGAATTATTGTTATTCATATGGAAATGGATATTCTGCACCCCACCATGATGCGTGCCAAGTCATATTAGATTTTTGAAGTAATTTTGAAAATGAAAAATCCCTCTAGGCCCCCTCTGACGACACGACAATGATTTCTGTTGACGAATTATTGTTATTCATATGGAAATGGATATTCTGCACCCCACTATGATGCGTGCCAAGTCATATTTGATTTTGAGGTAATTTTGAAAATGAAAAATCCCTCTACACCCCCCCTGACGACCCGTCAATGATTTCTAATGACGAATTATTGTTATTCATATGGAAATGGATATTCTGAACCCCACCATGAAGCGTGCCAAGTCACATTAGAATTTTGAAGTAATTTTGAAAATGAAAAATCCCTCCATACCTCCTCTGACGACACGACAATGATTTCTGTTGACGAATTATTGTTATTCATATGGAAATGGATATTCTGCACCCTACTATGATGCGTGCCAAGTCATATTTGATTTTGAGGTAATTTTGAAAATGAAAAATCCCTCTGACGACTCGACAATGATTTCTGTTGACGAATTATTGTTATTCAGATGGAAATGGATATTCTGCACCCCACCATGCTGCGTGCCAAGTCATATTAGATTTTTGAAGTAATTTTGAAAATGAAAAATCCCTCTATGCCCCCTCTTACGACACGACAATGATTTCTGTTGACGAATTATTGTTATTCATATGGAAATGGATATTCTGCACCCCACTATGATGCGTGCCAAGTCATATTTGATTTTGAGGTAATTTTGAAAATGAAATATCCCTCTACACCCCCCTGACGACCCGTCAATGATTTCTGTTGACGAATTATTGTTATTCAGATGGAAATGGATATTCTGCACCCCACTATGATGCGTGCCAAGTCATATTTGATTTTCAGGTAGTTTTGAAAATGAAAAATCCCTCTATACCCCCTCTGACGACACGACAATGATTTCTGTTGACGAATTATTGTTATTCAGATGGAAATGGATATTCTGCACCCCACCATGATGCGTGCCAAGTCATATTTGATTTTGAAGTAATTTTGAAAATGAAAAATCCCTCTATGCCCCCTCTGACGACACGACAATGATTTCTGTTGACGAATTATTGTTATTCAGTTGAAAATGGATATTCTGCACCCCACCATGATGCGTGCCAAGTCATATTAGATTTTTGAAGAAATATCGAATATGAAAAATCCCTTTATACCCCTTCTAACGACCCGACAATGATTTCTGTTGACGAATTATTGTTATTTAGATGGATATGGATACTTTGCACCCCACCATGATGCGTGCCAAGTCATATTAGATTTTCAGGTAGTTTTGAAAATGAAAAATCCCTCTATACCCCCTCTGACGACACGACTATGATTTCTGTTGACGAATTATAGTTATTCAGATGGAAATGGATATTCTGCACCCCACCATAATGCGTGCCAAGTCATATTTGATATAGAAGTAATTTTGAAAATGAAAAATCCCTCTATACCCCCTCTGACGACACGACTATGATTTCTGTTGACGAATTATTGTTATTCAGATGGAAATGGATATTCTGCACCCCACCATGATGCGTGCCAAGTCATATTTGATTTTAAGGTAATTTATAAAATGAAAAATCCCTCTACACCCCCTCTGACGACCCGTCAATGATTTCTGTTGACAAATTATTGTTATTCAGATGGAAATGGATATTCTGCACCCCACTATGATGCGTGCCAAGTCATATTTGATTTTCAGGTAGTTTTGAAAATGAAAAATCCCTCTATACCCCCTCTGACAACCCGACAAAGATTTCTGCTGACAAATTATAGTTATTGAGATGGAAATGGATATTCTGTACCCCACCATGATGCGTGCTAAGTCATATTTGATTTTTGAAGTCAGTATGAAAATGATAAATCTCTCCATACCCCTTCTGACGACACGACAATGATTTCTGTTGATGAATTATTTTTATTCAGATGGAAATGGATATTCTGCACCCCACCATATTGCGTGCCAACTCATATTTGATTTTGAGGTAATTTTGAAAATGAAAAATTTCTCTATACCCCCTCTGACGACACAACAATGATTTCTGTTAACGAATTTTTGTTATTCAGATTGACATGAATACTTTGCACCCCACCATGATGTGTGCCAAGTCATATTTGATTTTGAGGTAATTTTGAAAATGAAAAATTCCTCTATACCCCCTCTGACGACACGACAATGATTTCTGTTGGCGAATTATTGTTATTTAGATGGATATGGATACTTTGCACCCCACTATGATGCGTGCCAAGTCATATTAGTTCTTTGAAGAAATATTGAAAATGAAAAATGCCTCTATACCCCCTCTAATGACCCGACAATGATTTCTGCTGATGAATTATTGTTATTCAGATGGAAATGGATATTCTGCATCCTACTATGATGCGTGCCAAGTCATATTTGATTTTTGAAGTCATTTTGATAATGAAAAATCCCTCTATACCCCCTCTAACGACACGACAATGATTTCTGTTGACGAATTATTGTTATTTAGATGAAAATGGATATTATGCACCCCACTATGATGCGTGCCAAGTCATATTAGATCTTTGAAGAAATATTGAAAATGAAAAATCCCTCTATACCCCCTCTAATAACCCGACAATGATTTCTGCTGAGGAATTATTGTTATTCTGATGGAAATGGATATTCTACACCCCACCATGATGCGTGACAAGTCATATTTGATTCTTGAAATCATTTTGATAATGAAAAATCCCTTTAACCCCCTCTGACGACCCGACAATAATTTCTGTTGACGAATTATTGTTATTCAGATGAAAATGGATATTATGCACTCTACCATGATACGTGCCAAGTCATTTTTGATTTTTGAAGTAATTTTGAAAATGAAAAATCCCTCTATACCCCCTCTAACGACCAGAAAATGATTTCTATTGACGAATTATTGTTATTCAGATGGAAATGGATATTCTGCACCCCACCATATTGCGTGCCAAGACATATTTAATTTTGAGGTAATTTTGAAAATGAAAAATTCCTCTATACCCCCTCTGACGACACAACAATGATTTCTGTTCACGAATTATTGTTATTCGGATGGACATGAATACTTTGCACCACACCATGATGCGTGCCAAGTCATATTTGATTTTGAGGTAATTTTGAAAATGAAAAATCCCTCTATACCCCCTCTGACGACACGACAATGGTTTCTGTTGAGGAATTATTGTTATTCAGATAGAAATAGATATTCTGCACCCCACCATGATGCGTGCCAAGTCATATTAGATTTTTGAAGAAATATTGAAAATAAAAAATCCCTTTATACCCCTTCTAACGACCCGACAATGATTTCTGTTGACGAATTATTGTTATTCAGATGGATATGGATACTTTGCACCCCTCCATGATGCGTGCCAAGTCATATTAGATTTTTGAAGTAATTTTGAAAATGAAAAATAACTCTATACCCCCTCTGACGACACGACAATGATTTCTGTTGACGAATTATTGTTATTCAAATGGAAATGGATATTCTGCACCCCACCTTGATGCGTGCCAAGTCATATTAGATTTTTGAAGTAATTTTGAAAATGAAAAATCCCTCTATACCCCCTCTAACAACACGACAATGATTTCTGTTGACGAATGATTGTTATTCATATGGAAATGAATATTCTGCACCCCACCATGATGCGTGCCAAGTCATATTTGATTTTGAGGTAATTTTGAAAATGAAAAGTCCCTCTGACGACACGACAATGATTTCTGTTGACGAATTATTGTTATTCACATGGAAATAGATATTCTGCACCCCACCATGATGCGTGTTAAGTCATATTTGATTTTTGAAGTAATTTTGAAAATGAAAAATCCCTCTATGCCCCCTCTGACGACACGACAATGATTTCTGTTGACGAATTAATATTATTCAGATAGAAATGGATATTCTGCACCCCACCATGATGCGTGCCAACTCATATTAGATTTTTGAAGTGATTTTGAAAATGAAAAATCCCTCTATACCCCCTCTGACGACACGACAATGATTTCTGTTGACGAATTATTGTTATTTAGATGGATATGGATACTTTGCACCCCGCCATGATGCGTGCCAAGTCATATTAGATTATCAGGTAGTTTTGAAAATGAAAAATCCCTCTATACCCCCTTTGACGACACGACTATGATTTCTGTTGACGAATTATAGTTATTCAGATGGAAATGGATATTCTGCACCCCACCATAATGCGTGCCAAGTCATATTTGATATTGAAGTAATTTTGAAAATGAAAAATCCCTCTATACCCCCTCTGACGACACGACTATGATTTCTGTTGACGAATTATTGTTATTCAGATGGAAATGGATATTCTGCACCCCACCATGATGCGTGCCAAGTCATATTTGATTTTAAGGTAATTTAGAAATTGAAAAATCCCTCTACACCCCCTCTGACGACCCGTCAATGATTTCTGTTGACAAATTATTGTTATTCAGATGGAAATGGATATTCTGCACCCCACTATGATGCGTGCCAAGTCATATTTGATTTTCAGGTAGTTTTGAAAATGAAAAATCCCTCTATACCCCCTCTGACAACCCGACAAAGATTTCTGTTGACAAATTATAGTTATTGAGATGGAAATGGATATTCTGTACCCCACCATGATGCGTGCCAAGTCGTATTTGATTTTGAGGTAATTTTGAAAATGAAAAATTTCTCTATACCCCCTCTGACGACACAACAATGATTTGATGAATTATTGTTATTCAGATTGACATGAATACTTTGCACCCCACCATGATGTGTGCCAAGTCATATTTGATTTTGAGGTAATTTTGAAAATGTAAAATCCCTCTATACCCCCTCTGACGACACGACAATGATTTCTGTTAAGGAATTATTGTTATTCAGATAGTAATGGATATTCTGCACCCCACCATGATGCGTGCCAAGTCATATTAGATTTTTGAAGAAATAATGAAAATGAAAAATCCCTTTATACCCCTTCTAACGACCTGACAATGATTTCTGTTGACGAATTATTGTTATTTAGATGGATATGGATACTTTGCACCCCACTATGATGCGTGCCAAGTCATATTAGATCTTTGAAGAAATATTGAAAATGAAAAATCCCTCTATACCCCCTCTAATGACCCGACGATGATTTCTGCTGATGAATTATTGTTATTCAGATGGAAATGGATATTCTGCATCCTACTATGATGCGTGCCAAGTCTTATTTGATTTTTGAAGTCATTTTGATAATGAAAAATCCCTCTATACCCCCTCTAACGACACGACAATGATTTCTGTTGACGATTGATTGTTATTCAAATGCAAATGGATATTTTGCACCCCACCATGATGCGTGCCAAGTCATATTTGATTCTTGAAATCATTTTGATAATGAAAAATCCCTCTACACCCCCCCTGACGACCCGTCAATGATTTCTGTTGACGAATTATTGTTATTCAGATAGAAATGGATATTCTGCACCCCACTATGATGCGTGCCAAGTCATATTTGATTTTCAGGTAGTTTTGAAAATGAAAAATCCCTCTATACCCCCTATGACGACACGACAATGATTTCTGTTGACGAATTATTGTTATTCAGATGAAAATGGATATTCTGCACCCCACCATGATGCGTGCCAAGTCATATTTGATTTTCAGGTAGTTTTGAAAATGAAAAATCCCTCTATACCCCCTCTGACGACACGACAATGATTTCTGTTGACGAATTATTGTTATTTAGATGAAGATGGATATTATGCACTCCACCATGATACGTGCCAAGTCAAATTTGATTTTAGAAGTAATTTTGAAAATGAAAAATGCCTCTATACCCCCTCTGACGACATGACAATGATTTATGTTGACAAATTATTGTTATTCAGATGGACATGGATACTTTGCACACCACCATGATGCGTGCCAAGTCATATTAGATTTTAAAAGTAATTTTGAAAATGAAAAATTCCTCTATACCCCCTCTGACGACCCGACAATGATTTCTGTTGACGAATTATTGTAATTCTGATGAAAATGGATATTCTGCACCCCATCATGATGCGTGCCAAGTTATATTAGATTTTTGAAGAAATATTGAAAATGAAAAATCCCTCTATACCCCCTCACACGACACAGCAATGATTTCTGTTGACGAATTATTGTTATTCAGATGGACATGGATACTTTGCACACCACCATGATGCGTGCCAAGTCATATTAGATTTTAAAAGTAATTTTGAAAATGAAACATTCCTCTCTATTTCCTCTGACGACCCGACAATGATTTCTGTTGACTAATGATTGTTATTCAGATGGAAATGGATATCCTGCACCCCACCATGATGCGTGCCAAGTCATATTTGATTTTGAGGTAATTTTGAAAATAAAAAATCCCTCTATACCCCCTCTGACGACACGACAATGATTTCTGTTAAGGAATTATTGTTATTCAGATAGTAGTGGATATTCTGCACCCCACCATGATGCGTGCCAAGTCATATTTGATTTTGAGGTAATTTTGAAAATGAAAATTCCCTTTAACCCCCTCTGACGACCCGACAATAATTTCTGTTGACGAATTATTGTTATTTAGATGAAGATGGATATTATGCACTCCACCATGATACGTGCCAAGTCATATTTGATTTTAGAAGTAATTTTGAAAATGAAAAATGCCTCTATACCCCCTCTGACGACATGACAATGATTTATGTTGACAAATTATTGTTATTCAGATGGACATGGATACTTTGCACACCACCATGATGCGTGCCAAGTCATATTAGATTTTAAAAGTAATTTTGAAAATGAAAAATTCCTCTATACCCCCTCTGACGACCCGACAATGATTTCTGTTGACGAATTATTGTTATTCAGATGGAAATGGATATTCTGCACCCCATCATGATGCGTGCCAAGTTATATTAGATTTTTGAAGAAATATTGAAAATGAAAAATCCCTCTATACCCCCTCACACGACACAGCAATGATTTCTGTTGACGAATTATTGTTATTCAGATGGACATGGATACTTTGCACACCACCATGATGCGTGCCAAGTCATATTAGATTTTAAAAGTAATTTTGAAAATGAAACATTCCTCTCTATTCCCTCTGACGACCCGACAATGATTTCTGTTGACTAATTATTGTTATTCAGATGGAAATGGATATCCTGCACCCCACCATGATGCGTGCCAAGTCATATTTGATTTTGAGGTAATTTTGAAAATAAAAAATCCCTCTATACCCCCTCTGACGACACGACAATGATTTCTGTTAAGGAATTATTGTTATTCAGATAGTAGTGGATATTCTGCACCCCACCATAATGCGTGCCAAGTCATATTTGATATTGAAGTAATTTTGAAAATGAAAAATCCCTCTATCGCCCTCTGACGACACGACTATGATTTCTGTTGACGAATTATTGTTATTCAGATGGAAATGGATATTCTGTACCCCACCATGATGCGTGCCAAGTCATATTTGATTTTAAGGTAATTTAGAAAATGAAACATCCCTCTACACCCCCTCTGACGACCCGTCAATGATTTCTGTTGACAAATTATTGTTATTCAGATGGAAATGGATATTCTGCACCCCACTATGATGCGTGCCAAGTCATATTTGATTTTCAGGTAGTTTTGAAAATGAAAAATCACTCTATACCCCCTCTGACAACCCGACAAAGATTTCTGTTGACAAATTATAGTTATTGAGATGGAAATGGATATTCTGTACCCCACCATGATGCGTGCCAAGTCATATTTGATTTTGAGGTAATTTTGAAAATGAAAAATCCCTCTATACCCCCTCTGACGACACAACAATGATTTCTGTTAACGATTTATTGTTATTCAGATTGACATGAATACTTTGCACCCCACCATGATGTGTGCCAAGTCATATTTGATTTTGAGGTAATTTTGAAAATGAAAAATCCCTCTATACCCCCTCTGACGACACGACAATGATTTCTGTTAAGGAATTATTGTTATTCAGATAGTAATGGATATTCTGCACCCCACCATGATGCGTGCCAAGTCATATTAGAATTTTGAAGAAATAATGAAAATGAAAAATCCCTTTATACCCCTTCTAACGACCTGACAATGATTTCTGTTGACGAATTATTGTTATTTAGATGGATATGGATACTTTGCACCCCACTATGATGCGTGCCAAGTCATATTAGATCTTTGAAGAAATATTGAAAATGAAAAATCCCTCTATACCCCCTCTAATGACCCGACAATGACTTCTGCTGATGAATTATTGTTATTCAGATGGAAATGGATATTCTGCATCCTACTATGATGCGTGCCAAGTCATATTTGATTTTTGAAGTCATTTTGATAATGAAAAATCCCTCTATACCCCCTCTAACGACACGACAATGATTTCTGTTGACGATTGATTGTTATTCAGATGGAAATGGATATTTTGCACCCCACCATGATGCGTGCCAAGTCATATTTGATTCTTGAAATCATTTTGATATTGAAAAATCCCTTTAACCCCCTCTGACGACCCGACAATAATTTCTGTTGACGAATTATTGTTATTTAGATGAAAATGGATATTATGCACTCCACCATGATACGTGCCAAGTCATTTTTGATTTTTGAAGTAATTTTGAAAATGAAAAATCCCTCTATACCCCTTCTAACGACCTGACAATGATTTCTGTTGACGAACTATTGTTATTTAGATGGATATGGATACTTTGCACCCCACTATGATGCGTGCCAAGTCATATTAGATCTTTGAAAAAATATTGAAAATGAAAAATCCCTCTATACCCCCTCTAATGACCCGACAATGATTTCTGCTGAGGAATTATTGTTATTCTGATGGAAATGGATATTCTACACCCCACCATGATGCGTGACAAGTCATATTTGATTCTTGAAATCATTTTGATAATGAAAAATCCCTTTAACCCCCTCTGACGACCCGACAATAATTTCTGTTGACGAATTATTGTTATTCAGATGAAAATGGATATTATGCACTCTACCATGATACGTGCCAAGTCATTTTTGATTTTTGAAGTAATTTTGAAAATGAAAAATCCCTCTATACCCCCTCTAACGACCAGAAAATGATTTCTATTGACGAATTATTGTTATTCAGATGGAAATGGATATTCTGCACCCCACCATATTGCGTGCCAAGACATATTTAATTTTGAGGTAATTTTGAAAATGAAAAATTCCTCTATACCCCCTCTGACGACACAACAATGATTTCTGTTCACGAATTATTGTTATTCGGATGGACATGAATACTTTGCACCACACCATGATGCGTGCCAAGTCATATTTGATTTTGAGGTAATTTTGAAAATGAAAAATCCCTCTATACCCCCTCTGACGACACGACAATGGTTTCTGTTGAGGAATTATTGTTATTCAGATAGAAATAGATATTCTGCACCCCACCATGATGCGTGCCAAGTCATATTAGATTTTTGAAGAAATATTGAAAATAAAAAATCCCTTTATACCCCTTCTAACGACCCGACAATGATTTCTGTTGACGAATTATTGTTATTCAGATGGATATGGATACTTTGCACCCCTCCATGATGCGTGCCAAGTCATATTAGATTTTTGAAGTAATTTTGAAAATGAAAAATAACTCTATACCCCCTCTGACGACACGACAATGATTTCTGTTGACGAATTATTGTTATTCAAATGGAAATGGATATTCTGCACCCCACCTTGATGCGTGCCAAGTCATATTAGATTTTTGAAGTAATTTTGAAAATGAAAAATCCCTCTATACCCCCTCTAACAACACGACAATGATTTCTGTTGACGAATGATTGTTATTCATATGGAAATGAATATTCTGCACCCCACCATGATGCGTGCCAAGTCATATTTGATTTTGAGGTAATTTTGAAAATGAAAAGTCCCTCTGACGACACGACAATGATTTCTGTTGACGAATTATTGTTATTCACATGGAAATAGATATTCTGCACCCCACCATGATGCGTGTTAAGTCATATTTGATTTTTGAAGTAATTTTGAAAATGAAAAATCCCTCTATGCCCCCTCTGACGACACGACAATGATTTCTGTTGACGAATTAATATTATTCAGATAGAAATGGATATTCTGCACCCCACCATGATGCGTGCCAACTCATATTAGATTTTTGAAGTGATTTTGAAAATGAAAAATCCCTCTATACCCCCTCTGACGACACGACAATGATTTCTGTTGACGAATTATTGTTATTTAGATGGATATGGATACTTTGCACCCCGCCATGATGCGTGCCAAGTCATATTAGATTATCAGGTAGTTTTGAAAATGAAAAATCCCTCTATACCCCCTTTGACGACACGACTATGATTTCTGTTGACGAATTATAGTTATTCAGATGGAAATGGATATTCTGCACCCCACCATAATGCGTGCCAAGTCATATTTGATATTGAAGTAATTTTGAAAATGAAAAATCCCTCTATACCCCCTCTGACGACACGACTATGATTTCTGTTGACGAATTATTGTTATTCAGATGGAAATGGATATTCTGCACCCCACCATGATGCGTGCCAAGTCATATTTGATTTTAAGGTAATTTAGAAATTGAAAAATCCCTCTACACCCCCTCTGACGACCCGTCAATGATTTCTGTTGACAAATTATTGTTATTCAGATGGAAATGGATATTCTGCACCCCACTATGATGCGTGCCAAGTCATATTTGATTTTCAGGTAGTTTTGAAAATGAAAAATCCCTCTATACCCCCTCTGACAACCCGACAAAGATTTCTGTTGACAAATTATAGTTATTGAGATGGAAATGGATATTCTGTACCCCACCATGATGCGTGCCAAGTCGTATTTGATTTTGAGGTAATTTTGAAAATGAAAAATTTCTCTATACCCCCTCTGACGACACAACAATGATTTGATGAATTATTGTTATTCAGATTGACATGAATACTTTGCACCCCACCATGATGTGTGCCAAGTCATATTTGATTTTGAGGTAATTTTGAAAATGTAAAATCCCTCTATACCCCCTCTGACGACACGACAATGATTTCTGTTAAGGAATTATTGTTATTCAGATAGTAATGGATATTCTGCACCCCACCATGATGCGTGCCAAGTCATATTAGATTTTTGAAGAAATAATGAAAATGAAAAATCCCTTTATACCCCTTCTAACGACCTGACAATGATTTCTGTTGACGAATTATTGTTATTTAGATGGATATGGATACTTTGCACCCCACTATGATGCGTGCCAAGTCATATTAGATCTTTGAAGAAATATTGAAAATGAAAAATCCCTCTATACCCCCTCTAATGACCCGACGATGATTTCTGCTGATGAATTATTGTTATTCAGATGGAAATGGATATTCTGCATCCTACTATGATGCGTGCCAAGTCTTATTTGATTTTTGAAGTCATTTTGATAATGAAAAATCCCTCTATACCCCCTCTAACGACACGACAATGATTTCTGTTGACGATTGATTGTTATTCAAATGCAAATGGATATTTTGCACCCCACCATGATGCGTGCCAAGTCATATTTGATTCTTGAAATCATTTTGATAATGAAAAATCCCTCTACACCCCCCCTGACGACCCGTCAATGATTTCTGTTGACGAATTATTGTTATTCAGATAGAAATGGATATTCTGCACCCCACTATGATGCGTGCCAAGTCATATTTGATTTTCAGGTAGTTTTGAAAATGAAAAATCCCTCTATACCCCCTATGACGACACGACAATGATTTCTGTTGACGAATTATTGTTATTCAGATGAAAATGGATATTCTGCACCCCACCATGATGCGTGCCAAGTCATATTTGATTTTCAGGTAGTTTTGAAAATGAAAAATCCCTCTATACCCCCTCTGACGACACGACAATGATTTCTGTTGACGAATTATTGTTATTTAGATGAAGATGGATATTATGCACTCCACCATGATACGTGCCAAGTCAAATTTGATTTTAGAAGTAATTTTGAAAATGAAAAATGCCTCTATACCCCCTCTGACGACATGACAATGATTTATGTTGACAAATTATTGTTATTCAGATGGACATGGATACTTTGCACACCACCATGATGCGTGCCAAGTCATATTAGATTTTAAAAGTAATTTTGAAAATGAAAAATTCCTCTATACCCCCTCTGACGACCCGACAATGATTTCTGTTGACGAATTATTGTAATTCTGATGAAAATGGATATTCTGCACCCCATCATGATGCGTGCCAAGTTATATTAGATTTTTGAAGAAATATTGAAAATGAAAAATCCCTCTATACCCCCTCACACGACACAGCAATGATTTCTGTTGACGAATTATTGTTATTCAGATGGACATGGATACTTTGCACACCACCATGATGCGTGCCAAGTCATATTAGATTTTAAAAGTAATTTTGAAAATGAAACATTCCTCTCTATTTCCTCTGACGACCCGACAATGATTTCTGTTGACTAATGATTGTTATTCAGATGGAAATGGATATCCTGCACCCCACCATGATGCGTGCCAAGTCATATTTGATTTTGAGGTAATTTTGAAAATAAAAAATCCCTCTATACCCCCTCTGACGACACGACAATGATTTCTGTTAAGGAATTATTGTTATTCAGATAGTAGTGGATATTCTGCACCCCACCATGATGCGTGCCAAGTCATATTTGATTTTGAGGTAATTTTGAAAATGAAAATTCCCTTTAACCCCCTCTGACGACCCGACAATAATTTCTGTTGACGAATTATTGTTATTTAGATGAAGATGGATATTATGCACTCCACCATGATACGTGCCAAGTCATATTTGATTTTAGAAGTAATTTTGAAAATGAAAAATGCCTCTATACCCCCTCTGACGACATGACAATGATTTATGTTGACAAATTATTGTTATTCAGATGGACATGGATACTTTGCACACCACCATGATGCGTGCCAAGTCATATTAGATTTTAAAAGTAATTTTGAAAATGAAAAATTCCTCTATACCCCCTCTGACGACCCGACAATGATTTCTGTTGACGAATTATTGTTATTCAGATGGAAATGGATATTCTGCACCCCATCATGATGCGTGCCAAGTTATATTAGATTTTTGAAGAAATATTGAAAATGAAAAATCCCTCTATACCCCCTCACACGACACAGCAATGATTTCTGTTGACGAATTATTGTTATTCAGATGGACATGGATACTTTGCACACCACCATGATGCGTGCCAAGTCATATTAGATTTTAAAAGTAATTTTGAAAATGAAACATTCCTCTCTATTCCCTCTGACGACCCGACAATGATTTCTGTTGACTAATTATTGTTATTCAGATGGAAATGGATATCCTGCACCCCACCATGATGCGTGCCAAGTCATATTTGATTTTGAGGTAATTTTGAAAATAAAAAATCCCTCTATACCCCCTCTGACGACACGACAATGATTTCTGTTAAGGAATTATTGTTATTCAGATAGTAGTGGATATTCTGCACCCCACCATAATGCGTGCCAAGTCATATTTGATATTGAAGTAATTTTGAAAATGAAAAATCCCTCTATCGCCCTCTGACGACACGACTATGATTTCTGTTGACGAATTATTGTTATTCAGATGGAAATGGATATTCTGTACCCCACCATGATGCGTGCCAAGTCATATTTGATTTTAAGGTAATTTAGAAAATGAAACATCCCTCTACACCCCCTCTGACGACCCGTCAATGATTTCTGTTGACAAATTATTGTTATTCAGATGGAAATGGATATTCTGCACCCCACTATGATGCGTGCCAAGTCATATTTGATTTTCAGGTAGTTTTGAAAATGAAAAATCACTCTATACCCCCTCTGACAACCCGACAAAGATTTCTGTTGACAAATTATAGTTATTGAGATGGAAATGGATATTCTGTACCCCACCATGATGCGTGCCAAGTCATATTTGATTTTGAGGTAATTTTGAAAATGAAAAATCCCTCTATACCCCCTCTGACGACACAACAATGATTTCTGTTAACGATTTATTGTTATTCAGATTGACATGAATACTTTGCACCCCACCATGATGTGTGCCAAGTCATATTTGATTTTGAGGTAATTTTGAAAATGAAAAATCCCTCTATACCCCCTCTAACGACACGACAATGATTTCTGTTAAGGAATTATTGTTATTCAGATAGTAATGGATATTCTGCACCCCACCATGATGCGTGCCAAGTCATATTAGAATTTTGAAGAAATAATGAAAATGAAAAATCCCTTTATACCCCTTCTAACGACCTGACAATGATTTCTGTTGACGAATTATTGTTATTTAGATGGATATGGATACTTTGCACCCCACTATGATGCGTGCCAAGTCATATTAGATCTTTGAAGAAATATTGAAAATGAAAAATCCCTCTATACCCCCTCTAATGACCCGACAATGACTTCTGCTGATGAATTATTGTTATTCAGATGGAAATGGATATTCTGCATCCTACTATGATGCGTGCCAAGTCATATTTGATTTTTGAAGTCATTTTGATAATGAAAAATCCCTCTATACCCCCTCTAACGACACGACAATGATTTCTGTTGACGATTGATTGTTATTCAGATGGAAATGGATATTTTGCACCCCACCATGATGCGTGCCAAGTCATATTTGATTCTTGAAATCATTTTGATATTGAAAAATCCCTTTAACCCCCTCTGACGACCCGACAATAATTTCTGTTGACGAATTATTGTTATTTAGATGAAAATGGATATTATGCACTCCACCATGATACGTGCCAAGTCATTTTTGATTTTTGAAGTAATTTTGAAAATGAAAAATCCCTCTATACCCCTTCTAACGACCTGACAATGATTTCTGTTGACGAACTATTGTTATTTAGATGGATATGGATACTTTGCACCCCACTATGATGCGTGCCAAGTCATATTAGATCTTTGAAAAAATATTGAAAATGAAAAATCCCTCTATACCCCCTCTAATGACCCGACAATGATTTCTGCTGAGGAATTATTGTTATTCTGATGGAAATGGATATTCTGCACCCCACCTTGATGAGTGCCAAGTCATATTAGATTTTTGAAGTGATTTTGAAAATGAAAAATCCCTCTATACCCCCTCTAACGACACGACAATGATTTCTGTTGACGATTGATTGTTATTCAGATGGAAATGGATATTTTGCACCCCACCATGATGCGTGCCAAGTCATATTTGATTCTTGATATCATTTTGATAATGAAAAATCCCTTTAACCCCCTCTGACGACCCGACAATAATTTCTGTTGACGAATTATTGTTATTTAGATGAAAATGGATATTATGCACTCCACCATGATACGTGCTAAGTCATTTTTGATTTTTGAAGTAATTTTGAAAATGAAAAATCCCTCTATACCCCCTCTGACGACCCGACAATGATTTCTGTTGACGAATTATTGTTATTCAGATGGAAATGGATATTCTGCACCCCACCATGATGCGTGCCAAGTTAAATTAGATTTTTGAAAAAATATTGAAAATGAATAATCCCTCTATACCCCCTCCAACGACCAGACAATGGTTTCTATTGACGAATTATTGTTATTCAGATGGAATTGGATATTCTGCACCCCACCATATTGCGTGCCAAGTCATATTTAATTTTGAGGTAATTTTGAAAATGAAAAATTCCTCTATACCCCCTCTGACGACACAACAATGATTTCTGTTCACGAATTATTGGTAGTCAGATGGACATGAATACTTTGCACCACACCATGATGCGTGCCAAGTCATATTTGATTTTGAGGTTATTTTGAAAATGAAAAATCCCTCTATGCCCCCTCTGACGACCCGACAATGATTTCTGTTGACGAATTATTGTTATGGGTATGGATATTCTGCACCCCACTATGATGCGTGCCATGTCATATTTGATTTTGAGGTAATTTTGAAAATGAAAAATCCCTCTACACCCCCCCTGACGACCCGTCAATGATTTCTGTTGGCGAATTATTGTTATTCAGATGGGAATGGATATTCTGCACCCCACTATGATGCGTGCCAATTCATATTTTATTTTCAGGTAATTTTGAAAATGAAAAATCCCTCTATGCCCCCTCTGACGACACGACAATGATTTCTAATGACGAATTATTGTTATTCATATGAAAATGGATATTCTGAACCCCACCATGATGCGTGCCAAGTCATATTAGATTTTTGAAGTAATTTTGAAAATGAAAAATCCCTCCATACCTCCTCTGACGACACGACAATGATTTCTGTTGACGAATTATTGTTATTCATTTGGAAATGGATATTCTGCACCCCACCATGATGCGTGCCAAGTTATATTTGATTTTGAGGTCATTTTGAATATGAAAAATCCCTCTGACGACACGACAATGATTTCTGTTGACGAATTATTGTTATTCAGATGGAAATGGATATTCTGCACCCCACCATGCTGCGTGCCAAGTCATATAAGATTTTTGAAGTAATTTTGAAAATGAAAAATCCCTCTATGCCCCCTCTGACGACACGACAATGATTTCTGTTGAGGAATTATTGTTATTCAGATAGTAGTGGATATTCTGCACTCCACCATGATGCGTGCCAAGTCATATTAGATTTTTGAAGAAATATTGAAAATGATAAATCCCTTTATACCCCTTCTAACGACCCAACAATGATTTCTGTTGACGAATTATTGTTATTTAGATGGATTTGGATACTTTGCACCACACTATGATGTGTGCCAAGTCATATTAGATTTTTGAAGAAATATTGAAAATGAAAAATCCCTCTATACCCCCTCTAATGACCCGACAATGATTTCTATTGATGAATTATTGTTATTCAGATGAAAATGGATATTTTGCACCCCACCATGATGCGTGCCAAGTCATATTTGATTCTTGATATCATTTTGATAATGAAAAATCCCTTTAACCCCCTCTGACGACCCGACAATAATTTCTGTTGACGAATTATTGTTATTTAAATGAAAATGGATATTATGCACTCCACCATGATACGTGCCAAGTCATTTTTGATTTTTGAAGTAATTTTGAATATGAAAAATCCCTCTATACCCCCTCTGACGACCCGACAATGATTTCTGTTGACGAATTATTGTTATTCAGATAGAAATGGATATTCTGCACCCCACCATGATGCGTGCCAAGTTAAATTAGATTTTTGAAGAAATATTGAAAATGAATAATCCCTCTATACCCCCTCTAACGACCAGAATATGATTTCAATTGACGAATTATTGTTATTCAGATGGAAATGGATATTCTGCACCCCACCATATTGCGTGCCAAGTCATATTTAATTTTGAGGTAATTTTGAAAATGAAAAATTCCTCTATACCCCCTCTGACGACTCGACAATGATTTCTGTTAAGGAATTATTGTTATTCAGATAGTAATGGATATTCTCCACCCCACCCTGATGCGTGCCAAGTCATATTAGATTTTTGAAGAAATAATGAAAATGAAAAATCCCTTTATACCCCTTCTAACGACCTGACAATGATTTCTGTTGACGAATAATTGTTATTTAGATGGATATGGATACTTTGCACCCCACTATGATGCGTGCCAAGTCATATTAGATCTTTGAAGAAATATTGAAAATGAAAAATCCTTCTATACCCCCTCTAATGACCCGACAATGATTTCTGCTGATGAATTATTGTTATTCAGATGGAAATGGATATTCTGCATCCTACTATGATGCGTGCCAAGTCATATTTGATTTTTGAAGTCATTTTGATAATGAAAAATCCTTCTATACCCCCTCTGACGACACGACTATGATTTCTGTTGACGAATTATTGTTATTCAGATGGAAATGGATATTCCGCACCCCACTATGATGCGTGCCAAGTCATATTTGATTTTAAGGTAATTTAGAAAATGAAAAATCCCTCTACACCCCCTCTGACGACCCGTCAATGATTTCTGTTGACAAATTATTGTTATTCAGATGGAAATGGATATTCTGCACCCCACTATGATGCGTGCCAAGTCATATTTGATTTTCAGGTAGTTTTGAAAATGAAAAATCCCTCTATACCCCCTCTGACAACCCAACAAAGATTTCTGTTGACAAATTATAGTTATTGAGATGGAAATGGATATTCTGTACCCCATCATGATGCGTGCCAAGTCATATTTGATTTTGAGGTAATTTTGAAAATGAAAAATTTCTCTATACCCCCTCTGACGACACAACAATGATTTCTGTTAACGAATTATTGTTATTCAGATTGACATGAATACTTTGCACCCCACCATGATGTGTGCCAAGTCATATTTGATTTTGAGGTAATTTTGAAAATGAAAAATCCCTCTATACCCCCTCTGACGACACGACAATGATTTCTGTTAAGGAATTATTGTTATTCAGATAGTAATGGATATTCTGCACCCCACCATGATTAGTGCCAAGTCATATTAGATTTTTGAAGAAATAATGAAAATGAAAAATCCCTTTATACCCCTTCTAACGACCTGACAATGATTTCTGTTGACGAATTATTGTTATTTAGATGGATATGGATACTTTGCACCCCACTATGATGCGTGCCAAGTCATATTAGATCTTTGAAGAAATATTGAAAATGAGAAATCCCTCTATACCCCCTCTTATGACCCGACAATGATTTCTGCTGATGAATTATTGTTATTCAGATGGAAATGGATATTCTGCATCCTGCTATGATGCGTGCCAAGTCATATTTGATTTTTGAAGTCATTTTGATAATGAAAAAACCCTCTATACCCCCTCTAACGACACGACAATGATTTCTGTTGACGATTGATTGTTATTCAGATGGAAATGGATATTTTGCACCCCACCATGATGCGTGCCAAGTCATATTTGATTCTTGATATCATTTTGATAATGAAAAATCCCTTTAACCCCCTCTGACGACCCGACAATAATTTCTGTTGACGAATTATTGTTATTTAGATGAAAATGGATATTATGCACTCCACCATGATACGTGCCAAGTCATTTTTGATTTTTGAAGTAATTTTGAAAATGAAAAATCCCTCTATACCCCCTCTGACGACCCGACAATGATTTCTGGTGACGAACTATTGTTATTCAGATGGAAATGGATATTCTGCACCCCTCCATGATGCGTGCCAAGTGATATTTAATTTTGAGGTAATTTTGAAAATGAAAAATTCCTCTATACCCCCTCTGACGACACAACAATGATTTCTGTTCACGAATTATTGGTATTCAGATGGACATGAATACTTTGCACCACACCATGATTCGTGCCAAGTCATATTTGATTTTGAGGTAATTTTGAAAATGAAAAATCCCTCTATGCCCCCTCTGACGACACGACAATGATTTCTGTTGACGAATTATTGTTATGCATATGGAAGTGGATATTCTGCACCCCACTATGATGCGTGCCAAGTCATATTTGATTTCGAGGTAATTTTGAAAATGGAAAATCCCTCTATACCCCCCCTGACGACCCGTCAATGATTTCTGTTGACGAATTATTGTTATTCAGATGGGAATGGATATTCTGCACCCCACTATGATGCGTGCCAATTCATATTTTATTTTCAGGTAATTTTGAAAATGAAAAATCCCTCTATGCCCCCTCTGACGACACGACAATGATTTCTAATGACGAATTATTGTTATTCATATGGAAATGGATATTCTGCACCCCACCATGATGCGTGCCAAGTCATATTTGATTTTGAGGTAATTTTGAAAATGATAAATCCCTCTATACCCCCTCTGACGACACGACAATGATTTCTGTTGAGGAATTATTGTTATTCAGATAGAAATGGATATTCTGCAGCCCAACATGATGCGTGCCAAGTCATATTAGATTTTTGAAGTAATTTTGAAAATGAAAAATCCCTCCATACCTCCTCTGACGACACGACAATGATTTCTGTTGACGAATTATTGTTATTCATATGGAAATGGATATTCTGCACCCCACCGTGATGCGTGCCAAGTCATATTTGATTTTGAGGTAATTTTGAAAATGATAAATCCCTCTATACCCCCTCTGACGACACGACAATGATTTCTGTTGAGGAATTATTGTTATTCAGATAGAAATGGATATTCTGCAGCCCAACATGATGCGTGCCAAGTCATATTAGATTTTTGAAGAAATATCGAATATGAAAAATCCCTTTATACTCCTTCTAACGACCCGACAAAGATTTCTGTTGACGAATTATTGTTATTTAGATGGATATGGATACTTTGCACCCCACCATGATGCGTGCCAAGTCATATTAGATTTTCAGGTAGTTTTGAAAATGATAAATCCCTCTATACCCCCTCTGACGACACGACTATGATTTCTGTTGACGAATTATAGTTATTCAGATGGAAAAGGATATTCTGCACCCCACCATAATGCGTGCCAAGTCATATTTGATATTGAAGTAATTTTGAAAATGAAAAATCCCTCTATCGCCCTCCGACGACACGACTATGATTTCTGTTGACGAATTATTGTTATTCAGATGGAAATGGATATTCTGCACCCCACCATGATGCGTGCCAAGTCATATTTGATTTTAAGGTAATTTAGAAAATGAAACATCCCTCTACACCCCCTCTGACGACCCGTCAATGATTTCTGTTGACAAATTATTGTTATTCAGATGGAAATGGATATTCTGTACCCCACCATGATGCGTGCCAAGTCATATTTGATTTTGAGGTAATTTTGAAAATGAAAAATTTCTCTATACCCCCTCTGACGACACAACAATGATTTCTGTTAACGAATTATTGTTATTCAGATTGACATGAATACTTTGCACCCCACCATGATGTGTGCCAAGTCATATTTGATTTTGAGGTAATTTTGAAAATGAAAAATCCCTCTATACCCCCTCTGACGACACGACAATGATTTCTGTTAAGGAATTATTGTTATTCAGATAGTAATGGATATTCTGCACCCCACCATGATGCGTGCCAAGTCATATTAGAATTTTGAAGAAATAATGAAAATGAAAAATCCCTTTATACCCCTTCTAACGACCTGACAATGATTTCTGTTGACGAATTATTGTTATTTAGATGGAAATGGATATTCTGCATCCTACTATGATGCGTGCCAAGTCATATTTGACTTTTGAAGTCATTTTGATAATGAAAAATCCCTCTATACCCCCTCTAACGACACGACAATGATTTCTGTGGACGATTGATTGTTATTCAGATGGAAATGGATATTTTGCACCCCACCATGATGCGTGCCAAGTCATATTTGATTCTTGAAATCATTTTGATAATGAAAAATCCCTTTAACCCCCTCTGACGACCCGACAATAATTTCTGTTGACGAATTATTGTTATTTAGATGAAAATGGATATTATGCACTCCACCATGATACGTGCCAAGTAATTTTTGATTTTTGAAGTAATTTTGAAAATGAAAAATCCCTCTATACCCCTTCTAACGACCTGACAATGATTTTTGCTGACGAACTATTGTTATTTAGATGGATATGGATACTTTGCACCCCACTATGATGCGTGCCAAGTCATATTAGATCTTTGAAGAAATATTGAAAATGAAAAATCCCTCTATACCCCCTCTAATGACCCGACAATGATTTCTGCTGAGGAATTATTGTTATTCTGATGGAAGAGGATATTCTGCACCCCACCATGATGAGTGCCAAGTCATATTAGCTTTTTGAAGTGATTTTGAAAATGAAAAATCCCTCTATACCCCCTCTAACGACACGACAATGATATCTGTTGACGATTGATTGTTATTCAGATGGAAATGGATATTTTGCACCCCACCATGATGCGTGCCAAGTCATATTTGATTCTTGATATCATTTTGATAATGAAAAATCCCTTTAACCCCCTCTGACGACCCGACAATAATTTCTGTTGACGAATTATTGTTATTTAGATGAAAATGGATATTATGCACTCCATATGATACGTGCCAAGTCATTTTTGATTTTTGAAGTAATTTTGAAAATGAAAAATCCCTCTATACCCCCTCTGACGACCCGACAATGATTTCTGTTGACGAATTATTGTTATTCAGATGGAAATGGATATTCTGCACCCCACCATGATGCGTGCCAAGTTAAATTAGATTTTTGAAGAAATATTGAAAATGAATAATCCCTCTATACCCCCTCTAACGACCAGACAATGATTTCTATTGACGAATTATTGTTATTCAGATGGAATTGGATATTCTGCACCCCACCATATTGCGTGCCAAGTCATATTTAATTTTGAGGTAATTTTGAAAATGAAAAATTCCTCTATACCCCCTCTGACGACACAAAAATGATTTCTGTTCACGAATTATTGGTAGTCAGATGGACATGAATTCTTTGCACCACACCATGATGCGTGCCAAGTCATGTTTGATTTTGAGGTAATTTTGAAAATGAAAAATCCCTCTATGCCCCCTCTGACGACCCGACAATGATTTCTGTTGACGAATTATTGTTATTCATATGGAAATGGATATTCTGCACCCCACTATGATGCGTGCCAAGTCATATTTGATTTTGAGGTAATTTTGAAAATGAAAAATCCCTCTACACCCCCCCTGACGACCCGTCAATGATTTCTGTTGACGAATTATTGTTATTCAGATGGAAATGGATATTCTGCACCCCACTATGATGCGTGCCAATTCATATTTTATTTTCAGGTAATTTTGAAAATGAAAAATCCCTCTATGCCCCCTCTGACGACACGACAATGATTTCTAATGACGAATTATTGTTATTCATATGGAAATGGATTTCCTGCACCCCACCATGATTCCTGCACCCCACCATGATGCGTGCCAAGTTATATTTGATTTTGAGGTCATTTTGAAAATGAAAAATCCCTCTGACACGACAATGATTTCTGTTGACGAATTATAGTTATTCAGATGGAAAAGGATATTCTGCACCCCACCATAATGCGTGCCAAGTCATATTTGATATTGAAGTAATTTTGAAAATGAAAAATCCCTCTATCGCCCTCCGACGACACGACTATGATTTCTGTTGACGAATTATCATTATTCAGATGGAAATGGATATTCTGCACCCCACCATGATGCGTGCCAAGTCATATTTGATTTTAAGGTAATTTAGAAAATGAAACATCCCTCTACACCCCCTCTGACGACCCGTCAATGATTTCTGTTGACAAATTATTGTTATTCAGATGGAAATGGATATTCTGCACCCCACTATGATGCGTGCCAAGTCATATTTGATTTTCAGGTAGTTTTGAAAATGAAAAATCCCTCTATACCCCCTCTGACAACCCGACAAAGATTTCTGTTGACAAATTATAGTTATTGAGATGGAAATGGATATTCTGTACCCCACCATGATGCGTGCCAAGTCATATTTGATTTTGAGGTAATTTTGAAAATGAAAAATCCCTCTATACCCCCTCTGACGACACAACAATGATTTCTGTTAACGAATTATTGTTATTCAGAATGACATGAATACTTTGCACCCCACCATGATGTGTGCCAAGTCATATTTGATTTTGAGGTAATTTTGAAAATGAAAAATCCCTCTATACCCCCTCTGACGACACGACAATGATTTCTGTTAAGGAATTATTGTTATTCAGATAGTAATGGATATTCTGCACCCCACCATGATGCGTGCCAAGTCATATTAGAATTTTGAAGAAATAATGAAAATGAAAAATCCCTTTATACCCCTTCTAACGACCTGACAATGATTTCTGTTGACGAATTATTGTTATTTAGATGGATATGGATACTTTGCACCCCACTATGATGCGTGCCAAGTCATATTAGATCTTTGAAGAAATATAGAAAATGAAAAATCCCTCTATACCCCCTCTAATGACCCGACAATGACTTCTGCTGATGAATTATTGTTATTCAGATGGAAATGGATATTCTGCATCCTACTATGATGCGTGCCAAGTCATATTTGATTTTTGAAGTCATTTTGATAATGAAAAATCCCTCTATACCCCCTCTAACGACACGACAATGATTTCTGTTGACGATTGATTGTTATTCAGATGGAAATGGATATTTTGCACCCCACCATGATGCGTGCCAAGTCATATTTGATTCTTGAAATCATTTTGATAATGAAAAATCCCTTTAACCCCCTCTGACGACCCGACAATAATTTCTGTTGACGAATTATTGTTATTTAGATGAAAATGGATATTATGCACTCCACCATGATACGTGCCAAGTCATTTTTGATTTTTGAAGTAATTTTGAAAACGAAAAATCCCTCTATACCCCTTCTAACGACCTGACAATGATTTCTGTTGACGAACTATTGTTATTTAGATGGATATGGATACTTTGCACCCCACTATGATGCGTGCCAAGTCATATTAGATCTTTGAAAAAATATTGAAAATGAAAAATCCCTCTATACCCCCTCTAATGACCCGACAATGATTTCTGCTGAGGAATTATTGTTATTCTGATGGAAATGGATATTCTGCACCCCACCTTGATGAGTGCCAAGTCATATTAGATTTTTGAAGTGATTTTGAAAATGAAAAATCCCTCTATACCCCCTCTAACGACACGACAATGATTTCTGTTGACGATTGATTGTTATTCAGATGGAAATGGATATTTTGCACCCCACCATGATGCGTGCCAAGTCATATTTGATTCTTGATATCATTTTGATAATGAAAAATCCCTTTAACCCCCTCTGACGACCCGACAATAATTTCTGTTGACGAATTATTGTTATTTAGATGAAAATGGATATTATGCACTCCACCATGATACGTGCTAAGTCATTTTTGATTTTTGAAGTAATTTTGAAAATGAAAAATCCCTCTATACCCCCTCTGACGACCCGACAATGATTTCTGTTGACGAATTATTGTTATTCAGATGGAAATGGATATTCTGCACCCCACCATGATGCGTGCCAAGTTAAATTAGATTTTTGAAGAAATATTGAAAATGAATAATCCCTCTATACCCCCTCCAACGACCAGACAATGATTTCTATTGACGAATTATTGTTATTCAGATGGAATTGGATATTCTGCACCCCACCATATTGCGTGCCAAGTCATATTTAATTTTGAGGTAATTTTGAAAATGAAAAATTCCTCTATACCCCCTCTGACGACACAACAATGATTTCTGTTCACGAATTATTGGTAGTCAGATGGACATGAATACTTTGCACCACACCATGATGCGTGCCAAGTCATATTTGATTTTGAGGTTATTTTGAAAATGAAAAATCCCTCTATGCCCCCTCTGACGACCCGACAATGATTTCTGTTGACGAATTATTGTTATGGAAATGGATATTCTGCACCCCACTATGATGCGTGCCATGTCATATTTAATTTTGAGGTAATTTTGAAAATGAAAAATCCCTCTACACCCCCCCTGACGACCCGTCAATGATTTCTGTTGGCGAATTATTGTTATTCAGATGGGAATGGATATTCTGCACCCCACTATGATGCGTGCCAATTCATATTTTATTTTCAGGTAATTTTGAAAATGAAAAATCCCTCTATGCCCCCTCTGACGACACGACAATGATTTCTAATGACGAATTATTGTTATTCATATGAAAATGGATATTCTGAACCCCACCATGATGCGTGCCAAGTCATATTAGATTTTTGAAGTAATTTTGAAAATGAAAAATCCCTCCATACCTCCTCTGACGACACGACAATGATTTCTGTTGACGAATTATTGTTATTCATATGGAAATGGATATTCTGCACCCCACCATGATGCGTGCCAAGTTATATTTGATTTTGAGGTCATTTTGAATATGAAAAATCCCTCTGACGACACGACAATGATTTCTGTTGACGAATTATTGTTATTCAGATGGAAATGGATATTCTGCACCCCACCATGCTGCGTGCCAAGTCATATAAGATTTTTGAAGTAATTTTGAAAATGAAAAATCCCTCTATGCCCCCTCTGACGACACGACAATGATTTCTGTTGAGTGAATTATTGTTATTCAGATAGTAGTGGATATTCTGCACTCCACCATGATGCGTGCCAAGTCATATTAGATTTTTGAAGAAATATTGAAAATGATAAATCCCTTTATACCCCTTCTAACGACCCAACAATGATTTCTGTTGACGAATTATTGTTATTTAGATGGATTTGGATACTTTGCACCACACTATGATGTGTGCCAAGTCATATTAGATTTTTGAAGAAATATTGAAAATGAAAAATCCCTCTATACCCCCTCTAATGACCCGACAATGATTTCTATTGATGAATTATTGTTATTCAGATGAAAATGGATATTTTGCACCCCACCATGATGCGTGCCAAGTCATATTTGATTCTTGATATCATTTTTATAATGAAAAATCCCTTTAACCCCCTCTGACGACCCGACAATAATTTCTGTTGACGAATTATTGTTATTTAAATGAAAATGGATATTATGCACTCCACCATGATACGTGCCAAGTCATTTTTGATTTTTGAAGTAATTTTGAATATGAAAAATCCCTCTATACCCCCTCTGACGACCCGACAATGATTTCTGTTGACGAATTATTGTTATTCAGATAGAAATGGATATTCTGCACCCCACCATGATGCGTGCCAAGTTAAATTAGATTTTTGAAGAAATATTGAAAATGAATAATCCCTCTATACCCCCTCTAACGACCAGAATATGATTTCAATTGACGAATTATTGTTATTCAGATGGAAATGGATATTCTGCACCCCACCATATTGCGTGCCAAGTCATATTTGATTTCGAGGTAATTTTGAAAATGGAAAATCCCTCTACACCCCCCCTGACGACCCGTCAATGATTTCTGTTGACGAATTATTGTTATTCAGATGGGAATGGATATTCTGCACCCCACTATGATGCGTGCCAATTCATATTTTATTTTCAGGTAATTTTGAAAATGAAAAATCCCTCTATGCCCCCTCTGACGACACGACAATGATTTCTAATGACGAATTATTGTTATTCATATGGAAATGGATATTCTGCACCCCACCATGATGCGTGCCAAGTCATATTTGATTTTGAGGTAATTTTGAAAATGATAAATCCCTCTATACCCCCTCTGACGACACGACAATGATTTCTGTTGAGGAATTATTGTTATTCAGATAGAAATGGATATTCTGCAGCCCAACATGATGCGTGCCAAGTCATATTAGATTTTTGAAGTAATTTTGAAAATGAAAAATCCCTCCATACCTCCTCTGACGACACGACAATGATTTCTGTTGACGAATTATTGTTATTCATATGGAAATGGATATTCTGCACCCCACCGTGATGCGTGCCAAGTCATATTTGATTTTGAGGTAATTTTGAAAATGATAAATCCCTCTATACCCCCTCTGACGACACGACAATGATTTCTGTTGAGGAATTATTGTTATTCAGATAGAAATGGATATTCTGCAGCCCAACATGATGCGTGCCAAGTCATATTAGATTTTTGAAGAAATATCGAATATGAAAAATCCCTTTATACTCCTTCTAACGACCCGACAAAGATTTCTGTTGACGAATTATTGTTATTTAGATGGATATGGATACTTTGCACCCCACCATGATGCGTGCCAAGTCATATTAGATTTTCAGGTAGTTTTGAAAATGATAAATCCCTCTATACCCCCTCTGACGACATGACTATGATTTCTGTTGACGAATTATAGTTATTCAGATGGAAAAGGATATTCTGCACCCCACCATAATGCGTGCCAAGTCATATTTGATATTGAAGTAATTTTGAAAATGAAAAATCCCTCTATCGCCCTCCGACGACACGACTATGATTTCTGTTGACGAATTATTGTTATTCAGATGGAAATGGATATTCTGCACCCCACCATGATGCGTGCCAAGTCATATTTGATTTTAAGGTAATTTAGAAAATGAAACATCCCTCTACACCCCCTCTGACGACCCGTCAATGATTTCTGTTGACAAATTATTGTTATTCAGATGGAAATGGATATTCTGTACCCCACCATGATGCGTGCCAAGTCATATTTGATTTTGAGGTAATTTTGAAAATGAAAAATTTCTCTATACCCCCTCTGACGACACAACAATGATTTCTGTTAACGAATTATTGTTATTCAGATTGACATGAATACTTTGCACCCCACCATGATGTGTGCCAAGTCATATTTGATTTTGAGGTAATTTTGAAAATGAAAAATCCCTCTATACCCCCTCTGACGACACGACAATGATTTCTGTTAAGGAATTATTGTTATTCAGATAGTAATGGATATTCTGCACCCCACCATGATGCGTGCCAAGTCATATTAGAATTTTGAAGAAATAATGAAAATGAAAAATCCCTTTATACCCCTTCTAACGACCGGACAATGATTTCTGTTGACGAATTATTGTTATTTAGATGGAAATGGATATTCTGCATCCTACTATGATGCGTGCCAAGTCATATTTGACTTTTGAAGTCATTTTGATAATGAAAAATCCCTCTATACCCCCTCTAACGACACGACAATGATTTCTGTGGACGATTGATTGTTATTCAGATGGAAATGGATATTTTGCACCCCACCATGATGCGTGCCAAGTCATATTTGATTCTTGAAATCATTTTGATAATGAAAAATCCCTTTAACCCCCTCTGACGACCCGACAATAATTTCTGTTGACGAATTATTGTTATTTAGATGAAAATGGATATTATGCACTCCACCATGATACGTGCCAAGTAATTTTTGATTTTTGAAGTAATTTTGAAAATGAAAAATCCCTCTATACCCCTTCTAACGACCTGACAATGATTTTTGCTGACGAACTATTGTTATTTAGATGGATATGGATACTTTGCACCCCACTATGATGCGTGCCAAGTCATATTAGATCTTTGAAGAAATATTGAAAATGAAAAATCCCTCTATACCCCCTCTAATGACCCGACAATGATTTCTGCTGAGGAATTATTGTTATTCTGATGGAAGAGGATATTCTGCACCCCACCATGATGAGTGCCAAGTCATATTAGCTTTTTGAAGTGATTTTGAAAATGAAAAATCCCTCTATACCCCCTCTAACGACACGACAATGATATCTGTTGACGATTGATTGTTATTCAGATGGAAATGGATATTTTGCACCCCACCATGATGCGTGCCAAGTCATATTTGATTCTTGATATCATTTTGATAATGAAAAATCCCTTTAACCCCCTCTGACGACCCGACAATAATTTCTGTTGACGAATTATTGTTATTTAGATGAAAATGGATATTATGCACTCCATATGATACGTGCCAAGTCATTTTTGATTTTTGAAGTAATTTTGAAAATGAAAAATCCCTCTATACCCCCTCTGACGACCCGACAATGATTTCTGTTGACGAATTATTGTTATTCAGATGGAAATGGATATTCTGCACCCCACCATGATGCGTGCCAAGTTAAATTAGATTTTTGAAGAAATATTGAAAATGAATAATCCCTCTATACCCCCTCTAACGACCAGACAATGATTTCTATTGACGAATTATTGTTATTCAGATGGAATTGGATATTCTGCACCCCACCATATTGCGTGCCAAGTCATATTTAATTTTGAGGTAATTTTGAAAATGAAAAATTCCTCTATACCCCCTCTGACGACACAAAAATGATTTCTGTTCACGAATTATTGGTAGTCAGATGGACATGAATTCTTTGCACCACACCATGATGCGTGCCAAGTCATGTTTGATTTTGAGGTAATTTTGAAAATGAAAAATCCCTCTATGCCCCCTCTGACGACCCGACAATGATTTCTGTTGACGAATTATTGTTATTCATATGGAAATGGATATTCTGCACCCCACTATGATGCGTGCCAAGTCATATTTGATTTTGAGGTAATTTTGAAAATGAAAAATCCCTCTACACCCCCCCTGACGACCCGTCAATGATTTCTGTTGACGAATTATTGTTATTCAGATGGAAATGGATATTCTGCACCCCACTATGATGCGTGCCAATTCATATTTTATTTTCAGGTAATTTTGAAAATGAAAAATCCCTCTATGCCCCCTCTGACGACACGACAATGATTTCTAATGACGAATTATTGTTATTCATATGGAAATGGATTTCCTGCACCCCACCATGATTCCTGCACCCCACCATGATGCGTGCCAAGTTATATTTGATTTTGAGGTCATTTTGAAAATGAAAAATCCCTCTGACGACACGACAATGATTTCTGTTGACGAATTATAGTTATTCAGATGGAAAAGGATATTCTGCACCCCACCATAATGCGTGCCAAGTCATATTTGATATTGAAGTAATTTTGAAAATGAAAAATCCCTCTATCGCCCTCCGACGACACGACTATGATTTCTGTTGACGAATTATCATTATTCAGATGGAAATGGATATTCTGCACCCCACCATGATGCGTGCCAAGTCATATTTGATTTTAAGGTAATTTAGAAAATGAAACATCCCTCTACACCCCCTCTGACGACCCGTCAATGATTTCTGTTGACAAATTATTGTTATTCAGATGGAAATGGATATTCTGCACCCCACTATGATGCGTGCCAAGTCATATTTGATTTTCAGGTAGTTTTGAAAATGAAAAATCCCTCTATACCCCCTCTGACAACCCGACAAAGATTTCTGTTGACAAATTATAGTTATTGAGATGGAAATGGATATTCTGTACCCCACCATGATGCGTGCCAAGTCATATTTGATTTTGAGGTAATTTTGAAAATGAAAAATCCCTCTATACCCCCTCTGACGACACAACAATGATTTCTGTTAACGAATTATTGTTATTCAGATTGACATGAATACTTTGCACCCCACCATGATGTGTGCCAAGTCATATTTGATTTTGAGGTAATTTTGAAAATGAAAAATCCCTCTATACCCCCTCTGACGACACGACAATGATTTCTGTTAAGGAATTATTGTTATTCAGATAGTAATGGATATTCTGCACCCCACCATGATGCGTGCCAAGTCATATTAGAATTTTGAAGAAATAATGAAAATGAAAAATCCCTTTATACCCCTTCTAACGACCTGACAATGATTTCTGTTGACGAATTATTGTTATTTAGATGGATATGGATACTTTGCACCCCACTATGATGCGTGCCAAGTCATATTAGATCTTTGAAGAAATATTGAAAATGAAAAATCCCTCTATACCCCCTCTAATGACCCGACAATGACTTCTGCTGATGAATTATTGTTATTCAGATGGAAATGGATATTCTGCATCCTACTATGATGCGTGCCAAGTCATATTTGATTTTTGAAGTCATTTTGATAATGAAAAATCCCTCTATACCCCCTCTAACGACACGACAATGATTTCTGTTGACGATTGATTGTTATTCAGATGGAAATGGATATTTTGCACCCCACCATGATGCGTGCCAAGTCATATTTGATTCTTGAAATCATTTTGATAATGAAAAATCCCTTTAACCCCCTCTGACGACCCGACAATAATTTCTGTTGACGAATTATTGTTATTTAGATGAAAATGGATATTATGCACTCCACCATGATACGTGCTAAGTCATTTTTGATTTTTGAAGTAATTTTGAAAATGAAAAATCCCTCTATACCCCCTCTGACGACCCGACAATGATTTCTGTTGACGAATTATTGTTATTCAGATGGAAATGGATATTCTGCACCCCACCATGATGCGTGCCAAGTTAAATTAGATTTTTGAAGAAATATTGAAAATGAATAATCCCTCTATACCCCCTCCAACGACCAGACAATGATTTCTATTGACGAATTATTGTTATTCAGATGGAATTGGATATTCTGCACCCCACCATATTGCGTGCCAAGTCATATTTAATTTTGAGGTAATTTTGAAAATGAAAAATTCCTCTATACCCCCTCTGACGACACAACAATGATTTCTGTTCACGAATTATTGGTAGTCAGATGGACATGAATACTTTGCACCACACCATGATGCGTGCCAAGTCATATTTGATTTTGAGGTTATTTTGAAAATGAAAAATCCCTCTATGCCCCCTCTGACGACCCGACAATGATTTCTGTTGACGAATTATTGTTATGGAAATGGATATTCTGCACCCCACTATGATGCGTGCCATGTCATATTTAATTTTGAGGTAATTTTGAAAATGAAAAATCCCTCTACACCCCCCCTGACGACCCGTCAATGATTTCTGTTGGCGAATTATTGTTATTCAGATGGGAATGGATATTCTGCACCCCACTATGATGCGTGCCAATTCATATTTTATTTTCAGGTAATTTTGAAAATGAAAAATCCCTCTATACCCCTTCTAACGACCTGACAATGATTTTTGCTGACGAACTATTGTTATTTAGATGGATATGGATACTTTGCACCCCACTATGATGCGTGCCAAGTCATATTAGATCTTTGAAGAAATATTGAAAATGAAAAATCCCTCTATACCCCCTCTAATGACCCGACAATGATTTCTGCTGAGGAATTATTGTTATTCTGATGGAAGAGGATATTCTGCACCCCACCATGATGAGTGCCAAGTCATATTAGCTTTTTGAAGTGATTTTGAAAATGAAAAATCCCTCTATACCCCCTCTAACGACACGACAATGATATCTGTTGACGATTGATTGTTATTCAGATGGAAATGGATATTTTGCACCCCACCATGATGCGTGCCAAGTCATATTTGATTCTTGATATCATTTTGATAATGAAAAATCCCTTTAACCCCCTCTGACGACCCGACAATAATTTCTGTTGACGAATTATTGTTATTTAGATGAAAATGGATATTATGCACTCCATATGATACGTGCCAAGTCATTTTTGATTTTTGAAGTAATTTTGAAAATGAAAAATCCCTCTATACCCCCTCTGACGACCCGACAATGATTTCTGTTGACGAATTATTGTTATTCAGATGGAAATGGATATTCTGCACCCCACCATGATGCGTGCCAAGTTAAATTAGATTTTTGAAGAAATATTGAAAATGAATAATCCCTCTATACCCCCTCTAACGACCAGACAATGATTTCTATTGACGAATTATTGTTATTCAGATGGAATTGGATATTCTGCACCCCACCATATTGCGTGCCAAGTCATATTTAATTTTGAGGTAATTTTGAAAATGAAAAATTCCTCTATACCCCCTCTGACGACACAAAAATGATTTCTGTTCACGAATTATTGGTAGTCAGATGGACATGAATTCTTTGCACCACACCATGATGCGTGCCAAGTCATGTTTGATTTTGAGGTAATTTTGAAAATGAAAAATCCCTCTATGCCCCCTCTGACGACCCGACAATGATTTCTGTTGACGAATTATTGTTATTCATATGGAAATGGATATTCTGCACCCCACTATGATGCGTGCCAAGTCATATTTGATTTTGAGGTAATTTTGAAAATGAAAAATCCCTCTACACCCCCCCTGACGACCCGTCAATGATTTCTGTTGACGAATTATTGTTATTCAGATGGAAATGGATATTCTGCACCCCACTATGATGCGTGCCAATTCATATTTTATTTTCAGGTAATTTTGAAAATGAAAAATCCCTCTATGCCCCCTCTGACGACACGACAATGATTTCTAATGACGAATTATTGTTATTCATATGGAAATGGATTTCCTGCACCCCACCATGATTCCTGCACCCCACCATGATGCGTGCCAAGTTATATTTGATTTTGAGGTCATTTTGAAAATGAAAAATCCCTCTGACGACACGACAATGATTTCTGTTGACGAATTATAGTTATTCAGATGGAAAAGGATATTCTGCACCCCACCATAATGCGTGCCAAGTCATATTTGATATTGAAGTAATTTTGAAAATGAAAAATCCCTCTATCGCCCTCCGACGACACGACTATGATTTCTGTTGACGAATTATCATTATTCAGATGGAAATGGATATTCTGCACCCCACCATGATGCGTGCCAAGTCATATTTGATTTTAAGGTAATTTAGAAAATGAAACATCCCTCTACACCCCCTCTGACGACCCGTCAATGATTTCTGTTGACAAATTATTGTTATTCAGATGGAAATGGATATTCTGCACCCCACTATGATGCGTGCCAAGTCATATTTGATTTTCAGGTAGTTTTGAAAATGAAAAATCCCTCTATACCCCCTCTGACAACCCGACAAAGATTTCTGTTGACAAATTATAGTTATTGAGATGGAAATGGATATTCTGTACCCCACCATGATGCGTGCCAAGTCATATTTGATTTTGAGGTAATTTTGAAAATGAAAAATCCCTCTATACCCCCTCTGACGACACAACAATGATTTCTGTTAACGAATTATTGTTATTCAGATTGACATGAATACTTTGCACCCCACCATGATGTGTGCCAAGTCATATTTGATTTTGAGGTAATTTTGAAAATGAAAAATCCCTCTATACCCCCTCTGACGACACGACAATGATTTCTGTTAAGGAATTATTGTTATTCAGATAGTAATGGATATTCTGCACCCCACCATGATGCGTGCCAAGTCATATTAGAATTTTGAAGAAATAATGAAAATGAAAAATCCCTTTATACCCCTTCTAACGACCTGACAATGATTTCTGTTGACGAATTATTGTTATTTAGATGGATATGGATACTTTGCACCCCACTATGATGCGTGCCAAGTCATATTAGATCTTTGAAGAAATATTGAAAATGAAAAATCCCTCTATACCCCCTCTAATGACCCGACAATGACTTCTGCTGATGAATTATTGTTATTCAGATGGAAATGGATATTCTGCATCCTACTATGATGCGTGCCAAGTCATATTTGATTTTTGAAGTCATTTTGATAATGAAAAATCCCTCTATACCCCCTCTAACGACACGACAATGATTTCTGTTGACGATTGATTGTTATTCAGATGGAAATGGATATTTTGCACCCCACCATGATGCGTGCCAAGTCATATTTGATTCTTGAAATCATTTTGATAATGAAAAATCCCTTTAACCCCCTCTGACGACCCGACAATAATTTCTGTTGACGAATTATTGTTATTTAGATGAAAATGGATATTATGCACTCCACCATGATACGTGCTAAGTCATTTTTGATTTTTGAAGTAATTTTGAAAATGAAAAATCCCTCTATACCCCCTCTGACGACCCGACAATGATTTCTGTTGACGAATTATTGTTATTCAGATGGAAATGGATATTCTGCACCCCACCATGATGCGTGCCAAGTTAAATTAGATTTTTGAAGAAATATTGAAAATGAATAATCCCTCTATACCCCCTCCAACGACCAGACAATGATTTCTATTGACGAATTATTGTTATTCAGATGGAATTGGATATTCTGCACCCCACCATATTGCGTGCCAAGTCATATTTAATTTTGAGGTAATTTTGAAAATGAAAAATTCCTCTATACCCCCTCTGACGACACAACAATGATTTCTGTTCACGAATTATTGGTAGTCAGATGGACATGAATACTTTGCACCACACCATGATGCGTGCCAAGTCATATTTGATTTTGAGGTTATTTTGAAAATGAAAAATCCCTCTATGCCCCCTCTGACGACCCGACAATGATTTCTGTTGACGAATTATTGTTATGGAAATGGATATTCTGCACCCCACTATGATGCGTGCCATGTCATATTTAATTTTGAGGTAATTTTGAAAATGAAAAATCCCTCTACACCCCCCCTGACGACCCGTCAATGATTTCTGTTGGCGAATTATTGTTATTCAGATGGGAATGGATATTCTGCACCCCACTATGATGCGTGCCAATTCATATTTTATTTTCAGGTAATTTTGAAAATGAAAAATCCCTCTATGCCCCCTCTGACGACACGACAATGATTTCTAATGACGAATTATTGTTATTCATATGAAAATGGATATTCTGAACCCCACCATGATGCGTGCCAAGTCATATTAGATTTTTGAAGTAATTTTGAAAATGAAAAATCCCTCCATACCTCCTCTGACGACACGACAATGATTTCTGTTGACGAATTATTGTTATTCATATGGAAATGGATATTCTGCACCCCACCATGATGCGTGCCAAGTTATATTTGATTTTGAGGTCATTTTGAATATGAAAAATCCCTCTGACGACACGACAATGATTTCTGTTGACGAATTATTGTTATTCAGATGGAAATGGATATTCTGCACCCCACCATGCTGCGTGCCAAGTCATATAAGATTTTTGAAGTAATTTTGAAAATGAAAAATCCCTCTATGCCCCCTCTGACGACACGACAATGATTTCTGTTGAGGAATTATTGTTATTCAGATAGTAGTGGATATTCTGCACTCCACCATGATGCGTGCCAAGTCATATTAGATTTTTGAAGAAATATTGAAAATGATAAATCCCTTTATACCCCTTCTAACGACCCAACAATGATTTCTGTTGACGAATTATTGTTATTTAGATGGATTTGGATACTTTGCACCACACTATGATGTGTGCCAAGTCATATTAGATTTTTGAAGAAATATTGAAAATGAAAAATCCCTCTATACCCCCTCTAATGACCCGACAATGATTTCTATTGATGAATTATTGTTATTCAGATGAAAATGGATATTTTGCACCCCACCATGATGCGTGCCAAGTCATATTTGATTCTTGATATCATTTTTATAATGAAAAATCCCTTTAACCCCCTCTGACGACCCGACAATAATTTCTGTTGACGAATTATTGTTATTTAAATGAAAATGGATATTATGCACTCCACCATGATACGTGCCAAGTCATTTTTGATTTTTGAAGTAATTTTGAATATGAAAAATCCCTCTATACCCCCTCTGACGACCCGACAATGATTTCTGTTGACGAATTATTGTTATTCAGATAGAAATGGATATTCTGCACCCCACCATGATGCGTGCCAAGTTAAATTAGATTTTTGAAGAAATATTGAAAATGAATAATCCCTCTATACCCCCTCTAACGACCAGAATATGATTTCAATTGACGAATTATTGTTATTCAGATGGAAATGGATATTCTGCACCCCACCATATTGCGTGCCAAGTCATATTTAATTTTGAGGTAATTTTGAAAATGAAAAATTCCTCTATACCCCCTCTGACGACCCGACAATGATTTCTGTTAAGGAATTATTGTTATTCAGATAGTAATGGATATTCTCCACCCCACCCTGATGCGTGCCAAGTCATATTAGATTTTTGAAGAAATAATGAAAATGAAAAATCCCTTTATACCCCTTCTAACGACCTGACAATGATTTCTGTTGACGAATAATTGTTATTTAGATGGATATGGATGCTTTGCACCCCACTACGATGCGTGCCAAGTCATATTAGATCTTTGAAGAAATATTGAAAATGAAAAATCCCTCTATACCCCCTCTAATGACCCGACAATGATTTCTGCTGATGAATTATTGTTATTCAGATGGAAATGGATATTCTGCATCCTACTATGATGCGTGCCAAGTCATATTTGATTTTTGAAGTCATTTTGATAATGAAAAATCCTTCTATACCCCCTCTGACGACACGACTATGATTTCTGTTGACGAGCTATTGTTATTCAGATGGAAATGGATATTCCGCACCCCACTATGATGCGTGCCAAGTCATATTTGATCTTAAGGTAATTTAGAAAATGAAAAATCCCTCTACACCCCCTCTGACGACCCGTCAATGATTTCTGTTGACAAATTATTGTTATTCAGATGGAAATGGATATTCTGCACCCCACTATGATGCGTGCCAAGTCATATTTGATTTTCAGGTAGTTTTGAAAATGAAAAATCCCTCTATACCCCCTCTGACAACCCAACAAAGATTTCTGTTGACAAATTATAGTTATTGAGATGGAAATGGATATTCTGTACCCCATCATGATGCGTGCCAAGTCATATTTGATTTTGAGGTAATTTTGAAAATGAAAAATTTCTCTATACCCCCTCTGACGACACAACAATGATTTCTGTTAACGAATTATTGTTATTCAGATTGACATGAATACTTTGCACCCCACCATGATGTGTGCCAAGTCATATTTGATTTTGAGGTAATTTTGAAAATGAAAAATCCCTCTATACCCCCTCTGACGACACGACAATGATTTCTGTTAAGGAATTATTGTTATTCAGATAGTAATGGAAATTCTGCACCCCACCATGATTAGTGCCAAGTCATATTAGATTTTTGAAGAAATAATGAAAATGAAAAATCCCTTTATACCCCTTCTAACGACCTGACAATGATTTCTGTTGACGAATTATTGTTATTTAGATGGATATGGATACTTTGCACCCCACTATGATGCGTGCCAAGTCATATTAGATCTTTGAAGAAATATTGAAAATGAAAAATCCCTCTATACCCCCTCTTATGACCCGACAATGATTTCTGCTGATGAATTATTGTTATTCAGATGGAAATGGATATTCTGCATCCTGCTATGATGCGTGCCAAGTCATATTTGATTTTTGAAGTCATTTTGATAATGAAAAAACCCTCTATACCCCCTCTAACGACACGACAATGATTTCTGTTGACGATTGACTGTTATTCAGATGGAAATGGATATTTTGCACCCCACCATGATGCGTGCCAAGTCATATTTGATTCTTGAAATCATTTTGATAATGAAAAATCCCTTTAACCCCCTCTGACGACCCGACAATAATTTCTGTTGACGAATTATTGTTATTTAGATGAAAATGGATATTATGCACTCCACCATGATACGTGCCAAGTCATTTTTGATTTTTAAAGTAATTTTGAAAATGAAAAATCCCTCTATACCTCCTCTGACGACCCGACAATGATTTCTGTTGACGAATTATTGTTATGCATATGGAAATGGATATTCTGCACCCCACTATGATGCGTGCCAAGTCATATTTGATTTTGAGGTAATTTTGAAAATGGAAAATCCCTCTACACCCCCCCTGACGACCCGTCAATGATTTCTGTTGACGAATTATTGTTATTCAGATGGGAATGGATATTCTGCACCCCACTATGATGCGTGCCAATTCATATTTTATTTTCAGGTAATTTTGAAAATGAAAAATCCCTCTATGCCCCCTCTGACGACACGACAATGATTTCTAATGACGAATTATTGTTATTCATATGGAAATGGATATTCTGCACCCCACCATGATGCGTGCCAAGTCATATTTGATTTTGAGGTAATTTTGAAAATGATAAATCCCTCTATACCCCCTCTGACGACACGACAATGATTTCTGTTGAGGAATTATTGTTATTCAGATAGAAATGGATATTCTGCAGCACAACATGATGCGTGCCAAGTCATATTAGATTTTTGAAGTAATTTTGAAAATGAAAAATCCCTCCATACCTCCTCTGACGACACGACAATGATTTCTGTTGACGAATTATTGTTATTCATATGGAAATGGATATTCTGCACCCCACCGTGATGCGTGCCAAGTCATATTTGATTTTGAGGTAATTTTGAAAATGATAAATCCCTCTATACCCCCTCTGACGACACGACAATGATTTCTGTTGAGGAATTATTGTTTTTCAGATAGAAATGGATATTCTGCAGCCCAACATGATGCGTGCCAAGTCATATTAGATTTTTGAAGAAATATCGAATATGAAAAATCCCTTTATACTCCTTCTAACGACCCGACAATGATTTCTGTTGACGAATTATTGTTATTTAGATGGATATGGATACTTTGCACCCCACCATGATGCGTGCCAAGTCATATTAGATTTTCAGGTAGTTTTGAAAATGAAAAATCCCTCTATACCCCCTCTGACGACACGACTATGATTTCTGTTGACGAATTATAGTTATTCAGATGGAAAAGGATATTCTGCACCCTACCATAATGCGTGCCAAGTCATATTTGATATTGAAGTAATTTTGAAAATGAAAAATCCCTCTATCGCCCTCCGACGACACGACTATGATTTCTGTTGACGAATTATTGTTATTCAGATGGAAATGGATATTCTGCACCCCACCATGATGCGTGCCAAGTCATATTTGATTTTAAGGTAATTTAGAAAATGAAACATCCCTCTACACCCCCTCTGACGACCCGTCAATGATTTCTGTTGACAAATTATTGTTATTCAGATGGAAATGGATATTCTGCACCCCACTATGATGCGTGCCAAGTCATATTTGATTTTCAGGTAGTTTTGAAAATGAAAAATCCCTCTATACCCCCTCTGACAACCCGACAAAGATTTCTGTTGACAAATTATAGTTATTGAGATGGAAATGGATATTCTGTACCCCACCATGATGCGTGCCAAGTCATATTTGATTTTGAGGTAATTTTGAAAATGAAAAATTTCTCTATACCCCCTCTGACGACACAACAATGATTTCTGTTAACGAATTATTGTTATTCAGATTGACATGAATACTTTGCACCCCACCATGATGTGTGCCAAGTCATATTTGATTTTGAGGTAATTTTGAAAATGAAAAATCCCTCTATACCCCCTCTGACGACACGACAATGATTTCTGTTGACGAGCTATTGTTATTCAGATGGAAATGGATATTCCGCACCCCACTATGATGCGTGCCAAGTCATATTTGATTTTAAGGTAATTTAGAAAATGAAAAATCCCTCTACACCCCCTCTGACGACCCGTCAATGATTTCTGTTGACAAATTATTGTTATTCAGATGGAAATGGATATTCTGCACCCCACTATGATGCGTGCCAAGTCATATTTGATTTTCAGGTAGTTTTGAAAATGAAAAATCCCTCTATACCCCCTCTGACAACCCAACAAAGATTTCTGTTGACAAATTATAGTTATTGAGATGGAAATGGATATTCTGTACCCCATCATGATGCGTGCCAAGTCATATTTGATTTTGAGGTAATTTTGAAAATGAAAAATTTCTCTATACCCCCTCTGACGACACAACAATGATTTCTGTTAACGAATTATTGTTATTCAGATTGACATGAATACTTTGCACCCCACCATGATGTGTGCCAAGTCATATTTGATTTTGAGGTAATTTTGAAAATGAAAAATCCCTCTATACCCCCTCTGACGACACGACAATGATTTCTGTTAAGGAATTATTGTTATTCAGATAGTAATGGAAATTCTGCACCCCACCATGATTAGTGCCAAGTCATATTAGATTTTTGAAGAAATAATGAAAATGAAAAATCCCTTTATACCCCTTCTAACGACCTGACAATGATTTCTGTTGACGAATTATTGTTATTTAGATGGATATGGATACTTTGCACCCCACTATGATGCGTGCCAAGTCATATTAGATCTTTGAAGAAATATTGAAAATGAAAAATCCCTCTATACCCCCTCTTATGACCCGACAATGATTTCTGCTGATGAATTATTGTTATTCAGATGGAAATGGATATTCTGCATCCTGCTATGATGCGTGCCAAGTCATATTTGATTTTTGAAGTCATTTTGATAATGAAAAAACCCTCTATACCCCCTCTAACGACACGACAATGATTTCTGTTGACGATTGACTGTTATTCAGATGGAAATGGATATTTTGCACCCCACCATGATGCGTGCCAAGTCATATTTGATTCTTGAAATCATTTTGATAATGAAAAATCCCTTTAACCCCCTCTGACGACCCGACAATAATTTCTGTTGACGAATTATTGTTATTTAGATGAAAATGGATATTATGCACTCCACCATGATACGTGCCAAGTCATTTTTGATTTTTAAAGTAATTTTGAAAATGAAAAATCCCTCTATACCTCTTCTGACGACCCGACAATGATTTCTGTTGACGAATTATTGTTATGCATATGGAAATGGATATTCTGCACCCCACTATGATGCGTGCCAAGTCATATTTGATTTCGAGGTAATTTTGAAAATGGAAAATCCCTCTACACCCCCCCTGACGACCCGTCAATGATTTCTGTTGACGAATTATTGTTATTCAGATGGGAATGGATATTCTGCACCCCACTATGATGCGTGCCAATTCATATTTTATTTTCAGGTAATTTTGAAAATGAAAAATCCCTCTATGCCCCCTCTGACGACACGACAATGATTTCTAATGACGAATTATTGTTATTCATATGGAAATGGATATTCTGCACCCCACCATGATGCGTGCCAAGTCATATTTGATTTTGAGGTAATTTTGAAAATGATAAATCCCTCTATACCCCCTCTGACGACACGACAATGATTTCTGTTGAGGAATTATTGTTATTCAGATAGAAATGGATATTCTGCAGCACAACATGATGCGTGCCAAGTCATATTAGATTTTTGAAGTAATTTTGAAAATGAAAAATCCCTCCATACCTCCTCTGACGACACGACAATGATTTCTGTTGACGAATTATTGTTATTCATATGGAAATGGATATTCTGCACCCCACCGTGATGCGTGCCAAGTCATATTTGATTTTGAGGTAATTTTGAAAATGATAAATCCCTCTATACCCCCTCTGACGACACGACAATGATTTCTGTTGAGGAATTATTGTTTTTCAGATAGAAATGGATATTCTGCAGCCCAACATGATGCGTGCCAAGTCATATTAGATTTTTGAAGAAATATCGAATATGAAAAATCCCTTTATACTCCTTCTAACGACCCGACAATGATTTCTGTTGACGAATTATTGTTATTTAGATGGATATGGATACTTTGCACCCCACCATGATGCGTGCCAAGTCATATTAGATTTTCAGGTAGTTTTGAAAATGAAAAATCCCTCTATACCCCCTCTGACGACACGACTATGATTTCTGTTGACGAATTATAGTTATTCAGATGGAAAAGGATATTCTGCACCCTACCATAATGCGTGCCAAGTCATATTTGATATTGAAGTAATTTTGAAAATGAAAAATCCCTCTATCGCCCTCCGACGACACGACTATGATTTCTGTTGACGAATTATTGTTATTCAGATGGAAATGGATATTCTGCACCCCACCATGATGCGTGCCAAGTCATATTTGATTTTAAGGTAATTTAGAAAATGAAACATCCCTCTACACCCCCTCTGACGACCCGTCAATGATTTCTGTTGACAAATTATTGTTATTCAGATGGAAATGGATATTCTGCACCCCACTATGATGCGTGCCAAGTCATATTTGATTTTCAGGTAGTTTTGAAAATGAAAAATCCCTCTATACCCCCTCTGACAACCCGACAAAGATTTCTGTTGACAAATTATAGTTATTGAGATGGAAATGGATATTCTGTACCCCACCATGATGCGTGCCAAGTCATATTTGATTTTGAGGTAATTTTGAAAATGAAAAATTTCTCTATACCCCCTCTGACGACACAACAATGATTTCTGTTAACGAATTATTGTTATTCAGATTGACATGAATACTTTGCACCCCACCATGATGTGTGCCAAGTCATATTTGATTTTGAGGTAATTTTGAAAATGAAAAATCCCTCTATACCCCCTCTGACGACACGACAATGATTTCTGTTAAGGAATTATTGTTATTCAGATAGTAATGGATATTCTGCACCCCACCATGATGCGTGCCAAGTCATATTAGAATTTTGAAGAAATAATGAAAATGAAAAATCCCTTTATACCCCCTCTAACGACCTGACAATGATTTCTGTTGACGAATTATTGTTATTTAGATGGATATGGATACTTTGCACCCCACTATGATGCGTGCCAAGTCATATTAGATCTTTGAAGAAATATTGAAAATGAAAAATCCCTCTATACCCCCTCTAATGACCCGACAATGACTTCTGCTGATGAATTATTGTTATTCATATGGAAATGGATATTCTGCATCCTACTATGATGCGTGCCAAGTAATATTTGATTTTTGAAGTCATTTTGATAATGAAAAATCCCTCTATACCCCCTCTAACGACACGACAATGATTTCTGTTGACGATTGATTGTTATTCAGATGGAAATGGATATTTTGCACCCCACCATGATGCGTGCCAAGTCATATTTGATTCTTGAAATCATTTTGATAATGAAAAATCCCTTTAACCCCCTCTGACGACCCGACAATATTTTCTGTTGACGAATTATTGTTATTTAGATGAAAATGGATATTATGCACTCCACCATGATACGTGCCAAGTAATTTTTGATTTTTGAAGTAATTTTGAAAATGAAAAATCCCTCTATACCCCTTCTAACGACCTGACAATGATTTCTGCTGACGAACTATTGTTATTTAGATGGATATGGATACTTTGCACCCCACTATGATGCGTGCCAAGTCATATTAGATCTTTGAAGAAATATTGAAAATGAAAAATCCCTCTATACCCCCTCTATACCCCCTCTAATGACCCGACAATGATTTCTGCTGAGGAATTATTGTTATTCTGATGGAAGAGGATATTCTGCACCCCACCATGATGAGTGCCAAGTCATATTAGCTTTTTGAAGTGATTTTGAAAATGAAAAATCCCTCTATACCCCCTCTAACGACACGACAATGATTTCTGTTGACGATTGATTGTTATTCAGATGGAAATGGATATTTTGCACCCCACCATGATGCGTGCCAAGTCATATTTGATTCTTGATATCATTTTGATAATGAAAAATCCCTTTAACCCCCTCTGACGACCCGACAATAATTTCTGTTGACGAATTATTGTTATTTAGATGAAAATGGATATTATGCACTCCATATGATACGTGCCAAGTCATTTTTGATTTTTGAAGTAATTTTGAAAATGAAAAATCCCTCTATACCCCCTCTGACGACCCGACAATGATTTCTGTTGACGAATTATTGTTATTCAGATGGAAATGGATATTTTGCACCCCACCATGATGCGTGCCAAGTTAAATTAGATTTTTGAAGAAATATTGAAAATGAATAATCCCTCTATACCCCCTCTAACGACCAGACAATGATTTCTATTGACGAACTATTGTTATTCAGATGGAATTGGATATTCTGCACCCCACCATATTGCGTGCCAAGTCATATTTAATTTTGAGGTAATTTTGAAAATGAAAAATTCCTCTATACCCCCTCTGACGACACAACAATGATTTCTGTTCACGAATTATTGGTAGTCAGATGGACATGAATTCTTTGCACCACACCATGATGCGTGCCAAGTCATATTTGATTTTGAGGTAATTTTGAAAATGAAAAATCCCTCTATGCCCCCTCTGACGACCCGACAATGATTTCTGTTGACGAATTATTGTCATTCATATGGAAATGGATATTCTGCACCCCACTATGATGCGTGCCAAGTCATATTTGATTTTGAGGTAATTTTGAAAATGAAAAATCCCTCTACACCCCCCCTGACGACCCGTCAATGATTTCTGTTGACGAATTATTGTTATTCAGATGGAAATGGATATTCTGCACCCCACTATGATGCGTGCCAATTCATATTTTATTTTCAGGTAATTTTGAAAATGAAAAATCCCTCTATGCCCCCTCTGACGACACGACAATGATTTCTAATGACGAATTATTGTTATTCATATGGAAATGGATTTCCTGCACCCCACCATGATTCCTGCACCCCACCATGATGCGTGCCAAGTTATATTTGATTTTGAGGTCATTTTGAAAATGAAAAATCCCTCTGACGACACGACAATGATTTCTGTTGACGAATTATTGTTATTCAGATGGAAATGGATATTCTGCACCCCACCATGCTGCGTGCCAAGTCATATTAGATTTTTGAAGTAATTTTGAAAATGAAAAATCCCTCTATGCCCCCTCTGACGACACGACAATGATTTCTGTTAAGGAATTATTGTTATTCAGATAGTAGTGGATATTCTGCACTCCACCATGATGCGTGCCAAGTCATATTAGATTTTTGAAGAAATATTGAAAATGATAAATCCCTTTATACCCCTTCTAACGACCCAACAATGATTTCTGTTGACGAATTATTGTTATTTAGATGGATTTGGATACTTTGCACCACACTATGATGCGTGCCAAGTCATATTAGATTTTTGAAGAAATATTGAAAATGAAAAATTCCTCTATACCCCCTCTAATGACCCGACAATGATTTCTATTGATGAATTATTGTTATTCAGATGAAAATGGATATTTTGCACCCCACCATGATGCGTGCCAAGTCATATTTGATTCTTTATATCATTTTGATAATGAAAAATCCCTTTAACCCCCTCTGACGACCCGACAATAATTTCTGTTGACGAATTATTGTTATTTAGATGAAAATGGATATTATGCACTCCACCATGATACGTGCCAAGTCATTTTTGATTTTTGAAGTAATTTTGAATATGAAAAATCCCTCTATACCCCCTCTGACGACCCGACAATGATTTCTGTTGACGAATTATTGTTATTCAGATAGAAATGGATATTCTGCACCCCACCATGATGCGTGCCAAGTTAAATTAGATTTTTGAAGAAATATTGAAAATGAATAATCCCTCTATACCCCCTCTAACGACCAGACAATGATTTCAATTGACGAATAATTGTTATTTAGATGGATATGGATGCTTTGCACCCCACTATGATGCGTGCCAAGTCATATTAGATCTTTGAAGAAATATTGAAAATGAAAAATCCCTCTATACCCCCTCTAATGACCCGACAATGATTTCTGCTGATGAATTATTGTTATTCAGATGGAAATGGATATTCTGCATCCTACTATGATGCGTGCCAAGTCATATTTGATTTTTGAAGTCATTTTGATAATGAAAAATCCTTCTATACCCCCTCTGACGACACGACTATGATTTCTGTTGACGAGCTATTGTTATTCAGATGGAAATGGATATTCCGCACCCCACTATGATGCGTGCCAAGTCATATTTGATCTTAAGGTAATTTAGAAAATGAAAAATCCCTCTACACCCCCTCTGACGACCCGTCAATGATTTCTGTTGACAAATTATTGTTATTCAGATGGAAATGGATATTCTGCACCCCACTATGATGCGTGCCAAGTCATATTTGATTTTCAGGTAGTTTTGAAAATGAAAAATCCCTCTATACCCCCTCTGACAACCCAACAAAGATTTCTGTTGACAAATTATAGTTATTGAGATGGAAATGGATATTCTGTACCCCATCATGATGCGTGCCAAGTCATATTTGATTTTGAGGTAATTTTGAAAATGAAAAATTTCTCTATACCCCCTCTGACGACACAACAATGATTTCTGTTAACGAATTATTGTTATTCAGATTGACATGAATACTTTGCACCCCACCATGATGTGTGCCAAGTCATATTTGATTTTGAGGTAATTTTGAAAATGAAAAATCCCTCTATACCCCCTCTGACGACACGACAATGATTTCTGTTAAGGAATTATTGTTATTCAGATAGTAATGGAAATTCTGCACCCCACCATGATTAGTGCCAAGTCATATTAGATTTTTGAAGAAATAATGAAAATGAAAAATCCCTTTATACCCCTTCTAACGACCTGACAATGATTTCTGTTGACGAATTATTGTTATTTAGATGGATATGGATACTTTGCACCCCACTATGATGCGTGCCAAGTCATATTAGATCTTTGAAGAAATATTGAAAATGAAAAATCCCTCTATACCCCCTCTTATGACCCGACAATGATTTCTGCTGATGAATTATTGTTATTCAGATGGAAATGGATATTCTGCATCCTGCTATGATGCGTGCCAAGTCATATTTGATTTTTGAAGTCATTTTGATAATGAAAAAACCCTCTATACCCCCTCTAACGACACGACAATGATTTCTGTTGACGATTGACTGTTATTCAGATGGAAATGGATATTTTGCACCCCACCATGATGCGTGCCAAGTCATATTTGATTCTTGAAATCATTTTGATAATGAAAAATCCCTTTAACCCCCTCTGACGACCCGACAATAATTTCTGTTGACGAATTATTGTTATTTAGATGAAAATGGATATTATGCACTCCACCATGATACGTGCCAAGTCATTTTTGATTTTTAAAGTAATTTTGAAAATGAAAAATCCCTCTATACCTCCTCTGACGACCCGACAATGATTTCTGTTGACGAATTATTGTTATGCATATGGAAATGGATATTCTGCACCCCACTATGATGCGTGCCAAGTCATATTTGATTTTGAGGTAATTTTGAAAATGGAAAATCCCTCTACACCCCCCCTGACGACCCGTCAATGATTTCTGTTGACGAATTATTGTTATTCAGATGGGAATGGATATTCTGCACCCCACTATGATGCGTGCCAATTCATATTTTATTTTCAGGTAATTTTGAAAATGAAAAATCCCTCTATGCCCCCTCTGACGACACGACAATGATTTCTAATGACGAATTATTGTTATTCATATGGAAATGGATATTCTGCACCCCACCATGATGCGTGCCAAGTCATATTTGATTTTGAGGTAATTTTGAAAATGATAAATCCCTCTATACCCCCTCTGACGACACGACAATGATTTCTGTTGAGGAATTATTGTTATTCAGATAGAAATGGATATTCTGCAGCACAACATGATGCGTGCCAAGTCATATTAGATTTTTGAAGTAATTTTGAAAATGAAAAATCCCTCCATACCTCCTCTGACGACACGACAATGATTTCTGTTGACGAATTATTGTTATTCATATGGAAATGGATATTCTGCACCCCACCGTGATGCGTGCCAAGTCATATTTGATTTTGAGGTAATTTTGAAAATGATAAATCCCTCTATACCCCCTCTGACGACACGACAATGATTTCTGTTGAGGAATTATTGTTTTTCAGATAGAAATGGATATTCTGCAGCCCAACATGATGCGTGCCAAGTCATATTAGATTTTTGAAGAAATATCGAATATGAAAAATCCCTTTATACTCCTTCTAACGACCCGACAATGATTTCTGTTGACGAATTATTGTTATTTAGATGGATATGGATACTTTGCACCCCACCATGATGCGTGCCAAGTCATATTAGATTTTCAGGTAGTTTTGAAAATGAAAAATCCCTCTATACCCCCTCTGACGACACGACTATGATTTCTGTTGACGAATTATAGTTATTCAGATGGAAAAGGATATTCTGCACCCTACCATAATGCGTGCCAAGTCATATTTGATATTGAAGTAATTTTGAAAATGAAAAATCCCTCTATCGCCCTCCGACGACACGACTATGATTTCTGTTGACGAATTATTGTTATTCAGATGGAAATGGATATTCTGCACCCCACCATGATGCGTGCCAAGTCTTATTTGATTTTAAGGTAATTTAGAAAATGAAACATCCCTCTACACCCCCTCTGACGACCCGTCAATGATTTCTGTTGACAAATTATTGTTATTCAGATGGAAATGGATATTCTGCACCCCACTATGATGCGTGCCAAGTCATATTTGATTTTCAGGTAGTTTTGAAAATGAAAAATCCCTCTATACCCCCTCTGACAACCCGACAAAGATTTCTGTTGACAAATTATAGTTATTGAGATGGAAATGGATATTCTGTACCCCACCATGATGCGTGCCAAGTCATATTTGATTTTGAGGTAATTTTGAAAATGAAAAATTTCTCTATACCCCCTCTGACGACACAACAATGATTTCTGTTAACGAATTATTGTTATTCAGATTGACATGAATACTTTGCACCCCACCATGATGTGTGCCAAGTCATATTTGATTTTGAGGTAATTTTGAAAATGAAAAATCCCTCTATACCCCCTCTGACGACACGACAATGATTTCTGTTGACGAGCTATTGTTATTCAGATGGAAATGGATATTCCGCACCCCACTATGATGCGTGCCAAGTCATATTTGATTTTAAGGTAATTTAGAAAATGAAAAATCCCTCTACACCCCCTCTGACGACCCGTCAATGATTTCTGTTGACAAATTATTGTTATTCAGATGGAAATGGATATTCTGCACCCCACTATGATGCGTGCCAAGTCATATTTGATTTTCAGGTAGTTTTGAAAATGAAAAATCCCTCTATACCCCCTCTGACAACCCAACAAAGATTTCTGTTGACAAATTATAGTTATTGAGATGGAAATGGATATTCTGTACCCCATCATGATGCGTGCCAAGTCATATTTGATTTTGAGGTAATTTTGAAAATGAAAAATTTCTCTATACCCCCTCTGACGACACAACAATGATTTCTGTTAACGAATTATTGTTATTCAGATTGACATGAATACTTTGCACCCCACCATGATGTGTGCCAAGTCATATTTGATTTTGAGGTAATTTTGAAAATGAAAAATCCCTCTATACCCCCTCTGACGACACGACAATGATTTCTGTTAAGGAATTATTGTTATTCAGATAGTAATGGAAATTCTGCACCCCACCATGATTAGTGCCAAGTCATATTAGATTTTTGAAGAAATAATGAAAATGAAAAATCCCTTTATACCCCTTCTAACGACCTGACAATGATTTCTGTTGACGAATTATTGTTATTTAGATGGATATGGATACTTTGCACCCCACTATGATGCGTGCCAAGTCATATTAGATCTTTGAAGAAATATTGAAAATGAAAAATCCCTCTATACCCCCTCTTATGACCCGACAATGATTTCTGCTGATGAATTATTGTTATTCAGATGGAAATGGATATTCTGCATCCTGCTATGATGCGTGCCAAGTCATATTTGATTTTTGAAGTCATTTTGATAATGAAAAAACCCTCTATACCCCCTCTAACGACACGACAATGATTTCTGTTGACGATTGACTGTTATTCAGATGGAAATGGATATTTTGCACCCCACCATGATGCGTGCCAAGTCATATTTGATTCTTGAAATCATTTTGATAATGAAAAATCCCTTTAACCCCCTCTGACGACCCGACAATAATTTCTGTTGACGAATTATTGTTATTTAGATGAAAATGGATATTATGCACTCCACCATGATACGTGCCAAGTCATTTTTGATTTTTAAAGTAATTTTGAAAATGAAAAATCCCTCTATACCTCTTCTGACGACCCGACAATGATTTCTGTTGACGAATTATTGTTATGCATATGGAAATGGATATTCTGCACCCCACTATGATGCGTGCCAAGTCATATTTGATTTCGAGGTAATTTTGAAAATGGAAAATCCCTCTACACCCCCCCTGACGACCCGTCAATGATTTCTGTTGACGAATTATTGTTATTCAGATGGGAATGGATATTCTGCACCCCACTATGATGCGTGCCAATTCATATTTTATTTTCAGGTAATTTTGAAAATGAAAAATCCCTCTATGCCCCCTCTGACGACACGACAATGATTTCTAATGACGAATTATTGTTATTCATATGGAAATGGATATTCTGCACCCCACCATGATGCGTGCCAAGTCATATTTGATTTTGAGGTAATTTTGAAAATGATAAATCCCTCTATACCCCCTCTGACGACACGACAATGATTTCTGTTGAGGAATTATTGTTATTCAGATAGAAATGGATATTCTGCAGCACAACATGATGCGTGCCAAGTCATATTAGATTTTTGAAGTAATTTTGAAAATGAAAAATCCCTCCATACCTCCTCTGACGACACGACAATGATTTCTGTTGACGAATTATTGTTATTCATATGGAAATGGATATTCTGCACCCCACCGTGATGCGTGCCAAGTCATATTTGATTTTGAGGTAATTTTGAAAATGATAAATCCCTCTATACCCCCTCTGACGACACGACAATGATTTCTGTTGAGGAATTATTGTTTTTCAGATAGAAATGGATATTCTGCAGCCCAACATGATGCGTGCCAAGTCATATTAGATTTTTGAAGAAATATCGAATATGAAAAATCCCTTTATACTCCTTCTAACGACCCGACAATGATTTCTGTTGACGAATTATTGTTATTTAGATGGATATGGATACTTTGCACCCCACCATGATGCGTGCCAAGTCATATTAGATTTTCAGGTAGTTTTGAAAATGAAAAATCCCTCTATACCCCCTCTGACGACACGACTATGATTTCTGTTGACGAATTATAGTTATTCAGATGGAAAAGGATATTCTGCACCCTACCATAATGCGTGCCAAGTCATATTTGATATTGAAGTAATTTTGAAAATGAAAAATCCCTCTATCGCCCTCCGACGACACGACTATGATTTCTGTTGACGAATTATTGTTATTCAGATGGAAATGGATATTCTGCACCCCACCATGATGCGTGCCAAGTCATATTTGATTTTAAGGTAATTTAGAAAATGAAACATCCCTCTACACCCCCTCTGACGACCCGTCAATGATTTCTGTTGACAAATTATTGTTATTCAGATGGAAATGGATATTCTGCACCCCACTATGATGCGTGCCAAGTCATATTTGATTTTCAGGTAGTTTTGAAAATGAAAAATCCCTCTATACCCCCTCTGACAACCCGACAAAGATTTCTGTTGACAAATTATAGTTATTGAGATGGAAATGGATATTCTGTACCCCACCATGATGCGTGCCAAGTCATATTTGATTTTGAGGTAATTTTGAAAATGAAAAATTTCTCTATACCCCCTCTGACGACACAACAATGATTTCTGTTAACGAATTATTGTTATTCAGATTGACATGAATACTTTGCACCCCACCATGATGTGTGCCAAGTCATATTTGATTTTGAGGTAATTTTGAAAATGAAAAATCCCTCTATACCCCCTCTGACGACACGACAATGATTTCTGTTAAGGAATTATTGTTATTCAGATAGTAATGGATATTCTGCACCCCACCATGATGCGTGCCAAGTCATATTAGAATTTTGAAGAAATAATGAAAATGAAAAATCCCTTTATACCCCCTCTAACGACCTGACAATGATTTCTGTTGACGAATTATTGTTATTTAGATGGATATGGATACTTTGCACCCCACTATGATGCGTGCCAAGTCATATTAGATCTTTGAAGAAATATTGAAAATGAAAAATCCCTCTATACCCCCTCTAATGACCCGACAATGACTTCTGCTGATGAATTATTGTTATTCATATGGAAATGGATATTCTGCATCCTACTATGATGCGTGCCAAGTAATATTTGATTTTTGAAGTCATTTTGATAATGAAAAATCCCTCTATACCCCCTCTAACGACACGACAATGATTTCTGTTGACGATTGATTGTTATTCAGATGGAAATGGATATTTTGCACCCCACCATGATGCGTGCCAAGTCATATTTGATTCTTGAAATCATTTTGATAATGAAAAATCCCTTTAACCCCCTCTGACGACCCGACAATATTTTCTGTTGACGAATTATTGTTATTTAGATGAAAATGGATATTATGCACTCCACCATGATACGTGCCAAGTAATTTTTGATTTTTGAAGTAATTTTGAAAATGAAAAATCCCTCTATACCCCTTCTAACGACCTGACAATGATTTCTGCTGACGAACTATTGTTATTTAGATGGATATGGATACTTTGCACCCCACTATGATGCGTGCCAAGTCATATTAGATCTTTGAAGAAATATTGAAAATGAAAAATCCCTCTATACCCCCTCTATACCCCCTCTAATGACCCGACAATGATTTCTGCTGAGGAATTATTGTTATTCTGATGGAAGAGGATATTCTGCACCCCACCATGATGAGTGCCAAGTCATATTAGCTTTTTGAAGTGATTTTGAAAATGAAAAATCCCTCTATACCCCCTCTAACGACACGACAATGATTTCTGTTGACGATTGATTGTTATTCAGATGGAAATGGATATTTTGCACCCCACCATGATGCGTGCCAAGTCATATTTGATTCTTGATATCATTTTGATAATGAAAAATCCCTTTAACCCCCTCTGACGACCCGACAATAATTTCTGTTGACGAATTATTGTTATTTAGATGAAAATGGATATTATGCACTCCATATGATACGTGCCAAGTCATTTTTGATTTTTGAAGTAATTTTGAAAATGAAAAATCCCTCTATACCCCCTCTGACGACCCGACAATGATTTCTGTTGACGAATTATTGTTATTCAGATGGAAATGGATATTTTGCACCCCACCATGATGCGTGCCAAGTTAAATTAGATTTTTGAAGAAATATTGAAAATGAATAATCCCTCTATACCCCCTCTAACGACCAGACAATGATTTCTATTGACGAACTATTGTTATTCAGATGGAATTGGATATTCTGCACCCCACCATATTGCGTGCCAAGTCATATTTAATTTTGAGGTAATTTTGAAAATGAAAAATTCCTCTATACCCCCTCTGACGACACAACAATGATTTCTGTTCACGAATTATTGGTAGTCAGATGGACATGAATTCTTTGCACCACACCATGATGCGTGCCAAGTCATATTTGATTTTGAGGTAATTTTGAAAATGAAAAATCCCTCTATGCCCCCTCTGACGACCCGACAATGATTTCTGTTGACGAATTATTGTCATTCATATGGAAATGGATATTCTGCACCCCACTATGATGCGTGCCAAGTCATATTTGATTTTGAGGTAATTTTGAAAATGAAAAATCCCTCTACACCCCCCCTGACGACCCGTCAATGATTTCTGTTGACGAATTATTGTTATTCAGATGGAAATGGATATTCTGCACCCCACTATGATGCGTGCCAATTCATATTTTATTTTCAGGTAATTTTGAAAATGAAAAATCCCTCTATGCCCCCTCTGACGACACGACAATGATTTCTAATGACGAATTATTGTTATTCATATGGAAATGGATTTCCTGCACCCCACCATGATTCCTGCACCCCACCATGATGCGTGCCAAGTTATATTTGATTTTGAGGTCATTTTGAAAATGAAAAATCCCTCTGACGACACGACAATGATTTCTGTTGACGAATTATTGTTATTCAGATGGAAATGGATATTCTGCACCCCACCATGCTGCGTGCCAAGTCATATTAGATTTTTGAAGTAATTTTGAAAATGAAAAATCCCTCTATGCCCCCTCTGACGACACGACAATGATTTCTGTTAAGGAATTATTGTTATTCAGATAGTAGTGGATATTCTGCACTCCACCATGATGCGTGCCAAGTCATATTAGATTTTTGAAGAAATATTGAAAATGATAAATCCCTTTATACCCCTTCTAACGACCCAACAATGATTTCTGTTGACGAATTATTGTTATTTAGATGGATTTGGATACTTTGCACCACACTATGATGCGTGCCAAGTCATATTAGATTTTTGAAGAAATATTGAAAATGAAAAATTCCTCTATACCCCCTCTAATGACCCGACAATGATTTCTATTGATGAATTATTGTTATTCAGATGAAAATGGATATTTTGCACCCCACCATGATGCGTGCCAAGTCATATTTGATTCTTTATATCATTTTGATAATGAAAAATCCCTTTAACCCCCTCTGACGACCCGACAATAATTTCTGTTGACGAATTATTGTTATTTAGATGAAAATGGATATTATGCACTCCACCATGATACGTGCCAAGTCATTTTTGATTTTTGAAGTAATTTTGAATATGAAAAATCCCTCTATACCCCCTCTGACGACCCGACAATGATTTCTGTTGACGAATTATTGTTATTCAGATAGAAATGGATATTCTGCACCCCACCATGATGCGTGCCAAGTTAAATTAGATTTTTGAAGAAATATTGAAAATGAATAATCCCTCTATACCCCCTCTAACGACCAGACAATGATTTCAATTGACGAATAATTGTTATTTAGATGGATATGGATACTTTGCACCCCACTATGATGCGTGCCAAGTCATATTAGATCTTTGAAGAAATATTGAAAATGAAAAATCCCTCTATACCCCCTCTAATGACCCGACAATGATTTCTGCTGATGAAATATTGTTATTCAGATGGAAATGGATATTCTGCATCCTACTATGATGCGTGCCAAGTCATATTTGATTTTTGAAGTCATTTTGATAATGAAAAATCCCTCTATACCCCCTCTGACGACACGACTATGATTTCTGTTGACGAATTATTGTTATTCAGATGAAAATGGATATTCCGCACCCCACCATGATGCGTGCCAAGTCATATTTGATTTTAAGGTAATTTAGAAAATGAAAAATCCCTCTACACCCCCTCTGACGACCCGTCAATGATTTCTGTTGACAAATTATTGTTATTCAGATAGAAATGGATATTCTGCACCTCACTATGATGCGTGCCAAGTCATATTTGATTTTCAGGTAGTTTTGAAAATGAAAAATCCCTCTATACCCCCTCTGACAACCCGACAAAGATTTCTGTTGACAAATTATAGTTATTGAGATGGAAATGGATATTCTGTACCCCATCATGATGCGTGCCAAGTCATATTTGATTTTGAGGTAATTTTGAAAATGAAAAATTTCTCTATAACCCCTCTGACGACACAACAATGATTTCTGTTAACGAATTATTGTTATTCAGATTGACATGAATACTTTGCAACCCACTATGATGTGTGCCAAGTCATATTTGATTTTGAGGTGATTTTGAAAATGAAAAATCCCTCTATACCCCCTCTGACGACACGACAATGATTTCTGTTAAGGAATTATTGTTATTCAGATAGTAATGGATATTCTGCACCCCACCATGATGAGTGCCAAGTCATATTAGATTTTTGAAGAAATAATGAAAATGAAAAATCCCTTTATACCCCTTCTAACGACCTGACAATGATTTCTGTTGACGAATTATTGTTATTTAGATGGATATGGATACTTTGCACCCCACTATGATGCGTGCCAAGTCATATTAGATCTTTGAAGAAATATTGAAAATGAAAAATCCCTCTATACCCCCTCTTATGACCCGACAATGATTTCTGCTGATGAATTATTGTTATTCAGATGGAAATGGATATTTTGCATCCTACTATGATGCGTGCCAAGTCATATTTGATTTTTGAAGTCATTTTGATAATGAAAAATCCCTCTATACCCCCTCTAACGACACGACAATGATTTCTGTTGACGATTGATTGTTATTCAGATGGAAATGGATATTTTGCACACCACCATGATGCGTGCCAAGTCATATTTGATTCTTGATATCATTTTGATAATGAAAAATCCCTTTAACCCCCTCTGACGACCCGACAATAATTTCTGTTGACGAATTATTGTTATTTAGATGAAAATGGATATTATGCACTCCACCATGATACGTGCCAAGTCATTTTTGATTTTTGAAGTAATTTTGAAAATGAAAAATCCCTCTATACCCCCTCTGACGACCCGACAATGATTTCTGTTGACGAATTATTGTTATTCAGATGGAAATGGATATTCTGCACCCCACCATGATGCGTGCCAAGTTAAATTAGATTTTTGAAGAATTATTGAAAATGAATAATCCCTCTATACCCCCTCTAACGACCAGACAATGATTTCTATTGACGAATTATTGTTATTCAGATGGAAATGGATATTCTGCACCCCACCATATTGCGTGCCAAGTCATATTTAATTTTGAGGTAATTTTTAAAATGAAAAATTCCTCTATACCCCCTCTGACGACACAACAATGATTTCTGTTCACGAATTATTGGTATTCAGATGGACATGAATACTTTGCACCACACCATGATGCGTGCCAAGTCATATTTGATTTTGAGGTAATTTTGAAAATGAAAAATCCCTCTATGCCCCCTCTGACGACACGACAATGATTTCTGTTGACGAATTATTGTTATTCATATGGAAATGGATATTCTGCACCCCACTATGATGCGTGCCAAGTCATATTTGATTTTGAGGTAATTTTGAAAATGGAAAATCCCTCTACACCCCCCCTGACGACCCGTCAATGATTTCTGTTGACAAATTATTGTTATTCAGATGGAAATGGATATTCTGCACCCCACTATGATGCGTGCCAATTCATATTTTATTTTCAGGAAATTTTGAAAATGAAAAATCCCTCTATACCCCCTCTGACGACACGACAATGATTTCTAATGACGAATTATTGTTATTCATATGGAAATGGATATTCTGAACCCCACCATGATGCGTGCCAAGTCATATTAGATTTTTGAAGTAATTTTGAAAATGAAAAATCCCTCCATACCTCCTCTGACGACACGACAATGATTTCTGTTGACGAATTATTGTTATTCATATGGAAATGGATATTCTGCACCCCACCATGGTGCGTGCCAAGTCATATTTGATTTTGAGGTAATTTTGAAAATGAAAAATCCCTCTGACGACACGACAATGATTTCTGTTGACGAATTATTGTTATTCAGATGGAAATGGATATTCTGCACCCCACCATGCTGCGTGCCAAGTCATATTAGATTTTTGAAGTAATTTTGAAAATGAAAAATCCCTCTATGCCCCCTCTGACGACACGACAATGATTTCTGTTGACGAATTATTGTTATTCAGATGAAAATGGATATTCTTCACCCCACCATGATGCGTGCCAAGTCATATTTGATTTTGAGGTAATTTTGAAAATGAAAATTCCCTTTAACCCCCTCTGACGACCCGACAATAATTTCTGTTGACGAATTATTGTTATTTAGATGAAGATGGATATTATGCACTCCACCATGATACGTGCCAAGTCATATTTGATTTTAGAAGTAATTTTGAAAATGAAAAATGCCTCTATACCCCCTCTGACGACATGACAATGATTTATGTTGACAAATTATTGTTATTCAGATGGACATGGATACTTTGCACACCACCATGATGGGTGCCAAGTCATATTAGATTTTAAAAGTAATTTTGAAAATGAAAAATTCCTCTATACCCCCTCTGACGACCCGACAATGATTTCTGTTGACGAATTATTGTTATTCAGATGGAAATGGATATTCTGCACCCCATCATGATGCGTGCCAAGTTATATTAGATTTTTGAAGAAATATTGAAAAAGAAAAATCCCTCTATACCCCCTCACACGACACAGCAATGATTCCTGTTGACGAATTATTGTTATTCAGATGGACATGGATACTTTGCACACCACCATGATGCGTGCCAAGTCATATTAGATTTTAAAAGTAATTTTAAAAATGAAACATTCCTCTCTATTCCCTCTGACGACCCGACAATGATTTCTGTTGACTAATTATTGTTATTCAGATGGAAATGGATATCCTGCACCCCACCATGATGCGTGCCAAGTCATATTTGATTTTGAGGTAATTTTGAAAATAAAAAATCCCTCTATACCCCCTCTGACGACACGACAATGATTTCTGTTAAGGAATTATTGTTATTCAGATAGTAGTGGATATTCTGCACTCCACCATGATGCGTGCCAAGTCATATTAGATTTTTGAAGAAATATTGAAAATGATAAATCCCTTTATACTCCTTCTAACGACCCAACAATGATTTCTGTTGACGAATTATTGTTATTTAGATGGATTTGGATACTTTGCACCCCACTATGATGCGTGCCAAGTCATATTAGATTTTTGAAGAAATATTCAAAATGAAATATCCCTCTATACCCCCTCTAATGACCCGTCAATGATTTCTATTGATGAATTATTGTTATTCAGATGAAAATGGATATTCTGCATCCTACAATGATGCGTGCCAAGTCATATTTGATTTTCGAAGTCATTTTGATAATGAAAAATCCCTCTATCGCCCTCTGACGACACGACTATGATTTCTGTTGACGAATTATTGTTATTCAGATGGAAATGGATATTCTGCACCCCACCATGATGCGTGCCAAGTCATATTTGATTTTAAGGTAATTTAGAAAATGAAACATCCCTCTACACCCCCTCTGACGACCCGTCAATGATTTCTGTTGACAAATTATTGTTATTCAGATGGAAATGGATATTCTGCACCCCACTATGATGCGTGCCAAGTCATATTTGATTTTCAGGTAGTTTTGAAAATGAAAAATCCCTCTATACCCCCTCTGACAACCCGACAAAGATTTCTGTTGACAAATTATAGTTATTGAGATGGAAATGGATATTCTGTACCCTACCATGATGCGTGCCAAGTCATATTTGATTTTTAGGTAATTTTGAAAATGAAAAATTTCTCTATACCCCCTCTGACGACACAACAATGATTTCTGTTAACGAATTATTGTTATTCAGATTGACATGAATACTTTGCACTCCACCATGATGTGTGCCAAGTCATATTTGATTTCGAGGTAATTTTGAAAATGAAAAATCCCTCTATACCCCCTCTGACGACACGACAATGATTTCTGTTAAGGAATTATTGTTATTCAGATAGTAATGGATATTCTGCACCCCACCATGATGCGTGCCAAGTCATATTAGAATTTTGAAGAAATAATGAAAATGAAAAATCCCTTTATACCCCTTCTAACGACCTGACAATGATTTCTGTGGACGAATTATTGTTATTCAGATGGATATGGATACTTTGCACCCCACTATGATGCGTGCCAAGTCATATTAGATTTTTGAAGTAATTTTGAAAATGAAAAATCCCTCCATACCTCCTCTGACGACACGACAATGATTTCTGTTGACGAATTATTGTTATTCATATGGAAATGGATATTCTGCACCCCACCATGATGCGTGCCAAGTTATATTTGATTTTGAGGTCATTTTGAATATGAAAAATCCCTCTGACGACACGACAATGATTTCTGTTGACGAATTATTGTTATTCAGATGGAAATGGATATTCTGCACCCCACCATGCTGCGTGCCAAGTCATATAAGATTTTTGAAGTAATTTTGAAAATGAAAAATCCCTCTATGCCCCCTCTGACGACACGACAATGATTTCTGTTGAGGAATTATTGTTATTCAGATAGTAGTGGATATTCTGCACTCCACCATGATGCGTGCCAAGTCATATTAGATTTTTGAAGAAATATTGAAAATGATAAATCCCTTTATACCCCTTCTAACGACCCAACAATGATTTCTGTTGACGAATTATTGTTATTTAGATGGATTTGGATACTTTGCACCACACTATGATGTGTGCCAAGTCATATTAGATTTTTGAAGAAATATTGAAAATGAAAAATCCCTCTATACCCCCTCTAATGACCCGACAATGATTTCTATTGATGAATTATTGTTATTCAGATGAAAATGGATATTTTGCACCCCACCATGATGCGTGCCAAGTCATATTTGATTCTTGATATCATTTTGATAATGAAAAATCCCTTTAACCCCCTCTGACGACCCGACAATAATTTCTGTTGACGAATTATTGTTATTTAAATGAAAATGGATATTATGCACTCCACCATGATACGTGCCAAGTCATTTTTGATTTTTGAAGTAATTTTGAATATGAAAAATCCCTCTATACCCCCTCTGACGACCCGACAATGATTTCTGTTGACGAATTATTGTTATTCAGATAGAAATGGATATTCTGCACCCCACCATGATGCGTGCCAAGTTAAATTAGATTTTTGAAGAAATATTGAAAATGAATAATCCCTCTATACCCCCTCTAACGACCAGAATATGATTTCAATTGACGAATTATTGTTATTCAGATGGAAATGGATATTCTGCACCCCACCATATTGCGTGCCAAGTCATATTTAATTTTGAGGTAATTTTGAAAATGAAAAATTCCTCTATACCCCCTCTGACGACCCGACAATGATTTCTGTTAAGGAATTATTGTTATTCAGATAGTAATGGATATTCTCCACCCCACCCTGATGCGTGCCAAGTCGTATTAGATTTTTGAAGAAATAATGAAAATGAAAAATCCCTTTATACCCCTTCTAACGACCTGACAATGATTTCTGTTGACGAATAATTGTTATTTAGATGGATATGGATACTTTGCACCCCACTATGATGCGTGCCAAGTCATATTAGATCTTTGAAGAAATATTGAAAATGAAAAATCCCTCTATACCCCCTCTAATGACCCGACAATGATTTCTGCTGATGAATTATTGTTATTCAGATGGAAATGGATATTCTGCATCCTACTATGATGCGTGCCAAGTCATATTTGATTTTTGAAGTCATTTTGATAATGAAAAATCCTTCTATACCCCCTCTGACGACACGACTATGATTTCTGTTGACGAATTATTGTTATTCAGATGGAAATGGATATTCCGCACCCCACTATGATGCGTGCCAAGTCATATTTGATTTTAAGGTAATTTAGAAAATGAAAAATCCCTCTACACCCCCTCTGACGACCCGTCAATGATTTCTGTTGACAAATTATTGTTATTCAGATGGAAATGGATATTCTGCACCCCACTATGATGCGTGCCAAGTCATATTTGATTTTCAGGTAGTTTTGAAAATGAAAAATCCCTCTATACCCCCTCTGACAACCCAACAAAGATTTCTGTTGACAAATTATAGTTAGTGAGATGGAAATGGATATTCTGTACCCCATCATGATGCGTGCCAAGTCATATTTGATTTTGAGGTAATTTTGAAAATGAAAAATTTCTCTATACCCCCTCTGACGAAACAACAATGATTTCTGTTAACGAATTATTGTTATTCAGATTGACATGAATACTTTGCACCCCACCATGATGTGTGCCAAGTCATATTTGATTTTGAGGTAATTTTGAAAATAAAAAATCCCTCTATACCCCCTCTGACGACACGACAATGATTTCTGTTAAGGAATTATTGTTATTCAGATAGTAATGGAAATTCTGCACCCCACCATGATTAGTGCCAAGTCATATTAGATTTTTGAAGAAATAATGAAAATGAAAAATCCCTTTATACCCCTTCTAACGACCTGACAATGATTTCTGTTGACGAATTATTGTTATTTAGATGGATATGGATACTTTGCACCCCACTATGATGCGTGCCAAGTCATATTAGATCTTTGAAGAAATATTGAAAATGAAAAATCCCTCTATACCCCCTCTTATGACCCGACAATGATTTCTGCTGATGAATTATTGTTATTCAGATGGAAATGGATATTCTGCATCCTGCTATGATGCGTGCCAAGTCATATTTGATTTTTGAAGTCATTTTGATAATGAAAAAACCCTCTATACCCCCTCTAACGACACGACAATGATTTCTGTTGACGATTGACTGTTATTCAGATGGAAATGGATATTTTGCACCCCACCATGATGCGTGCCAAGTCATATTTGATTCTTGAAATCATTTTGATAATGAAAAATCCCTTTAACCCCCTCTGACGACCCGACAATAATTTCTGTTGACGAATTATTGTTATTTAGATGAAAATGGATATTATGCACTCCACCATGATACGTGCCAAGTCATTTTTGATTTTTAAAGTAATTTTGAAAATGAAAAATCCCTCTATACCCCCTCTGACGACCCGACAATGATTTCTGTTGACGAATTATTGTTATGCATATGGAAATGGATATTCTGCACCCCACTATGATGCGTGCCAAGTCATATTTGATTTCGAGGTAATTTTGAAAATGGAAAATCCCTCTACACCCCCCCTGACGACCCGTCAATGATTTCTGTTGACGAATTATTGTTATTCAGATGGGAATGGATATTCTGCACCCCACTATGATGCGTGCCAATTCATATTTTATTTTCAGGTAATTTTGAAAATGAAAAATCCCTCTATGCCCCCTCTGACGACACGACAATGATTTCTAATGACGAATTATTGTTATTCATATGGAAATGGATATTCTGCACCCCACCATGATGCGTGCCAAGTCATATTTGATTTTGAGGTAATTTTGAAAATGATAAATCCCTCTATACCCCCTCTGACGACACGACAATGATTTCTGTTGAGGAATTATTGTTATTCAGATAGAAATGGATATTCTGCAGCCCAACATGATGCGTGCCAAGTCATATTAGATTTTTGAAGTAATTTTGAAAATGAAAAATCCCTCCATACCTCCTCTGACGACACGACAATGATTTCTGTTGACGAATTATTGTTATTCATATGGAAATGGATATTCTGCACCCCACCGTGATGCGTGCCAAGTCATATTTCATTTTGAGGTAATTTTGAAAATGATAAATCCCTCTATACCCCCTCTGACGACACGACAATGATTTCTGTTGAGGAATTATTGTTATTCAGATAGAAATGGATATTCTGCAGCCCAACATGATGCGTGCCAAGTCATATTAGATTTTTGAAGAAATATCGAATATGAAAAATCCCTTTATACTCCTTCTAACGACCCGACAATGATTTCTGTTGACGAATTATTGTTATTTAGATGGATATGGATACTTTGCACCCCACCATGATGCGTGCCAAGTCATATTAGATTTTCAGGTAGTTTTGAAAATGAAAAATCCCTCTATACCCCCTCTGACGACACGACTATGATTTCTGTTGACGAATTATAGTTATTCAGATGGAAAAGGATATTCTGCACCCCACCATAATGCGTGCCAAGTCATATTTGATATTGAAGTAATTTTGAAAATGAAAAATCCCTCTATCGCCCTCCGACGACACGACTATGATTTCTGTTGACGAATTATTGTTATTCAGATGGAAATGGATATTCTGCACCCCACTATGATGCGTGCCAAGTCATATTTGATTTTAAGGTAATTTAGAAAATGAAACATCCCTCTACACCCCCTCTGACGACTCGTCAATGATTTCTGTTGACAAATTATTGTTATTCAGATGGAAATGGATATTCTGCACCCCACTATGATGCGTGCCAAGTCATATTTGATTTTCAGGTAGTTTTGAAAATGAAAAATCCCTCTATACCCCCTCTGACAACCCGACAAAGATTTCTGTTGACAAATTATAGTTATTGAGATGGAAATGGATATTCTGTACCCCACCATGATGCGTGCCAAGTCATATTTGATTTTGAGGTAATTTTGAAAATGAAAAATTTCTCTATACCCCCTCTGACGACACAACAATGATTTCTGTTAACGAATTATTGTTATTCAGATTGACATGAATACTTTGCACCCCACCATGATGTGTGCCAAGTCATATTTGATTTTGAGGTAATTTTGAAAATGAAAAATCCCTCTATACCCCCTCTGACGACACGACAATGATTTCTGTTAAGGAATTATTGTTATTCAGATAGTAATGGATATTCTGCACCCCACCATGATGCGTGCCAAGTCATATTAGAATTTTGAAGAAATAATGAAAATGAAAAATCCCTTTATACCCCTTCTAACGACCTGACAATGATTTCTGTTGACGAATTATTGTTATTTAGATGGATATGGATACTTTGCACCCCACTATGATGCGTGCCAAGTCATATTAGATCTTTGAAGAAATATTGAAAATGAAAAATCCCTCTATACCCCCTCTAATGACCCGACAATGACTTCTGCTGATGAATTATTGTTATTCAGATGGAAATGGATATTCTGCATCCTACTATGATGCGTGCCAAGTCATATTTGATTTTTGAAGTCATTTTGATAATGAAAAATCCCTCTATACCCCCTCTAACGACACGACAATGATTTCTGTTGACGATTGATTGTTATTCAGATGGAAATGGATATTTTGCACCCCACCATGATGCGTGCCAAGTCATATTTGATTCTTGAAATCATTTTGATAATGAAAAATCCCTTTAACCCCCTCTGACGACCCGACAATAATTTCTGTTGACGAATTATTGTTATTTAGATGAAAATGGATATTATGCACTCCACCATGATACGTGCCAAGTAATTTTTGATTTTTGAAGTAATTTTGAAAATGAAAAATCCCTCTATACCCCTTCTAACGACCTGACAATGATTTCTGCTGACGAACTATTGTTATTTAGATGGATATGGATACTTTGCACCCCACTATGATGCGTGCCAAGTCATATTAGATCTTTGAAGAAATATTGAAAATGAAAAATCCCTCTATACCCCCTCTAATGACCCGACAATGATTTCTGCTGAGGAATTATTGTTATTCTGATGGAAGAGGATATTCTGCACCCCACCATGATGAGTGCCAAGTCATATTAGCTTTTTGAAGTGATTTTGAAAATGAAAAATCCCTCTATACCCCCTCTAACGACACGACAATGATTTCTGTTGACGATTGATTGTTATTCAGATGGAAATGGATATTTTGCACCCCACCATGATGCGTGCCAAGTCATATTTGATTCTTGATATCATTTTGATAATGAAAAATCCCTTTAACCCCCTCTGACGACCCGACAATAATTTCTGTTGACGAATTATTGTTATTTAGATGAAAATGGATATTATGCACTCCATATGATACGTGCCAAGTCATTTTTGATTTTTGAAGTAATTTTGAAAATGAAAAATCCCTCTATACCCCCTCTGACGACCCGACAATGATTTCTGTTGACGAATTATTGTTATTCAGATGGAAATGGATATTCTGCACCCCACCATGATGCGTGCCAAGTTAAATTAGATTTTTGAAGAAATATTGAAAATGAATAATCCCTCTATACCCCCTCTAACGACCAGACAATGATTTCTATTGACGAATTATTGTTATTCAGATGGAATTGGATATTCTGCACCCCACCATATTGCGTGCCAAGTCATATTTAATTTTGAGGTAATTTTGAAAATGAAAAATTCCTCTATACCCCCTCTGACGACACAACAATGATTTCTGTTCACGAATTATTGGTAGTCAGATGGACATGAATTCTTTGCACCACACCATGATGCGTGCCAAGTCATATTTGATTTTGAGGTAATTTTGAAAATGAAAAATCCCTCTATGCCCCCTCTGACGACCCGACAATGATTTCTGTTGACGAATTATTGTTATTCATATGGAAATGGATATTCTGCACCCCACTATGATGCGTGCCAAGTCATATTTGATTTTGAGGTAATTTTGAAAATGAAAAATCCCTCTACACCCCCCCTGACGACCCGTCAATGATTTCTGTTGACGAATTATTGTTATTCAGATGGAAATGGATATTCTGCACCCCACTATGATGCGTGCCAATTCATATTTTATTTTCAGGTAATTTTGAAAATGAAAAATCCCTCTATGCCCCCTCTGACGACACGACAATGATTTCTAATGACGAATTATTGTTATTCATATGGAAATGGATTTCCTGCACCCCATCATGATTCCTGCACCCCACCATGATGCGTGCCAAGTTATATTTGATTTTGAGGTCATTTTGAAAATGAAAAATCCCTCTGACGACACGACAATGATTTCTGTTGACGAATTATTGTTATTCAGATGGAAATGGATATTCTGCACCCCACCATGCTGCGTGCCAAGTCATATTAGATTTTTGAAGTAATTTTGAAAATGAAAAATCCCTCTATGCCCCCTCTGACGACACGACAATGATTTCTGTTAAGGAATTATTGTTATTCAGATAGTAGTGGATATTCTGCACTCCACCATGATGCGTGCCAAGTCATATTAGATTTTTGAAGAAATATTGAAAATGATAAATCCCTTTATACCCCTTCTAACGACCCAACAATGATTTCTGTTGACGAATTATTGTTATTTAGATGGATTTGGATACTTTGCACCACACTATGATGCGTGCCAAGTCATATTAGATTTTTGAAGAAATATTGAAAATGAAAAATTCCTCTATACCCCCTCTAATGACCCGACAATGATTTCTATTGATGAATTATTGTTATTCAGATGAAAATGGATATTTTGCACCCCACCATGATGCGTGCCAAGTCATATTTGATTCTTGATATCATTTTGATAATGAAAAATCCCTTTAACCCCCTCTGACGACCCGACAATAATTTCTGTTGACGAATTATTGTTATTTAGATGAAAATGGATATTATGCACTCCACCATGATACGTGCCAAGTCATTTTTGATTTTTGAAGTAATTTTGAATATGAAAAATCCCTCTATACCCCCTCTGACGACCCGACAATGATTTCTGTTGACGAATTATTGTTATTCAGATAGAAATGGATATTCTGCACCCCACCATGATGCGTGCCAAGTTAAATTAGATTTTTGAAGAAATATTGAAAATGAAAAATCCCTCTATACCCCCTCTAATGACCCGACAATGATTTCTGCTGATGAAATATTGTTATTCAGATGGAAATGGATATTCTGCATCCTACTATGATGCGTGCCAAGTCATATTTGATTTTTGAAGTCATTTTGATAATGAAAAATCCCTCTATACCCCCTCTGACGACACGACTATGATTTCTGTTGACGAATTATTGTTATTCAGATGGAAATGGATATTCCGCACCCCACCATGATGCGTGCCAAGTCATATTTGATTTTAAGGTAATTTAGAAAATGAAAAATCCCTCTACACCCCCTCTGACGACCCGTCAATGATTTCTGTTGACAAATTATTGTTATTCAGATAGAAATGGATATTCTGCACCTCACTATGATGCGTGCCAAGTCATATTTGATTTTCAGGTAGTTTTGAAAATGAAAAATCCCTCTATACCCCCTCTGACAACCCGACAAAGATTTCTGTTGACAAATTATAGTTATTGAGATGGAAATGGATATTCTGTACCCCATCATGATGCGTGCCAAGTCATATTTGATTTTGAGGTAATTTTGAAAATGAAAAATTTCTCTATAACCCCTCTGACGACACAACAATGATTTCTGTTAACGAATTATTGTTATTCAGATTGACATGAATACTTTGCAACCCACTATGATGTGTGCCAAGTCATATTTGATTTTGAGGTAATTTTGAAAATGAAAAATCCCTCTATACCCCCTCTGACGACACGACAATGATTTCTGTTAAGGAATTATTGTTATTCAGATAGTAATGGATATTCTGCACCCCACCATGATGAGTGCCAAGTCATATTAGATTTTTGAAGAAATAATGAAAATGAAAAATCCCTTTATACCCCTTCTAACGACCTGACAATGATTTCTGTTGACGAATTATTGTTATTTAGATGGATATGGATACTTTGCACCCCACTATGATGCGTGCCAAGTCATATTAGATCTTTGAAGAAATATTGAAAATGAAAAATCCCTCTATACCCCCTCTTATGACCCGACAATGATTTCTGCTGATGAATTATTGTTATTCAGATGGAAATGGATATTTTGCATCCTACTATGATGCGTGCCAAGTCATATTTGATTTTTGAAGTCATTTTGATAATGAAAAATCCCTCTATACCCCCTCTAACGACACGACAATGATTTCTGTTGACGATTGATTGTTATTCAGATGGAAATGGATATTTTGCACACCACCATGATGCGTGCCAAGTCATATTTGATTCTTGATATCATTTTGATAATGAAAAATCCCTTTAACCCCCTCTGACGACCCGACAATAATTTCTGTTGACGAATTATTGTTATTTAGATGAAAATGGATATTATGCACTCCACCATGATACGTGCCAAGTCATTTTTGATTTTTGAAGTAATTTTGAAAATGAAAAATCCCTCTATACCCCCTCTGACGACCCGACAATGATTTCTGTTGACGAATTATTGTTATTCAGATGGAAATGGATATTCTGCACCCCACCATGATGCGTGCCAAGTTAAATTAGATTTTTGAAGAATTATTGAAAATGAATAATCCCTCTATACCCCCTCTAACGACCAGACAATGATTTCTATTGACGAATTATTGTTATTCAGATGGAAATGGATATTCTGCACCCCACCATATTGCGTGCCAAGTCATATTTAATTTTGAGGTAATTTTTAAAATGAAAAATTCCTCTATACCCCCTCTGACGACACAACAATGATTTCTGTTCACGAATTATTGGTATTCAGATGGACATGAATACTTTGCACCACACCATGATGCGTGCCAAGTCATATTTGATTTTGAGGTAATTTTGAAAATGAAAAATCCCTCTATGCCCCCTCTGACGACACGACAATGATTTCTGTTGACGAATTATTGTTATTCATATGGAAATGGATATTCTGCACCCCACTATGATGCGTGCCAAGTCATATTTGATTTTGAGGTAATTTTGTAAATGGAAAATCCCTCTACACCCCCCCTGACGACCCGTCAATGATTTCTGTTGACAAATTATTGTTATTCAGATGGAAATGGATATTCTGCACCCCACTATGATGCGTGCCAATTCATATTTTATTTTCAGGAAATTTTGAAAATGAAAAATCCCTCTATGCCCCCTCTGACGACACGACAATGATTTCTAATGACGAATTATTGTTATTCATATCGAAATGGATATTCTGAACCCCACCATGATGCGTGCCAAGTCATATTAGATTTTTGAAGTAATTTTGAAAATGAAAAATCCCTCCATACCTCCTCTGACGACACGACAATGATTTCTGTTGACGAATTATTGTTATTCATATGGAAATGGATATTCTGCACCCCACCATGGTGCGTGCCAAGTCATATTTGATTTTGAGGTAATTTTGAAAATGAAAAATCCCTCTGACGACACGACAATGATTTCTGTTGACGAATTATTGTTATTCAGATGGAAATGGATATTCTGCACCCCACCATGCTGCGTGCCAAGTCATATTAGATTTTTGAAGTAATTTTGAAAATGAAATATCCCTCTATGCCCCCTCTGACGACACGACAATGATTTCTGTTGACGAATTATTGTTATTCAGATGAAAATGGATATTCTTCACCCCACCATGATGCGTGCCAAGTCATATTTGATTTTGAGGTAATTTTGAAAATGAAAATTCCCTTTAACCCCCTCTGACGACCCGACAATAATTTCTGTTGACGAATTATTGTTATTTAGATGAAGATGGATATTATGCACTCCACCATGATACGTGCCAAGTCATATTTGATTTTAGAAGTAATTTTGAAAATGAAAAATGCCTCTATACCCCCTCTGACGACATGACAATGTTTTATGTTGACAAATTATTGTTATTCAGATGGACATGGATACTTTGCACACCACCATGATGCGTGCCAAGTCATATTAGATTTTAAAAGTAATTTTGAAAATGAAAAATTCCTCTATACCCCCTCTGACGACCCGACAATGATTTCTGTTGACGAATTATTGTTATTCAGATAGAAATGGATATTCTGCACCCCACCATGATGCGTGCCAAGTTAAATTAGATTTTTGAAGAAATATTGAAAATGAATAATCCCTCTATACCCCCTCTAACGACCAGACAATGATTTCAATTGACGAATAATTGTTATTTAGATGGATATGGATACTTTGCACCCCACTATGATGCGTGCCAAGTCATATTAGATCTTTGAAGAAATATTGAAAATGAAAAATCCCTCTATACCCCCTCTAATGACCCGACAATGATTTCTGCTGATGAAATATTGTTATTCAGATGGAAATGGATATTCTGCATCCTACTATGATGCGTGCCAAGTCATATTTGATTTTCAGGTAGTTTTGAAAATGAAAAATCCCTCTATACCCCCTCTGACAACCCGACAAAGATTTCTGTTGACAAATTATAGTTATTGAGATGGAAATGGATATTCTGTACCCCACCATGATGCGTGCCAAGTCATATTTGATTTTGAGGTAATTTTGAAAATGAAAAATTTCTCTATACCCCCTCTGACGACACAACAATGATTTCTGTTAACGAATTATTGCTATTCAGATTGACATGAATACTTTGCACCCCACCATGATGTGTGCCAAGTCATATTTGATTTTGAGGTAATTTTGAAAATGAAAAATCCCTCTATACCCCCTCTGACGACACGACAATGATTTCTGTTAAGGAATTATTGTTATTCAGATAGTAATGGATATTCTGCACCCCACCATGATGCGTGCCAAGTCATATTAGAATTTTGAAGAAATAATGAAAATGAAAAATCCCTTTATACCCCTTCTAACGACCTGACAATGATTTCTGTTGACGAATTATTGTTATTTAGATGGATATGGATACTTTGCACCCCACTATGATGCGTGCCAAGTCATATTAGATCTTTGAAGAAATATTGAAAATGAAAAATCCCTCTATACCCCCTCTAATGACCCGACAATGACTTCTGCTGATGAATTATTGTTATTCAGATGGAAATGGATATTCTGCATCCTACTATGATGCGTGCCAAGTCATATTTGATTTTTGAAGTCATTTTGATAATGAAAAATCCCTCTATACCCCCTCTAACGACACGACAATGATTTCTGTTGACGATTGATTGTTATTCAGATGGAAATGGATATTTTGCACCCCACCATGATGCGTGCCAAGTCATATTTGATTCTTGAAATCATTTTGATAATGAAAAATCCCTTTAACCCCCTCTGACGACCCGACAATAATTTCTGTTGACGAATTATTGTTATTTAGATGAAAATGGATATTATGCACTCCACCATGATACGTGCCAAGTAATTTTTGATTTTTGAAGTAATTTTGAAAATGAAAAATCCCTCTATACCCCTTCTAACGACCTGACAATTATTTCTGCTGACGAACTATTGTTATTTAGATGGATATGGATACTTTGCACCCCACTATGATGCGTGCCAAGTCATATTAGATCTTTGAAGAAATATTGAAAATGAAAAATCCCTCTATACCCCCTCTAATGACCCGACAATGATTTCTGCTGAGGAATTATTGTTATTCTGATGGAAGAGGATATTCTGCACCCCACCATGATGAGTGCCAAGTCATATTAGCTTTTTGAAGTGATTTTGAAAATGAAAAATCCCTCTATACCCCCTCTAACGACACGACAATGATTTCTGTTGACGATTGATTGTTATTCAGATGGAAATGGATATTTTGCACCCCACCATGATGCGTGCCAAGTCATATTTGATTCTTGATATCATTTTGATAATGAAAAATCCCTTTAACCCCCTCTGACGACCCGACAATAATTTCTGTTGACGAATTATTGTTATTTAGATGAAAATGGATATTATGCACTCCATATGATACGTGCCAAGTCATTTTTGATTTTTGAAGTAATTTTGAAAATGAAAAATCCCTCTATACCCCCTCTGACGACCCGACAATGATTTCTGTTGACGAATTATTGTTATTCAGATGGAAATGGATATTCTGCACCCCACCATGATGCGTGCCAAGTTAAATTAGATTTTTGAAGAAATATTGAAAATGAATAATCCCTCTATACCCCCTCTAACGACCAGACAATGATTTCTATTGACGAATTATTGTTATTCAGATGGAATTGGATATTCTGCACCCCACCATATTGCGTGCCAAGTCATATTTAATTTTGAGGTAATTTTGAAAATGAAAAATTCCTCTATACCCCCTCTGACGACACAACAATGATTTCTGTTCACGAATTATTGGTAGTCAGATGGACATGAATTCTTTGCACCACACCATGATGCGTGCCAAGTCATATTTGATTTTGAGGTAATTTTGAAAATGAAAAATCCCTCTATGCCCCCTCTGACGACCCGACAATGATTTCTGTTGACGAATTATTGTTATTCATATGGAAATGGATATTCTGCACCCCACTATGATGCGTGCCAAGTCATATTTGATTTTGAGGTAATTTTGAAAATGAAAAATCCCTCTACACCCCCCCTGACGACCCGTCAATGATTTCTGTTGACGAATTATTGTTATTCAGATGGAAATGGATATTCTGCACCCCACTATGATGCGTGCCAATTCATATTTTATTTTCAGGTAATTTTGAAAATGAAAAATCCCTCTATGCCCCCTCTGACGACACGACAATGATTTCTAATGACGAATTATTGTTATTCATATGGAAATGGATTTCCTGCACCCCACCATGATTCCTGCACCCCACCATGATGCGTGCCAAGTTATATTTGATTTTGAGGTCATTTTGAAAATGAAAAATCCCTCTGACGACACGACAATGATTTCTGTTGACGAATTATTGTTATTCAGATGGAAATGGATATTCTGCACCCCACCATGCTGCGTGCCAAGTCATATTAGATTTTTGAAGTAATTTTGAAAATGAAAAATCCCTCTATGCCCCCTCTGACGACACGACAATGATTTCTGTTAAGGAATTATTGTTATTCAGATAGTAGTGGATATTCTGCACTCCACCATGATGCGTGCCAAGTCATATTAGATTTTTGAAGAAATATTGAAAATGATAAATCCCTTTATACCCCTTCTAACGACCCAACAATGATTTCTGTTGACGAATTATTGTTATTTAGATGGATTTCGATACTTTGCACCACACTATGATGCGTGCCAAGTCATATTAGATTTTTGAAGAAATATTGAAAATGAAAAATTCCTCTATACCCCCTCTAATGACCCGACAATGATTTCTATTGATGAATTATTGTTATTCAGATGAAAATGGATATTTTGCACCCCACCATGATGCGTGCCAAGTCATATTTGATTCTTGATATCATTTTGATAATGAAAAATCCCTTTAACCCCCTCTGACGACCCGACAATAATTTCTGTTGACGAATTATTGTTATTTAGATGAAAATGGATATTATGCACTCCACCATGATACGTGCCAAGTCATTTTTGATTTTTGAAGTAATTTTGAATATGAAAAATCCCTCTATACCCCCTCTGACGACCCGACAATGATTTCTGTTGACGAATTATTGTTATTCAGATAGAAATGGATATTCTGCACCCCACCATGATGCGTGCCAAGTTAAATTAGATTTTTGAAGAAATATTGAAAATGAATAATCCCTCTATACCCCCTCTAACGACCAGACAATGATTTCAATTGACGAATAATTGTTATTTAGATGGATATGGATACTTTGCACCCCACTATGATGCGTGCCAAGTCATATTAGATCTTTGAAGAAATATTGAAAATGAAAAATCCCTCTATACCCCCTCTAATGACCCGACAATGATTTCTGCTGATGAAATATTGTTATTCAGATGGAAATGGATATTCTGCATCCTACTATGATGCGTGCCAAGTCATATTTGATTTTTGAAGTCATTTTGATAATGAAAAATCCCTCTATACCCCCTCTGACGACACGACTATGATTTCTGTTGACGAATTATTGTTATTCAGATGGAAATGGATATTCCGCACCCCACCATGATGCGTGCCAAGTCATATTTGATTTTAAGGTAATTTAGAAAATGAAAAATCCCTCTACACCCCCTCTGACGACCCGTCAATGATTTCTGTTGACAAATTATTGTTATTCAGATAGAAATGGATATTCTGCACCTCACTATGATGCGTGCCAAGTCATATTTGATTTTCAGGTAGTTTTGAAAATGAAAAATCCCTCTATACCCCCTCTGACAACCCGACAAAGATTTCTGTTGACAAATTATAGTTATTGAGATGGAAATGGATATTCTGTACCCCATCATGATGCGTGCCAAGTCATATTTGATTTTGAGGTAATTTTGAAAATGAAAAATTTCTCTATAACCCCTCTGACGACACAACAATGATTTCTGTTAACGAATTATTGTTATTCAGATTGACATGAATACTTTGCAACCCACTATGATGTGTGCCAAGTCATATTTGATTTTGAGGTAATTTTGAAAATGAAAAATCCCTCTATACCCCCTCTGACGACACGACAATGATTTCTGTTAAGGAATTATTGTTATTCAGATAGTAATGGATATTCTGCACCCCACCATGATGAGTGCCAAGTCATATTAGATTTTTGAAGAAATAATGAAAATGAAAAATCCCTTTATACCCCTTCTAACGACCTGACAATGATTTCTGTTGACGAATTATTGTTATTTAGATGGATATGGATACTTTGCACCCCACTATGATGCGTGCCAAGTCATATTAGATCTTTGAAGAAATATTGAAAATGAAAAATCCCTCTATACCCCCTCTTATGACCCGACAATGATTTCTGCTGATGAATTATTGTTATTCAGATGGAAATGGATATTTTGCATCCTACTATGATGCGTGCCAAGTCATATTTGATTTTTGAAGTCATTTTGATAATGAAAAATCCCTCTATACCCCCTCTAACGACACGACAATGATTTCTGTTGACGATTGATTGTTATTCAGATGGAAATGGATATTTTGCACACCACCATGATGCGTGCCAAGTCATATTTGATTCTTGATATCATTTTGATAATGAAAAATCCCTTTAACCCCCTCTGACGACCCGACAATAATTTCTGTTGACGAATTATTGTTATTTAGATGAAAATGGATATTATGCACTCCACCATGATACGTGCCAAGTCATTTTTGATTTTTGAAGTAATTTAGAAAATGAAAAATCCCTCTATACCCCCTCTGACGACCCGACAATGATTTCTGTTGACGAATTATTGTTATTCAGATGGAAATGGATATTCTGCACCCCACCATGATGCGTGCCAAGTTAAATTAGATTTTTGAAGAATTATTGAAAATGAATAATCCCTCTATACCCCCTCTAACGACCAGACAATGATTTCTATTGACGAATTATTGTTATTCAGATGGAAATGGATATTCTGCACCCCACCATATTGCGTGCCAAGTCATATTTAATTTTGAGGTAATTTTTAAAATGAAAAATTCCTCTATACCCCCTCTGACGACACAACAATGATTTCTGTTCACGAATTATTGGTATTCAGATGGACATGAATACTTTGCACCACACCATGATGCGTGCCAAGTCATATTTGATTTTGAGGTAATTTTGAAAATGAAAAATCCCTCTATGCCCCCTCTGACGACACGACAATGATTTCTGTTGACGAATTATTGTTATTCATATGGAAATGGATATTCTGCACCCCACTATGATGCGTGCCAAGTCATATTTGATTTTGAGGTAATTTTGAAAATGGAAAATCCCTCTACACCCCCCCTGACGACCCGTCAATGATTTCTGTTGACAAATTATTGTTATTCAGATGGAAATGGATATTCTGCACCCCACTATGATGCGTGCCAATTCATATTTTATTTTCAGGAAATTTTGAAAATGAAAAATCCCTCTATGCCCCCTCTGACGACACGACAATGATTTCTAATGACGAATTATTGTTATTCATATCGAAATGGATATTCTGAACCCCACCATGATGCGTGCCAAGTCATATTAGATTTTTGAAGTAATTTTGAAAATGAAAAATCCCTCCATACCTCCTCTGACGACACGACAATGATTTCTGTTGACGAATTATTGTTATTCATATGGAAATGGATATTCTGCACCCCACCATGGTGCGTGCCAAGTCATATTTGATTTTGAGGTAATTTTGAAAATGAAAAATCCCTCTGACGACACGACAATGATTTCTGTTGACGAATTATTGTTATTCAGATGGAAATGGATATTCTGCACCCCACCATGCTGCGTGCCAAGTCATATTAGATTTTTGAAGTAATTTTGAAAATGAAAAATCCCTCTATGCCCCCTCTGACGACACGACAATGATTTCTGTTGACGAATTATTGTTATTCAGATGAAAATGGATATTCTTCACCCCACCATGATGCGTGCCAAGTCATATTTGATTTTGAGGTAATTTTGAAAATGAAAATTCCCTTTAACCCCCTCTGACGACCCGACAATAATTTCTGTTGACGAATTATTGTTATTTAGATGAAGATGGATATTATGCACTCCACCATGATACGTGCCAAGTCATATTTGATTTTAGAAGTAATTTTGAAAATGAAAAATGCCTCTATACCCCCTCTGACGACATGACAATGATTTATGTTGACAAATTATTGTTATTCAGATGGACATGGATACTTTGCACACCACCATGATGCGTGCCAAGTCATATTAGATTTTAAAAGTAATTTTGAAAATGAAAAATTCCTCTATACCCCCTCTGACGACCCGACAATGATTTCTGTTGACGAATTATTGTTATTCAGATGGAAATGGATATTCTGCACCCCATCATGATGCGTGCCAAGTTATATTAGATTTTTGAAGAAATATTGAAAAAGAAAAATCCCTCTATACCCCCTCACACGACACAGCAATGATTCCTGTTCACGAATTATTGTTATTCAGATGGACATGGATACTTTGCACACCACCATGATGCGTGCCAAGTCATATTAGATTTTAAAAGTAATTTTAAAAATGAAACATTCCTCTCTATTCCCTCTGACGACCCGACAATGATTTCTGTTGACTAATTATTGTTATTCAGATGGAAATGGATATCCTGCACCCCACCATGATGCGTGCCAAGTCATATTTGATTTTGAGGTAATTTTGAAAATAAAAAATCCCTCTATACCCCCTCTGACGACACGACAATGATTTCTGTTAAGGAATTATTGTTATTCAGATAGTAGTGGATATTCTGCACTCCACCATGATGCGTGCCAAGTCATATTAGATTTTTGAAGAAATATTGAAAATGATAAATCCCTTTATACTCCTTCTAACGACCCAACAATGATTTCTGTTGACGAATTATTGTTATTTAGATGGATTTGGATACTTTGCACCCCACTATGATGCGTGCCAAGTCATATTAGATTTTTGAAGAAATATTCAAAATGAAATATCCCTCTATACCCCCTCTAATGACCCGTCAATGATTTCTATTGATGAATTATTGTTATTCAGATGAAAATGGATATTCTGCATCCTACAATGATGCGTGCCAAGTCATATTTGATTTTCGAAGTCATTTTGATAATGAAAAATCCCTCTATCGCCCTCTGACGACACGACTATGATTTCTGTTGACGAATTATTGTTATTCAGATGGAAATGGATATTCTGCACCCCACCATGATGCGTGCCAAGTCATATTTGATTTTAAGGTAATTTAGAAAATGAAACATTCCTCTACACCCCCTCTGACGACCCGTCAATGATTTCTGTTGACAAATTATTGTTATTCAGATGGAAATGGATATTCTGCACCCCACTATGATGCGTGCCAAGTCATATTTGATTTTCAGGTAGTTTTGAAAATGAAAAATCCCTCTATACCCCCTCTGACAACCCGACAAAGATTTCTGTTGACAAATTATAGTTATTGAGATGGAAATGGATATTCTGTACCCCACCATGATGCGTGCCAAGTCATATTTGATTTTTAGGTAATTTTGAAAATGAAAAATTTCTCTATACCCCCTCTGACGACACAACAATGATTTCTGTTAACGAATTATTGTTATTCAGATTGACATGAATACTTTGCACCCCACCATGATGTGTGCCAAGTCATATTTGATTTTGAGGTAATTTTGAAAATGAAAAATCCCTCTATACCCCCTCTGACGACACGACAATGATTTCTGTTAAGGAATTATTGTTATTCAGATAGTAATGGATATTCTGCACCCCACCATGATGCGTGCCAAGTCATATTAGAATTTTGAAGAAATAATGAAAATGAAAAATCCCTTTATACCCCTTCTAACGACCTGACAATGATTTCTGTTGACGAATTATTGTTATTCAGATTGATATGGATACTTTGCACCCCACTATGATGCGTGCCAAGTCATATTAGATCTTTGAAGAAATATTGAAAATGAAATATCCCTCTATACCCCCTCTAATGACCCGACAATGACTTCTGCTGATGAATTATTGTTATTCAGATGGAAATGGATATTCTGCATCCTACTATGATGCGTGCCAAGTCATATTTGATTTTTGAAGTCATTTTGATAATGAAAAATCCCTCTATACCCCCTCTAACGACACGACAATGATTTCTGTTGACGATTGATTGTTATTCAGATGGAAATGGATATTTTGCACCCCACCATGATGCGTGCCAAGTCATATTTGATTCTTGAAATCATTTAGATAATGAAAAATCCCTTTAACCCCCTCTGACGACCCGACAATAATTTCTGTTGACGAATTATTGTTATTTAGATGAAAATGGATATTATGCACTCCACCATGATACGTGCCAAGTAATTTTTGATTTTTGAAGTAATTTTGAAAATGAAAAATTCCTCTATTCCTCTTCTAACGACCTGACAATGATTTCTGCTGACGAACTATTGTTATTTAGATGGATATGGATACTCTGCACCCCACTATGATGCGTGCCAAGTCATATTAGATCTTTGAAGAAATATTGAAAATGAAAAATCCCTCTATACCCCCTCTTATGACCCGACAATGATTTCTGCTGAGGAATTATTGTTATTCTGATGGAAGTGGATATTCTGCACCCCACCATGATGAGTGCCAAGTCATATTAGATTTTTGAAGTGATTTTGAAAATGAAAAATCCCTCTATACCCCCTCTAACGACACGACAATGATTTCTGTTGACGATTGATTGTTATTCAGATGGAAATGGATATTTTACACCCCACCATGATGCGTGCCAAGTCATATTTGATTCTTGATATCATTTTGATAATGAAAAATCCCTTTAACCCCCTCTGACGACCCGACAATAATTTCTGTTGACGAATTATTGTTATTTAGATGAAAATGGATATTATGCACTCCATATGATACGTGCCAAGTTAAATTAGATTTTTGAAGAATTATTGAAAATGAATAATCCCTCTATACCCCCTCTAACGACCAGACAATGATTTCTATTGACGAATTATTGTTATTCAGATGGAAATGGATATTCTGCACCCCACCATATTGCGTGCCAAGTCATATTTAATTTTGAGGTAATTTTTAAAATGAAAAATTCCTCTATACCCCCTCTGACGACACAACAATGATTTCTGTTCACGAATTATTGGTATTCAGATGGACATGAATACTTTGCACCACACCATGATGCGTGCCAAGTCATATTTGATTTTGAGGTAATTTTGAAAATGAAAAATCCCTCTATGCCCCCTCTGACGACACGACAATGATTTCTGTTGACGAATTATTGTTATTCATATGGAAATGGATATTCTGCACCCCACTATGATGCGTGCCAAGTCATATTTGATTTTGAGGTAATTTTGAAAATGGAAAATCCCTCTACACCCCCCCTGACGACCCGTCAATGATTTCTGTTGACAAATTATTGTTATTCAGATGGAAATGGATATTCTGCACCCCACTATGATGCGTGCCAATTCATATTTTATTTTCAGGAAATTTTGAAAATGAAAAATCCCTCTATGCCCCCTCTGACGACACGACAATGATTTCTAATGACGAATTATTGTTATTCATATCGAAATGGATATTCTGAACCCCACCATGATGCGTGCCAAGTCATATTAGATTTTTGAAGTAATTTTGAAAATGAAAAATCCCTCCATACCTCCTCTGACGACACGACAATGATTTCTGTTGACGAATTATTGTTATTCATATGGAAATGGATATTCTGCACCCCACCATGGTGCGTGCCAAGTCATATTTGATTTTGAGGTAATTTTGAAAATGAAAAATCCCTCTGACGACACGACAATGATTTCTGTTGACGAATTATTGTTATTCAGATGGAAATGGATATTCTGCACCCCACCATGCTGCGTGCCAAGTCATATTAGATTTTTGAAGTAATTTTGAAAATGAAAAATCCCTCTATGCCCCCTCTGACGACACGACAATGATTTCTGTTGATGAATTATTGTTATTTAGATGAAAATGGATATTATGCACTCCATATGATACGTGCCAAGTCATTTTTGATTTTTGAAGTAATTTTGAAAATGAAAAATCCCTCTATACCCCCTCTGACGACCCGACAATGATTTCTATTGATGAATTATTGTTATTCAGATGAAAATGGATATTCTGCATCCTACAATGATGCGTGCCAAGTCATATTTGATTTTCGAAGTCATTTTGATAATGAAAAATCCCTCTATCGCCCTCTGACGACACGACTATGATTTCTGTTGACGAATTATTGTTATTCAGATGGAAATGGATATTCTGCACCCCACCATGATGCGTGCCAAGTCATATTTGATTTTAAGGTAATTTAGAAAATGAAACATTCCTCTACACCCCCTCTGACGACCCGTCAATGATTTCTGTTGACAAATTATTGTTATTCAGATGGAAATGGATATTCTGCACCCCACTATGATGCGTGCCAAGTCATATTTGATTTTCAGGTAGTTTTGAAAATGAAAAATCCCTCTATACCCCCTCTGACAACCCGACAAAGATTTCTGTTGACAAATTATAGTTATTGAGATGGAAATGGATATTCTGTACCCCACCATGATGCGTGCCAAGTCATATTTGATTTTTAGGTAATTTTGAAAATGAAAAATTTCTCTATACCCCCTCTGACGACACAACAATGATTTCTGTTAACGAATTATTGTTATTCAGATTGACATGAATACTTTGCACCCCACCATGATGTGTGCCAAGTCATATTTGATTTTGAGGTAATTTTGAAAATGAAAAATCCCTCTATACCCCCTCTGACGACACGACAATGATTTCTGTTAAGGAATTATTGTTATTCAGATAGTAATGGATATTCTGCACCCCACCATGATGCGTGCCAAGTCATATTAGAATTTTGAAGAAATAATGAAAATGAAAAATCCCTTTATACCCCTTCTAACGACCTGACAATGATTTCTGTTGACGAATTATTGTTATTCAGATTGATATGGATACTTTGCACCCCACTATGATGCGTGCCAAGTCATATTAGATCTTTGAAGAAATATTGAAAATGAAATATCCCTCTATACCCCCTCTAATGACCCGACAATGACTTCTGCTGATGAATTATTGTTATTCAGATGGAAATGGATATTCTGCATCCTACTATGATGCGTGCCAAGTCATATTTGATTTTTGAAGTCATTTTGATAATGAAAAATCCCTCTATACCCCCTCTAACGACACGACAATGATTTCTGTTGACGATTGATTGTTATTCAGATGGAAATGGATATTTTGCACCCCACCATGATGCGTGCCAAGTCATATTTGATTCTTGAAATCATTTAGATAATGAAAAATCCCTTTAACCCCCTCTGACGACCCGACAATAATTTCTGTTGACGAATTATTGTTATTTAGATGAAAATGGATATTATGCACTCCACCATGATACGTGCCAAGTAATTTTTGATTTTTGAAGTAATTTTGAAAATGAAAAATTCCTCTATTCCTCTTCTAACGACCTGACAATGATTTCTGCTGACGAACTATTGTTATTTAGATGGATATGGATACTCTGCACCCCACTATGATGCGTGCCAAGTCATATTAGATCTTTGAAGAAATATTGAAAATGAAAAATCCCTCTATACCCCCTCTTATGACCCGACAATGATTTCTGCTGAGGAATTATTGTTATTCTGATGGAAGTGGATATTCTGCACCCCACCATGATGAGTGCCAAGTCATATTAGATTTTTGAAGTGATTTTGAAAATGAAAAATCCCTCTATACCCCCTCTAACGACACGACAATGATTTCTGTTGACGATTGATTGTTATTCAGATGGAAATGGATATTTTACACCCCACCATGATGCGTGCCAAGTCATATTTGATTCTTGATATCATTTTGATAATGAAAAATCCCTTTAACCCCCTCTGACGACCCGACAATAATTTCTGTTGACGAATTATTGTTATTTAGATGAAAATGGATATTATGCACTCCATATGATACGTGCCAAGTTAAATTAGATTTTTGAAGAATTATTGAAAATGAATAATCCCTCTATACCCCCTCTAACGACCAGACAATGATTTCTATTGACGAATTATTGTTATTCAGATGGAAATGGATATTCTGCACCCCACCATATTGCGTGCCAAGTCATATTTAATTTTGAGGTAATTTTTAAAATGAAAAATTCCTCTATACCCCCTCTGACGACACAACAATGATTTCTGTTCACGAATTATTGGTATTCAGATGGACATGAATACTTTGCACCACACCATGATGCGTGCCAAGTCATATTTGATTTTGAGGTAATTTTGAAAATGAAAAATCCCTCTATGCCCCCTCTGACGACACGACAATGATTTCTGTTGACGAATTATTGTTATTCATATGGAAATGGATATTCTGCACCCCACTATGATGCGTGCCAAGTCATATTTGATTTTGAGGTAATTTTGAAAATGGAAAATCCCTCTACACCCCCCCTGACGACCCGTCAATGATTTCTGTTGACAAATTATTGTTATTCAGATGGAAATGGATATTCTGCACCCCACTATGATGCGTGCCAATTCATATTTTATTTTCAGGAAATTTTGAAAATGAAAAATCCCTCTATGCCCCCTCTGACGACACGACAATGATTTCTAATGACGAATTATTGTTATTCATATCGAAATGGATATTCTGAACCCCACCATGATGCGTGCCAAGTCATATTAGATTTTTGAAGTAATTTTGAAAATGAAAAATCCCTCCATACCTCCTCTGACGACACGACAATGATTTCTGTTGACGAATTATTGTTATTCATATGGAAATGGATATTCTGCACCCCACCATGGTGCGTGCCAAGTCATATTTGATTTTGAGGTAATTTTGAAAATGAAAAATCCCTCTGACGACACGACAATGATTTCTGTTGACGAATTATTGTTATTCAGATGGAAATGGATATTCTGCACCCCACCATGCTGCGTGCCAAGTCATATTAGATTTTTGAAGTAATTTTGAAAATGAAAAATCCCTCTATGCCCCCTCTGACGACACGACAATGATTTCTGTTGACGAATTATTGTTATTCAGATGAAAATGGATATTCTTCACCCCACCATGATGCGTGCCAAGTCATATTTGATTTTGAGGTAATTTTGAAAATGAAAATTCCCTTTAACCCCCTCTGACGACCCGACAATAATTTCTGTTGACGAATTATTGTTATTTAGATGAAGATGGATATTATGCACTCCACCATGATACGTGCCAAGTCATATTTGATTTTAGAAGTAATTTTGAAAATGAAAAATGCCTCTATACCCCCTCTGACGACATGACAATGATTTATGTTGACAAATTATTGTTATTCAGATGGACATGGATACTTTGCACACCACCATGATGCGTGCCAAGTCATATTAGATTTTAAAAGTAATTTTGAAAATGAAAAATTCCTCTATACCCCCTCTGACGACCCGACAATGATTTCTGTTGACGAATTATTGTTATTCAGATGGAAATGGATATTCTGCACCCCATCATGATGCGTGCCAAGTTATATTAGATTTTTGAAGAAATATTGAAAAAGAAAAATCCCTCTATACCCCCTCACACGACACAGCAATGATTCCTGTTGACGAATTATTGTTATTCAGATGGACATGGATACTTTGCACACCACCATGATGCGTGCCAAGTCATATTAGATTTTAAAAGTAATTTTAAAAATGAAACATTCCTCTCTATTCCCTCTGACGACCCGACAATGATTTCTGTTGACTAATTATTGTTATTCAGATGGAAATGGATATCCTGCACCCCACCATGATGCGTGCCAAGTCATATTTGATTTTGAGGTAATTTTGAAAATAAAAAATCCCTCTATACCCCCTCTGACGACACGACAATGATTTCTGTTAAGGAATTATTGTTATTCAGATAGTAGTGGATATTCTGCACTCCACCATGATGCGTGCCAAGTCATATTAGATTTTTGAAGAAATATTGAAAATGATAAATCCCTTTATACTCCTTCTAACGACCCAACAATGATTTCTGTTGACGAATTATTGTTATTTAGATGGATTTGGATACTTTGCACCCCACTATGATGCGTGCCAAGTCATATTAGATTTTTGAAGAAATATTCAAAATGAAATATCCCTCTATACCCCCTCTAATGACCCGTCAATGATTTCTATTGATGAATTATTGTTATTCAGATGAAAATGGATATTCTGCATCCTACAATGATGCGTGCCAAGTCATATTTGATTTTCGAAGTCATTTTGATAATGAAAAATCCCTCTATCGCCCTCTGACGACACGACTATAATTTCTGTTGACGAATTATTGTTATTCAGATGGAAATGGATATTCTGCACCCCACCATGATGCGTGCCAAGTCATATTTGATTTTAAGGTAATTTAGAAAATGAAACATTCCTCTACACCCCCTCTGACGACCCGTCAATGATTTCTGTTGACAAATTATTGTTATTCAGATGGAAATGGATATTCTGCACCCCACTATGATGCGTGCCAAGTCATATTTGATTTTCAGGTAGTTTTGAAAATGAAAAATCCCTCTATACCCCCTCTGACAACCCGACAAAGATTTCTGTTGACAAATTATAGTTATTGAGATGGAAATGGATATTCTGTACCCCACCATGATGCGTGCCAAGTCATATTTGATTTTTAGGTAATTTTGAAAATGAAAAATTTCTCTATACCCCCTCTGACGACACAACAATGATTTCTGTTAACGAATTATTGTTATTCAGATTGACATGAATACTTTGCACCCCACCATGATGTGTGCCAAGTCATATTTGATTTTGAGGTAATTTTGAAAATGAAAAATCCCTCTATACCCCCTCTGACGACACGACAATGATTTCTGTTAAGGAATTATTGTTATTCAGATAGTAATGGATATTCTGCACCCCACCATGATGCGTGCCAAGTCATATTAGAATTTTGAAGAAATAATGAAAATGAAAAATCCCTTTATACCCCTTCTAACGACCTGACAATGATTTCTGTTGACGAATTATTGTTATTCAGATTGATATGGATACTTTGCACCCCACTATGATGCGTGCCAAGTCATATTAGATCTTTGAAGAAATATTGAAAATGAAATATCCCTCTATACCCCCTCTAATGACCCGACAATGACTTCTGCTGATGAATTATTGTTATTCAGATGGAAATGGATATTCTGCATCCTACTATGATGCGTGCCAAGTCATATTTGATTTTTGAAGTCATTTTGATAATGAAAAATCCCTCTATACCCCCTCTAACGACACGACAATGATTTCTGTTGACGATTGATTGTTATTCAGATGGAAATGGATATTTTGCACCCCACCATGATGCGTGCCAAGTCATATTTGATTCTTGAAATCATTTAGATAATGAAAAATCCCTTTAACCCCCTCTGACGACCCGACAATAATTTCTGTTGACGAATTATTGTTATTTAGATGAAAATGGATATTATGCACTCCACCATGATACGTGCCAAGTAATTTTTGATTTTTGAAGTAATTTTGAAAATGAAAAATTCCTCTATTCCTCTTCTAACGACCTGACAATGATTTCTGCTGACGAACTATTGTTATTTAGATGGATATGGATACTCTGCACCCCACTATGATGCGTGCCAAGTCATATTAGATCTTTGAAGAAATATTGAAAATGAAAAATCCCTCTATACCCCCTCTTATGACCCGACAATGATTTCTGCTGAGGAATTATTGTTATTCTGATGGAAGTGGATATTCTGCACCCCACCATGATGAGTGCCAAGTCATATTAGATTTTTGAAGTGATTTTGAAAATGAAAAATCCCTCTATACCCCCTCTAACGACACGACAATGATTTCTGTTGACGATTGATTGTTATTCAGATGGAAATGGATATTTTACACCCCACCATGATGCGTGCCAAGTCATATTTGATTCTTGATATCATTTTGATAATGAAAAATCCCTTTAACCCCCTCTGACGACCCGACAATAATTTCTGTTGACGAATTATTGTTATTTAGATGAAAATGGATATTATGCACTCCATATGATACGTGCCAAGTCATTTTTGATTTTTGAAGTAATTTTGAAAATGAAAAATCCCTCTATACCCCCTCTGACGACCCGACAATGATTTCTGTTGACGAATTATTGTTATTCAGATGGAAATGGATATTCTGCACCCCACCATGATGCGTGCCAAGTTAAATTAGATTTTTGAAGAAATATTGAAAATGAATAATCCCTCTATACCCCCTCTAACGACCAGACAATGATTTCTATTGACGAATTATTGTTATTCAGATGGAATTGGATATTCTGCACCCCACCATATTGCGTGCCAAGTCATATTTAATTTTGAGGTAATTTTGAAAATGAAAAATTCCTCTATACCCCCTCTGACGACACAACAATGATTTCTGTTCACGAATTATTGGTAGTCAGATGGACATGAATTCTTTGCACCACACCATGATGCGTGCCAAGTCATATTTGATTTTGAGGTAATTTTGAAAATGAAAAATCCCTCTATGCCCCCTCTGACGACCCGACAATGATTTCTGTTGACGAATTATTGTTATTCATATGGAAATGGATATTCTGCACCCCACTATGATGCGTGCCAAGTCATATTTGATTTTGAGGTAATTTTGAAAATGAAAAATCCCTCTACACCCCCCCTGACGACCCGTCAATGATTTCTGTTGACGAATTATTGTTATTCAGATGGAAATGGATATTCTGCACCCCACTATGATGCGTGCCAATTCATATTTTATTTTCAGGTAATTTTGAAAATGAAAAATCCCTCTATGCCCCCTCTGACGACACGACAATGATTTCTAATGACGAATTATTGTTATTCATATGGAAATGGATATTCTGAACCCCACCATGATGCGTGCCAAGTCATATTAGATTTTTGAAGTAATTTTGAAAATGAAAAATCCCTCCATACCTCCTCTGACGACACGACAATGATTTCTGTTGACGAATTATTGTTATTCATATGGAAATGGATATTCTGCACCCCACCATGATGCGTGCCAAGTTATATTTGATTTTGAGGTCATTTTGAAAATGAAAAATCCCTCTGACGACACGACAATGATTTCTGTTGACAAATTATTGTTATTTAGATGGATTTGGATACTTTGCACCACACTATGATGCGTGCCAAGTCATATTAGATTTTTGAAGAAATATTGAAAATGAAAAATCCCTCTATACCCCCTCTAATGACCCGACAATGATTTCTATTGATGAATTATTGTTATTCAGATGAAAATGGATATTTTGCACCCCACCATGATGCCTGCCAAGTCATATTTGATTCTTGATATCATTTTGATAATGAAAAATCCCTTTAACCCCCTCTGACGACCCGACAATAATTTCTGTTGACGAATTATTGTTATTTAGATGAAAATGGATATTATGCACTCCACCATGATACGTGCCAAGTCATTTTTGATTTTTGAAGTAATTTTGAATATGAAAAATCCCTCTATACCCCCTCTGACGACCCGACAATGATTTCTGTTGACGAATTATTGTTATTCAGATAGAAATGGATATTCTGCACCCCACCATGATGCGTGCCAAGTTAAATTAGATTTTTGAAGAAATATTGAAAATGAATAATCCCTCTATACCCCCTCTAACGACCAGACAATGATTTCAATTGACGAATTATTGTTATTCCGATGGAAATGGATATTCTACACCCCACCATATTGCGTGCCAAGTCATATTTAATTTTGAGGTAATTTTGAAAATGAGAAATTCCTCTATACCCCCTCTGACTACTCGACAATGATTTCTGTTAAGGAATTATTGTTATTCAGATAGTAATGGATATTCTGCACCCCACCATGATGCGTGCCAAGTCATATTAGATTTTTGAAGAAATAATGAAAATGAAAAATCCCTTTATACCCCTTCTAACGACCTGACAATGATTTCTGTTGACGAATAATTGTTATTTAGATGGATATGGATACTTTGCAACCCACTATGATGCGTGCCAAGTCATATTAGATCTTTGAAGAAATATTGAAAATGATAAATCCCTCTATACCCCTTCTTATGACCCGACAATGATTTCTGCTGAGGAATTATTGTTATTCTGATGGAAGTGGATATTCTGCACCCCACCATGATGAGTGCCAAGTCATATTAGATTTTTGAAGTGATTTTGAAAATGAAAAATCCCTCTATACCCCCTCTAACGACACGACAATGATTTCTGTTGACGATTGATTGTTATTCAGATGGAAATGGATATTTTACACCCCACCATGATGCGTGCCAAGTCATATTTGATTCTTGATATCATTTTGATAATGAAAAATCCCTTTAACCCCCTCTGACGACCCGACAATAATATCTGTTGACGAATTATTGTTATTTAGATGAAAATGGATATTATGCACTCCATATGATACGTGCCAAGTCATTTTTGATTTTTGAAGTATTTTGAAAATGAAAAATCCCTCTATACCCCCTCTGACGACCCGTCAATGATTTCTGTTGACAATTATTGTTATTCAGATGGAAATGGATATTCTGCACCCCACTATGATGCGTGCCAATTCATATTTTATTTTCAGGTAATTTTGAAAATGAAAAATCCCTCTAGGCCCCCTCTGACGACACGACAATGATTTCTAATGACGAATTATTGTTATTCATATGGAAATGGATATTCTGAACCCCACCATGATGCGTGCCAAGTCATATTAGATTTTTGAAGTAATTTTGAAAATGAAAAATCCCTCCATACCTCCTCTGACGACACGACAATGATTTCTGTTGACGAATTATTGTTATTCATATGGAAATGGATATTCTGCACCCCACCATGATGCGTGCCAAGTTATATTTGATTTTGAGGTCATTTTGAAAATGAAAAATCCCTCTGACGACACGACAATGATTTCTGTTGACGAATTATTGTTATTTAGATGGAAATGGATATTCTGCACCCCACCATGATGCGTGCCAAGTTAAATTAGATTTTTGAAGAAATATTGAAAATGAATAATCCCTCTATACCCCCTCTAACGACCAGACAATGATTTCTATTGACGAATTATTGTTATTCAGATGGAATTGGATATTCTGCACCCCACCATATTGCGTGCCAAGTCATATTTAATTTTGAGGTAATTTTGAAAATGAAAAATTCCTCTATACCCCCTCTGACGACACAACAATGATTTCTGTTCACGAATTATTGGTAGTCAGATGGACATGAATTCTTTGCACCACACCATGATGCGTGCCAAGTCATATTTGATTTTGAGGTAATTTTGAAAATGAAAAATCCCTCTATGCCCCCTCTGACGACCCGACAATGATTTCTGTTGACGAATTATTGTTATTCATATGGAAATGGATATTCTGCACCCCACTATGATGCGTGCCAAGTCATATTTGATTTTGAGGTAATTTTGAAAATGAAAAATCCCTCTACACCCCCCCTGACGACCCGTCAATGATTTCTGTTGACGAATTATTGTTATTCAGATGGAAATGGATATTCTGCACCCCACTATGATGCGTGCCAATTCATATTTTATTTTCAGGTAATTTTGAAAATGAAAAATCCCTCTATGCCCCCTCTGACGACACGACAATGATTTCTAATGACGAATTATTGTTATTCATATGGAAATGGATATTCTGAACCCCACCATGATGCGTGCCAAGTCATATTAGATTATTGAAGTAATTTTGAAAATGAAAAATCCCTCCATACCTCCTCTGACGACACGACAATGATTTCTGTTGACGAATTATTGTTATTCATATGGAAATGGATATTCTGCACCCCACCATGATGCGTGCCAAGTTATATTTGATTTTGAGGTCATTTTGAAAATGAAAAATCCCTCTGACGACACGACAATGATTTCTGTTGACAAATTATTGTTATTTAGATGGATTTGGATACTTTGCACCACACTATGATGCGTGCCAAGTCATATTAGATTTTTGAAGAAATATTGAAAATGAAAAATCCCTCTATACCCCCTCTAATGACCCGACAATGATTTCTATTGATGAATTATTGTTATTCAGATGAAAATGGATATTTTGCACCCCACCATGATGCCTGCCAAGTCATATTTGATTCTTGATATCATTTTGATAATGAAAAATCCCTTTAACCCCCTCTGACGACCCGACAATAATTTCTGTTGACGAATTATTGTTATTTAGATGAAAATGGATATTATGCACTCCACCATGATACGTGCCAAGTCATTTTTGATTTTTGAAGTAATTTTGAATATGAAAAATCCCTCTATACCCCCTCTGACGACCCGACAATGATTTCTGTTGACGAATTATTGTTATTCAGATAGAAATGGATATTCTGCACCCCACCATGATGCGTGCCAAGTTAAATTAGATTTTTGAAGAAATATTGAAAATGAATAATCCCTCTATACCCCCTCTAACGACCAGACAATGATTTCAATTGACGAATTATTGTTATTCCGATGGAAATGGATATTCTACACCCCACCATATTGCGTGCCAAGTCATATTTAATTTTGAGGTAATTTTGAAAATGAGAAATTCCTCTATACCCCCTCTGACTACTCGACAATGATTTCTGTTAAGGAATTATTGTTATTCAGATAGTAATGGATATTCTGCACCCCACCATGATGCGTGCCAAGTCATATTAGATTTTTGAAGAAATAATGAAAATGAAAAATCCCTTTATACCCCTTCTAACGACCTGACAATGATTTCTGTTGACGAATAATTGTTATTTAGATGGATATGGATACTTTGCAACCCACTATGATGCGTGCCAAGTCATATTAGATCTTTGAAGAAATATTGAAAATGATAAATCCCTCTATACCCCTTCTTATGACCCGACAATGATTTCTGCTGAGGAATTATTGTTATTCTGATGGAAGTGGATATTCTGCACCCCACCATGATGAGTGCTAAGTCATATTAGATTTTTGAAGTGATTTTGAAAATGAAAAATCCCTCTATACCCCCTCTAACGACACGACAATGATTTCTGTTGACGATTGATTGTTATTCAGATGGAAATGGATATTTTACACCCCACCATGATGCGTGCCAAGTCATATTTGATTCTTGATATCATTTTGATAATGAAAAATCCCTTTAACCCCCTCTGACGACCCGACAATAATATCTGTTGACGAATTATTGTTATTTAGATGAAAATGGATATTATGCACTCCATATGATACATGCCAAGTCATTTTTGATTTTTGAAGTATTTTGAAAATGAAAAATCCCTCTATACCCCCTCTGACGACCCGACAATGATTTCTGTTGACGAATTATTGTTATTCAGATGGAAATGGATATTCTGCACCCCACCATGATGCGTGCCAAGTTAAATTAGATTTTTGAAGAAATATTGAAAATGAATAATCCCTCTATACCCCCTCTAACGACCAGACAATGATTTCTATTGACGAATTATTGTTATTCAGATGGAATTGGATATTCTGCACCCCACCATATTGCGTGCCAAGTCATATTCAATTTTGAGGTAATTTTGAAAATGAAAAATTCCTCTATACCCCCTCTGACGACACAACAAAGATTTCTGTTCACGAATTATTGGTAGTCAGATGGACATGAATTCTTTGCACCACACCATGATGCGTGCCAAGTCATATTTGATTTTGAGGTAATTTTGAAAATGAAAAATCCCTCTATGCCCCCTCTGACGACCCGACAATGATTTCTGTTGACGAATTATTGATATTCATATGGAAATGGATATTCTGCACCCCACTATGATGCGTGCCAAGTCATATTTGATTTTGAGGTAATTTTGAAAATGAAAAATCCCTCTACACCCCCCCTGACGACCCGTCAATGATTTCTGTTGACAATTATTGTTATTCAGATGGAAATGGATATTCTGCACCCCACTATGATGCGTGCCAATTCATATTTTATTTTCAGGTAATTTTGAAAATGAAAAATCCCTCTATGCCCCCTCTGACGACACGACAATGATTTCTAATGACGAATTATTGTTATTCATATGGAAATGGATATTCTGAACCCCACCATGATGCGTGCCAAGTCATATTAGATTATTGAAGTAATTTTGAAAATGAAAAATCCCTCCATACCTCCTCTGACGACACGACAATGATTTCTGTTGACGAATTATTGTTATTCATATGGAAATGGATATTCTGCACCCCACCATGATGCGTGCCAAGTTATATTTGATTTTGAGGTCATTTTGAAAATGAAAAATCCCTCTGACGACACGACAATGATTTCTGTTGACAAATTATTGTTATTTAGATGGATTTGGATACTTTGCACCACACTATGATGCGTGCCAAGTCATATTAGATTTTTGAAGAAATATTGAAAATGAAAAATCCCTCTATACCCCCTCTAATGACCCGACAATGATTTCTATTGATGAATTATTGTTATTCAGATGAAAATGGATATTTTGCACCCCACCATGATGCCTGCCAAGTCATATTTGATTCTTGATATCATTTTGATAATGAAAAATCCCTTTAACCCCCTCTGACGACCCGACAATAATTTCTGTTGACGAATTATTGTTATTTAGATGAAAATGGATATTATGCACTCCACCATGATACGTGCCAAGTCATTTTTGATTTTTGAAGTAATTTTGAATATGAAAAATCCCTCTATACCCCCTCTGACGACCCGACAATGATTTCTGTTGACGAATTATTGTTATTCAGATAGAAATGGATATTCTGCACCCCACCATGATGCGTGCCAAGTTAAATTAGATTTTTGAAGAAATATTGAAAATGAATAATCCCTCTATACCCCCTCTAACGACCAGACAATGATTTCAATTGACAAATTATTGTTATTCCGATGGAAATGGATATTCTACACCCCACCATATTGCGTGCCAAGTCATATTTAATTTTGAGGTAATTTTGAAAATGAGAAATTCCTCTATACCCCCTCTGACTACTCGACAATGATTTCTGTTAAGGAATTATTGTTATTCAGATAGTAATGGATATTCTGCACCCCACCATGATGCGTGCCAAGTCATATTAGATTTTTGAAGAAATAATGAAAATGAAAAATCCCTTTATACCCCTTCTAACGACCTGACAATGATTTCTGTTGACGAATAATTGTTATTTAGATGGATATGGATACTTTGCAACCCACTATGATGCGTGCCAAGTCATATTAGATCTTTGAAGAAATATTGAAAATGATAAATCCCTCTATACCCCTTCTTATGACCCGACAATGATTTCTGCTGAGGAATTATTGTTATTCTGATGGAAGTGGATATTCTGCACCCCACCATGATGAGTGCCAAGTCATATTAGATTTTTGAAGTGATTTTGAAAATGAAAAATCCCTCTATACCCCCTCTAACGACACGACAATGATTTCTGTTGACGATTGATTGTTATTCAGATGGAAATGGATATTTTACACCCCACCATGATGCGTGCCAAGTCATATTTGATTCTTGATATCATTTTGATAATGAAAAATCCCTTTAACCCCCTCTGACGACCCGACAATAATATATGTTGACGAATTATTGTTATTTAGATGAAAATGGATATTATGCACTCCATATGATACATGCCAAGTCATTTTTGATTTTTGAAGTATTTTGAAAATGAAAAATCCCTCTATACCCCCTCTGACGACCCGACAATGATTTCTGTTGACGAATTATTGTTATTCAGATGGAAATGGATATTCTGCACCCCACCATGATGCGTGCCAAGTTAAATTAGATTTTTGAAGAAATATTGAAAATGAATAATCCCTCTATACCCCCTCTAACGACCAGACAATGATTTCTATTGACGAATTATTGTTATTCAGATGGAATTGGATATTCTGCACCCCACCATATTGCGTGCCAAGTCATATTCAATTTTGAGGTAATTTTGAAAATGAAAAATTCCTCTATACCCCCTCTGACGACACAACAAAGATTTCTGTTCACGAATTATTGGTAGTCAGATGGACATGAATTCTTTGCACCACACCATGATGCGTGCCAAGTCATATTTGATTTTGAGGTAATTTTGAAAATGAAAAATCCCTCTATGCCCCCTCTGACGACCCGACAATGATTTCTGTTGACGAATTATTGATATTCATATGGAAATGGATATTCTGCACCCCACTATGATGCGTGCCAAGTCATATTTGATTTTGAGGTAATTTTGAAAATGAAAAATCCCTCTACACCCCCCCTGACGACCCGTCAATGATTTCTGTTGACAATTATTGTTATTCAGATGGAAATGGATATTCTGCACCCCACTATGATGCGTGCCAATTCATATTTTATTTTCAGGTAATTTTGAAAATGAAAAATCCCTCTATGCCCCCTCTGACGACACGACAATGATTTCTAATGACGAATTATTGTTATTCATATGGAAATGGATATTCTGAACCCCACCATGATGCGTGCCAAGTCATATTAGATTTTTGAAGTAATTTTGAAAATGAAAAATCCCTCCATACCTCCTCTGACGACACGACAATGATTTCTGTTGACGAATTATTGTTATTCATATGGAAATGGATATTCTGCACCCCACCATGATGCGTGCCAAGTTATATTTGATTTTGAGGTCATTTTGAAAATGAAAAATCCCTCTGACGACACGACAATGATTTCTGTTGACGAATTATTGTTATTTAGATGGATTTGGATACTTTGCACCACACTATGATGCGTGCCAAGTCATATTAGATTTTTGAAGAAATATTGAAAATGAAAAATCCCTCTATACCCCCTCTAATGACCCGACAATGATTTCTATTGATGAATTATTGTTATTCAGATGAAAATGGATATTTTGCACCCCACCATGATGCGTGCCAAGTCATATTTGATTCTTGATATCATTTTGATAATGAAAAATCCCTTTAACCCCCTCTGACGACCCGACAATAATTTCTGTTGACGAATTATTGTTATTTAGATGAAAATGGATATTCTGCACTCCACCATGATACCTGCCAAGTAATTTTTGATTTTTGAAGTAATTTTGAAAATGAAAAATCCCTCTATACCTCTTCTAACGACCTGACAATGATTTCTGCTGACGAACTATTGTTATTTAGATGGATATAGATACTCTGCACCCCACTATGATGCGTGCCAAGTCATATTAGATTTTTGAAGTGATTTTGAAAATGAAAAATCCCTCTATACCCCCTCTGACAACCCGACAAAGATTTCTGTTGACAAATTATAGTTATTGAGATGGAAATGGATATTCTGTACCCCACCATGATGCGTGCCAAGTCATATTTGATTTTGAGGTAATTTTGAAAATGAAAAATTTCTCTATACCCCCTCTGACGACACAACAATGATTTCTGTTAACGAATTATTGTTATTCAGATTGACATGAATACTTTGCACCCCACCATGATGTGTGCCAAGTCATATTTGATTTTGAGGTAATTTTGAAAATGAAAAATCCCTCTATACCCCCTCTGACGACCCGTCAATGATTTCTGTTGACGAATTATTGTTATTCAGATGGAAATGGATATTCTGCACCCCACTATGATGCGTGCCAATTCATATTTTATTTTCAGGTAATTTTGAAAATGAAAAATCCCTCTATGCCCCCTCTGACGACACGACAATGATTTCTAATGACGAATTATTGTTATTCATATGGAAATGGATATTCTGAACCCCACCATGATGCGTGCCAAGTCATATTAGATTATTGAAGTAATTTTGAAAATGAAAAATCCCTCCATACCTCCTCTGACGACACGACAATGATTTCTGTTGACGAATTATTGTTATTCATATGGAAATGGATATTCTGCACCCCACCATGATGCGTGCCAAGTTATATTTGATTTTGAGGTCATTTTGAAAATGAAAAATCCCTCTGACGACACGACAATGATTTCTGTTGACAAATTATTGTTATTTAGATGGATTTGGATACTTTGCACCACACTATGATGCGTGCCAAGTCATATTAGATTTTTGAAGAAATATTGAAAATGAAAAATCCCTCTATACCCCCTCTAATGACCCGACAATGATTTCTATTGATGAATTATTGTTATTCAGATGAAAATGGATATTTTGCACCCCACCATGATGCCTGCCAAGTCATATTTGATTCTTGATATCATTTTGATAATGAAAAATCCCTTTAACCCCCTCTGACGACCCGACAATAATTTCTGTTGACGAATTATTGTTATTTAGATGAAAATGGATATTATGCACTCCACCATGATACGTGCCAAGTCATTTTTGATTTTTGAAGTAATTTTGAATATGAAAAATCCCTCTATACCCCCTCTGACGACCCGACAATGATTTCTGTTGACGAATTATTGTTATTCAGATAGAAATGGATATTCTGCACCCCACCATGATGCGTGCCAAGTTAAATTAGATTTTTGAAGAAATATTGAAAATGAATAATCCCTCTATACCCCCTCTAACGACCAGACAATGATTTCAATTGACGAATTATTGTTATTCCGATGGAAATGGATATTCTACACCCCACCATATTGCGTGCCAAGTCATATTTAATTTTGAGGTAATTTTGAAAATGAGAAATTCCTCTATACCCCCTCTGACTACTCGACAATGATTTCTGTTAAGGAATTATTGTTATTCAGATAGTAATGGATATTCTGCACCCCACCATGATGCGTGCCAAGTCATATTAGATTTTTGAAGAAATAATGAAAATGAAAAATCCCTTTATACCCCTTCTAACGACCTGACAATGATTTCTGTTGACGAATAATTGTTATTTAGATGGATATGGATACTTTGCACCCCACTATGATGCGTGCCAAGTCATATTAGATCTTTGAAGAAATATTGAAAATGAAAAATCCCTTTATACCCCCTCTAATGACCCGACAATGACTTCTGCTGATGAATTATTGTTATTCAGATGGAAATGGATATTCTGCATCCTACTATGATGCGTGCCAAGTCATATTTGATTTTTGAAGTCATTTTGATATTGAAAAATCCCTCTATACCCCCTCTAACGACACGACAATGATTTCTGTTGACGATTGATTGTTATTCAGATGGAAATGGATATTTTGCACCCCACCATGATGCGTGCCAAGTCATATTTGATTCTTGAAATCATTTTGATAATGAAAAATCCCTTTAACCCCCTCTGACGACCCGACAATAATTTCTGTTGACGAATTATTGTTATTTAGATGAAAATGGATATTATGCACTCCACCATGATACGTGCCAAGTAATTTTTGATTTTTGAAGTAATTTTGAAAATGAAAAATCCCTCTATACCCCTTCTAACGACCTGACAATGATTTCTGCTGACGAACTATTGTTATTTAGATGGATATGGATACTTTGCACCCCACTATGATGCGTGCCAAGTCATATTAGATCTTTGAAGAAATATTGAAAATGAAAAATCCCTCTATACCCCCTCTAATGACCCGACAATGATTTCTGCTGAGGAATTATTGTTATTCTGATGGAAGAGGATATTCTGCACCCCACCATGATGAGTGCCAAGTCATATTAGCTTTTTGAAGTGATTTTGAAAATGAAAAATCCCTCTATACCCCCTCTAACGACACGACAATGATTTCTGTTGACGATTGATTGTTATTCAGATGGAAATGGATATTTTGCACCCCACCATGATGCGTGCCAAGTCATATTTGATTCTTGATATCATTTTGATAATGAAAAATCCCTTTAACCCCCTCTGACGACCCGACAATAATTTCTGTTGACGAATTATTGTTATTTAGATGAAAATGGATATTATGCACTCCATATGATACGTGCCAAGTCATTTTTGATTTTTGAAGTAATTTTGAAAATGAAAAATCCCTCTATACCCCCTCTGACGACCCGACAATGATTTCTGTTGACGAATTATTGTTATTCAGATGGAAATGGATATTCTGCACCCCACCATGATGCGTGCCAAGTTAAATTAGATTTTTGAAGAAATATTGAAAATGAATAATCGCTCTATACCCCCTCTAACGACCAGACAATGATTTCTATTGACGAATTATTGTTATTCAGATGGAATTGGATATTCTGCACCCCACCATATTGCGTGCCAAGTCATATTTAATTTTGAGGTAATTTTGAAAATGAAAAATTCCTCTATACCCCCTCTGACGACACAACAATGATTTCTGTTCACGAATTATTGGTAGTCAGATGGACATGAATTCTTTGCACCACACCATGATGCGTGCCAAGTCATATTTGATTTTGAGGTAATTTTGAAAATGAAAAATCCCTCTATGCCCCCTCTGACGACCCGACAATGATTTCTGTTGACGAATTATTGTTATTCATATGGAAATGGATATTCTGCACCCCACTATGATGCGTGCCAAGTCATATTTGATTTTGAGGTAATTTTGAAAATGAAAAATCCCTCTACACCCCCCCTGACGACCCGTCAATGATTTCTAATGACGAATTATTGTTATTCATATGGAAATGGATATTCTGAACCCCACCATGATGCGTGCCAAGTCATATTAGATTTTTGAAGTAATTTTGAAAATGAAAAATCCCTCCATACCTCCTCTGACGACACGACAATGATTTCTGTTGACAAATTATTGTTATTCATATGGAAATGGATTTCCTGCACCCCACCATGATTCCTGCACCCCACCATGATGCGTGCCAAGTTATATTTGATTTTGAGGTCATTTTGAAAATGAAAAATCCCTCTGACGACACGACAATGATTTCTGTTGACGAATTATTGTTATTCAGATGGAAATGGATATTCTGCACCCCACCATGCTGCGTGCCAAGTCATATTAGATTTTTGAAGTAATTTTGAAAATGAAAAATCCCTCTATGCCCCCTCTGACGACACGACAATGATTTCTGTTAAGGAATTATTGTTATTCAGATAGTAATGGATATTCTGCACCCCACCATGATGAGTGCCAAGTCATATTAGATTTTTGAAGAAATAATGAAAATGAAAAATCCCTTTATACCCCTTCTAACGACCTGACAATGATTTCTGTTGACGAATTATTGTTATTTAGATGGATATGGATACTTTGCACCCCACTATGATGCGTGCCAAGTCATATTAGATCTTTGAAGAAATATTGAAAATGAAAAATCCCTCTATACCCCCTCTTAAGACCCGACAATGATTTCTGCTGATGAATTATTGTTATTCAGATGGAAATGGATATTCTGCATCCTACTATGATGCGTGCCAAATCATATTTGATTTTTGAAGTCATTTTGATAATGAAAAATCCCTCTATACCCCCTCTAACGACACGACAATGATTTCTGTTGACGATTGATTGTTATTCAGATGGAAATGGATATTTTGCACCCCACCATGATGCGTGCCAAGTCATATTTGATTCTTGATATCATTTTGATAATGAAAAATCCCTTTAACCCCCTCTGACGACCCGACAATAATTTCTGTTGACGAATTATTGTTATTTAGATGAAAATGGATATTATGCACTCCACCATGATGCGTGCCAAGTTAAATTAGATTTTTGAAGAAATATTGAAAATGAATAATCCCTCTATACCCCCTCTAACGACCCGACAATGATTTCTGCTGATGAATTATTGTTATTCAGATGGAAATGGATATTCTGCAACCTACTATGATGCGTGCCAAGTCATATTTGATTTTTGAAGTAATTTTGAAAATGAAAAATCCCTCTATACCCCCTCTGACGACCCGACAATGATTTCTGTTGACGAATTATTGTTATTCAGATGGAAATGGATATTCTGCACCCCACCATGATGCGTGCCAAGTTAAATTAGATTTTTGAAGAAATATTGAAAATGAATAATCCCTCTATACCCCCTCTAACGACCCGACAATGATTTCTGCCGATGAATTATTGTTATTCAGATGGAAATGGATATTCTGCATCCTACTATGATGCGTGCCAAGTCATATTTGATTTTTGAAGTCATTTTGATAATGAAAAATCCCTCTATACCCCCTCTGACGACACGACTATGATTTCTGTTGACGAATTATTGTTATTCAGATGGAAATGGATATTCCGCACCCCACCATGATGCGTGCCAAGTCATATTTGATTTTAAGGTAATTTAGAAAATGAAAAATCCCTCTACACCCCCTCTGACGACCCGACAATAATTTCTTTTGACGAATTATTGTTATTTAGATGAAAATGGATATTATGCACTCCACCATGATACGTGCCAAGTCATTTTTGATTTTTGAAGTAATTTTGAAAATGAAAAATCCCTCTATACCCCCTCTGACGACCCGACAATGATTTCTGTTGACGAATTATTGTTATTCAGATGGAAATGGATATTCTGCACCCCACCATGATGCGTGCCAAGTCATATTTGATTTTAAGGTAATTTAGAAAATGAAACATCCCTCTACACCCCCTCTGACGACCCGTCAATGATTTCTGTTGACAAATTATTGTTATTCAGATGGAAATGGATATTCTGCACCCCACTATGATGCGTGCCAAGTCATATTTGATTTTCAGGTAGTTTTGAAAATGAAAAATCCCTCTATACCCCCTCTGACAACCCGACAAAGATTTCTGTTGACAAATTATAGTTATTGAGATGGAAATGGATATTCTGTACCCCACCATGATGCGTGCCAAGTCATATTTGATTTTGAGGTAATTTTGAAAATGAAAAATTTCTCTATACCCCCTCTGACGACACAACAATGATTTCTGTTAACGAATTATTGTTATCTAGATTGACATGAATACTTTGCACCCCACCATGATGTGTGCCAAGTCATATTTGATTTTGAGGTAATTTTGAAAATGAAAAATCCCTCTATACCCCCTCTGACGACACGACAATGATTTCTGTTAAGGAATTATTGTTATTCAGATAGTAATGGATATTCTGCACACCACCATGATGCGTGCCAAGTCATATTAGAATTTTGAAAAAATAATGAAAATGAAAAATCCCTTTATACCCCTTCTAACGACCTGACAATGATTTCTGTTGACGAATTATTGTTATTCAGATGGATATGGATACTTTGCACCCCACTATGATGCGTGCCAAGTCATATTAGATCTTTGAAGAAATATTGAAAATGAAATATCCCTCTATACCCCGTCTAATGACCCGACAATGACTTCAGCAGATGAATTATTGTCATTCAGATGGAAATGGATATTCTGCATCCTACTATGATGCGTGCCAAGTCATATTTGATTTTTGAAGTCATTTTGATAATGAAAAATCCCTCTATACCCCCTCTAACGACACGACAATGATTTCTGTTGACGATTGATTGTTATTCAGATGGAAATGGATATTTTGCACCCCACCATGATGCGTGCCAAGTCATATTTGATTCTTGAAATCATTTTGATAATGAAAAATCCCTTTAACCCCCTCTGACGACCCGACAATAATTTCTGTTGACGAATTATTGTTATTTAGATGAAAATGGATATTATGCACTCCACCATGATACGTGCCAAGTAATTTTTGATTTTTGAAGTAATTTTGAAAATGAAAAATCCCTCTATACCTCTTCTAACGACCTGACAATGATTTCTGCTGACGAACTATTGTTATTTAGATGGATATGGATACTCTGCACCCCACTATGATGCGTGCCAAGTCATATTAGATCTTTGAAGAAATATTGAAAATGAAAAATACCTCTATACCCCCTCTTATGACCCGACAATGATTTCTGCTGAGGAATTATTGTTATTCTGATGGAAGTGGATATTCTGCACCCCACCATGATGAGTGCCAAGTCATATTAGATTTTTGAAGTGATTTTGAAAATGAAAAATCCCTCTATACCCCCTCTAACGACACGACAATGATTTCTGTTGACGATTGATTGTTATTCAGATGGAAATGGATATTTTACACCCCACCATGATGCGTGCCAAGTCATATTTGATTCTTGATATCATTTTGATAATGAAAAATCCCTTTAACCCCCTCTGACGACCCGACAATAATTTCTGTTGACGAATTATTGTTATTTAGATGAAAATGGATATTATGCACTCCATATGATACGTGCCAAGTCATTTTTGATTTTTGAAGTAATTTTGAAAATGAAAAATCCCTCTATACCCCCTCTGACGACCCGACAATGATTTCTGTTGACGAATTATTGTTATTCAGATGGAAATGGATATTCTGCAACCCACCATGATGCGTGCCAAGTTAAATTAGATTTTTGAAGAAATATTGAAAATGAATAATCCCTCTATACCCCCTCTAACGACCAGACAATGATTTCTATTGACAAATTATTGTTATTCAGATGGAATTGGATATTCTGCACCCCACCATATTGCGTGCCAACTCATATTTAATTTTGAGGTAATTTTGAAAATGAAAAATTCCTCTATACCCCCTCTGACGACACAACAATGATTTCTGTTCACGAATTATTGGTAGTCAGATGGACATGAATTCTTTGCACCACACCATGATGCGTGCCAAGTCATATTTGATTTTGAGGTAATTTTGAAAATGAAAAATCCCTCTATGCCCCCTCTGACGACCCGACAATGATTTCTGTTGACGAATTATTGTTATTCATATGAAAATGGATATTCTGCACCCCACTATGATGCGTGCCAAGTCATATTTGATTTTGAGGTAATTTTGAAAATGAAAAATCCCTCTACACCCCCCCTGACGACCCGTCAATGATTTCTGTTGACGAATTATTGTTATTCAGATGGAAATGGATATTCTGCACCCCACTATGATGCGTGCCAATTCATATTTTATTTTCAGGTAATTTTGAAAATGAAAAATCCCTCTATGCCCCCTCTGACGACACGACAATGATTTCTAATGACGAATTATTGTTATTCATATGGAAATGGATATTCTGAACCCCACCATGATGCGTGCCAAGTCATATTAGATTTTTGAAGTAATTTTGAAAATGAAAAATCCCTCCATACCTCCTCTGACGACACGACAATGATTTCTGTTGACGAATTATTGTTATTCATATGGAAATGGATATTCTGCACCCCACCATGATGCGTGCCAAGTTATATTTGATTTTGAGTTCATTTTGAAAATGAAAAATCCCTCTGACGACACGACAATGATTTCTGTTGACGAATTATTGTTATTTAGATGGATTTGGATACTTTGCACCACACTATGATGCGTGCCAAGTCATATTAGATTTTTGAAGAAATATTGAAAATGAAAAATCCCTCTATACCCCCTCTAATGACCCGACAATGATTTCTATTGATGAATTATTGTTATTCAGATGAAAATGGATATTTTGCACCCCACCATGATGCGTGCCAAGTCATATTTGATTCTTGATATCATTTTGATAATGAAAAATCCCTTTAACCCCCTCTGACGACCCGACAATAATTTCTGTTGACGAATTATTGTTATTTAGATGAAAATGGATATTCTGCACTCCACCATGATACGTGCCAAGTAATTTTTGATTTTTGAAGTAATTTTGAAAATGAAAAATCCCTCTATACCTCTTCTAACGACCTGACAATGATTTCTGCTGACGAACTATTGTTATTTAGATGGATATGGATACTCTGCACCCCACTATGATGCGTGCCAAGTCATATTAGATCTTTGAAGAAATATTGAAAATGAAAAATCCCTCTATACCCCCTCTTATGACCCGACAATGATTTCTGCTGAGGAATTATTGTTATTCTGATGGAAGTGGATATTCTGCACCCCACCATGATGAGTGCCAAGTCATATTAGATTTTTGAAGTGATTTTGAAAATGAAAAATCCCTCTATACCCCCTCTATCGACACGACAATGATTTCTGTTGACGATTGATTGTTATTCAGATGGAAATGGATATTTTACACCCCACCATGATGCGTGCCAAGTCATATTTGATTCTTGATATCATTTTGATAATGAAAAATCCCTTTAACCCCCTCTGACGACCCGACAATAATTTCTGTTGACGAATTATTGTTATTTAGATGAAAATGGATATTATGCACTCCATATGATACGTGCCAAGTCATTTTTGATTTTTGAAGTAATTTTGAAAATGAAAAATCCCTCTATACCCCCTCTGACGACCCGACAATGATTTCTGTTGACGAATTATTGTTATTCAGATAGAAATGGATATTCTGCACCCCACCATGATGCGTGCCAAGTTGAAATAGATTTTTGAAGAAATATTGAAAATGAATAATCCCTCTATACCCCCTCTAACGACCAGACAATGATTTCAATTGACGAATTATTGTTATTCCGATGGAAATGGATATTCTACACCCCACCATATTGCGTGCCAAGTCATATTTAATTTTGAGGTAATTTTGAAAATGAGAAATTCCTCTATACCCCCTCTGACTACTCGACAATGATTTCTGTTAAGGAATTATTGTTATTCAGATAGTAATGGATATTCTGCACCCCACCATGATGCGTGCCAAGTCATATTAGATTTTTGAAGAAATAATGAAAATGAAAAATCCCTTTATACCCCTTCTAACGACCTGACAATGATTTCTGTTGACGAATAATTGTTATTTAGATGGATATGGATACTTTGCACCCCACTATGATGCGTGCCAAGTCATATTAGATCTTTGAAGAAATATTGAAAATGAAAAATCCCTCTATACCCCCTCTAATGACCCGACAATGATTTCTGCTGATGAATTATTGTTATTCAGATGGAAATGGATATTCTGCATCCTACTATGATGCGTGCCAAGTCATATTTGATTTTTGAAGTCATTTTGATAATGAAAAATCCCTCTATACCCCCTCTGACGACACGACTATGATTTCGGTTGACGAATCATTGTTATTCAGATGGAAATGGATATTCCGCACCCCACCATGATGCGTGCCAAGTCATATTTGATTTTAAGGTAATTTAGAAAATGAAAAATCCCTCTACACCCCCTCTGACGACCCGTCAATGATTTCTGTTGACAAATTATTGTTATTCAGATGAAAATGGATATTCTGCACCCCACTATGATGCGTGCCAAGTCATATTTGATTTTCAGGTAGTTTTGAAAATGAAAAATCCCTCTATACCCCCTCTGACAACCCGACAAAGATTTCTGTTGACAAATTATAGTTATTGAGATGGAAATGGATATTCTGTACCCCATCATGATGCGTGCCAAGTCATATTTGATTTTGAGGTAATTTTGAAAATGAAAAATTTCTCTATACCCCCTCTGACGACACAACAATGATTTCTGTTAACGAATTATTGTTATTCAGATTGACATGAATACTTTGCAACCCACCATGATGTGTGCCAAGTCATATTTGATTTTGAGGTAATTTTGAAAATGAAAAATCCCTCTATACCCCCTCTGACGACACGACAATGATTTCTGTTAAGGAATTATTGTTATTCAGATAGTAATGGATATTCTGCACCCCACCATGATGAGTGCCAAGTCATATTAGATTTTTGAAGAAATAATGAAAATGAAAAATCCCTTTATACCCCTTCTAACGACCCGACAATGATTTCTGCTGATGAATTATTGTTATTTAGATGGAAATGGATATTCTGCATCCTACTATGATGCGTGCCAAGTCATATTTGATTTTTGAAGTTATTTTGATAATGAAAAATCCCTCTATACCCCCTCTGACGACACGACTATGATTTCTGTTGACGAATTATTGTTATTCAGATGGAAATGGATATTCCGCACCCCACCATGATGCGTGCCAAGTCATATTTGATTTTAAGGTAATTTAGAAAATGAAAAATCCCTCTACACCCCCTCTGACGACCCGTTAATGATTTCTGTTGACAAATTATTGTTATTCAGATGGAAATGGATATTCTGCACCCCACTATGATGCGTGCCAAGTCATATTTGATTTTCAGGTAGTTTTGAAAATGAAAAATCCCTCTATACCCCCTCTGACAACCCGACAAAGATTTCTTTTGACAAATTATAGTTATTGAGATGGAAATGGATATTCTGTACCCCATCATGATGCGTGCCAAGTCATATTTGATTTTGAGGTAATTTTGAAAATGAAAAATTTCTCTATACCCCCTCTGACGACACAACAATGATTTCTGTTAACGAATTATTGTTATTCAGATTGACATGAATACTTTGCAACCCACCATGATGTGTGCCAAGTCATATTTGATTTTGAGGTAATTTTGAAAATGAAAAATCCCTCGATACCCCCTCTGACGACACGACAATGATTTCTGTTAAGGAATTATTGTTATTCAGATAGTAATGGATATTCTGCACCCCACCATGATGAGTGCCAAGTCATATTAGATTTTTGAAGAAATAATGAAAATGAAAAATCCCTTTATACCCCTTCTAACGACCTGACAATGATTTCTGTTGACGAATAATTGTTATTTAGATGGATATGGATACTTTGCACCCCACTATGATGCGTGCCAAGTCATATTAGATCTTTGAAGAAATATTGAAAATGAAAAATCCCTCTATACCCCCTCTAATGACCCGACAATGATTTCTGCTGATGAATTATTGTTATTCAGATGGAAATGGATATTCTGCATCCTACTATGATGCGTGCCAAGTCATATTTGATTTTTGAAGTCATTTTGATAATGAAAAATCCCTCTATACCCCCTCTGACGACACGACTATGATTTCGGTTGACGAATTATTGTTATTCAGATGGAAATGGATATTCCGCACCCCACCATGATGCGTGCCAAGTCATATTTGATTTTAAGGTAATTTAGAAAATGAAAAATCCCTCTACACCCCCTCTGACGACCCGTCAATGATTTCTGTTGACAAATTATTGTTATTCAGATGAAAATGGATATTCTGCACCCCACTATGATGCGTGCCAAGTCATATTTGATTTTCAGGTAGTTTTGAAAATGAAAAATCCCTCTATACCCCCTCTGACAACCCGACAAAGATTTCTGTTGACAAATTATAGTTATTGAGATGGAAATGGATATTCTGTACCCCATCATGATGCGTGCCAAGTCATATTTGATTTTGAGGTAATTTTGAAAATGAAAAATTTCTCTATACCCCCTCTGACGACACAACAATGATTTCTGTTAACGAATTATTGTTATTCAGATTGACATGAATACTTTGCAACCCACCATGATGTGTGCCAAGTCATATTTGATTTTGAGGTAATTTTGAAAATGAAAAATCCCTCTATACCCCCTCTGACGACACGACAATGATTTCTGTTAAGGAATTATTGTTATTCAGATAGTAATGGATATTCTGCACCCCACCATGATGAGTGCCAAGTCATATTAGATTTTTGAAGAAATAATGAAAATGAAAAATCCCTTTATACCCCTTCTAACGACCCGACAATGATTTCTGCTGATGAATTATTGTTATTTAGATGGAAATGGATATTCTGCATCCTACTATGATGCGTGCCAAGTCATATTTGATTTTTGAAGTCATTTTGATAATGAAAAATCCCTCTATACCCCCTCTGACGACACGACTATGATTTCTGTTGACGAATTATTGTTATTCAGATGGAAATGGATATTCCGCACCCCACCATGATGCGTGCCAAGTCATATTTGATTTTAAGGTAATTTAGAAAATGAAAAATCCCTCTACACCCCCTCTGACGACCCGTTAATGATTTCTGTTGACAAATTATTGTTATTCAGATGGAAATGGATATTCTGCACCCCACTATGATGCGTGCCAAGTCATATTTGATTTTCAGGTAGTTTTGAAAATGAAAAATCCCTCTATACCCCCTCTGACAACCCGACAAAGATTTCTTTTGACAAATTATAGTTATTGAGATGGAAATGGATATTCTGTACCCCATCATGATGCGTGCCAAGTCATATTTGATTTTGAGGTAATTTTGAAAATGAAAAATTTCTCTATACCCCCTCTGACGACACAACAATGATTTCTGTTAACGAATTATTGTTATTCAGATTGACATGAATACTTTGCAACCCACCATGATGTGTGCCAAGTCATATTTGATTTTGAGGTAATTTTGAAAATGAAAAATCCCTCTATACCCCCTCTGACGACACGACAATGATTTCTGTTAAGGAATTATTGTTATTCAGATAGTAATGGATATTCTGCACCCCACCATGATGAGTGCCAAGTCATATTAGATTTTTGAAGAAATAATGAAAATGAAAAATCCCTTTATACCCCTTCTAACGACCCGACAATGATTTCTGCTGATGAATTATTGTTATTTAGATGGATATGGATATTCTGCATCCTACTATGATGCGTGCCAAGTCATATTTGATTTTTGAAGTCATTTTGATAATGAAAAATCCCTCTATACCCCCTCTGACGACACGACTATGATTTCTGTTGACGAATTATTGTTATTCAGATGGAAATGGATATTCCGCACCCCACCATGATGCGTGCCAAGTCATATTTGATTTTAAGGTAATTTAGAAAATGAAAAATCCCTCTACACCCCCTCTGACGACCCGTTAATGATTTCTGTTGACAAATTATTGTTATTCAGATGGAAATGGATATTCTGCACCCCACTATGATGCGTGCCAAGTCATATTTGATTTTCAGGTAGTTTTGAAAATGAAAAATCCCTCTATACCCCCTCTGACAACCCGACAAAGACTTCTGTTGACAAATTATAGTTATTGAGATGGAAATGGATATTCTGTACCCCATCATGATGCGTGCCAAGTCATATTTGATTTTGAGGTAATTTTGAAAATGAAAAATTTCTCTCTACCCCCTCTGACGACACAACAATGATTTCTGTTAACGAATTATTGTTATTCAGATTGACATGAATACTTTGCAACCCACCATGATGTGTGCCAAGTCATATTTGATTTTGAGGTAATTTTGAAAATGAAAAATCCCTCTATACCCCCTCTGACGACACGACAATGATTTCTGTTAAGGAATTATTGTTATTCAGATAGTAATGGATATTCTGCACCCCACCATGATGAGTGCCAAGTCATATTAGATCTTTGAAGAAATATTGAAAATGAAAAATCCCTCTATACCCACTCTTATGACCCGACAATGATTTCTGCTGATGAATTATTGTTATTCTGATGGAAATGGATATTCTGCATCCTACTATGATGCGTGCCAAGTCATATTTGATTTTTGAAGTCATTTTGATAATGAAAAATCCCTCTATACCCCCTCTAACGACACGACAATGATTTCTGTTGACGATTGATTGTTATTCAGATGGAAATGGATATTTTGCACCCCACTATGATGCGTGCCAAGTCATATTTGATTCTTGATATCATTTTGATAATGAAAAATCCCTTTAACCCCCTCTGACGACCCGACAATAACTTCTGTTGACGAATTATTGTTATTTAGATGAAAATGGATATTATGCACTCCACCATGATACGTGCCAAGTCATTTTTGATTTTTGAAGTAATTTTGAAAATGAAAAATCCCTCTATACCACCTCTGACGACCCGACAATGATTTCTGTTGACGAATTATTGTTATTCAGATGGAAATGGATATTCTGCACCCCACCATGATGCGTGCCAAGTTAAATTAGATTTTTGAAGAAATATTGAAAATGAATAATCCCTCTATACCCCCTCTAACGACCAGACAATGATTTCTATTGACGAATTATTGTTATTCAGATGGAAATGGATATTCTGCACCCCACCATATTGCGTGCCAAGTCATATTTAATTTTGAGGTAATTTTGAAAATGAAAAATTCCTCTATACCCCCTCTGACGACACAACAATGATTTCTGTTCACGAATTATTGGTATTCAGATGGACATGAATACTTTGCACCACACCATGATGCGTGCCAAGTCATATTTGATTTTGAGGTAATTTTGAAAATGGAAAATCCCTCTACACCCCCCCTGACGACCCGTCAATGATTTCTGTTGACGAATTATTGTTATTCAGATGGAAATGGATATTCTGCACCCCACTATGATGCGTGCCAATTCATATTTTATTTTCAGGTAATTTTGAAAATGAAAAATCCCTCTATGCCCCCTCTGACGACACGACAATGATTTCTGTTGACGAATTATTGTTATTCATATGGAAATGGATATTCTGCACCCCACTATGATTCGTGCCAAGTCATATTTGATTTTGAGGTAATTTTGAAAATGGAAAATCCCTCTACACCCCCCCTGACGACCCGTCAATGATTTCTGTTGACGAATTATTGTTATTCAGATGGCAATGGATATTCTGCACCCCACTATGATGCGTGCCAATTCATATTTTATTTTCAGGTAATTTTGAAAATGAAAAATCCCTCTATGCCCCCTCTGACGACACGACAATAATTTCTAATGACGAATTATTGTTATTCATATGGAAATGGATATTCTGAACCCCACCATGATGCGTGCCAAGTCATATTAGATTTTTGAAGTAATTTTGAAAATGAAAAATCCCTCCATACCTCCTCTGACGACACGACAATGATTTCTGTTGACGAATTATTGTTATTTATATGGAAATGGATATTCTGCACCCCACCATGATGCGTGCCAAATCATATTTGATTTTGAGGTAATTTTGAAAATGAAAAATCCCTCTGACGACACGACAATGATTTCTGTTGACGAATTATTGTTATTCAGATGGAAATGGATATTCTGCACCCCACCATGCTGCGTGCCAAGTCATATTAGATTTTTGAAGTAATTTTGAAAATGAAAAATCCCTCTATGCCCCCTCTGACGACACGACAATGATTTCTGTTGACGAATTATTGTTATTCATATGGAAATGGATATTCTGCACCCCACTATGATGCGTGCCAAGTCATATTTGATTTTGAGGTAATTTTGAAAATGAAAAATCCCTCTACACCCCCCCTGACGACCCGTCAATGATTTCTGTTGACGAATTATTGTTATTCAGATGGAAATGGATATTCTGCACCCCACTATGATGCGTGCCAAGTCATATTTGATTTTCAGGTAGTTTTGAAAATGAAAAATCCCTCTATACCCCCTCTGACGACACGACAATGATTTCTGTTGACGAATTATTGTTATTCAGATGAAAATGGATATTCTGCACCCCACCATGATGCGTGCCAAGTCATATTTGATTTTGAGGTAATTTTGAAAATGAAAATTCCCTTTAACCCCCTCTGACGACCTGACAATAATTTCTGTTGACGAATTATTGTTATTTAGATGAAGATGGATATTATGCACTCCACCATGATACGTGCCAAGTCATATTTGATTTTAGAAGTAATTTTGAAAATGAAAAATGCCTCTATACCCCCTCTGACGACATGACACTGATTTATGTTGACAAATTATTGTTATTCAGATGGACATGGATACTTTGCACACCACCATGATGCGTGCCAAGTCATATTAGATTTTAAAAGTAATTTTGAAAATGAAAAATTCCTCTATACCCCCTCTGACGACCCGACAATGATTTCTGTTGACGAATTATTGTTATTCAGATGGAAATGGATATTCTGCACTTCTTCATGATGCGTGCCAAGTTATATTAGATTTTTGAAGAAATATTGAAAATGAAAAATCCCTCTATACCCCCTCTTATGACCCGACAATGATTTCTGCTGAGGAATTATTGTTATTCTGATGGAAGTGGATATTCTGCACCCCACCATGATGAGTGCCAAGTCATATTAGATTTTTGAAGTGATTTTGAAAATGAAAAATCCCTCTATACCCCCTCTATCGACACGACAATGATTTCTGTTGACGATTGATTGTTATTCAGATGGAAATGGATATTTTACACCCCACCATGATGCGTGCCAAGTCATATTTGATTCTTGATATCATTTTGATAATGAAAAATCCCTTTAACCCCCTCTGACGACCCGACAATAATTTCTGTTGACGAATTATTGTTATTTAGATGAAAATGGATATTATGCACTCCATATGATACGTGCCAAGTCATTTTTGATTTTTGAAATAATTTTGAAAATGAAAAATCCCTCTATACCCCCTCTGACGACCCGACAATGATTTCTGTTGACGAATTATTGTTATTCAGATGGAAATGGATATTCTGCACCCCACCATGATGCGTGCCAAGTTAAATTAGATTTTTGAAGAAATATTGAAAATGAATAATCCCTCTATACCCCCTCTAACGACCAGACAATGATTTCTATTGACGAATTATTGTTATTCAGATGGAATTGGATATTCTGCACCCCACCATATTGCGTGCCAAGTCATATTTAATTTTGAGGTAATTTTGAAAATGAAAAATTCCTCTATACCCCCTCTGACGACACAACAATGATTTCTGTTCACGAATTATTGGTAGTCAGATGGACATGAATTCTTTGCACCACACCATGATGCGTGCCAAGTCATATTTGATTTTGAGGTAATTTTGAAAATGAAAAATCCCTCTATGCCCCCTCTGACGACCCGACAATGATTTCTGTTGACGAATTATTGTTATTCATATGGAAATGGATATTCTGCACCCCACTATGATGCGTGCCAAGTCATATTTGATTTTGAGGTAATTTTGAAAATGAAAAATCCCTCTACACCCGCCCTGACGACCCGTCAATGATTTCTGTTGACGAATTATTGTTATTCAGATGGAAATGGATATTCTGCACCCCACTATGATGCGTGCCAATTCATATTTTATTTTCAGGTAATTTTGATAATGAAAAATCCCTCTATGCCCCCTCTGACGACACGACAATGATTTCTAATGACGAATTATTGTTATTCATATGGAAATGGATATTCTGAACCCCACCATGATGCGTGCCAAGTCATATTAGATTTTTGAAGTAATTTTGAAAATGAAAAATCCCTCCATACCTCCTCTGACGACACGACAATGATTTCTGTTGACGAATTATTGTTATTCATATGGAAATGGATATTCTGCACCCCACCATGATGCGTGCCAAGTTATATTTGATTTTGAGGTCATTTTGAAAATGAAAAATCCCTCTGACGACACGACAATGATTTCTGTTGACGAATTATTGTTATTTAGATGAAAATGGATATTATGCACTCCACCATGATACGTGCCAAGTCATTTTTGATTTTTGAAGTAATTTTGAATATGAAAAATCCCTCTATACCCCCTCTGACGACCCGACAATGATTTCTGTTGACGAATTATTGTTATTCAGATAGAAATGGATATTCTGCACCCCACCATGATGCGTGCCAAGTTGAAATAGATTTTTGAAGAAATATTGAAAATGAATAATCTCTCTATACCCCCTCTAACGACCAGACAATGATTTCAATTGACGAATTATTGTTATTCCGATGGAAATGGATATTCTACACCCCACCATATTGCGTGCCAAGTCATATTTAATTTTGAGGTAATTTTGAAAATGAGAAATTCCTCTATACCCCCTCTGACTACTCGACAATGATTTCTGTTAAGGAATTATTGTTATTCAGATAGTAATGGATATTCTGCACCCCACCATGATGCGTGCCAAGTCATATTAGATTTTTGAAGAAATAATGAAAATGAAAAATCCCTTTATACCCCTTCTAACGACCTGACAATGATTTCTGTTGACGAATAATTGTTATTTAGATGGATATGGATACTTTGCACCCCACTATGATGCGTGCCAAGTCATATTAGATCTTTGAAGAAATATTGAAAATGAAAAATCCCTCTATACCCCCTCTAATGACCCGACAATGATTTCTGCTGATGAATTATTATTATTCAGATGGAAATGGATATTCTGCATCCTACTATGATGCGTGCCAAGTCATATTTGATTTTTGAAGTCATTTTGATAATGAAAAATCCCTCTATACCCCCTCTGACGACACGACTATGATTTCGGTTGACGAATCATTGTTATTCAGATGGAAATGGATATTCCGCACCCCACCATGATGCGTGCCAAGTCATATTTGATTTTAAGGTAATTTAGAAAATGAAAAATCCCTCTACACCCCCTCTGACGACCCGTCAATGATTTCTGTTGACAAATTATTGTTATTCAGATGAAAATGGATATTCTGCACCCCACTATGATGCGTGCCAAGTCATATTTGATTTTCAGGTAGTTTTGAAAATGAAAAATCCCTCTATACCCCCTCTGACAACCCGACAAAGATTTCTGTTGACAAATTATAGTTATTGAGATGGAAATGGATATTCTGTACCCCATCATGATGCGTGCCAAGTCATATTTGATTTTGAGGTAATTTTGAAAATGAAAAATTTCTCTATACCCCCTCTGACGACACAACAATGATTTCTGTTAACGAATTATTGTTATTCAGATTGACATGAATACTTTACAACCCACCATGATGTGTGCCAAGTCATATTTGATTTTGAGGTAATTTTGAAAATGAAAAATCCCTCTATACCCCCTCTGACGACACGACAATGATTTCTGTTAAGGAATTATTGTTATTCAGATAGTAATGGATATTCTGCACCCCACCATGATGAGTGCCAAGTCATATTAGATTTTTGAAGAAATAATGAAAATGAAAAATCCCTTTATACCCCTTCTAACGACCCGACAATGATTTCTGCTGATGAATTATTGTTATTTAGATGGAAATGGATATTCTGCATCCTACTATGATGCGTGCCAAGTCATATTTGATTTTTGAAGTCATTTTGATAATGAAAAATCCCTCTATACCCCCTCTGACGACACGACTATGATTTCTGTTGACGAATTATTGTTATTCAGATGGAAATGGATATTCCGCACCCCACCATGATGCGTGCCAAGTCATATTTGATTTTAAGGTAATTTAGAAAATGAAAAATCCCTCTACACCCCCTCTGACGACCCGTTAATGATTTCTGTTGACAAATTATTGTTATTCAGATGGAAATGGATATTCTGCACCCCACTATGATGCGTGCCAAGTCATATTTGATTTTCAGGTAGTTTTGAAAATGAAAAATCCCTCTATACCCCCTCTGACAACCCGACAAAGATTTCTTTTGACAAATTATAGTTATTGAGATGGAAATGGATATTCTGTACCCCATCATGATGCGTGCCAAGTCATATTTGATTTTGAGGTAATTTTGAAAATGAAAAATTTCTCTATACCCCCTCTGACGACACAACAATGATTTCTGTTAACGAATTATTGTTATTCAGATTGACATGAATACTTTGCAACCCACCATGATGTGTGCCAAGTCATATTTGATTTTGAGGTAATTTTGAAAATGAAAAATCCCTCGATACCCCCTCTGACGACACGACAATGATTTCTGTTAAGGAATTATTGTTATTCAGATAGTAATGGATATTCTGCACCCCACCATGATGAGTGCCAAGTCATATTAGATTTTTGAAGAAATAATGAAAATGAAAAATCCCTTTATACCCCTTCTAACGACCTGACAATGATTTCTGTTGACGAATAATTGTTATTTAGATGGATATGGATACTTTGCACCCCACTATGATGCGTGCCAAGTCATATTAGATCTTTGAAGAAATATTGAAAATGAAAAATCCCTCTATACCCCCTCTAATGACCCGACAATGATTTCTGCTGATGAATTATTGTTATTCAGATGGAAATGGATATTCTGCATCCTACTATGATGCGTGCCAAGTCATATTTGATTTTTGAAGTCATTTTGATAATGAAAAATCCCTCTATACCCCCTCTGACGACACGACTATGATTTCGGTTGACGAATTATTGTTATTCAGATGGAAATGGATATTCCGCACCCCACCATGATGCGTGCCAAGTCATATTTGATTTTAAGGTAATTTAGAAAATGAAAAATCCCTCTACACCCCCTCTGACGACCCGTCAATGATTTCTGTTGACAAATTATTGTTATTCAGATGAAAATGGATATTCTGCACCCCACTATGATGCGTGCCAAGTCATATTTGATTTTCAGGTAGTTTTGAAAATGAAAAATCCCTCTATACCCCCTCTGACAACCCGACAAAGATTTCTGTTGACAAATTATAGTTATTGAGATGGAAATGGATATTCTGTACCCCATCATGATGCGTGCCAAGTCATATTTGATTTTGAGGTAATTTTGAAAATGAAAAATTTCTCTATACCCCCTCTGACGACACAACAATGATTTCTGTTAACGAATTATTGTTATTCAGATTGACATGAATACTTTGCAACCCACCATGATGTGTGCCAAGTCATATTTGATTTTGAGGTAATTTTGAAAATGAAAAATCCCTCTATACCCCCTCTGACGACACGACAATGATTTCTGTTAAGGAATTATTGTTATTCAGATAGTAATGGATATTCTGCACCCCACCATGATGAGTGCCAAGTCATATTAGATTTTTGAAGAAATAATGAAAATGAAAAATCCCTTTATACCCCTTCTAACGACCCGACAATGATTTCTGCTGATGAATTATTGTTATTTAGATGGAAATGGATATTCTGCATCCTACTATGATGCGTGCCAAGTCATATTTGATTTTTGAAGTCATTTTGATAATGAAAAATCCCTCTATACCCCCTCTGACGACACGACTATGATTTCTGTTGACGAATTATTGTTATTCAGATGGAAATGGATATTCCGCACCCCACCATGATGCGTGCCAAGTCATATTTGATTTTAAGGTAATTTAGAAAATGAAAAATCCCTCTACACCCCCTCTGACGACCCGTTAATGATTTCTGTTGACAAATTATTGTTATTCAGATGGAAATGGATATTCTGCACCCCACTATGATGCGTGCCAAGTCATATTTGATTTTCAGGTAGTTTTGAAAATGAAAAATCCCTCTATACCCCCTCTGACAACCCGACAAAGATTTCTTTTGACAAATTATAGTTATTGAGATGGAAATGGATATTCTGTACCCCATCATGATGCGTGCCAAGTCATATTTGATTTTGAGGTAATTTTGAAAATGAAAAATTTCTCTATACCCCCTCTGACGACACAACAATGATTTCTGTTAACGAATTATTGTTATTCAGATTGACATGAATACTTTGCAACCCACCATGATGTGTGCCAAGTCATATTTGATTTTGAGGTAATTTTGAAAATGAAAAATCCCTCTATACCCCCTCTGACGACACGACAATGATTTCTGTTAAGGAATTATTGTTATTCAGATAGTAATGGATATTCTGCACCCCACCATGATGAGTGCCAAGTCATATTAGATTTTTGAAGAAATAATGAAAATGAAAAATCCCTTTATACCCCTTCTAACGACCCGACAATGATTTCTGCTGATGAATTATTGTTATTTAGATGGATATGGATATTCTGCATCCTACTATGATGCGTGCCAAGTCATATTTGATTTTTGAAGTCATTTTGATAATGAAAAATCCCTCTATACCCCCTCTGACGACACGACTATGATTTCTGTTGACGAATTATTGTTATTCAGATGGAAATGGATATTCCGCACCCCACCATGATGCGTGCCAAGTCATATTTGATTTTAAGGTAATTTAGAAAATGAAAAATCCCTCTACACCCCCTCTGACGACCCGTTAATGATTTCTGTTGACAAATTATTGTTATTCAGATGGAAATGGATATTCTGCACCCCACTATGATGCGTGCCAAGTCATATTTGATTTTCAGGTAGTTTTGAAAATGAAAAATCCCTCTATACCCCCTCTGACAACCCGACAAAGACTTCTGTTGACAAATTATAGTTATTGAGATGGAAATGGATATTCTGTACCCCATCATGATGCGTGCCAAGTCATATTTGATTTTGAGGTAATTTTGAAAATGAAAAATTTCTCTCTACCCCCTCTGACGACACAACAATGATTTCTGTTAACGAATTATTGTTATTCAGATTGACATGAATACTTTGCAACCCACCATGATGTGTGCCAAGTCATATTTGATTTTGAGGTAATTTTGAAAATGAAAAATCCCTCTATACCCCCTCTGACGACACGACAATGATTTCTGTTAAGGAATTATTGTTATTCAGATAGTAATGGATATTCTGCACCCCACCATGATGAGTGCCAAGTCATATTAGATCTTTGAAGAAATATTGAAAATGAAAAATCCCTCTATACCCACTCTTATGACCCGACAATGATTTCTGCTGATGAATTATTGTTATTCAGATGGAAATGGATATTCTGCATCCTACTATGATGCGTGCCAAGTCATATTTGATTTTTGAAGTCATTTTGATAATGAAAAATCCCTCTATACCCCCTCTAACGACACGACAATGATTTCTGTTGACGATTGATTGTTATTCAGATGGAAATGGATATTTTGCACCCCACTATGATGCGTGCCAAGTCATATTTGATTCTTGATATCATTTTGATAATGAAAAATCCCTTTAACCCCCTCTGACGACCCGACAATAACTTCTGTTGACGAATTATTGTTATTTAGATGAAAATGGATATTATGCACTCCACCATGATACGTGCCAAGTCATTTTTGATTTTTGAAGTAATTTTGAAAATGAAAAATCCCTCTATACCACCTCTGACGACCCGACAATGATTTCTGTTGACGAATTATTGTTATTCAGATGGAAATGGATATTCTGCACCCCACCATGATGCGTGCCAAGTTAAATTAGATTTTTGAAGAAATATTGAAAATGAATAATCCCTCTATACCCCCTCTAACGACCAGACAATGATTTCTATTGACGAATTATTGTTATTCAGATGGAAATGGATATTCTGCACCCCACCATATTGCGTGCCAAGTCATATTTAATTTTGAGGTAATTTTGAAAATGAAAAATTCCTCTATACCCCCTCTGACGACACAACAATGATTTCTGTTCACGAATTATTGGTATTCAGATGGACATGAATACTTTGCACCACACCATGATGCGTGCCAAGTCATATTTGATTTTGAGGTAATTTTGAAAATGGAAAATCCCTCTACACCCCCCCTGACGACCCGTCAATGATTTCTGTTGACGAATTATTGTTATTCAGATGGAAATGGATATTCTGCACCCCACTATGATGCGTGCCAATTCATATTTTATTTTCAGGTAATTTTGAAAATGAAAAATCCCTCTATGCCCCCTCTGACGACACGACAATGATTTCTGTTGACGAATTATTGTTATTCATATGGAAATGGATATTCTGCACCCCACTATGATTCGTGCCAAGTCATATTTGATTTTGAGGTAATTTTGAAAATGGAAAATCCCTCTACACCCCCCCTGACGACCCGTCAATGATTTCTGTTGACGAATTATTGTTATTCAGATGGCAATGGATATTCTGCACCCCACTATGATGCGTGCCAATTCATATTTTATTTTCAGGTAATTTTGAAAATGAAAAATCCCTCTATGCCCCCTCTGACGACACGACAATAATTTCTAATGACGAATTATTGTTATTCATATGGAAATGGATATTCTGAACCCCACCATGATGCGTGCCAAGTCATATTAGATTTTTGAAGTAATTTTGAAAATGAAAAATCCCTCCATACCTCCTCTGACGACACGACAATGATTTCTGTTGACGAATTATTGTTATTTATATGGAAATGGATATTCTGCACCCCACCATGATGCGTGCCAAATCATATTTGATTTTGAGGTAATTTTGAAAATGAAAAATCCCTCTGACGACACGACAATGATTTCTGTTGACGAATTATTGTTATTCAGATGGAAATGGATATTCTGCACCCCACCATGCTGCGTGCCAAGTCATATTAGATTTTTGAAGTAATTTTGAAAATGAAAAATCCCTCTATGCCCCCTCTGACGACACGACAATGATTTCTGTTGACGAATTATTGTTATTCATATGGAAATGGATATTCTGCACCCCACTATGATGCGTGCCAAGTCATATTTGATTTTGAGGTAATTTTGAAAATGAAAAATCCCTCTACACCCCCCCTGACGACCCGTCAATGATTTCTGTTGACGAATTATTGTTATTCAGATGGAAATGGATATTCTGCACCCCACTATGATGCGTGCCAAGTCATATTTGATTTTCAGGTAGTTTTGAAAATGAAAAATCCCTCTATACCCCCTCTGACGACACGACAATGATTTCTGTTGACGAATTATTGTTATTCAGATGAAAATGGATATTCTGCACCCCACCATGATGCGTGCCAAGTCATATTTGATTTTGAGGTAATTTTGAAAATGAAAATTCCCTTTAACCCCCTCTGACGACCTGACAATAATTTCTGTTGACGAATTATTGTTATTTAGATGAAGATGGATATTATGCACTCCACCATGATACGTGCCAAGTCATTTTTGATTTTTGAAGTAATTTTGAAAATGAAAAATCCCTCTATACCACCTCTGACGACCCGACAATGATTTCTGTTGACGAATTATTGTTATTCAGATGGAAATGGATATTCTGCACCCCACCATGATGCGTGCCAAGTTAAATTAGATTTTTGAAGAAATATTGAAAATGAATAATCCCTCTATACCCCCTCTAACGACCAGACAATGATTTCTATTGACGAATTATTGTTATTCAGATGGAAATGGATATTCTGCACCCCACCATATTGCGTGCCAAGTCATATTTAATTTTGAGGTAATTTTGAAAATGAAAAATTCCTCTATACCCCCTCTGACGACACAACAATGATTTCTGTTCACGAATTATTGGTATTCAGATGGACATGAATACTTTGCACCACACCATGATGCGTGCCAAGTCATATTTGATTTTGAGGTAATTTTGAAAATGGAAAATCCCTCTACACCCCCCCTGACGACCCGTCAATGATTTCTGTTGACGAATTATTGTTATTCAGATGGAAATGGATATTCTGCACCCCACTATGATGCGTGCCAATTCATATTTTATTTTCAGGTAATTTTGAAAATGAAAAATCCCTCTATGCCCCCTCTGACGACACGACAATGATTTCTGTTGACGAATTATTGTTATTCATATGGAAATGGATATTCTGCACCCCACTATGATTCGTGCCAAGTCATATTTGATTTTGAGGTAATTTTGAAAATGGAAAATCCCTCTACACCCCCCCTGACGACCCGTCAATGATTTCTGTTGACGAATTATTGTTATTCAGATGGCAATGGATATTCTGCACCCCACTATGATGCGTGCCAATTCATATTTTATTTTCAGGTAATTTTGAAAATGAAAAATCCCTCTATGCCCCCTCTGACGACACGACAATAATTTCTAATGACGAATTATTGTTATTCATATGGAAATGGATATTCTGAACCCCACCATGATGCGTGCCAAGTCATATTAGATTTTTGAAGTAATTTTGAAAATGAAAAATCCCTCCATACCTCCTCTGACGACACGACAATGATTTCTGTTGACGAATTATTGTTATTTATATGGAAATGGATATTCTGCACCCCACCATGATGCGTGCCAAATCATATTTGATTTTGAGGTAATTTTGAAAATGAAAAATCCCTCTGACGACACGACAATGATTTCTGTTGACGAATTATTGTTATTCAGATGGAAATGGATATTCTGCACCCCACCATGCTGCGTGCCAAGTCATATTAGATTTTTGAAGTAATTTTGAAAATGAAAAATCCCTCTATGCCCCCTCTGACGACACGACAATGATTTCTGTTGACGAATTATTGTTATTCATATGGAAATGGATATTCTGCACCCCACTATGATGCGTGCCAAGTCATATTTGATTTTGAGGTAATTTTGAAAATGAAAAATCCCTCTACACCCCCCCTGACGACCCGTCAATGATTTCTGTTGACGAATTATTGTTATTCAGATGGAAATGGATATTCTGCACCCCACTATGATGCGTGCCAAGTCATATTTGATTTTCAGGTAGTTTTGAAAATGAAAAATCCCTCTATACCCCCTCTGACGACACGACAATGATTTCTGTTGACGAATTATTGTTATTCAGATGAAAATGGATATTCTGCACCCCACCATGATGCGTGCCAAGTCATATTTGATTTTGAGGTAATTTTGAAAATGAAAATTCCCTTTAACCCCCTCTGACGACCTGACAATAATTTCTGTTGACGAATTATTGTTATTTAGATGAAGATGGATATTATGCACTCCACCATGATACGTGCCAAGTCATATTTGATTTTAGAAGTAATTTTGAAAATGAAAAATGCCTCTATACCCCCTCTGACGACATGACACTGATTTATGTTGACAAATTATTGTTATTCAGATGGACATGGATACTTTGCACACCACCATGATGCGTGCCAAGTCATATTAGATTTTAAAAGTAATTTTGAAAATGAAAAATTCCTCTATACCCCCTCTGACGACCCGACAATGATTTCTGTTGACGAATTATTGTTATTCAGATGGAAATGGATATTCTGCACTTCTTCATGATGCGTGCCAAGTTATATTAGATTTTTGAAGAAATATTGAAAATGAAAAATCCCTCTATACCCCCTCACACGACACAGCAATGATTTCTGTTGACGGATTATTGTTATTCAGATGGACATGGATACTTTGCACACCACCACGATGCGTGCCAAGTCATATTAGATTTTAAAAGTAATTTTGAAAATGAAACATTCCTCTCTATTCCCTCTGACGACCCGACAATGATTTCTGTTGACTAATTATTGTTATTCAGATGGAAATGGATATCCTGCACCCCACCATGATGCGTGCCAAGTCATATTTGATTTTGAGGTAATTTTGAAAATAAAAAATCCCTCTATAACCCCTCTGACGACACGACAATGATTTCTGTTAAGGAATTATTGTTATTCAGATAGTAGTGGATATTCTGCACTCCACCATGATGCGTGCCAAGTCATATTAGATTTTTGAAGAAATATTGAAAATGATAAATCCTTTTATACCCCTTCTAACGACCCAACAATGATTTCTGTTGACGAATTATTGTTATTTAGATGGATTTGGATACTTTGCACCCCACTATGATGCGTGCCAAGTCATATTAGATTTTTGAAGAAATATTGAAAATGAAATATCCCTCTATACCCCCTCTAATGACCCGTCAATGATTTCTATTGATGAATTATTGTTATTCAGATGAAAATGGATATTCTGCATCCTACAATGATGCGTGCCAAGTCATATTTGATTTCTGAAGTCATTTTGATAATGAAAAATCCCTCTATACCCCCTCTGACGACCCGACAACGATTTCTGTTGACGAATTATTGTTATTCAGATGGAAATGAATATTATGCACCCTACTATGATGCGTGCCAAGTTATATTTGATTTTTGAAGAAATTTTGAAATTGAAAATTCCCTTTAACCCCCTCTGACAACCCGACAATAATTTCTGTTGACGAATTATTGCTATTTAGATGAAGATGGATATTATGCACCCCACCATGATACGTGTCAAGTCATATTTGATTTTAGAAGTAATTTTGAAAATGAAAAATCCCTCTATACCACCTCTGACGACACGACAATGATTTAAGTTGACGAATTATTGTTATTCAGATGGACATGGATACTTTGCACACCACCATGATGTGTGCCAAGTCATATTTGATTTTGAGGTAATTTTGAAAATAAAAAATCCCTCTATACCCCCTCTGACGACACGACAATGATTTCTGTTAAGGAATTATTGTTATTCAGATAGTAATGGATATTCTGCACCCCACTATGATGCGTGCCAAGTCATATTTGATTTTCAGGTAGTTTTGAAAATGAAAAATCCCTCTATACCCCCTCTGACAACCCGACAAAGATTTCTGTTGACAAATTATAGATATTGAGATGGAAATGGATATTCTGTACCCCATCATGATGCGTGCCAAGTCATATTTGATTTTGAGGTAATTTTGAAAATGAAAAATTTCTCTATACCCCCTCTGACGACACAACAATGATTTCTGTTAACGAATTATTGTTATTCAGATTGACATGAATACTTTGCAACGCACCATGATGTGTGCCAATTCATATTTTATTTTCAGGTAATTTTGAAAATGAAAAATCCCTCTATGCCCCCTCTGACGACACGACAATGATTTCTGTTGACGAATTATTGTTATTCATATGGAAATGGATATTCTGCACCCCACTATGATGCGTGCCAAGTCATATTTGATTTTGAGGTAATTTTGAAAATGGAAAATCCCTCTACACCCCCCCTGACGACCCGTCAATGATTTCTGTTGACGAATTATTGTTATTCAGATGGAAATGGATATTCTGCACCCCACTATGATGCGTGCCAATTCATATTTTATTTTCAGGTAATTTTGAAAATGAAAAATCCCTCTATGCCCCCTCTGACGACACGACAATGATTTCTAATGACGAATTATTGTTATTCAAATGGAAATGGATATTCTGAACCCCACCATGATGCGTGCCAAGTCATATTAGATTTTTGAAGTAATTTTGAAAATGAAAAATCCCTCCATACCTCCTCTGACGACACGACAATGATTTCTGTTGACGAATTATTGTTATTTATATGGAAATGGATATTCTGCACCCCACCATGATGCGTGCCAAATCATATTTGATTTTGAGGTAATTTTGAAAATGAAAAATCCCTCTGACGACACGACAATGATTTCTGTTGACGAATTATTGTTATTCAGATGGAAATGGATATTCTGCACCCCACCATGCTGCGTGCCAAGTCATATTAGATTTTTGAAGTAATTTTGAAAATGAAAAATCCCTCTATGCCCCCTCTGACGACACGACAATGATTTCTGTTGACGAATTATTGTTATTCATATGGAAATGGATATTCTGCACCCCACTATGATGCGTGCCAAGTCATATTTGATTTTGAGGTAATTTTGAAAATGAAAAATCCCTCTACACCCCCCCTGACGACCCGTCAATGATTTCTGTTGACGAATTATTGTTATTCAGATGGAAATGGATATTCTGCACCCCACTATGATGCGTGCCAAGTCATATTTGATTTTCAGGTAGTTTTGAAAATGAAAAATCCCTCTATACCCCCTCTGACGACACGACAATGATTTCTGTTGACGAATTATTGTTATTCAGATGAAAATGGATATTCTGCACCCCACCATGATGCGTGCCAAGTCATATTTGATTTTGAGGTAATTTTGAAAATGAAAATTCCCTTTAACCCCCTCTGACGACCTGACAATAATTTCTGTTGACGAATTATTGTTATTTAGATGAAGATGGATATTATGCACTCCACCATGATACGTGCCAAGTCATATTTGATTTTAGAAGTAATTTTGAAAATGAAAAATGCCTCTATACCCCCTCTGACGACATGACACTGATTTATGTTGACAAATTATTGTTATTCAGATGGACATGGATACTTTGCACACCACCATGATGCGTGCCAAGTCATATTAGATTTTAAAAGTAATTTTGAAAATGAAAAATTCCTCTATACCCCCTCTGACGACCCGACAATGATTTCTGTTGACGAATTATTGTTATTCAGATGGAAATGGATATTCTGCACCCCTTCATGATGCGTGCCAAGTTATATTAGATTTTTGAAGAAATATTGAAAATGAAAAATCCCTCTATACCCCCCCACACGACACAGCAATGATTTCTGTTGACGGATTATTGTTATTCAGATGGACATGGATACTTTGCACACCACCACGATGCGTGCCAAGTCATATTAGATTTTAAAAGTAATTTTGAAAATGAAACATTCCTCTCTATTCCCTCTGACGACCCGACAATGATTTCTGTTGACTAATTATTGTTATTCAGATGGAAATGGATATCCTGCATCCCCCCATGATGCGTGCCAAGTCATATTTGATTTTGAGGTAATTTTGAAAATAAAAAATCCCTCTATAACCCCTCTGACGACACGACAATGATTTCTGTTAAGGAATTATTGTTATTCAGATAGTAGTGGATATTCTGCACTCCACCATGATGCGTGCCAAGTCATATTAGATTTTTGAAGAAATATTGAAAATGATAAATCCTTTTATACCCCTTCTAACGACCCAACAATGATTTCTGTTGACGAATTATTGTTATTTAGATGGATTTGGATACTTTGCACCCCACTATGATGCGTGCCAAGTCATATTAGATTTTTGAAGAAATATTGAAAATGAAATATCCCTCTATACCCCCTCTAATGACCCGTCAATGATTTCTATTGATGAATTATTGTTATTCAGATGAAAATGGATATTCTGCATCCTACAATGATGCGTGCCAAGTCATATTTGATTTCTGAAGTCATTTTGATAATGAAAAATCCCTCTATACCCCCTCTGACGACCCGACAACGATTTCTGTTGACGAATTATTGTTATTCAGATGGAAATGAATATTATGCACCCTACTATGATGCGTGCCAAGTTATATTTGATTTTTGAAGAAATTTTGAAATTGAAAATTCCCTTTAACCCCCTCTGACAACCCGACAATAATTTCTGTTGACGAATTATTGCTATTTAGATGAAGATGGATATTATGCACCCCACCATGATACGTGTCAAGTCATATTTGATTTTAGAAGTAATTTTGAAAATGAAAAATCCCTCTATACCACCTCTGACGACACGACAATGATTTAAGTTGACGAATTATTGTTATTCAGATGGACATGGATAGTTTGCACACCACCATGATGCGTGCCAAGTCATATTAGATTTTAAAAGTAATTTTGAAAATGAAAAATTCCTCTATACCCCCTCTGACGACCCAACAATGATTTCTGTTCACGAATTATTGGTATTCAGATGGACATGAATACTTTGCACCACACCATGATGCGTGCCAAGTCATATTTGATTTTGAGGTAATTTTGAAAATGAAAAATCCCTCTATGCCCCCTCTGACGACACGACAATGATTTCTGTTCATGAATTATTGTTATTCATATGGAAATGGATATTCTGCACCCCACCATGATGCGTGCCAAGTTAAATTAGATTTTTGAAGAAATATTGAAAATGAATAATCCCTCTATACCCCCTCTAACGACCAGACAATGATTTCTATTGACGAATTATTGTTATTCAGATGGGACTGGATATTCTGCACCCCACCATATTGCGTGCCAAGTCATATTTAATTTAGAGGTAATTTTGAAAATGAAAAATTCCTCTATACCCCCTCTGACGACACAACAATGATTTCTGTTCACGAATTATTGGTATTCAGATGGACATGAATACTTTGCACCACACCATGATGCGTGCCAAGTCATATTTGATTTTGAGGTAATTTTGGAAATGAAAAATCTCTCTATGCCCCCTCTGACGACACGACAATGATTTCTGTTGATGAATTATTGTTATTCATATGGAAATGGATATTCTGCACCCCACCATGATGCGTGCCAAGTCATATTTGATTTTGAGGTAATTTTGAAAATGAAAAATCCCTCTACACCCCCCTGACGACCCGTCAATGATTTCTGTTGACGAATTATTGTTATTCAGATGGAAATGGATATTCTGCACCCCACTATGATGCGTGCCAATTCATATTTTATTTTCAGGTAATTTTGAAAATGAATAATCCCTCTATGCCCCCTCTGACGACACGACAATGACTTCTAATGACGAATTATTGTTATTCATATGGAAATGGATATTCTGAACCCCACCATGATGCGTGCCAAGTCATATTAGATTTTTGAAGTAATTTTGAAAATGAAAAATCCCTCCATACCTCCTCTGACGACACGACAATGATTTCTGTTGACGAATTATTGTTATTCATATGGAAATGGATATTCTGCACCCCACCATGATGCGTGCCAAGTCATATTTGAATTTGAGGTAATTTTGAAAATGAAAAATCCCTCTGACGACACGACAATGATTTCTGTTGACGAATTATTGTTATTCAGATGGAAATGGATATTCTGCACCCCACCATGCTGCGTGCCAAGTCATATTAGATTTTTGAAGTAATTTTGAAAATGAAAAATCCCTCTATGCCCCCTCTGACGACACGACAATGATTTCTGTTGACAAATTATTGTTATTCATATGGAAATGGATATTCTGCACCCCACTATGATGCGTGCCAAGTCATATTTGATTTTGAGGTAATTTTGAAAATGAAAAATCCCTCTACACCCCCCTGACGACCCGTCAATGATTTCTGTTGACGAATTATTGTTATTCAGTTGGAAATGGATATTCTGCACCTCACTATGATGCGTGCCAAGTCATATTTGATTTTCAGGTAGTTCTGAAAATGAAAAATCCCTCTATACCCCCTCTGACGACACGACAATGATTTCTGTTGACGAATTATTGTGTTTCAGATGGAAATGGATATTCTGCACCCCACCATGATGCGTGCCAAGTCATATTTGATTTTGAAGTAATTTTGAAAATGAAAAATCCCTCTATGCCCCCTCTGACGACACGACAATGATTTCTGTTGACGAATCATTGTTATTCTGATGGAAATGGATATTCTGCACCCCACCATGATGAGTGCCAAGTCATATTAGATTTTTGAAGTGATTTTGAAATTGAAAAATCCCTCTATACCCCCTCTAACGACACGACAATGATTTCTGTTGACGATTGATTGTTATTCAGATGGAAATGGATATTTTGCACCCCACCATGATGCGTGCCAAGTCATATTTGATTTTTGAAATCATTTTGATAATGAAAAATCCCTTTAACCCCCTCTGGCGACCCTACAATAAATTCTGTTGACGAATTATTGTTATTTAGATGAAAATGGATATTATGCACTCCACCATGATACGTGCCAAGTCATTTTTGAATTTTGAAGTAATTTTGAAAATGAAAAATCCCTCTATACCCCCTCTAACGACCCGACAATGATTTCTGTTTTCGAATTATTGTTATTCAGATGGAAATGGATATTCTGCACCCCACCATGATGCGTGCCAAGTTAAATTAGATTTTTGAAGAAATATTGAAAATAAATAATCCCTCTATACCCCCTCTAACGACCAGACAATGATTTCTATTGACGATTTATTGTTATTCTGATGGAAATGGATATTCTGCACCCCACCATATTGCGTGCCAAGTCATATTTAATTTTGAGGTAATTTTGAAAATGAAAAATTCCTCTATACCCCCTCTGACGACACAACAATGATTTCTGTTCACGAATTATTGGTATTCAGATGGACATGAATACTTTGCACCACACCATGATGCGTGCCAAGTCATATTTGATTTTGAGGTAATTTTGAAAATGAAAAATCCCTCTATGCCCCTTCTGACGACACGACAATGATTTCTGTTGACGAATCATTGTTATTCATATGGAAGTGGATATTCTGCACCCCACTATGATGCGTGCCAATTCATATTTTATTTTCAGGTAATTTTGAAAATGAAAAATCCCTCTATGCCCCCTCTGACGACACGACAATGATTTCTAATGACGAATTATTGTTATTCATATGGAAATGGATATTCTGAACCCCACCATGATGCGTGCCAAGTCATTTTAGATTTTTGAAGTAATTTTGAAAATGAAAAATCCCTCCATACCTCCTCTGACGACACGACAATGATTTCTGTTGACGAATTATTGTTATTCATATGGAAATGGATATTCTGCACCCCACCATGATGCGTGCCAAGTCATATTTGATTTTGAGGTAATTTTGAAAATGAAAAATCCCTCTGACGACACGACAATGATTTCTGTTGAGGAATTATTGTTATTCAGATGGAAATAGATATTCTACACCCCACCATGATGCGTGCCAAGTCATATTAGATTTTTGAAGAAATATTGAAAATGAAAAATCCCTTTATACCCCTTCTAACGACCCGACAATGATTTCGGTTGACGAATTATTGTAATTTAGATGGATATGGATACTTTGCACCCCACCATGATGCGTGCCAAGTCATATTAGATTTTTGAAGTAATTTTGAAAATGAAAAATAACTCTATACCCCCTCTGACGACACGACAATGATTTCTGTTGACGAATTATTGTTATTCAAATGGAAATGGATATTCTGCACCCCACCTTGATGCGTGCCAAGTCATATTAGATTTTTGAAGTAATTTTGAAAATGAAAATTCCCTCTGACGACACGACAATGATTTCTGTTGACGAATTATTGTTATTCAGATGGAAATAGATATTCTACACCCCACCATGATGCGTGCCAAGTCATATTTGATTTTTGAAGTAATTTTGAAAATGAAAAATCCCTCTGACGACACGACAATGATTTCTGTTGACGAATTATTGTTATTCAGATGGAAATAGATATTCTACACCCCACCATGATGCGTGCCAAGTCATATTTGATTTTTGAAGTAATTTTGAAAATGAAAAATCCCTCTATGCCCCCTCTGACGACACGACAATGATTTCTGTTGACGAATTAATATTATTCAGATAGAAATGGATATTCTGCACCCCACCATGATGCGTGCCAACTCATATTAGATTTTTGAAGTAATTTTGAAAATGAAAAATCCCTCTATGCCCCCTCTGACGACACGACAATGATTTCTGTTGACGAATTATTGTTATTCATATGGAAATGGATATTCTGCACCCCACTATGATGCGTGCCAAGTCATATTTGATTTTGAGGTAATTTTGAAAATAAAAAATCCCTCTACACCCCTTCTGACGACCCGTCAATGATTTCTGTTGACGAATTATTGTTATTCAGATGGGAATGGATATTCTGCACCCCACTATGATGCGTGCCAATTCCTATTTTATTTCCAGGTAAATTTGAAAATGAAAAATCCCTCTATGCCCCCTCTGATGACACGACAATGATTTCTAATGACGAATTATTGTTATTCATATGGAAATGGATAATCTCCACCCCACCATGATGCGTGCCAAGTCATATTAGATTTTTGAAGTAATTTTGAATATGAAAATTCACTCCATACCTCCTCTGACGACACGACAATGATTTCTGATGACGAATTATTGTTATTCATATGGAAATGGATATTCTGCACCCCACCATGATGCGTGCCAAGTCATATTTGATTTTGAGGTAATTTTGAAAATGAAAAATCCCTCTGACGACACGACAATGATTTCTGTTGACGAATTATTGTTATTCAGATGGAAATGGATATTCTGCACCCCACCATGATGCGTGCCAAGTCATATTAGATTTTTGAAGTAATTTTGAAAAAGAAAAATCCCTCTATACCCCCTCTGACGACACGACAATGATTTCTGTTGACGAATTATTGTTATTCAGATAGAAATGGATATTCTGCACCCCACCATGATGCGTGCCAAGTTAAATTAGATTTTTGAAGAAATTTTGAAAATGAAAAATCCCTCTACACCCCTCCTGACGACCCGTCAATGATTCCTGTTGACGAATTATTGTTATTCAGATGGAAATGGATATTCTGCACCCCACTATGATGCGTGCCAAGTCATATTTGATTTTCAGGTAGTTTTGAAAATGAAAAATCCCTCTATACCCCCTCTGACGACACGACAATGATTTCTGTTGACGAATTATTGTTATTCAGATGGAAATTGATTTTCTGCACCCCACCATGATGCGTGCCAAGTCATATTTGATTTTGAAGTAATTTTGAAAATGAAAAATCCCTCTATACCCCCTCTGACGACACGACAATGATTTCTGTTGACGAATTATTGTTATTCAGATAGAAATGGATATTCTGCACCCCACCATGATGCGTGCCAAGTTAAATTAGATTTTTGAAGAAATATTGAAAATGAATAATCCCTCTCTACCCCCTCTATCGACCAGACAATGATTTCTATTGACGAATTATTGTTATTCAGATGGAAATGGATATTCTGCACCCCACCATATTGCGTGCCAAGTCATATTTAATTTTGAGGTAATTTTGAAAATGAAAAATTACTCTATACCCCCTCTGACGACACGACAATGATTTCTGTTAAGGAATTATTGTTATTCAGATAGTAATGGATATTCTGCACCCCACCATGATGCGTGCCAAGTCATATTAGATTTTTGAAGAAATAATGAAAATGAAAAATCACTTTATACCCCTTCTAACGACCTGACAATGATTTCTGTTGACGAATTATCGTTATTTAGATGGATATGGATACTTTGCACCCCACTATTATGCGTGCCAAGTCATATTAGATCTTTGAAGAAATATTGAAAATGAAAAATCCCTCTATACCCCCTCTTATGACCCGACAATGATTTCTGCTGATGAATTATTGTTATTCAGATGGAAATGGATATTCTGCATCCTACTATGATGCGTGCCAAGTCATATTTGATTTTTGAAGTCATTTTGATAATGAAAAATCCCTCTATACCCCCTCTGACGACACGACTATGATTTCTGTTGACGAATTATTGTTATTCAGATGGAAATGGATATTCCGCACCCCACCATGATGCGTGCCAAGTCATATTTGATTTTAAGGTAATTTAGAAAATGAAAAATCCCTCTACACCCCCTCTGACGACCCGTCAATGATTTCTGTTGACAAATTATTGTTATTCAGATGGAAATGGATATTCTGCACCCCACTATGATGCGTGCCAAGTCATATTTGATTTTCGGGTAGTTTTGAAAATGAAAAATCCCTCTATACCCCCTCTGACAACCCGACAAAGATTTCTGTTGACAAATTATAGTTATTGAGATGGAAATGGATATTCTGTACCCCATCATGATGCGTGCCAAGTCATATTTGATTTTGAGGTAATTTTGAAAATGAAAAATTTCTCTCTACCCCCTCTGACGACACAACAATGATTTCTGTTAACGAATTATTGTTATTCAGATTGACATGAATACTTTGCAACCCACCATGATGTGTGCCAAGTCATATTTGATTTTGAGGTAATTTTGAAAATGAAAAATCCCTCTATACCCCCTCTGACGACACGACAATGATTTCTGTTAAGGAATTATTGTTATTCAGATAGTAATGGATATTCTGCACCCCACCATGATGAGTGCCAAGTCATATTAGATCTTTGAAGAAATATTGAAAATGAAAAATCCCTCTATACCCCCTCTTATGACCCGACAATGATTTCTGCTGATGAATTATTGTTATTCAGATGGAAATGGATATTCTGCATCCTACTATGATGCGTGCCAAGTCATATTTGATTTTTGAAGTCATTTTGATAATGAAAAATCCCTCTATACCCCCTCTAACGACACGACAATGATTTCTGTTGACGATTGATTGTTATTCAGATGGAAATGGATATTTTGCACCCCACTATGATGCGTGCCAAGTCATATTTGATTCTTGATATCATTTTGATAATGAAAAATCCCTTTAACCCCCTCTGACGACCCGACAATAACTTCTGTTGACGAATTATTGTTATTTAGATGAAAATGGATATTATGCACTCCACCATGATACGTGCCAAGTCATTTTTGATTTTTGAAGTAATTTTGAAAATGAAAAATCCCTCTATACCACCTCTGACGACCCGACAATGATTTCTGTTGACGAATTATTGTTATTCAGATGGAAATGGATATTCTGCACCCCACCATGATGCGTGCCAAGTTAAATTAGATTTTTGAAGAAATATTGAAATTGAATAATCCCTCAATACCCCCTCTAACGACCAGACAATGATTTCTATTGACGAATTATTGTTATTCAGATGGAAATGGATATTCTGCACCCCACCATATTGCGTGCCAAGTCATATTTAATTTTGAGGTAATTTTGAAAATGAAAAATTCCTCTATACCCCCTCTGACGACACAACAATGATTTCTGTTCACGAATTATTGGTATTCAGATGGACATGAATACTTTGCACCACACCATGATGCGTGCCAAGTCATATTTGATTTTGAGGTAATTTTGAAAATGGAAAATCCCTCTACACCCCCCCTGACGACCCGTCAATGATTTCTGTTGACGAATTATTGTTATTCAGATGGAAATGGATATTCTGCACCCCACTATGATGCGTGCCAATTCATATTTTATTTTCAGGTAATTTTGAAAATGAAAAATCCCTCTATGCCCCCTCTGACGACACGACAATGATTTCTGTTGACGAATTATTGTTATTCATATGGAAATGGATATTCTGCACCCCACTATGATGCGTGCCAAGTCATATTTGATTTTGAGGTAATTTCGAAAATGGAAAATCCCTCTACACCCCCCCTGACGACCCGTCAATGATTTCTGTTGACGAATTATTGTTATTCAGATGGAAATGAATATTCTGCACCCCACTATGATGCGTGCCAATTCATATTTTATTTTCAGGTAATTTTGAAAATGAAAAATCCCTCTATGCCCCCTCTGACGACACGACAATGATTTATAATGACGAATTATTGTTATTCATATGGAAATGGATATTCTGAACCCCACCATGATGCGTGCCAAGTCATATTAGATTTTTGAAGTAATTTTGAAAATGAAAAATCCCTCCATACCTCCTCTGACGACACGACAATGATTTCTGTTGACGAATTATTGTTATTTATATGGAAATGGATATTCTGCACCCCACCATGATGCGTGCCAAATCATATTTGATTTTGAGGTAATTTTGAAAATGAAAAATCCCTCTGACGACACGACAATGATTTCTGTTGACGAATTATTGTTATTCAGATGGAAATGGATATTCTGCACCCCACCATGCTGCGTGCCAAGTCATATTAGATTTTTGAAGTAATTTTGAAAATGAAAAATCCCTCTATGCCCCCTCTGACGACACGACAATGATTTCTGTTGACGAATTATTGTTATTCATATGGAAATGGATATTCTGCACCCCACTATGATGCGTGCCAAGTCATATTTGATTTTGAGGTAATTTTGAAAATGAAAAATCCCTCTACACCCCCCCTGACGACCCGTCAATGATTTCTGTTGACGAATTATTGTTATTCAGATGGAAATGGATATTCTGCACCCCACTATGATGCGTGCCAAGTCATATTTGATTTTCAGGTAGTTTTGAAAATGAGAAATCCCTCTATACCCCCTCTGACGACACGACAATGATTTCTGTTGACGAATTATTGTTATTCAGATGAAAATGGATATTCTGCACCCCACCATGATGCGTGCCAAGTCATATTTGATTTTGAGGTAATTTTGAAAATGAAAATTCCCTTTAACCCCCTCTGACGACCTGACAATAATTTCTGTTGACGAATTATTGTTATTTAGATGAAGATGGATATTATGCACTCCACCATGATACGTGCCAAGTCATATTTGATTTTAGAAGTAATTTTGAAAATGAAAAATGCCTCTATACCCCCTCTGACGACATGACACTGATTTATGTTGACAAATTATTGTTATTCAGATGGACATGGATACTTTGCACACCACCATGATGCGTGCCAAGTCATATTAGATTTTAAAAGTAATTTTGAAAATGAAAAATTCCTCTATACCCCCTCTGACGACCCGACAATGATTTCTGTTGACGAATTATTGTTATTCAGATGGAAATGGATATTCTGCACCCCTTCATGATGCGTGCCAAGTTATATTAGATTTTTGAAGAAATATTGAAAATGAAAAATCCCTCTATACCCCCCCACACGACACAGCAATGATTTCTGTTGACGGATTATTGTTATTCAGATGGACATGGATACTTTGCACACCACCACGATGCGTGCCAAGTCATATTAGATTTTAAAAGTAATTTTGAAAATGAAACATTCCTCTCTATTCCCTCTGACGACCCGACAATGATTTCTGTTGACTAATTATTGTTATTCAGATGGAAATGGATATCCTGCACCCCACCATGATGCGTGCCAAGTCATATTTGATTTTGAGGTAATTTTGAAAATAAAAAATCCCTCTATAACCCCTCTGACGACACGACAATGATTTCTGTTAAGGAATTATTGTTATTCAGATAGTAGTGGATATTCTGCACTCCACCATGATGCGTGCCAAGTCATATTAGATTTTTGAAGAAATATTGAAAATGATAAATCCTTTTATACCCCTTCTAACGACCCAACAATGATTTCTGTTGACGAATTATTGTTATTTAGATGGATTTGGATACTTTGCACCCCACTATGATGCGTGCCAAGTCATATTAGATTTTTGAAGAAATATTGAAAATGAAATATCCCTCTATACCCCCTCTAATGACCCGTCAATGATTTCTATTGATGAATTATTGTTATTCAGATGAAAATGGATATTCTGCATCCTACAATGATGCGTGCCAAGTCATATTTGATTTCTGAAGTCATTTTGATAATGAAAAATCCCTCTATACCCCCTCTGACGACCCGACAACGATTTCTGTTGACGAATTATTGTTATTCAGATGGAAATGAATATTATGCACCCTACTATGATGCGTGCCAAGTTATATTTGATTTTTGAAGAAATTTTGAAATTGAAAATTCCCTTTAACCCCCTCTGACAACCCGACAATAATTTCTGTTGACGAATTATTGCTATTTAGATGAAGATGGATATTATGCACCCCACCATGATACGTGTCAAGTCATATTTGATTTTAGAAGTAATTTTGAAAATGAAAAATCCCTCTATACCACCTCTGACGACACGACAATGATTTAAGTTGACGAATTATTGTTATTCAGATGGACATGGATACTTTGCACACCACCATGATGCGTGCCAAGTCACATTAGATTTTAAAAGTAATTTTGAAAATGAAAAATTCCTCTATACCCCCTCTGACGACCCAACAATGATTTCTGTTCACGAATTATTGGTATTCAGATGGACATGAATACTTTGCACCACACCATGATGCGTGCCAAGTCATATTTGATTTTGAGGTAATTTTGAAAATGAAAAATCCCTCTATGCCCCCTCTGACGACACGACAATGATTTCTGTTCATGAATTATTGTTATTCATATGGAAATGGATATTCTGCACCCCACCATGATGCGTGCCAAGTTAAATTAGATTTTTGAAGAAATATTGAAAATGAATAATCCCTCTATACCCCCTCTAACGACCAGACAATGATTTCTATTGACGAATTATTGTTATTCAGATGGGAATGGATATTCTGCACCCCACCATATTGCGTGCCAAGTCATATTTAATTTTGAGGTAATTTTGAAAATGAAAAATTCCTCTATACCCCCTCTGACGACACAACAATGATTTCTGTTCACGAATTATTGGTATTCAGATGGACATGAATACTTTGCACCATACCATGATGCGTGCCAAGTCATATTTGATTTTGAGGTAATTTTGAAAATGAAAAATCTCTCTATGCCCCCTCTGACGACACGACAATGATTTCTGTTGATGAATTATTGTTATTCATATGGAAATGGATATTCTGCAGTCCACCATGATGCGTGCCAAGTCATATTTGAATTTGAGGTAATTTTGAAAATGAAAAATCCCTCTACACCCCCCTGACGACCCGTCAATGATTTCTGTTGACGAATTATTGTTATTCAGATGGAAATGGATATTCTGCACCCCACTATGATGCGTGCCAATTCATATTTTATTTTCAGGTAATTTTGAAAATGAATAATCCCTCTATGCCCCCTCTGACGACACGACAATGACTTCTAATGACGAATTATTGTTATTCATATGGAAATGGATATTCTGAACCCCACCATGATGCGTGCCAAGTCATATTAGATTTTTGAAGTAATTTTGAAAATGAAAAATCCCTCCATACCTCCTCTGACGACACGACAATGATTTCTGTTGACGAATTATTGTTATTCATATGGAAATGGATATTCTGCACCCCACCATGATGCGTGCCAAGTCATATTTGAATTTGAGGTAATTTTGAAAATGAAAAATCCCTCTGACGACACGACAATGATTTCTGTTGACGAATTATTGTAATTCAGATGGAAATGGATATTCTGCACCCCACCATGCTGCGTGCCAAGTCATATTAGATTTTTGAAGTAATTTTGAAAATGAAAAATCCCTCTATGCCTCCTCTGACGACACGACAATGATTTCTGTTGACAAATTATTGTTATTCATATGGAAATGGATATTCTGCACCCCACTATGATGCGTGCCAAGTCATATTTGATTTTGAGGTAATTTTGAAAATGAAAAATCCCTCTACACCCCCCTGACGACCCGTCAATGATTTCTGTTGACGAATTATTGTTATTCAGTTGGAAATGGATATTCTGCACCTCACCATGATGCGTGCCAAGTCATATTTGATTTTCAGGTAGTTTTGAAAATGAAAAATCCCTCTATACCCCCTCTGACGACACGACAATGATTTCTGTTGACGAATTATTGTTTTTCAGATGGAAATGGATATTCTGCACCCCATTATGATGCGTGCCAAGTCATATTTGATTTTGAAGTAATTTTGAAAATGAAAAATCCCTCTATGCCCCCTCTGACGACACGACAATGATTTCTGTTGACGAATCATTGTTATTCTGATGGAAATGGATATTCTGCACCAGACCATGATGAGTGCCAAGTCATATTAGATTTTTGAAGTGATTTTGAAATTGAAAAATCCCTCTATACCCCCTCTAACGACACGACAATGATTTCTGTTGACGATTGATTGTTATTCAGATGGAAATGGATATTTTGCACACCACCATGATGCGTGCCAAGTCATATTTGATTTTTGAAATCATTTTGATAATGAAAAATCCCTTTAACCCCCTCTGACGACCCTACAATAAATTCTGTTGACGAATTATTGTTATTTAGATGAAAATGGATATTATGCACTCCACCATGATACGTGCCAAGTCATTTTTGAATTTTGAAGTAATTTTGAAAATGAAAAATCCCTCTATACCCCCTCTAACGACCCGACAATGATTTCTGTTTTCGAATTATTGTTATTCAGATGGAAATGGATATTCTGCACCCCACCATGATGCGTGCCAAGTTAAATTAGATTTTTGAAGAAATATTGAAAATAAATAATCCCTCTATACCCCCTCTAACGACCAGACAATGATTTCTATTGACGAATTATTGTTATTCAGATGGAAATGGATATTCTGCACCCCACCATATTGCGTGCCAAGTCATATTTAATTTTGAGGTAATTTTGAAAATGAAAAATTCCTCTATACCCCCTCTGACGACACAACAATGATTTCTGTTCACGAATTATTGGTATTCAGATGGACATGAATACTTTGCACCACACCATGATGCGTGCCAATTCATATTTTATTTTCAGGTAATTTTGAAAATGAAAAATCCCTCTATGCCCCCTCTGACGACACGACAATGATTTCTAATGACGAATTATTGTTATTCATATGGAAATGGATATTCTGAACCCCACCATGATGCGTGCCAAGTCATTTTAGATTTTTGAAGTAATTTTGAAAATGAAAAATCCCTCCATACCTCCTCTGACGACACGACAATGATTTCTGCTGACGAATTATTGTTATTCATATGGAAATGGATATTCTGCACCCCACCATGATGCGTGCCAAGTCATATTTGATTTTGAGGTAATTTTGAAAATGAAAAATCCCTCTGACGACACGACAATGATTTCTGTTGAGGAATTATTGTTATTCAGATGGAAATAGATATTCTACACCCCACCATGATGCGTGCCAAGTCATATTAGATTTTTGAAGAAATATTGAAAATGAAAAATCCCTTTATACCCCTTCTAACGACCCGACAATGATTTCGGTTGACGAATTATTGTTATTTAGATGGATATGGATACTTTGCACCCCACCATGATGCGTGCCAAGTCATATTAGATTTTTGAAGTAATTTTGAAAATGAAAAATAACTCTATACCCCCTCTGACGACACGACAATGATTTCTGTTGACGAATTATTGTTATTCAAATGGAAATGGATATTCTGCACCCCACCTTGATGCGTGCCAAGTCATATTAGATTTTTGAAGTAATTTTGAAAATGAAAATTCCCTCTGACGACACGACAATGATTTCTGTTGACGAATTATTGTTATTCAGATGGAAATAGATATTCTACACCCCACCATGATGCGTGCCAAGTCATATTTGATTTTTGAAGTAATTTTGAAAATGAAAAATCCCTCTGACGACACGACAATGATTTCTGTTGACGAATTATTGTTATTCAGATGGAAATAGATATTCTACACCCCACCATGATGCGTGCCAAGTCATATTTGATTTTTGAAGTAATTTTGAAAATGAAAAATCCCTCTATGCCCCCTCTGACGACACGACAATGATTTCTGTTGACGAATTAATATTATTCAGATAGAAATGGATATTCTGCACCCCACCATGATGCGTGCCAACTCATATTAGATTTTTGAAGTAATTTTGAAAATGAAAAATCCCTCTATACCCCCTCTGACGACACGACAATGATTTCTAATGACGAATTATTGTTATTCATATGGAAATGGATATTCTGCACCCCACCATGATGCGTGCCAAGTCATATTAGATTTTTGAAGTAATTTTGAAAATGAAAAATCCCTCTATGCCCCCTCTGACGACACGACAATGATTTCTGTTGACGAATTATTGTTATTCATATGGAAATGGATATTCTGCACCCCACTATGATGCGTGCCAAGTCATATTTGATTTTGAGGTAATTTTGAAAATAAAAAATCCCTCTACACCCCTTCTGACGACCCGTCAATGATTTCTGTTGACGAATTATTGTTATTCAGATGGGAATGGATATTCTGCACCCCACTATGATGCGTGCCAAGTCATATTTGATTTTGAGGTAATTTTGAAAATAAAAAATCCCTCTACACCCCTTCTGACGACCCGTCAATGATTTCTGTTGACGAATTATTGTTATTCAGATGGAAATGGATATTCTGCATCCTACTATGATGCGTGCCAAGTCATATTTGATTTTTGAAGTCATTTTGATAATGAAAAATCCCTCTATACCCCCTCTAACGACACGACAATAATTTCTGTTGACGATTGATTGTTATTCAGATGGAAATGGATATTTTGCACCCCACTATGATGCGTGCCAAGTCATATTTGATTCTTGATATCATTTTGATAATGAAAAATCCCTTTAACCCCCTCTGACGACCCGACAATAACTTCTGTTGACGAATTATTGTTATTTAGATGAAAATGGATATTATGCACTCCACCATGATACGTGCCAAGTCATTTTTGATTTTTGAAGTAATTTTGAAAATGAAAAATCCCTTTATACCACCTCTGACGACCCGACAATGATTTCTGTTGACGAATTATTGTTATTCAGATGGAAATGGATATTCTGCACCCCACCATGATGCGTGCCAAGTTAAATTAGATTTTTGAAGAAATATTGAAAATGAATAATCCCTCAATACCCCCTCTAACGACCAGACAATGATTTCTATTGACGAATTATTGTTATTCAGATGGAAATGGATATTCTGCACCCCACCATATTGCGTGCCAAGTCATATTTAATTTTGAGGTAATTTTGAAAATGAAAAATTCCTCTATACCCCCTCTGACGACACAACAATGATTTCTGTTCACGAATTATTGGTATTCAGATGGACATGAATACTTTGCACCACACCATGATGCGTGCCAAGTCATATTTGATTTTGAGGTAATTTTGAAAATGGAAAATCCCTCTACACCCCCCCTGACGACCCGTCAATGATTTCTGTTGACGAATTATTGTTATTCAGATGGAAATGGATATTCTGCACCCCACTATGATGCGTGCCAATTCATATTTTATTTTCAGGTAATTTTGAAAATGAAAAATCCCTCTATGCCCCCTCTGACGACACGACAATGATTTCTGTTGACGAATTATTGTTATTCATATGGAAATGGATATTCTGCACCCCACTATGATGCGTGCCAAGTCATATTTGATTTTGAGGTAATTTCGAAAATGGAAAATCCCTCTACACCCCCCCTGACGACCCGTCAATGATTTCTGTTGACGAATTATTGTTATTCAGATGGAAATGAATATTCTGCACCCCACTATGATGCGTGCCAATTCATATTTTATTTTCAGGTAATTTTGAAAATGAAAAATCCCTCTATGCCCCCTCTGACGACACGACAATGATTTATAATGACGAATTATTGTTATTCATATGGAAATGGATATTCTGAACCCCACCATGATGCGTGCCAAGTCATATTAGATTTTTGAAGTAATTTTGAAAATGAAAAATCCCTCCATACCTCCTCTGACGACACGACAATGATTTCTGTTGACGAATTATTGTTATTTATATGGAAATGGATATTCTGCACCCCACCATGATGCGTGCCAAATCATATTTGATTTTGAGGTAATTTTGAAAATGAAAAATCCCTCTGACGACACGACAATGATTTCTGTTGACGAATTATTGTTATTCAGATGGAAATGGATATTCTGCACCCCACCATGCTGCGTGCCAAGTCATATTAGATTTTTGAAGTAATTTTGAAAATGAAAAATCCCTCTATGCCCCCTCTGAAAACACGACAATGATTTCTGTTGACGAATTATTGTTATTCATATGGAAATGGATATTCTGCACCCCACTATGATGCGTGCCAAGTCATATTTGATTTTGAGGTAATTTTGAAAATGAAAAATCCCTCTACACCCCCCCTGACGACCCGTCAATGATTTCTGTTGACGAATTATTGTTATTCAGATGGAAATGGATATTCTGCACCCCACTATGATGCGTGCCAAGTCATATTTGATTTTCAGGTAGTTTTGAAAATGAAAAATCCCTCTATACCCCCTCTGACGACACGACAATGATTTCTGTTGACGAATTATTGTTATTCAGATGAAAATGGATATTCTGCACCCCACCATGATGCGTGCCAAGTCATATTTGATTTTGAGGTAATTTTGAAAATGAAAATTCCCTTTAACCCCCTCTGACGACCTGACAATAATTTCTGTTGACGAATTATTGTTATTTAGATGAAGATGGATATTATGCACTCCACCATGATACGTGCCAAGTCATATTTGATTTTAGAAGTAATTTTGAAAATGAAAAATGCCTCAATACCCCCTCTGACGACATGACACTGATTTATGTTGACAAATTATTGTTATTCAGATGGACATGGATACTTTGCACACCACCATGATGCGTGCCAAGTCATATTAGATTTTAAAAGTAATTTTGAAAATGAAAAATTCCTCTATACCCCCTCTGACGACCCGACAATGATTTCTGTTGACGAATTATTGTTATTCAGATGGAAATGGATATTCTGCACCCCTTCATGATGCGTGCCAAGTTATATTAGATTTTTGAAGAAATATTGAAAATGAAAAATCCCTCTATACCCCCCCACACGACACAGCAATGATTTCTGTTGACGGATTATTGTTATTCAGATGGACATGGATACTTTGCACACCACCACGATGCGTGCCAAGTCATATTAGATTTTAAAAGTAATTTTGAAAATGAAACATTCCTCTCTATTCCCTCTGACGACCCGACAATGATTTCTGTTGACTAATTATTGTTATTCAGATGGAAATGGATATCCTGCACCCCACCATGATGCGTGCCAAGTCATATTTGATTTTGAGGTAATTTTGAAAATAAAAAATCCCTCTATAACCCCTCTGACGACACGACAATGATTTCTGTTAAGGAATTATTGTTATTCAGATAGTAGTGGATATTCTGCACTCCACCATGATGCGTGCCAAGTCATATTAGATTTTTGAAGAAATATTGAAAATGATAAATCCTTTTATACCCCTTCTAACGACCCAACAATGATTTCTGTTGACGAATTATTGTTATTTAGATGGATTTGGATACTTTGCACCCCACTATGATGCGTGCCAAGTCATATTAGATTTTTGAAGAAATATTGAAAATGAAATATCCCTCTATACCCCCTCTAATGACCCGTCAATGATTTCTATTGATGAATTATTGTTATTCAGATGAAAATGGATATTCTGCATCCTACAATGATGCGTGCCAAGTCATATTTGATTTCTGAAGTCATTTTGATAATGAAAAATCCCTCTATACCCCCTCTGACGACCCGACAACGATTTCTGTTGACGAATTATTGTTATTCAGATGGAAATGAATATTATGCACCCTACTATGATGCGTGCCAAGTTATATTTGATTTTTGAAGAAATTTTGAAATTGAAAATTCCCTTTAACCCCCTCTGACAACCCGACAATAATTTCTGTTGACGAATTATTGCTATTTAGATGAAGATGGATATTATGCACCCCACCATGATACGTGTCAAGTCATATTTGATTTTAGAAGTAATTTTGAAAATGAAACATCCCTCTATACCACCTCTGACGACACGACAATGATTTAAGTTGACGAATTATTGTTATTCAGATGGACATGGATACTTTGCACACCACCATGATGCGTGCCAAGTCATATTAGATTTTAAAAGTAATTTTGAAAATGAAAAATTCCTCTATACCCCCTCTGACGACCCAACAATGATTTCTGTTCACAAATTATTGGTATTCAGATGGACATGAATACTTTGCACCACACCATGATGCGTGCCAAGTCATATTTGATTTTGAGGTAATTTTGAAAATGAAAAATCCCTCTATGCCCCCTCTGACGACACGACAATGATTTCTGTTCATGAATTATTGTTATTCATATGGAAATGGATATTCTGCACCCCACCATGATGCGTGCCAAGTTAAATTAGATTTTTGAAGAAATATTGAAAATGAATAATCCCTCTATACCCCCTCTAACGACCAGACAATGATTTCTATTGACGAATTATTGTTATTCAGATGGGAATGGATATTCTGCACCCCACCATATTGCGTGCCAAGTCATATTTAATTTTGAGGTAATTTTGAAAATGAAAAATTCCTCTATACCCCCTCTGACGACACAACAATGATTTCTGTTCACGAATTATTGGTATTCAGATGGACATGAATACTGTGCACCATACCATGATGCGTGCCAAGTCATATTTGATTTTGAGGTAATTTTGAAAATGAAAAATCTCTCTATGCCCCCTCTGACGACACGACAATGATTTCTGTTGATGAATTATTGTTATTCATATGGAAATGGATATTCTGCACCCCACCATGATGCGTGCCAAGTCATATTTGATTTTGAGGTAATTTTGAAAATGAAAAATCCCTCTACACCCCCCTGACGACCCGTCAATGATTTCTGTTGACGAATTATTGTTATTCAGATGGAAATGGATATTCTGCACCCCACTATGATGCGTGCCAATTCATATTTTATTTTCAGGTAATTTTGAAAATGAATAATCCCTCTATGCCCCCTCTGACGACACGACAATGACTTCTAATGACGAATTATTGTTATTCATATGGAAATGGATATTCTGAACCCCACCATGATGCGTGCCAAGTCATATTAGATTTTTGAAGTAATTTTGATAATGAAAAATCCCTCCATACCTCCTCTGACGACACGACAATGATTTCTGTTGACGAATTATTGTTATTCATATGGAAATGGATATTCTGCACCCCACCATGATGCGTGCCAAGTCATATTTGAATTTGAGGTAATTTTGAAAATGAAAAATCCCTCTGACGACACGACAATGATTTCTGTTGACGAATTATTGTTATTCAGATGGAAATGGATATTCTGCACCCCACCATGCTGCGTGCCAAGTCATATTAGATTTTTGAAGTAATTTTGAAAATGAAAAATCCCTCTATGCCTCCTCTGACGACACGACAATGATTTCTGTTGACAAATTATTGTTATTCATATGGAAATGGATATTCTGCACCCCACTATGATGCGTGCCAAGTCATATTTGATTTTGAGGTAATTTTGAAAATGAAAAATCCCTCTACACCCCCCTGACGACCCGTCAATGATTTCTGTTGACGAATTATTGTTATTCAGTTGGAAATGGATATTCTGCACCTCACCATGATGCGTGCCAAGTCATATTTGATTTTCAGGTAGTTTTGAAAATGAAAAATCCCTCTATACCCCCTCTGACGACACGACAATGATTTCTGTTGACGAATTATTGTTTTTCAGATGGAAATGGATATTCTGCACCCCACCATGATGCGTGCCAAGTCATATTTGATTTTGAAGTAATTTTGAAAATGAAAAATCCCTCTATGCCCCCTCTGACGACACGACAATGATTTCTGTTGACGAATCATTGTTATTCTGATGGAAATGGATATTCTGCACCCCACCATGATGAGTGCCAAGTCATATTAGATTTTTGAAGTGATTTTGAAATTGAAAAATCCCTCTATACCCCCTCTAACGACACGACAATGATTTCTGTTGACGATTGATTGTTATTCAGATGGAAATGGATATTTTGCACACCACCATGATGCGTGCCAAGTCATATTTGATTTTTGAAATCATTTTGATAATGAAAAATCCCTTTAACCCCCTCTGACGACCCTACAATAAATTCTGTTGACGAATTATTGTTATTTAGATGAAAATGGATATTATGCACTCCACCATGATACGTGCCAAGTCATTTTTGAATTTTGAAGTAATTTTGAAAATGAAAAATCCCTCTATACCCCCTCTAACGACCCGACAATGATTTCTGTTTTCGAATTATTGTTATTCAGATGGAAATGGATATTCTGCACCCCACCATGATGCGTGCCAAGTTAAATTAGATTTTTGAAGAAATATTGAAAATAAATAATCCCTCTATACCCCCTCTAACGACCAGACAATGATTTCTATTGACGAATTATTGTTATTCAGATGGAAATGGATATTCTGCACCCCACCATATTGCGTGCCAAGTCATATTTAATTTTGAGGTAATTTTGAAAATGAAAAATTCCTCTATACCCCCTCTGACGACACAACAATGATTTCTGTTCACGAATTATTGGTATTCAGATGGACATGAATACTTTGCACCACACCATGATGCGTGCCAAGTCATATTTGATTTTGAGGTAATTTTGAAAATGAAAAATCCCTCTATGCCCCTTCTGACGACACGACAATGATTTCTGTTGACGAATTATTGTTATTCATATGGAAGTGGATATTCTGCACCCCACTATGATGCGTGCCAATTCATATTTTATTTTCAGGTAATTTTGAAAATGAAAAATCCCTCTATGCCCCCTCTGACGACACGACAATGATTTCTAATGACGAATTATTGTTATTCATATGGAAATGGATATTCTGAACCCCACCATGATGCGTGCCAAGTCATTTTAGATTTTTGAAGTAATTTTGAAAATGAAAAATCCCTCCATACCTCCTCTGACGACACGACAATGATTTCTGTTGACGAATTATTGTTATTCATATGGAAATGGATATTCTGCACCCCACCATGATGCGTGCCAAGTCATATTTGATTTTGAGGTAATTTTGAAAATGAAAAATCCCTCTGACGACACGACAATGATTTCTGTTGAGGAATTATTGTTATTCAGATGGAAATAGATATTCTACACCCCACCATGATGCGTGCCAAGTCATATTAGATTTTTGAAGAAATATTGAAAATGAAAAATCCCTTTATACCCCTTCTAACGACCCGACAATGATTTCGGTTGACGAATTATTGTTATTTAGATGGATATGGATACTTTGCACCCCACCATGATGCGTGCCAAGTCATATTAGATTTTTGAAGTAATTTTGAAAATGAAAAATAACTCTATACCCCCTCTGACGACACGAAAATGATTTCTGTTGACGAATTATTGTAATTCAAATGGAAATGGATATTCTGCACCCCACCTTGATGCGTGCCAAGTCATATTAGATTTTTGAAGTAATTTTGAAAATGAAAATTCCCTCTGACGACACGACAATGATTTCTGTTGACGAATTATTGTTATTCAGATGGAAATAGATATTCTACACCCCACCATGATGCGTGCCAAGTCATATTTGATTTTTGAAGTAATTTTGAAAATGAAAAATCCCTCTGACGACACGACAATGATTTCTGTTGACGAATTATTGTTATTCAGATGGAAATAGATATTCTACACCCCACCATGATGCGTGCCAAGTCATATTTGATTTTTGAAGTAATTTTGAAAATGAAAAATCCCTCTATGCCCCCTCTGACGACACGACAATGATTTCTGTTGACGAATTAATATTATTCAGATAGAAATGGATATTCTGCACCCCACCATGATGCGTGCCAACTCATATTAGATTTTTGAAGTAATTTTGAAAATGAAAAATCCCTCTATACCCCCTCTGACGACACGACAATGATTTCTAATGACGAATTATTGTTATTCATATGGAAATGGATATTCTGCACCCCACCATGATGCGTGCCAAGTCATATTAGATTTTTGAAGTAATTTTGAAAATGAAAAATCCCTCTTTGCCCCCTCTGACGACACGACAATGATTTCTGTTGACGAATTATTGTTATTCATATGGAAATGGATATTCTGCACCCCACTATGATGCGTGCCAAGTCATATTTGATTTTGAGGTAATTTTGAAAATAAAAAATCCCTCTACACCCCTTCTGACGACCCGTCAATGATTTCTGTTGACGAATTATTGTTATTCAGATGGGAATGGATATTCTGCACCCCACTATGATGCGTGCCAATTCCTATTTTATTTCCAGGTAAATTTGAAAATGAAAAATCCCTCTATGCCCCCTCTGATGACACGACAATGATTTCTAAAGACGAATTATTGTTATTCATATGAAAATGGATAATCTCCACCCCACCATGATGCGTGCCAAGTCATATTAGATTTTTGAAGTAATTTTGAAAATGAAAATTCACTCCATACCTCCTCTGACGACACGACAATGATTTCTGATGACGAATTATTGTTATTCATATGGAAATGGATATTCTGCACCCCACCATGATGCGTGCCAAGTCATATTTGATTTTGAGGTAATTTTGAAAATGAAAAATCCCTCTGACGACACGACAATGATTTCTGTTGACGAATTATTGTTATTCAGATGGAAATGGATATTCTGCACCCCACCATGATGCGTGCCAAGTCATATTAGATTTTTGAAGTAATTTTGAAAAAGAAAAATCCCTCTATACCCCCTCTGACGACACGACAATGATTTCTGTTGACGAATTATTGTTATTCAGATAGAAATGGATATTCTGCACCCCACCATGATGCGTGCCAAGTTAAATTAGATTTTTGAAGAAATTTTGAAAATGAAAAATCCCTCTACACCCCTCCTGACGACCCGTCAATGATTCCTGTTGACGAATTATTGTTATTCAGATGGAAATGGATATTCTGCACCCCACTATGATGCGTGCCAAGTCATATTTGATTTTCAGGTAGTTTTGAAAATGAAAAATCCCTCTATACCCCCTCTGACGACACGACAATGATTTCTGTTGACGAATTATTGTTATTCAGATGGAAATGGATATTCTGCACCCCACCATGATGCGTGCCAAGTCATATTTGATTTTGAAGTAATTTTGAAAATGAAAAATCCCTCTATACCCCCTCTGACGACACGACAATGATTTCTGTTGACGAATTATTGTTATTCAGATAGAAATGGATATTCTGCACCCCACCATGATGCGTGCCAAGTTAAATTAGATTTTTGAAGAAATATTGAAAATGAATAATCCCTCTCTACCCCCTCTATCGACCAGACAATGATTTCTATTGACGAATTATTGTTATTCAGATGGAAATGGATATTCTGCACCCATCCATATTGCGTGCCAAGTCATATTTAATTTTGAGGTAATTTTGAAAATGAAAAATTACTCTATACCCCCTCTGACGACACGACAATGATTTCTGTTAAGGAATTATTGTTATTCAGATAGTAATGGATATTCTGCACCCCACCATGATGCGTGCCAAGTCATATTAGATTTTTGAAGAAATAATGAAAATGAAAAATCCCTTTATACCCCTTCTAACGACCTGACAATGATTTCTGTTGACGAATTATCGTTATTTAGATGGATATGGATACTTTGCACCCCACTATTATGCGTGCCAAGTCATATTAGATCTTTGAAGAAATATTGAAAATGAAAAATCCCTCTATACCCCCTCTTATGACCCGACAATGATTTCTGCTGATGAATATTGTTATTCGGATGGAAATGAATATTCTGCATCCTACTATGATGCGTGCCAAGTCATATTTCATTTTTGAAGTCATTTTGATAATGAAAAATCCCTCTATACCCCCTCTAACGACACGACAATGATTTCTGTTGACGATTGATTGTTATTCAGATAGTAATGGATATTTTGCACCCCACCATGATGCGTGCCAAGTCATATTTGATTCTTGATATCATTTTGATAATGAAAAATCCCTTTAACCCCCTCTGACGACCCGACAATAATTTCTGTTGACGAATTATTGTTATTTAGATGAAAATGGATATTATGCACTCCACCATGATACGTGCCAAGTCATTTTTGATTTTTGAAGTAATTTTGAAAATGAAAAATCCCTCCATACCTCCTCTGACGACAGGACAATGATTTCTGTTGACGAATTATTGTTATTCATATGGAAATGGATATTCTGCACCCCACCATGATGCGTGCCAAGTCATATTTGATTTTGAGGTAATTTTGAAAATGAAACATTCCTCTCTATTCCCTCTGACGACCCGACAATGATTTCTGTTGACTAATTATTGTTATTCAGATGGAAATGGATATCCTGCACCCCACCATGATGCGTGCCAAGTCATATTTGATTTTGAGGTAATTTTGAAAATAAAAAATCCCTCTATAACCCCTCTGACGACACGACAATGATTTCTGTTAAGGAATTATTGTTATTCAGATAGTAGTGGATATTCTGCACTCCACCATGATGCGTGCCAAGTCATATTAGATTTTTGAAGAAATATTGAAAATGATAAATCCTTTTATACCCCTTCTAACGACCCAACAATGATTTCTGTAGACGAATTATTGTTATTTAGATGGATTTGGATACTTTGCACCCCACTATGATGCGTGCCAAGTCATATTAGATTTTTGAAGAAATATTGAAAATGAAATATCCCTCTATACCCCCTCTAATGACCCGTCAATGATTTCTATTGATGAATTATTGTTATTCAGATGAAAATGGATATTCTGCATCCTACAATGATGCGTGCCAAGTCATATTTGATTTCTGAAGTCATTTTGATAATGAAAAATCCCTCTATACCCCCTCTGACGACCCGACAACGATTTCTGTTGACGAATTATTGTTATTCAGATGGAAATGAATATTATGCACCCTACAATGATGCGTGCCAGGTTATATTTGATTTTTGTAAGAAATTTTGAAATTGAAAATTCCCTTTAACCCCCTCTGACAACCCGACAATAATTTCTGTTGACGAATTATTGCTATTTAGATGAAGATGGATATTATGCACCCCACCATGATACGTGTCAAGTCATATTTGATTTTAGAAGTAATTTTGAAAATGAAAAATCCCTCTATACCACCTCTGACGACACGACAATGATTTAAGTTGACGAATTATTGTTATTCAGATGGACATGGATACTTTGCACACCACCATGATGCGTGCCAAGTCATATTAGATTTTAAAAGTAATTTTGAAAATGAAAAATTCCTCTATACCCCCTCTGACGACCCAACAATGATTTCTGTTCACGAATTATTGGTATTCAGATGGACATGAATTCTTTGCACCACACCATGATGCGTGCCAAGTCATATTTGATTTTGAGGTAATTTTGAAAATGAAAAATCCCTCTATGCCCCCTCTGACGACACGACAATGATTTCTGTTCATGAATTATTGTTATTCATATGGAAATGGATATTCTGCACCCCACCATGATGCGTGCCAAGTTAAACTAGATTTTTGAAGAAATATTGAAAATGAATAATCCCTCTATACCCCCTCTAACGACCAGACAATGATTTCTATTGACGAATTATTGTTATTCAGATGGGAATGGATATTCTGCACCCCACCATATTGCGTGCCAAGTCATATTTAATTTTGAGGTAATTTTGAAAATGAAAAATTCCTCTATGCCCCCTCTGACGACACGACAATGATTTCTGTTGATGAATTATTGTTATTCATATGGAAATGGATATTCTGCACCCCACCATGATGCGTGCCAAGTCATATTTGATTTTAAAAGTAATTTTGAAAATGAAACATTCCTCTCTATTCCCTCTGACGACCCGACAATGATTTCTGTTGACTAATTATTGTTATTCAGATGGAAATGGATATCCTGCACCCCACCATGATGCGTGCCAAGTCATATTTGATTTTGAGGTAATTTTGAAAATAAAAAATCCCTTTATAACCCCTCTGACGACACGACAATGATTTCTGTTGAGGAATTATTGTTATTCAGATAGTAGTGGATATTCTGCACTCCACCATGATGCGTGCCAAGTCATATTAGATTTTTGAAGAAATATTGAAAATGATAAATCCTTTTATACCCCTTCTAACGACACAACAATGATTTCTGTTCACGAATTATTGGTATTCAGATGGACATGAATACTTTGCACCACACCATGATGCGTGCCAAGTCATATTTCATTTTGAGGTAATTTTGAAAATGAAAAATCTCTCTATGCCCCCTCTGACGACACGACAATGATTTCTGTTGATGAATTATTGTTATTCATATGGAAATGGATATTCTGCACCCCACCATGATGCGTGCCAAGTCATATTTGATTTTAGAAGTAATTTTGAAAATGAAAAATGCCTCTATACCCCCTCTGACGACATGACACTGATTTATGTTGACAAATTATTGTTATTCAGATGGACATGGATACTTTGCACACCACCATGATGCGTGCCAAGTCATATTAGATTTTAAAAGTAATTTTGAAAATGAAAAATTCCTCTATACCCCCTCTGACGACCCGACAATGATATCTGTTGACGAATTATTGTTATTCAGATGGAAATGGATATTCTGCACCCCTTCATGATGCGTGCCAAGTTATATTAGATTTTTGAAGAAATATTGAAAATGAAAAATCCCTCTATACCCCCCCACACGACACAGCAATGATTTCTGTTGACGGATTATTGTTATTCAGATGGACATGGATACTTTGCACACCACCACGATGCGTGCCAAGTCATATTAGATTTTAAAAGTAATTTTGAAAATGAAACATTCCTCTCTATTCCCTCTGACGACCCGACAATGATTTCTGTTGACTAATTATTGTTATTCAGATGGAAATGGATATCCTGCACCCCACCATGATGCGTGCCAAGTCATATTTGATTTTGAGGTAATTTTGAAAATAAAAAATCCCTTTATAACCCCTCTGACGACACGACAATGATTTCTGTTGAGGAATTATTGTTATTCAGATAGTAGTGGATATTCTGCACTCCACCATGATGCGTGCCAAGTCATATTAGATTTTTGAAGAAATATTGAAAATGATAAATCCTTTTATACCCCTTCTAACGACCCAACAATGATTTCTGTTGACGAATTATTGTTATTTAGATGGATTTGGATACTTTGCACCCCACTATGATGCGTGCCAAGTCATATTAGATTTTTGAAGAAATATTGAAAATGAAATATCCCTCTATACCCCCTCTAATGACCCGTCAATGATTTCTATTGATGAATTATTGTTATTCAGATGAAAATGGATATTCTGCATCCTACAATGATGCGTGCCAAGTCATATTTGATTTCTGAAGTCATTTTGATAATGAAAAATCCCTCTATACCCCCTCTGACGACCCGACAACGATTTCTGTTGACGAATTATTGTTATTCAGATGGAAATGAATATTATGCACCCTACTATGATGCATGCCAAGTTATATTTGATTTTTGAAGAAATTTTGAAATTGAAAATTCCCTTTAACCCCCTCTGACAACCCGACAATAATTTCTGTTGACGAATTATTGCTATTTAGATGAAGATGGATATTATGCACCCCACCATGATACGTGTCAAGTCATATTTGATTTTAGAAGTAATTTTGAAAATGAAAAATCCCTCTATACCACCTCTGACGATACGACAATGATTTAAGTTGACGAATTATTGTTATTCAGATGGACATGGATACTTTGCACACCACCATGATGCGTGCCAAGTCATATTAGATTTTAAAAGTAATTTTGAAAATGAAAAATTCCTCTATACCCCCTCTGACGACCCAACAATGATTTCTGTTCACGAATTATTGGTATTCAGATGGACATGAATACTTTGCACCACACCATGATGCGTGCCAAGTCATATTTGATTTTGAGGTAATTTTGAAAATGAAAAATCCCTCTATGCCCCCTCTGACGACACGACAATGATTTCTGTTCATGAATTATTGTTATTCATATGGAAATGGATATTCTGCACCCCACCATGATGCGTGCCAAGTTAAATTAGATTTTTGAAGAAATATTGAAAATGAATAATCCCTCTATACCCCCTCTAACGACCAGACAATGATTTCTATTGACGAATTATTGTTATTCAGATGGGAATGGATATTCTGCACCCCACCATATTGCGTGCCAAGTCATATTTAATTTTGAGGTAATTTTGAAAATGAAAAATTCCTCTATACCCCCTCTGACGACACAACAATGATTTCTGTTCACGAATTATTGGTATTCAGATGGACATGAATACTTTGCACCATACCATGATGCGTGCCAAGTCATATTTGATTTTGAGGTAATTTTGAAAATGAAAAATCTCTCTATGCCCCCTCTGACGACACGACAATGATTTCTGTTGATGAATTATTGTTATTCATATGGAAATGGATATTCTGCACCCCACCATGATGCGTGCCAAGTCATATTTGATTTTGAGGTAATTTTGAAAATGAAAAATCCCTCTACACCCCCCTGACGACCCGTCAATGATTTCTGTTGACGAATTATTGTTATTCAGATGGAAATGGATATTCTGCACCCCACTATGATGCGTGCCAATTCATATTTTATTTTCAGGTAATTTTGAAAATGAATAATCCCTCTATGCCCCCTCTGACGACACGACAATGACTTCTAATGACGAAATATTGTTATTCATATGGAAATGGATATTCTGAACCCCACCATGATGCGTGCCAAGTCATATTAGATTTTTGAAGTAATTTTGAAAATGAAAAATCCCTCCATACCTCCTCTGACGACACGACAATGATTTCTGTTGACGAATTATTGTTATTCATATGGAAATGGATATTCTGCACCCCACCATGCTGCGTGCCAAGTCATATTAGATTTTTGAAGTAATTTTGAAAATGAAAAATCCCTCTATGCCCCCTCTGACGACACGACAATGATTTCTGTTGACAAATTATTGTTATTCATATGGAAATGGATATTCTGCACCCCACTATGATGCGTGCCAAGTCATATTTGATTTTGAGGTAATTTTGAAAATGAAAAATCCCTCTACACCCCCCTGACGACCCGTCAATGATTTCTGTTGACGAATTATTGTTATTCAGTTGGAAATGGATATTCTGCACCTCACTATGATGCGTGCCAAGTCATATTTGATTTTCAGGTAGTTTTGAAAGTGAAAAATCCCTCTATACCCCCTCTGACGACACGACAATGATTTCTGTTGACGAATTATTGTTTTTCAGATGGAAATGGATATTCTGCACCCCACCATGATGCGTGCCAAGTCATATTTGATTTTGAAGTAATTTTGAAAATGAAAAATCCCTCTATGCCCCCTCTGACGACACGACAATGATTTCTGTTGACGAATCATTGTTATTCTGATGGAAATGGATATTCTGCACCCCACCATGATGAGTGCCAAGTCATATTAGATTTTTGAAGTGATTTTGAAATTGAAAAATCCCTCTATACCCCCTCTAACGACACGACAATGATTTCTGTTGATGATTGATTGTTATTCAGATGGAAATGGATATTTTGCACCCCACCATGATGCGTGCCAAGTCATATTTGATTTTTGAAATCATTTTGATAACGAAAAATCCCTTTAACCCCCTCTGACGACCCTACAATAAATTCTGTTGACGAATTATTGTTATTTAGATGAAAATGGATATTATGCACTCCACCATGATACGTGCCAAGTCATTTTTGAATTTTGAAGTAATTTTGAAAATGAAAAATCCCTCTATACCCCCTCTAACGACCCGACAATGATTTCTGTTTTCGAATTATTGTTATTCAGATGGAAATGGATATTCTGCACCCCACCATGATGCGTGCCAAGTTAAATTAGATTTTTGAAGAAATATTGAAAATAAATAATCCCTCTATACCCCCTCTAACGACCAGACAATGATTTCTATTGACGAATTATTGTTATTCAGATGGAAATGGATATTCTGCACCCCACCATAATGCGTGCCAAGTCATATTTAATTTTGAGGTAATTTTGAAAATGAAAAATTCCTCTATACCCCCTCTGACGACACAAAAATGATTTCTGTTCACGAATTATTGGTATTCAGATGGACATGAATACTTTGCACCACACCATGATGCGTGCCAAGTCATATTTGATTTTGAGGTAATTTTGAAAATGAAAAATCCCTCTATGCCCCTTCTGACGACACGACAATGATTTCTGTTGACGAATTATTGTTATTCATATGGAAGTGGATATTCTGCACCCCACTATGATGCGTGCCAATTCATATTTTATTTTCAGGTAATTTTGAAAATGAAAAATCCCTCTATGCCCCCTCTGACGACACGACAATGATTTCTAATGACGAATTATTGTTATTCATATGGAAATGGATATTCTGAACCCCACCATGATGCGTGCCAAGTCATTTTAGATTTTTGAAGTAATTTTGAAAATGAAAAATCCCTCCATACCTCCTCTGACGACACGACAATGATTTCTGTTGACGAATTATTGTTATTCATATGGAAATGGATATTCTGCACCCCACCATGATGCGTGCCAAGTCATATTTGATTTTGAGGTAATTTTGAAAATGAAAAATCCCTCTGACGACACGACAATGATTTCTGTTGAGGAATTATTGTTATTCAGATGGAAATAGATATTCTACACCCCACCATGATGCGTGCCAAGTCATATTAGATTTTTGAAGAAATATTGAAAATGAAAAATCCCTTTATACCCCTTCTAACGACCCGACAATGATTTCGGTTGACGAATTATTGTTATTTAGATGGATATGGATACTTTGCACCCCACCATGATGCGTGCCAAGTCATATTAGATTTTTGAAGTAATTTTGAAAATGAAAAATAACTCTATACCCCCTCTGACGACACGACAATGATTTCTGTTGACGAATTATTGTTATTCAAATGGAAATGGATATTCTGCACCCCACCTTGATGCGTGCCAAGTCATATTAGATTTTTGAAGTAATTTTGAAAATGAAAATTCCCTCTGACGACACGACAATGATTTCTGTTGACGAATTATTGTTATTCAGATGGAAATAGATATTCTACACCCCACCATGATGCGTGCCAAGTCATATTTGATTTTTGAAGTAATTTTGAAAATGAAAAATCCCTCTGACGACACGACAATGATTTCTGTTGACGAATTATTGTTATTCAGATGGAAATAGATATTCTACACCCCACCATGATGCGTGCCAAGTCATATTTGATTTTTGAAGTAATTTTGAAAATGAAAAATCCCTCTATGCCCCCTCTGACGACACGACAATGATTTCTGTTGACGAATTAACATTATTCAGATAGAAATGGATATTCTGCACCCCACCATGATGCGTGCCAACTCATATTAGATTTTTGAAGTAATTTTGAAAATGAAAAATCCCTCTATACCCCCTCTGACGACACGACAATGATTTCTAATGACGAATTGTTGTTATTCATATGGAAATGGATATTCTGCACCCCACCATGATGCGTGCCAAGTCATATTAGATTTTTGAAGTAATTTTGAAAATGAAAAATCCCTCTATGCCCCCTCTGACGACACGACAATGATTTCTGTTGACGAATTATTGTTATTCATATGGAAATGGATATTCTGCACCCCACTATGATGCGTGCCAAGTCATATTTGATTTTGAGGTAATTTTGAAAATAAAAAATCCCTCTACACCCCTTCTGACGACCCGTCAATGATTTCTGTTGACGAATTATTGTTATTCAGATGGGAATGGATATTCTGCACCCCACTATGATGCGTTCCAATTCCTATTTTATTTCCAGGTAAATTTGAAAATGAAAAATCCCTCTATGCCCCCTCTGATGACACGACAATGATTTCTAATGACGAATTATTGTTATTCATATGGAAATGGATATTCTGCACCCCACTATGATGCGTGCCAATTCATATTTTATTTTCAGGTAATTTTGAAAATGAAAAATCCCTCTATGCCCCCTCTGACGACACGACAATGATTTCTAATGACGAATTATTGTTATTCATATGGAAATGGATATTCTGAACCCCACCATGATGCGTGCCAAGTCATTTTAGATTTTTGAAGTAATTTTGAAAATGAAAAATCCCTCCATACCTCCTCTGACGACACGACAATGATTTCTGTTGACGAATTATTGTTATTCATATGGAAATGGATATTCTGCACCCCACCATGATGCGTGCCAAGTCATATTTGATTTTGAGGTAATTTTGAAAATGAAAAATCCCTCTGACGACACGACAATGATTTCTGTTGAGGAATTATTGTTATTCAGATAGAAATAGATATTCTACACCCCACCATGATGCGTGCCAAGTCATATTAGATTTTTGAAGAAATATTGAAAGTGAAAAATCCCTTTATACCCCTTCTAACGACCCGACAATGATTTCGGTTGACGAATTATTGTTATTTAGATGGATATGGATACTTTGCACCCCACCATGATGCGTGCCAAGTCATATTAGATTTTTGAAGTAATTTTGAAAATGAAAAATAACTCTATACCCCCTCTGACGACACGACAATGATTTCTGTTGACGAATTATTGTTATTCAAATGGAAATGGATATTCTGCACCCCACCTTGATGCGTGCCAAGTCATATTAGATTTTTGAAGAAATTTTGAAAATGAAAATTCCCTCTGATGACACGACAATGATTTCTGTTGACGAATTATTGTTATTCAGATGGAAATAGATATTCTACACCCCACCATGATGCGTGCCAAGTCATATTTGATTTTTGAAGTAATTTTGAAAATGAAAAATCCCTCTATGCCCCCTCTGACGACACGACAATGATTTCTGTTGACGAATTAATATTATTCAGATAGAAATGGATATTCTGCACCCCACCATGATGCGTGCCAACTCATATTAGATTTTTGAAGTAATTTTGAAAATGAAAAATCCCTCTATACCCCCTCTGACGACACGACAATGATTTCTAATGACGAATTATTGTTATTCATATGGAAATGGATATTCTGCACCCCACCATGATGCGTGCCAAGTCATATTAGATTTTTGAAGTAATTTTGAAAATGAAAAATCCCTCTATGCCCCCTCTGACGACACGACAATGATTTCTGTTGACGAATTATTGTTATTCATATGGAAATGGATATTCTGTACCCCACTATGATGCGTGCCAAGTCATATTTGATTTTGAGGTAATTTTGAAAATAAAAAATCCCTCTACACCCCTTCTGACGACCCGTCAATGATTTCTGTTGACGAATTATTGTTATTCAGATGGGAATGGATATTCTGCACCCCACTATGATGCGTTCCAATTCCTATTTTATTTCCAGGTAAATTTGAAAATGAAAAATCCCTCTATGCCCCCTCTGATGACACGACAATGATTTCTAATGACGAATTATTGTTATTCATATGGAAATGGATAATCTCCACCCCACCATGATGCGTGCCAAGTCATATTAGATTTTTGAAGTAATTTTGAAAATGAAAATTCACTCCATACCTCCTCTGACGACACGACAATGATTTCTGATGACGAATTATTGTTATTCATATGGAAATGGATATTCTGCACCCCACCATGATGCGTGCCAAGTTATATTTGATTTTGAGGTAATTTTGAAAATGAAAAATCCCTCTGACGACACGACAATGATTTCTGTTGACGAATTATTGTTATTCAGATGGAAATGGATATTCTGCACCCCACCATGATGCGTGCCAAGTCATATTAGATTTTTGAAGTAATTTTGAAAAAGAAAAATCCCTCTATACCCCCTCTGACGACACGACAATGATTTCTGTTGACGAATTATTGTTATTCAGATAGAAATGGATATTCTGCACCCCACTATGATGCGTGCCAAGTCATATTTGATTTTCAGGTAGTTTTGAAAATGAAAAATCCCTCTATACCCCCTCTGACGACACGACAATGATTTCTGTTGACGAATTATTGTTATTCAGATGGAAATGGATATTCTGCACCCCACCATGATGCGTGCCAAGTCATATTTGATTTTGAAGTAATTTTGAAAATGAAAAATCCCTCTATACCCCCTCTGACGACACGACAATGATTTCTGTTGACGAATTATTGTTTTTCAGATAGAAATGGATATTCTGCATCCCACCATGATGCGTGCCAAGTTAAATTAGATTTTTGAAGAAATATTGAAAATGAATAATCCCTCTCTACCCCCTCTATCGACCAGACAATGATTTCTATTGACGAATTATTGTTATTCAGATGGAAATGGATATTCTGCACCCCACCATATTGCGTGCCAAGTCATATTTAATTTTGAGGTAATTTTGAAAATGAAAAATTACTCTATACCCCCTCTGACGACACGACAATGATTTCTGTTAAGGAATTATTGTTATTCAGATAGTAATGGATATTCTGCACCCCACCATGATGCGTGCCAAGTCATATTAGATTTTTGTAGAAATAATGAAAATGAAAAATCCCTTTATACCCCTTCTAACGACCTGACAATGATTTCTGTTGACGAATTATCGTTATTTAGATGGATATGGATACTTTGCACCCCACTATTATGCGTGCCAAGTCATATTAGATATTTGAAGAAATATTGAAAATGAAAAATCCCTCTATACCCCCTCTTATGACCCGACAATGATTTCTGCTGATGAATATTGTTATTCGGATGGAAATGAATATTCTGCATCCTACTATGATGCGTGCCAAGTCATATTTCATTTTTGAAGTCATTTTGATAATGAAAAATCCCTCTATACCCCCTCTAACGACACGACAATGATTTCTGTTGACGATTGATTGTTATTCAGATAGTAATGGATATTTTGCACCCCACCATGATGCGTGCCAAGTCATATTTGATTCTTGATATCATTTTGATAATGAAAAATCCCTTTAACCCCCTCTGACGACCCGACAATAATTTCTGTTGACGAATTATTGTTATTTAGATGAAAATGGATATTATGCACTCCACCATGATACGTGCCAAGTCATTTTTGATTTTTGAAGTAATTTTGAAAATGAAAAATCCCTCCATACCTCCTCTGACGACAAGACAATGATTTCTGTTGACGAATTATTGTTATTCATATGGAAATGGATATTCTGCACCCCACCATGATGCGTGCCAAGTCATATTTGATTTTGAGGTAATTTTGAAAATGAAAAACCCTCTGACGACACGACAATGATTTCTGTTGACGAATTATTGTTATTCAGATGGAAATGGATATTCTGCACCCCACCATGCTGCGTGCCAAGTCATATTAGATTTTAAAAGTAATTTTGAAAATGAAACATTCCTCTCTATTCCCTCTGACGACCCGACAATGATTTCTGTTGACTAATTATTGTTATTCAGATGGAAATGGATATCCTGCACCCCACCATGATGCGTGCCAAGTCATATTTGATTTTGAGGTAATTTTGAAAATAAAAAATCCCTCTATAACCCCTCTGACGACACGACAATGATTTCTGTTAAGGAATTATTGTTATTCAGATAGTAGTGGATATTCTGCACTCCTTCATGATGCGTGCCAAGTCATATTAGATTTTTGAAGAAATATTGAAAATGATAAATCCTTTTATACCCCTTCTAACGACCCAACAATGATTTCTGTAGACGAATTATTGTTATTTAGATGGATTTGGATACTTTGCACCCCACTATGATGCGTGCCAAGTCATATTAGATTTTTGAAGAAATATTGAAAATGAAATATCCCTCTATACCCCCTCTAATGACCCGTCAATGATTTCTATTGATGAATTATTGTTATTCAGATGAAAATGGATATTCTGCATCTCACAATGATGCGTGCCAAGTCATATTTGATTTCTGAAGTCATTTTGAAAATGAAAAATCCCTCTATGCCCCCTCTGACGACACGACAATGATTTCTGTTGACGAATTATTGTTATTCAGATGGAAATGAATATTATGCACCCTACAATGATGCGTGCCAAGTTATATTTGATTTTTGTAAGAAATTTTGAAATTGAAAATTCCCTTTAACCCCCTCTGACAACCCGACAATAATTTCTGTTGACGAATTATTGCTATTTAGATGAAGATGGATATTATGCACCCCACCATGATACGTGTCAAGTCATATTTGATTTTAGAAGTAATTTTGAAAATGAAAAATCCCTCTATACCACCTCTGACGACACGACAATGATTTAAGTTGACGAATTATTGTTATTCAGATGGACATGGATACTTTGCACACCACCATGATGCGTGCCAAGTCATATTAGATTTTAAAAGTAATTTTGAAAATGAAAAATTCCTCTATACCCCCTCTGACGACCCAACAATGATTTCTGTTCACGAATTATTGGTATTCTGATGGACATGAATACTTTGCACCACACCATGATGCGTGCCAAGTCATATTTGATTTTGAGGTAATTTTGAAAATGAAAAATCCCTCTATGCCCCCTCTGACGACACGACAATGATTTCTGTTCATGAATTATTGTTATTCATATGGAAATGGATATTCTGCACCCCACCATGATGCGTGCCAAGTTAAATTAGATTTTTGAAGAAATATTGAAAATGAATAATCCCTCTATACCCCCTCTAACGACCAGACAATGATTTCTATTGACGAATTATTGTTATTCAGATGGGAATGGATATTCTGCACCCCACCATATTGCGTGCCAAGTCATATTTAATTTTGAGGTAATTTTGAAAATGAAAAATTCCTCTATACCCCCTCTGACGACACAACAATGATTTCTGTTCACGAATTATTGGTATTCAGATGGACATGAATACTTTGCACCACACCATGATGCGTGCCAAGTCATATTTCATTTTGAGGTAATTTTGAAAATGAAAAATCTCTCTATGCCCCCTCTGACGACACGACAATGATTTCTGTTGATGAATTATTGTTATTCATATGGAAATGGATATTCTGCACCCCACCATTATGCGTGCCAAGTCATATTTGATTTTGAGGTAATTTTGAAAATGAAAAATCCCTCTACACCCCCCTGACGACCCGTCAATGATTTCTGTTGACGAATTATTGTTATTCAGATGGGAATGGATATTCTGCACCCCACTATGATGCGTACCAATTCATATTTTATTTTCAGGTAATTTTGAAAATGAATAATCCCTCTATGCCCCCTCTGACGACACGACAATGACTTCTAATGACGAATTATTGTTATTCATATGGAAATGGATATTCTGAACCCCACCATGATGCGTGCCAAGTCATATTAGATTTTTGAAGTAATTTTGAAAATGAAAAATCCCTCCATACCTCCTCTGACGACACGACAATGATTTCTGTTGACGAATTATTGTTATTCATATGGAAATGTATATTCTGCACCCCACCATGATGCGTGCCAAGTCATATTTGAATTTGAGGTAATTTTGAAAATGAAAAATCCCTCTGACGACACGACAATGATTTCTGTTGACGAATTATTGTTATTCAGATGGAAATGGATATTCTGCACCCCACCATGCTGCGTGCCAAGTCATATTAGATTTTTGAAGTAATTTTGAAAATGAAAAATCCCTCTATGCCCCCTCTGACGACACGACAATGATTTCTGTTGACAAAATATTGTTATTCATATGGAAATGGATATTCTGCACCCCACTATGATGCGTGCCAAGTCATATTTGAATTTGAGGTAATTTTGAAAATGAAAAATCCCTCTACACCCCCCCTGACGACCCGTCAATGATTTCTGTTGACGAATTATTGTTATTCAGATGGAAATGGATATTCTGCACCTCACTATGATGCGTGCCAAGTCATATTTGATTTTCAGGTAGTTTTGAAAATGAAAAATCCCTCTATACCCCCTCTGACGACACGACAATGATTTCTGTTGACGAATTATTGTTTTTCAAATGGAAATGGATATTCTGCAACCCACCATGATGCGTGCCAAGTCATATTTGATTTTGAAGTAATTTTGAAAATGAAAAATCCCTCTATGCCCCCTCTGACGACACGACAATGATTTCTGTTGACGAATCATTGTTATTCTGATGGAAATGGATATTCTGCACCCCACCATGATGAGTGCCAAGTCATATTAGATTTTTGAAGTGATTTTGAAATTGAAAAATCCCTCTATACCCCCTCTAACGACACGACAATGATTTCTGTTGACGATTGATTGTTATTCAGATGGAAATGGATATTTTGCACCCCACCATGATGCGTGCCAAGTCATATTTGATTTTTGAAATCATTTTGATAATGAAAAATCCCTTTAACCCCCTCTGACGACCCGACAATAAATTCTGTTGACGAATTATTGTTATTTAGATGAAAATGGATATTATGCACTCCACCATGATACGTGCCAAGTCATTTTTGAATTTTGAAGTAATTTTGAAAATGAAAAATCCCTCTATACCCCCTCTGACGACCCGACAATGATTTCTGTTTTCGAATTATTGTTATTCAGATGGAAATGGATATTCTGCACCCCACCATGATGCGTGCCAAGTTAAATTAGATTTTTGAAGAAATATTGAAAATAAATAATCCCTCTATTCCCCCTCTAACGACCAGACAATGATTTCTATTGACGAATTATTGTTATTCAGATGGAAATGGATATTCTGCACCCCACCATATTGCGTGCCAAGTCATATTTAATTTTGAGGTAATTTTGAAAATGAAAAATCCCTCTATGCCCCTTCTGACGACACGACAATGATTTCTGTTGACGAATTATTGTTATTCATATGAAAGTGGATATTCTGCACCCCACTATGATGCGTGCCAATTCATATTTTATTTTCAGGTAATTTTGAAAATGAAAAATCCCTCTATGCCCCCTCTGACGACACGACAATGATTTCTAATGACGAATTATTGGTATTCAGATGGACATGAATACTTTGCACCACACCATGATGCGTGCCAAGTCATATTTGATTTTGAGGTAATTTTGAAAATGAAAAATCCCTCTATGCCCCTTCTGACGACACGACAATGATTTCTGTTGACGAATTATTGTAATTCATATGGAAGTGGATATTCTGCACCCCACTATGATGCGTGCCAATTCATATTTTATTTTCAGGTAATTTTGAAAATGAAAAATCCCTCTATGCCCCCTCTGACAACACGACAATGATTTCTAATGACGAATTATTGTTATTCATATGGAAATGGATATTCTGAACCCCACCATGATGCGTGCCAAGTCATTTTAGATTTTTGAAGTAATTTTGAAAATGAAAAATCCCTCCATACCTCCTCTGACGACACGACAATGATTTCTGTTGACGAATTATTGTTATTCATATGGAAATGGATATTCTGCACCCCACCATGATGCGTGCCAAGTCATATTTGATTTTGAGGTAATTTTGAAAATGAAAAATCCCTCTGACGACACGACAATGATTTCTGTTGAGGAATTATTGTTATTCAGATAGAAATAGATATTCTGCACCCCACCATGATGCGTGCCAAGTCATATTAGATTTTTGAAGAAATATTGAAAATGAAAAATCCCTTTATACCCCTTCTAACGACCCGACAATGATTTCGGTTGACGAATTATTGTTATTTAGATGGATATGGATACTTTGCACCCCACCATGATGCGTGCCAAGTCATATTAGATTTTTGAAGTAATTTTGAAAATGAAAAATAACTCTATACCCCCTCTGACGACACGACAATGATTTCTGTTGACGAATTATTGTTATTCAAATGGAAATGGATATTCTGCACCCCACCTTGATGCGTGCCAAGTCATATTAGATTTTTGAAGTAATTTTGAAAATGAAAATTCCCTCTGACGACACGACAATGATTTCTGTTGACTAATTATTGTTATTCAGATGGAAATAGATATTCTACACCCCACCATGATGCGTGCCAAGTCATATTTGATTTTTGAAGTAATTTTGAAAATGAAAAATCCCTCTGACGACACGACAATGATTTCTGTTGACGAATTAATATTATTCAGATAGAAATGGATATTCTGCACCCCACCATGATGCGTGCCAACTCATATTAGATTTTTGAAGTAATTTTGAAAATGAAAAATCCCTCTATACCCCCTCTGACGACACGACAATGATTTCTAATGACGAATTATTGTTATTCATATGGAAATGGATATTCTGCACCCCACCATGATGCGTGCCAAGTCATATTAGATTTTTGAAGTAATTTTGAAAATGAAAAATCCCTCTATGCCCCCTCTGACGACACGACAATGATTTCTGTTGACGAATTATTGTTATTCATATGGAAATGGATATTCTGCACCCCACTATGATGCGTGCCAAGTCATATTTGATTTTGAGGTAATTTTGAAAATAAAAAATCCCTCTACACCCCTTCTGACGACCCGTCAATGATTTCTGTTGACGAATTATTGTTATTCAGATGGGAATGGATATTCTGCACCCCACTATGATGCGTGCCAATTCCTATTTTATTTCAAGGTAAATTTGAAAATGAAAAATCCCTCTATGCCCCCTCTGACGACACGACAATGATTTCTAATGACGAATTATTGTTATTCATATGGAAATGGATAATCTCCACCCCACCATGATGCGTGCCAAGTCATATTAGATTTTTGAAGTAATTTTGAAAATGAAAATTCACTCCATACCTCCTCTGACGACACGACAATGATTTCTGATGACGAATTATTGTTATTCATATGGAAATGGATATTCTGCACCCCACCATGATGCGTGCCAAGTCATATTTGATTTTGAGGTAATTTTGAAAATGAAAAATCCCTCTGACGACACGACAATGATTTCTGTTGACGAATTATTGTTATTCAGATGGAAATGGATATTCTGCACCCCACCATGATGCGTGCCAAGTCATATTAGATTTTTGAAGTAATTTTGAAAAAGAAAAATCCCTCTATACCCCCTCTGACGACACGACAATGATTTCTGTTGACGAATTATTGTTATTCAGATAGAAATGGATATTCTGCACCCCACCATGATGCGTGCCAAGTTAAATTAGATTTTTGAAGAAATTTTGAAAATGAAAAATCCCTCTACACCCCTCCTGACGACCCGTCAATGATTCCTGTTGACGAATTATTGTTATTCAGATGGAAATGGATATTCTGCACCCCACTATGATGCGTGCCAAGTCATATTTGATTTTCAGGTAGTTTTGAAAATGAAAAATCCCTCTATACCCCCTCTGACGACACGACAATGATTTCTATTGACGAATTATTGTTATTCAGATGGAAATGGATATTCTGCACCCCACCATGATGCGTGCCAAGTCATATTTGATTTTGAAGTAATTTTGAAAATGAAAAATCCTTCTATACCCCCTCTGACGACACGACAATGATTTCTGTTGACGAATTATTGTTATTCAGATAGAAATGGATATTCTGCACCCCACCATGATGCGTGCCAAGTTAAATTAGGTTTTTGAAGAAATATTGAAAATGAATAATCCCTCTCTACCCCCTCTATCGACCAGACAATGATTTCTATTGACGAATTATTGTTATTCAGATGGAAATGGATATTCTGCACCCCACCATGATGCGTGCCAAGTCATATTTGATTTTGAGGTAATTTTGAAAATGAAAAATCCCTCTGACGACACGACAATGATTTCTGTTGACGAATTATTGTTATTCAGATGGAAATGGATATTCTGCACCCCACCATGCTGCGTGCCAAGTCATATTTAATTTTGAGGTAATTTTGAAAATGAAAAATTACTCTATACCCCCTCTGACGACACGACAATGATTTCTGTTAAGGAATTATTGTTATTCAGATAGTAATGGATATTCTGCACCCCACCATGATGCGTGCCAAGTCATATTAGATTTTTGAAGAAATAATGAAAATGAAAAATCCCTTTATACCCCTTCTAACGACCTGACAATGATTTCTGTTGACGAATTATCGTTATTTAGATGGATATGGATACTTTGCACCCCACTATTATGCATGCCAAGTCATATTAGATCTTTGAAGAAATATTGAAAATGAAAAATCCCTCTATACCCCCTCTAACGACACGACAATGATTTCTGTTGACGATTGATTGTTATTCAGATAGTAATGGATATTTTGCACCCCTCCATGATGCGTGCCAAGTCATATTTGATTCTTGATATCATTTTGATAATGAAAAATCCCTTTAACCCCCTCTGACGACCCGACAATAATTTCTGTTGACGAATTATTGTTATTTAGATGAAAATGGATATTATGCACTCCACCATGATACGTGCCAAGTCATTTTTGATTTTTGAAGTAATTTTGAAAATGAAAAATCCCTCCATACCTCCTCTGACGACAGGACAATGATTTCTGTTGACGAATTATTGTTATTCATATGGAAATGGATATTCTGCACCCCACCATGATGCGTGCCAAGTCATATTTGATTTTGAGGTAATTTTGAAAATGAAAAATCCCTCTGACGACACGACAATGATTTCTGTTGACGAATTATTGTTATTCAGATGGAAATGGATATTCTGCACCCCACCATGCTGCGTGCCAAGTCATATTAGATTTTTGAAGTAATTTTGAAAATGAAAAATCCCTCTATGCCCCCTCTGAAGACACGACAATGATTTCTGTTGACGAATGATTGTTATTCAGATGGAAATGGATATTTTGCACCCCACCATGATGCGTGCCAAGTCATATTTGATTCTTGATATCATTTTGATAATGAAAAATCCCTTTAACCCCCTCTGACGACCCGACAATAATTTCTGTTGACGAATTATTGTTATTTAGATGAAAATGGATATTATGCACTCCACCATGATACGTGCCAAGTCATTTTTGATATTTGAAGTAATTTCGAAAATGAAAAATCCCTCTATACCCCCTCTGACGACCCGACAATGATTTCTGTTGACGAATTATTGTTATTCAGATGGAAATGGATATTCTGCACCCCACCATGATGCGTGCCAAGTCATATTAGATTTTTGAAGAAATATCGAATATGAAAAATCCCTTTATACCCCTTCTAACGACCCGACAATGATTTCTGTTGACGAATTATTGTTATTTAGATGGATATGGATACTTTGCACCCCACCATGATGCGTGCCAAGTCATATTAGATTTTCAGGTAGTTTTGAAAATGAAATATCCCTCTATACCCCCTCTGACGACACGACTATGATTTCTGTTGACGAATTATAGTTATTCAGATGGAAATGGATATTCTGCACCCCACCATAATTCGTGCCAAGTCATATTTGATATTGAAATAATTTAGAAAATGAAAAATCCCTCTACACCCCCTCTGACGACCCGACAAAGATTTCTGTTGACAAATTATAGTTATTGAGATGGAAATGGATATTCTGTACCCCACCATGATGCGTGCCAAGTCATATTTGATTTTGAGGTAATTTTGAAAATGAAAAATTTCTCTATACCCCCTCTGACGACACAACAATGATTTCTGTTAACGAATTATTGTTATTCAGATTGACATGAATACTTTGCACCCCACCATGATGTGTGCCAAGTCATATTTGATTTTGAGGTAATTTTGAAAATGAAAAATCCCTCTATACCCCCTCTGACGACACGACAATGATTTCTGTTAAGGAATTATTGTTATTCAGATAGTAATGGATATTCTGCACCCCACCATGATGCGTGCCAAGTCATATTAGATTTTTGAAGAAATAATGAAAATGAAAAATCCCTTTATACCCCTTCTAACGACCTGACAATGATTTCTGTTGACGAATTATTGTTATTTAGATGGATATGGATACTTTGCACCCCACTATGATGCGTGCCAAGTCATATTAGATCTTTGAAGAAATATTGAAAATGAAAAATCTCTCTATACCCCCTCTTATGACCCGACAATGATTTCTGCTGATGAATTATTGTTATTCAGATGGAAATGGATATTCTGCATCCTACTATGATGCGTGCCAAGTCATATTTGATTTTTGAAGTCATTTTGATAATGAAAAATCCCTCTATACCCCCTCTAACGACACGACAATGATTTCTGTTGACGATTGATTGTTATTCAGATGGAAATGGATATTTTGCACCCCACCATGATGCGTGCCAAGTCATATTTGATTCTTGATATCATTTTGATAATGAAAAATCCCTTTAACCCCCTCTGACGACCCGACAATAATTTCTGTTGACGAATTATTGTTATTTAGATGAAAATGGATATTATGCACTCCACCATGATACGTGCCAAGTCATTTTTGAGTTTTGAAGTAATTTTGAAAATGAAAAATCCCTCTATACCCCCTCTGACGACCCGACAATGATTTCTGTTGACGAATTATTGTTATTCAGATGGAAATGGATATTCTGCACCCCACCATGATGCGTGCCAAGTTAAATTAGATTTTTGAAGAAATATTGAAAATGAGTAATCCCTCTATACCCCCTCTAACGACCAGACAATGATTTCTATTGACGAATTATTGTTATTCAGATGGAAATGGATATTCTGCACCCCACCATATCGCGTGCCAAGTCATATTTGATTTTGAGGTAATTTTGAAAATGAAAAATCCCTCTACACCCCCCCTGACGACCCGTCAATGATTTCTGTTGACGAATTATTGTTATTCAGATGGTAATGGATATTCTGCACCCCACTATGATGCGTGCCAAGTCATATTTGATTTTCAGGTAGTTTTGAAAATGAAAAATCCCTCTATACCCCCTCTGACGACACGACAATGATTTCTGATGACGAATTATTGTTATTCAGATGAAAATGGATATTCTGCACCCCACCATGATGCGTGCCAAGTCATATTTGTTTTTGAAGTAATTTTGAAAATAAAAAATCCCTCTATACCCCCTCTGACGACACGACAATGATTTCTGTTAAGGAATTATTGTTATTCAGATAGTAGTGGATATTCTGCACTCCACCATGATGCGTGCCAAGTCATACTTAGATTTTTGAAGAAATATTGAAAATGATAAATCCCTTTATACCCCTTCTAACGACCCAACAATGATTTCTGTTGACGAATTATTGTTATTTAGATGGATTTGGATACTTTGCACCCCACTATAATGCGTGCCAAGTCATATTAGATTTTTGAAGAAATTTTGAAAATGAAAAATCCCTCTACACCCCTCCTGACGACCCGTCAATGATTCCTGTTGACGAATTATTGTTATTCAGATGGAAATGGATATTCTGCACCCCACTATGATGCGTGCCAAGTCATATTTGATTTTCAGGTAGTTTTGAAAATGAAAAATCCCTCTATACCCCCTCTGACGACACGACAATGATTTCTGTTGACGAATTATTGTTATTCAGATGGAAATGGATATTCTGCACCCCACCATGATGCGTGCCAAGTCATATTTGATTTTGAAGTAATTTTGAAAATGAAAAATCCCTCCATACCTCCTCTGACGACAGGACAATGATTTCTGTTGACGAATTATTGTTATTCATATGGAAATGGATATTCTGCACCCCACCATGATGCGTGCCAAGTCATATTTGATTTTGAGGTAATTTTGAAAATGAAAAACCCTCTGACGACACGACAATGATTTCTGTTGACGAATTATTGTTATTCAGATGGAAATGGATATTCTGCACCCCACCATGCTGCGTGCCAAGTCATATTAGATTTTAAAAGTAATTTTGAAAATGAAACATTCCTCTCTATTCCCTCTGACGACCCGACAATGATTTCTGTTGACTAATTATTGTTATTCAGATGGAAATGGATATCCTGCACCCCACCATGATGCGTGCCAAGTCATATTTGATTTTGAGGTAATTTTGAAAATAAAAAATCCCTCTATAACCCCTCTGACGACACGACAATGATTTCTGTTAAGGAATTATTGTTATTCAGATAGTAGTGGATATTCTGCACTCCACCATGATGCGTGCCAAGTCATATTAGATTTTTGAAGAAATATTGAAAATGATAAATCCTTTTATACCCCTTCTAACGACCCAACAATGATTTCTGTAGACGAATTATTGTTATTTAGATGGATTTGGATACTTTGCACCCCACTATGATGCGTGCCAAGTCATATTAGATTTTTGAAGAAATATTGAAAATGAAATATCCCTCTATACCCCCTCTAATGACCCGTCAATGATTTCTATTGATGAATTATTGTTATTCAGATGAAAATGGATATTCTGCATCCTACAATGATGCGTGCCAAGTCATATTTGATTTCTGAAGTCATTTTGATAATGAAAAATCCCTCTATACCCCCTCTGACGACCCGACAACGATTTCTGTTGACGAATTATTGTTATTCAGATGGAAATGAATATTATGCACCCTACAATGATGCGTGCCAAGTTATATTTGATTTTTGTAAGAAATTTTGAAATTGAAAATTCCCTTTAACCCCCTCTAACAACCCGACAATAATTTCTGTTGACGAATTATTGCTATTTAGATGAAGATGGATATTATGCACCCCACCATGATACGTGTCAAGTCATATTTGATTTTAGAAGTAATTTTGAAAATGAAAAATCCCTCTATACCACCTCTGACGACACGACAATGATTTAAGTTGACGAATTATTGTTATTCAGATGGACATGGATACTTTGCACACCACCATGATGCGTGCCAAGTCATATTAGATTTTAAAAGTAATTTTGAAAATGAAAAATTCCTCTATACCCCCTCTGACGACCCAACAATGATTTCTGTTCACGAATTATTGGTATTCAGATGGACATGAATACTTTGCACCACACCATGATGCGTGCCAAGTCATATTTGATTTTGAGGTAATTTTGAAAATGAAAAATCCCTCTATGCCCCCTCTGACGACACGACAATCATTTCTGTTCATGAATTATTGTTATTCATATGGAAATGGATATTCTGCACCCCACCATGATGCGTGCCAAGTTAAATTAGATTTTTGAAGAAATATTGAAAATGAATAATCCCTCTATACCCCCTCTAACGACCAGACAATGATTTCTATTGACGAATTATTGTTATTCAGATGGGAATGGATATTCTGCACCCCACCATATTGCGTGCCAAGTCATATTTAATTTTGAGGTAATTTTGAAAATGAAAAATTCCTCTATACCCCCTCTGACGACACAACAATGATTTCTGTTCACGAATTATTGGTATTCAGATGGACATGAATACTTTGCACCACACCATGATGCGTGCCAAGTCATATTTCATTTTGAGGTAATTTTGAAAATGAGAAATCTCTCTATGCCCCCTCTGACGACACGACAATGATTTCTGTTGATGAATTATTGTTATTCATATGGAAATGGATATTCTGCACCCCACCATGATGCGTGCCAAGTCATATTTGATTTTGAGGTAATTTTGAAAATGAAAAATCCCTCTACACCCCCCTGACGACCCGTCAATGATTTCTGTTGACGAATTATTGTTATTCAGATGGGAATGGATATTCTGCACCTCACTATGATGCGTGCCAATTCATATTTTATTTTCAGGTAATTTTGAAAATGAATAATCCCTCTATGCCCCCTCTGACGACACGACAATGACTTCTAATGACGAATTATTGTTATTCATATGGAAATGGATATTCTGAACCCCACCATGATGCGTGCCAAGTCATATTAGATTTTTGAAGTAATTTTGAAAATGAAAAATCCCTCCATACCTCCTCTGACGACACGACAATGATTTCTGTTGACGAATTATTGTTATTCATATGGAAATGGATATTCTGCACCCCACCATGATGCGTGCCAAGTCATATTTGAATTTGAGGTAATTTTGAAAATGAAAAATCCCTCTGACGACACGACAATGATTTCTGTTGACGAATTATTGTTATTCAGATGGAAATGGATATTCTGCACCCCACCATGCTGCGTGCCAAGTCATATTAGATTTTTGAAGTAATTTTGAAAATGAAAAATCCCTCTATGCCCCCTCTGACGACACGACAATGATTTCTGTTGACAAAATATTGTTATTCATATGGAAATGGATATTCTGCACCCCACTATGATGCGTGCCAAGTCATATTTGAATTTGAGGTAATTTTGAAAATGAAAAATCCCTCTACACCCCCCCTGACGACCCGTCAATGATTTCTGTTGACGAATTATTGTTATTCAGATGGAAATGGATATTCTGCACCTCACTATGATGCGTGCCAAGTCATATTTGATTTTCAGGTAGTTTTGAAAATGAAAAATCCCTCTATACCCCCTCTGACGACACGACAATGATTTCTGTTGACGAATTATTGTTTTTCAGATGGAAATGGATATTCTGCACCCCACCATGATGCGTGCCAAGTCATATTTGATTTTGAAGTAATTTTGAAAATGAAAAATCCCTCTATGCCCCCTCTGACGACACGACAATGATTTCTGTTGACGAATCATTGTTATTCTGATGGAAATGGATATTCTGCACCCCACCATGATGAGTGCCAAGTCATATTAGATTTTTGAAGTGATTTTGAAATTGAAAAATCCCTCTATACCCCCTCTAACGACACGACAATGATTTCTGTTGACGATTGAATGTTATTCAGATGGAAATGGATATTTTGCACCCCACCATGATGCGTGCCAAGTCATATTTGATTTTTGAAATCATTTTGATAATGAAAAATCCCTTTAACCCCCTCTGACGACCCGACAATAAATTCTGTTGATGAATTATTGTTATTTAGATGAAAATGGATATTATGCACTCCACCATGATACGTGCCAAGTCATTTTTGAATTTTGAAGTAATTTTGAAAATGAAAAATCCCTCTATACCCCCTCTGACGACCCGACAATGATTTCTGTTTTCGAATTATTGTTATTCAGATGGAAATGGATATTCTGCACCCCACCATGATGCGTGCCAAGTTAAATTAGATTTTTGAAGAAATATTGAAAATAAATAATCCCTCTATTCCCCCTCTAACGACCAGACAATGATTTCTATTGACGAATTATTGTTATTCAGATGGAAATGGATATTCTGCACCCCACCATATTGCGTGCCAAGTCATATTTAATTTTGAGGTAATTTTGAAAATGAAAAATCCCTCTATGCCCCTTCTGACGACACGACAATGATTTCTGTTGACGAATTATTGTTATTCATATGGAAGTGGATATTCTGCACCCCACTATGATGCGTGCCAATTCATATTTTATTTTCAGGTAATTTTGAAAATGAAAAATCCCTCTATGCCCCCTCTGACGACACGACAATGATTTCTAATGACGAATTATTGGTATTCAGATGGACATGAATACTTTGCACCACACCATGATGCGTGCCAAGTCATATTTGATTTTGAGGTAATTTTGAAAATGAAAAATCCCTCTATGCCCCTTCTGACGACACGACAATGATTTCTGTTGACGAATTATTGTAATTCATATGGAAGTGGATATTCTGCACCCCACTATGATGCGTGCCAATTCATATTTTATTTTCAGGTAATTTTGAAATTGAAAAATCCCTCTATGCCCCCTCTGACGACACGACAATGATTTCTAATGACGATTTATTGTTATTCATATGGAAATGGATATTCTGAACCCCACCATGATGCGTGCCAAGTCATTTTAGATTTTTGAAGTAATTTTGAAAATGAAAAATCCCTCCATACCTCCTCTGACGACACGACAATGATTTCTGTTGACGAATTATTGTTATTCATATGGAAATGGATATTCTGCACCCCACCATGATGCGTGCCAAGTCATATTTGATTTTGAGGTAATTTTGAAAATGAAAAATCCCTCTGACGACACGACAATGATTTCTGTTGAGGAATTATTGTTATTCAGATAGAAATAGATATTCTGCACCCCACCATGATGCGTGCCAAGTCATATTAGATTTTTGAAGAAATATTGAAAATGAAAAATCCCTTTATACCCCTTCTAACGACCCGACAATGATTTCGGTTGACGAATTATTGTTATTTAGATGGATATGGATACTTTGCACCCCACCATGATGCGTGCCAAGTCATATTAGATTTTTGAAGTAATTTTGAAAATGAAAAATAACTCTATACCCCCTCTGACGACACGACAATGATTTCTGTTGACGAATTATTGTTATTCAAATGGAAATGGATATTCTGCACCCCACCTTGATGCGTGCCAAGTCATATTAGATTTTTGAAGTAATTTTGAAAATGAAAATTCCCTCTGACGACACGACAATGATTTCTGTTGACGAATTATTGTTATTCAGATGGAAATAGATATTCTACACCCCACCATGATGCGTGCCAAGTCATATTTGATTTTTGAAGTAATTTTGAAAATGAAAAATCCCTCTGACGACACGACAATGATTTCTGTTGACGAATTATTGTTATTCAGATGGAAATAGATATTCTACACCCCACCATGATGCGTGCCAAGTCATATTTGATTTTTGAAGTAATTTTGAAAATGAAAAATCCCTCTATGCCCCCTCTGACGACACGACAATGATTTCTGTTGACGAATTAATATTATTCAGATAGAAATGGATATTCTGCACCCCACCATGATGCGTGCCAACTCATATTAGATTTTTGAAGTAATTTTGAAAATGAAAAATCCCTCTATACCCCCTCTGACGACACGACAATGATTTCTAATGACGAATTATTGTTATTCATATGGAAATGGATATTCTGCACCCCACCATGATGCGTGCCAAGTCATATTAGATTTTTGAAGTAATTTTGAAAATGAAAAATCCCTCTATGCCCCCTCTGACGACACGACATTGATTTCTGTTGACGAATTATTGTTATTCATATGGAAATGGATATTCTGCACCCCACTATGATGCGTGCCAAGTCATATTTGATTTTGAGGTAATTTTGAAAATAAAAAATCCCTCTACACCCCTTCTGACGACCCGTCAATGATTTCTGTTGACGAATTATTGTTATTCAGATGGGAATGGATATTCTGCACCCCACTATGATGCGTGCCAATTCCTATTTTATTTCCAGGTAAATTTGAAAATGAAAAATCCCTCTATGCCCCCTCTGACGACACGACAATGATTTCTAATGACGAATTATTGTTATTCATATGGAAATGGATAATCTCCACCCCACCATGATGCGTGCCAAGTCATATTAGATTTTTGAAGTAATTTTGAAAATGAAAATTCACTCCATACCTCCTCTGACGACACGACAATGATTTCTGATGACGAATTATTGTTATTCATATGGAAATGGATATTCTGCACCCCACCATGATGCGTGCCAAGTCATATTTGATTTTGAGGTAATTTTGAAAATGAAAAATCCCTCTGACGACACGACAATGATTTCTTTTGACGAATTATTGTTATTCAGATGGAAATGGATATTCTGCACCCCACCATGATGCGTGCCAAGTCATATTAGATTTTTGAAGTAATTTTGAAAAAGAAAAATCCCTCTATACCCCCTCTGACGACACGACAATGATTTCTGTTGACGAATTATTGTTATTCAGATAGAAATGGATATTCTGCACCCCACCATGATGCGTGCCAAGTTAAATTAGATTTTTGAAGAAATTTTGAAAATGAATAATCCCTCTCTACCCCCTCTATCGACCAGACAATGATTTCTATTGACGAATTATTGTTATTCAGATGGAAATGGATATTCTGCACCCCACCATATTGCGTGCCAAGTCATATTTAATTTTGAGGTAATTTTGAAAATGAAAAATTACTCTATACCCCCTCTGACGACACGACAATGATTTCTGTTAAGGAATTATTGTTATTCAGATAGTAATGGATATTCTGCACCCCACCATGATGCGTGCCAAGTCATATTAGATTTTTGAAGAAATAATGAAAATGAAAAATACCTTTATACCCCTTCTAACGACCAGACAATGATTTCTGTTGACGAAATATCGTTATTTAGATGGATATGGATACTTTGCACCCCACTATTATGCGTGCCAAGTCATATTAGATCTTTGAAGAAATATTGAAAATGAAAAATCCCTCTATACCCCCTCTTATGACCCGACAATGATTTCTGCTGATGAATTATTGTTATTCGGATGGAAATGAATATTCTGCATCCTACTATGATGCGTGCCAAGTCATATTTGATTTTTGAAGTCATTTTGATAATGAAAAATCCCTCTATACCCCCTCTAACGACACGACAATGATTTCTGTTGACGATTGATTGTTATTCAGATAGTAATGGATATTTTGCACCCCACCATGATGCGTGCCAAGTCATATTTGATTCTTGATATCATTTTGATAATGAAAAATCCCTTTAACCCCCTCTGACGACCCGACAATAATTTCTGTTGACGAATTATTGTTATTTAGATGAAAATGGATATTATGCACTCCACCATGATACGTGCCAAGTCATTTTTGATTTTTGAAGTAATTTTGAAAATGAAAAATCCCTCCATACCTCCTCTGACGACAGGACAATGATTTCTGTTGACGAATTATTGTTATTCATATGGAAATGGATATTCTGCACCCCACCATGATGCGTGCCAAGTCATATTTGATTTTGAGGTAATTTTGAAAATGAAAAATCCCTCTGACGACACGACAATGATTTCTGTTGACGAATTATTGTTATTCAGATGGAAATGGATATTCTGCACCCCACCATGCTGCGTGCCAAGTCATATTAGATTTTTGAAGTAATTTTGAAAATGAAAAATCCCTCTATGCCCCCTCTGACGACACGACAATGATTTCTGTTGACGAATGAGTGTTATTCAGATGGAAATGGATATTTTGCACCCCACCATGATGCGTGCCAAGTCATATTTGATTCTTGATATCATTTTGATAATGAAAAATCCCTTTAACCCCCTCTGACGACCCGACAATAATTTCTGTTGACGAATTATTGTTATTTAGATGAAAATGGATATTATGCACTCCACCATGATACGTGCCAAGTCATTTTTGATTTTTGAAGTAATTTTGAAAATGAAAAATCCCTCTATACCCCCTCTGACGACCCGACAATGATTTCTAATGACGAATTATTGTTATTCATATGGAAATGGATAATCTCCACCCCACCATGATGCGTGCCAAGTCATATTAGATTTTTGAAGTAATTTTGAAAATGAAAATTCACTCCATACCTCCTCTGACGACACGACAATGATTTCTGATGACGAATTATTGTTATTCATATGGAAATGGATATTCTGCACCCCACCATGATGCGTGCCAAGTCATATTTGATTTTGAGGTAATTTTGAAAATGAAAAATCCCTCTGACGACCCGACAATGATTTCTGTTGACGAATTATTGTAATTCAGATGGAAATGGATATTCTGCACCCCACCATGATGCGTGCCAAGTCATATTAGATTTTTGAAGAAATATCGAATATGAAAAATCCCTTTATACCCCTTCTAACGACCCGACAATGATTTCTGTTGACGAATTATTGTTATTTAGATGGATATGGATACTTTGCACCCCACCATGATGCGTGCCAAGTCATATTAGATTTTCAGGTAGTTTTGAAAATGAAATATCCCTCTATACCCCCTCTGACGACACGACTATGATTTCTGTTGACGAATTATAGTTATTCAGATGGAAATGGATATTCTGCACCCCACCATAATTCGTGCCAAGTCATATTTGATATTGAAGTAATTTAGAAAATGAAAAATCCCTCTACACCCCCTCTGACGACCCGACAAAGATTTCTGTTGACAAATTATAGTTATTGAGATGGAAATGGATATTCTGTACCCCACCATGATGCGTGCCAAGTCATATTTGATTTTGAGGTAATTTTGAAAATGAAAAATTTCTCTATACCCCCTCTGACGACACAACAATGATTTCTGTTAACGAATTATTGTTATTCAGATTGACATGAATACTTTGCACCCCACCATGATGTGTGCCAAGTCATATTTGATTTTGAGGTAATTTTGAAAATGAAAAATCCCTCTATACCCCCTCTGACGACACGACAATGATTTCTGTTAAGGAATTATTGTTATTCAGATAGTAATGGATATTCTGCACCCCACCATGATGCGTGCCAAGTCATATTAGATTTTTGAAGAAATAATGAAAATGAAAAATCCCTTTATACCCCTTCTAACGACCTGACAATGATTTCTGTTGACGAATTATTGTTATTTAGATGGATATGGATACTTTGCACCCCACTATGATGCGTGCCAAGTCATATTAGATCTTTGAAGAAATATTGAAAATGAAAAATCTCTCTATACCCCCTCTTATGACCCGACAATGATTTCTGCTGATGAATTATTGTTATTCAGATGGAAATGGATATTCTGCATCCTACTATGATGCGTGCCAAGTCATATTTGATTTTTGAAGTCATTTTGATAATGAAAAATCCCTCTATACCCCCTCTAACGACACGACAATGATTTCTGTTGACGATTGATTGTTATTCAGATGGAAATGGATATTTTGCACCCCACCATGATGCGTGCCAAGTCATATTTGATTCTTGATATCATTTTGATAATGAAAAATCCCTTTAACCCCCTCTGACGACCCGACAATAATTTCTGTTGACGAATTATTGTTATTTAGATGAAAATGGATATTATGCACTCCACCATGATACGTGCCAAGTCATTTTTGAGTTTTGAAGTAATTTTGAAAATGAAAAATCCCTCTATACCCCCTCTGACGACCCGACAATGATTTCTGTTGACGAATTATTGTTATTCAGATGGAAATGGATATTCTGCACCCCACCATGATGCGTGCCAAGTTAAATTAGATTTTTGAAGAAATATTGAAAATGAGTAATCCCTCTATACCCCCTCTAACGACCAGACAATGATTTCTATTGACGAATTATTGTTATTCAGATGGACATGAATACTTTGCACCACACCATGATGCGTGCCAAGTCATATTTGATTTTGAGGTAATTTTGAAAATGAAAAATCCCTCTATGCCCCCTCTGACGACACGACAATTATTTCTGTTGACGAATTATTGTTATTCATATGGAAATGGATATTCTGCACCCCACTATGATGCGTGCCAAGTCATATTTGATTTTGAGGTTATTTTGAAAATTAAAAATCCCTCTACACCCCCCCTGACGACCCGTCAATGATTTCTGTTGACGAATTATTGTTATTCAGATGGGAATGGATATTCTGCACCCCACTATGATGCGTGCCAATTCATATTTTATTTTCAGGTAATTTTGAAAATGAAAAATCCCTCTATGCCCCCTCTGACGACACGACAATGATTTCTAATGACGAACTATTGTTATTCATATGGAAATGGATATTCTGAACCCCACCATGATGCGTGCCAAGTCATATTAGATTTTTGAAGTAATTTTGAAAATGAAAAATCCCTCCATACCTCCTCTGACGACACGACAATGATATCTGTTGACGAATTATTGTTATTCATATGGAAATGGATATTCTGCACCCCACCATGATGCGTGCCAAGTCATATTTGATTTTGAGGTAATTTTGAAAACGAAAAATCCCTCTGACGCCACGACAATGATTTCTGTTGACGAATTATTGTTATTCATATGGAAATGGATATTCTGCACCCCACCATGATGCGTGCCAAGTCATATTTGATTTTGAGGTAATTTTGAAAATGAAAAATCCCTCTACACCCCCCCTGACGACCCGTCAATGATTTCTGTTGACGAATTATTGTTATTCAGATGGAAATGGATATTCTGCACCCCACTATGATGCGTGCCAAGTATATTTGATTTTCAGGTAGTTTTGAAAATGAAAAATCCCTCTATACCCCCTCTGACGACACGACAATGATTTCTGATGACGAATTATTGTTATTCAGATGAAAATGGATATTCTGCACCCCACCATGATGCGTGCCAAGTCATATTAGATTTTTGAAGTAATTTTGAAAAAGAAAAATCCCTCTATACCCCCTCTGACGACACGACAATGATTTCTGTTGACGAATTATTGTTATTCAGATAGAAATGGATATTCTGCACCCCACCATGATGCGTGCCAAGTTAAATTAGATTTTTGAAGAAATTTTGAAAATGAAAAATCCCTCTACACCCCTCCTGACGACCCGTCAATGATTCCTGTTGACGAATTATTGTTATTCAGATGGAAATGGATATTCTGCACCCCACTATGATGCGTGCCAAGTCATATTTGATTTTCAGGTAGTTTTGAAAATGAAAAATCCCTCTATACCCCCTCTGACGACACGACAATGATTTCTATTGACGAATTATTGTTATTCAGATGGAAATGGATATTCTGCACCCCACCATGATGCGTGCCAAGTCATATTTGATTTTGAAGTAATTTTGAAAATGAAAAATCCTTCTATACCCCCTCTGACGACACGACAATGATTTCTGTTGACGAATTATTGTTATTCAGATAGAAATGGATATTCTGCACCCCACCATGATGCGTGCCAAGTTAAATTAGGTTTTTGAAGAAATATTGAAAATGAATAATCCCTCTCTACCCCCTCTATCGACCAGACAATGATTTCTATTGACGAATTATTGTTATTCAGATGGAAATGGATATTCTGCACCCCACCATGATGCGTGCCAAGTCATATTTGATTTTGAGGTAATTTTGAAAATGAAAAATCCCTCTGACGACACGACAATGATTTCTGTTGACGAATTATTGTTATTCAGATGGAAATGGATATTCTGCACCCCACCATGCTGCGTGCCAAGTCATATTTAATTTTGAGGTAATTTTGAAAATGAAAAATTACTCTATACCCCCTCTGACGACACGACAATGATTTCTGTTAAGGAATTATTGTTATTCAGATAGTAATGGATATTCTGCACCCCACCATGATGCGTGCCAAGTCATATTAGATTTTTGAAGAAATAATGAAAATGAAAAATCCCTTTATACCCCTTCTAACGACCTGACAATGATTTCTGTTGACGAATTATCGTTATTTAGATGGATATGGATACTTTGCACCCCACTATTATGCATGCCAAGTCATATTAGATCTTTGAAGAAATATTGAAAATGAAAAATCCCTCTATACCCCCTCTAACGACACGACAATGATTTCTGTTGACGATTGATTGTTATTCAGATAGTAATGGATATTTTGCACCCCTCCATGATGCGTGCCAAGTCATATTTGATTCTTGATATCATTTTGATAATGAAAAATCCCTTTAACCCCCTCTGACGACCCGACAATAATTTCTGTTGACGAATTATTGTTATTTAGATGAAAATGGATATTATGCACTCCACCATGATACGTGCCAAGTCATTTTTGATTTTTGAAGTAATTTTGAAAATGAAAAATCCCTCCATACCTCCTCTGACGACAGGACAATGATTTCTGTTGACGAATTATTGTTATTCATATGGAAATGGATATTCTGCACCCCACCATGATGCGTGCCAAGTCATATTTGATTTTGAGGTAATTTTGAAAATGAAAAATCCCTCTGACGACACGACAATGATTTCTGTTGACGAATTATTGTTATTCAGATGGAAATGGATATTCTGCACCCCACCATGCTGCGTGCCAAGTCATATTAGATTTTTGAAGTAATTTTGAAAATGAAAAATCCCTCTATGCCCCCTCTGAAGACACGACAATGATTTCTGTTGACGAATGATTGTTATTCAGATGGAAATGGATATTTTGCACCCCACCATGATGCGTGCCAAGTCATATTTGATTCTTGATATCATTTTGATAATGAAAAATCCCTTTAACCCCCTCTGACGACCCGACAATAATTTCTGTTGACGAATTATTGTTATTTAGATGAAAATGGATATTATGCACTCCACCATGATACGTGCCAAGTCATTTTTGATATTTGAAGTAATTTCGAAAATGAAAAATCCCTCTATACCCCCTCTGACGACCCGACAATGATTTCTGTTGACGAATTATTGTTATTCAGATGGAAATGGATATTCTGCACCCCACCATGATGCGTGCCAAGTCATATTAGATTTTTGAAGAAATATCGAATATGAAAAATCCCTTTATACCCCTTCTAACGACCCGACAATGATTTCTGTTGACGAATTATTGTTATTTAGATGGATATGGATACTTTGCACCCCACCATGATGCGTGCCAAGTCATATTAGATTTTCAGGTAGTTTTGAAAATGAAATATCCCTCTATACCCCCTCTGACGACACGACTATGATTTCTGTTGACGAATTATAGTTATTCAGATGGAAATGGATATTCTGCACCCCACCATAATTCGTGCCAAGTCATATTTGATATTGAAATAATTTAGAAAATGAAAAATCCCTCTACACCCCCTCTGACGACCCGACAAAGATTTCTGTTGACAAATTATAGTTATTGAGATGGAAATGGATATTCTGTACCCCACCATGATGCGTGCCAAGTCATATTTGATTTTGAGGTAATTTTGAAAATGAAAAATTTCTCTATACCCCCTCTGACGACACAACAATGATTTCTGTTAACGAATTATTGTTATTCAGATTGACATGAATACTTTGCACCCCACCATGATGTGTGCCAAGTCATATTTGATTTTGAGGTAATTTTGAAAATGAAAAATCCCTCTATACCCCCTCTGACGACACGACAATGATTTCTGTTAAGGAATTATTGTTATTCAGATAGTAATGGATATTCTGCACCCCACCATGATGCGTGCCAAGTCATATTAGATTTTTGAAGAAATAATGAAAATGAAAAATCCCTTTATACCCCTTCTAACGACCTGACAATGATTTCTGTTGACGAATTATTGTTATTTAGATGGATATGGATACTTTGCACCCCACTATGATGCGTGCCAAGTCATATTAGATCTTTGAAGAAATATTGAAAATGAAAAATCTCTCTATACCCCCTCTTATGACCCGACAATGATTTCTGCTGATGAATTATTGTTATTCAGATGGAAATGGATATTCTGCATCCTACTATGATGCGTGCCAAGTCATATTTGATTTTTGAAGTCATTTTGATAATGAAAAATCCCTCTATACCCCCTCTAACGACACGACAATGATTTCTGTTGACGATTGATTGTTATTCAGATGGAAATGGATATTTTGCACCCCACCATGATGCGTGCCAAGTCATATTTGATTCTTGATATCATTTTGATAATGAAAAATCCCTTTAACCCCCTCTGACGACCCGACAATAATTTCTGTTGACGAATTATTGTTATTTAGATGAAAATGGATATTATGCACTCCACCATGATACGTGCCAAGTCATTTTTGAGTTTTGAAGTAATTTTGAAAATGAAAAATCCCTCTATACCCCCTCTGACGACCCGACAATGATTTCTGTTGACGAATTATTGTTATTCAGATGGAAATGGATATTCTGCACCCCACCATGATGCGTGCCAAGTTGAATTAGATTTTTGAAGAAATATTGAAAATGAGTAATCCCTCTATACCCCCTCTAACGACCAGACAATGATTTCTATTGACGAATTATTGTTATTCAGATGGAAATGGATATTCTGCACCCCACCATATCGCGTGCCAAGTCATATTTGATTTTGAGGTAATTTTGAAAATGAAAAATCCCTCTACACCCCCCCTGACGACCCGTCAATGATTTCTGTTGACGAATTATTGTTATTCAGATGGTAATGGATATTCTGCACCCCACTATGATGCGTGCCAAGTCATATTTGATTTTCAGGTAGTTTTGAAAATGAAAAATCCCTCTATACCCCCTCTGACGACACGACAATGATTTCTGATGACGAATTATTGTTATTCAGATGAAAATGGATATTCTGCACCCCACCATGATGCGTGCCAAGTCATATTTGTTTTTGAAGTAATTTTGAAAATAAAAAATCCCTCTATACCCCCTCTGACGACACGACAATGATTTCTGTTAAGGAATTATTGTTATTCAGATAGTAGTGGATATTCTGCACTCCACCATGATGCGTGCCAAGTCATACTTAGATTTTTGAAGAAATATTGAAAATGATAAATCCCTTTATACCCCTTCTAACGACCCAACAATGATTTCTGTTGACGAATTATTGTTATTTAGATGGATTTGGATACTTTGCACCCCACTATAATGCGTGCCAAGTCATATTAGATTTTTGAAGAAATTTTGAAAATGAAAAATCCCTCTACACCCCTCCTGACGACCCGTCAATGATTCCTGTTGACGAATTATTGTTATTCAGATGGAAATGGATATTCTGCACCCCACTATGATGCGTGCCAAGTCATATTTGATTTTCAGGTAGTTTTGAAAATGAAAAATCCCTCTATACCCCCTCTGACGACACGACAATGATTTCTGTTGACGAATTATTGTTATTCAGATGGAAATGGATATTCTGCACCCCACCATGATGCGTGCCAAGTCATATTTGATTTTGAAGTAATTTTGAAAATGAAAAATCCCTCCATACCTCCTCTGACGACAGGACAATGATTTCTGTTGACGAATTATTGTTATTCATATGGAAATGGATATTCTGCACCCCACCATGATGCGTGCCAAGTCATATTTGATTTTGAGGTAATTTTGAAAATGAAAAACCCTCTGACGACACGACAATGATTTCTGTTGACGAATTATTGTTATTCAGATGGAAATGGATATTCTGCACCCCACCATGCTGCGTGCCAAGTCATATTAGATTTTAAAAGTAATTTTGAAAATGAAACATTCCTCTCTATTCCCTCTGACGACCCGACAATGATTTCTGTTGACTAATTATTGTTATTCAGATGGAAATGGATATCCTGCACCCCACCATGATGCGTGCCAAGTCATATTTGATTTTGAGGTAATTTTGAAAATAAAAAATCCCTCTATAACCCCTCTGACGACACGACAATGATTTCTGTTAAGGAATTATTGTTATTCAGATAGTAGTGGATATTCTGCACTCCACCATGATGCGTGCCAAGTCATATTAGATTTTTGAAGAAATATTGAAAATGATAAATCCTTTTATACCCCTTCTAACGACCCAACAATGATTTCTGTAGACGAATTATTGTTATTTAGATGGATTTGGATACTTTGCACCCCACTATGATGCGTGCCAAGTCATATTAGATTTTTGAAGAAATATTGAAAATGAAATATCCCTCTATACCCCCTCTAATGACCCGTCAATGATTTCTATTGATGAATTATTGTTATTCAGATGAAAATGGATATTCTGCATCCTACAATGATGCGTGCCAAGTCATATTTGATTTCTGAAGTCATTTTGATAATGAAAAATCCCTCTATACCCCCTCTGACGACCCGACAACGATTTCTGTTGACGAATTATTGTTATTCAGATGGAAATGAATATTATGCACCCTACAATGATGCGTGCCAAGTTATATTTGATTTTTGTAAGAAATTTTGAAATTGAAAATTCCCTTTAACCCCCTCTAACAACCCGACAATAATTTCTGTTGACGAATTATTGCTATTTAGATGAAGATGGATATTATGCACCCCACCATGATACGTGTCAAGTCATATTTGATTTTAGAAGTAATTTTGAAAATGAAAAATCCCTCTATACCACCTCTGACGACACGACAATGATTTAAGTTGACGAATTATTGTTATTCAGATGGACATGGATACTTTGCACACCACCATGATGCGTGCCAAGTCATATTAGATTTTAAAAGTAATTTTGAAAATGAAAAATTCCTCTATACCCCCTCTGACGACCCAACAATGATTTCTGTTCACGAATTATTGGTATTCAGATGGACATGAATACTTTGCACCACACCATGATGCGTGCCAAGTCATATTTGATTTTGAGGTAATTTTGAAAATGAAAAATCCCTCTATGCCCCCTCTGACGACACGACAATCATTTCTGTTCATGAATTATTGTTATTCATATGGAAATGGATATTCTGCACCCCACCATGATGCGTGCCAAGTTAAATTAGATTTTTGAAGAAATATTGAAAATGAATAATCCCTCTATACCCCCTCTAACGACCAGACAATGATTTCTATTGACGAATTATTGTTATTCAGATGGGAATGGATATTCTGCACCCCACCATATTGCGTGCCAAGTCATATTTAATTTTGAGGTAATTTTGAAAATGAAAAATTCCTCTATACCCCCTCTGACGACACAACAATGATTTCTGTTCACGAATTATTGGTATTCAGATGGACATGAATACTTTGCACCACACCATGATGCGTGCCAAGTCATATTTCATTTTGAGGTAATTTTGAAAATGAGAAATCTCTCTATGCCCCCTCTGACGACACGACAATGATTTCTGTTGATGAATTATTGTTATTCATATGGAAATGGATATTCTGCACCCCACCATGATGCGTGCCAAGTCATATTTGATTTTGAGGTAATTTTGAAAATGAAAAATCCCTCTACACCCCCCTGACGACCCGTCAATGATTTCTGTTGACGAATTATTGTTATTCAGATGGGAATGGATATTCTGCACCTCACTATGATGCGTGCCAATTCATATTTTATTTTCAGGTAATTTTGAAAATGAATAATCCCTCTATGCCCCCTCTGACGACACGACAATGACTTCTAATGACGAATTATTGTTATTCATATGGAAATGGATATTCTGAACCCCACCATGATGCGTGCCAAGTCATATTAGATTTTTGAAGTAATTTTGAAAATGAAAAATCCCTCCATACCTCCTCTGACGACACGACAATGATTTCTGTTGACGAATTATTGTTATTCATATGGAAATGGATATTCTGCACCCCACCATGATGCGTGCCAAGTCATATTTGAATTTGAGGTAATTTTGAAAATGAAAAATCCCTCTGACGACACGACAATGATTTCTGTTGACGAATTATTGTTATTCAGATGGAAATGGATATTCTGCACCCCACCATGCTGCGTGCCAAGTCATATTAGATTTTTGAAGTAATTTTGAAAATGAAAAATCCCTCTATGCCCCCTCTGACGACACGACAATGATTTCTGTTGACAAAATATTGTTATTCATATGGAAATGGATATTCTGCACCCCACTATGATGCGTGCCAAGTCATATTTGAATTTGAGGTAATTTTGAAAATGAAAAATCCCTCTACACCCCCCCTGACGACCCGTCAATGATTTCTGTTGACGAATTATTGTTATTCAGATGGAAATGGATATTCTGCACCTCACTATGATGCGTGCCAAGTCATATTTGATTTTCAGGTAGTTTTGAAAATGAAAAATCCCTCTATACCCCCTCTGACGACACGACAATGATTTCTGTTGACGAATTATTGTTTTTCAGATGGAAATGGATATTCTGCACCCCACCATGATGCGTGCCAAGTCATATTTGATTTTGAAGTAATTTTGAAAATGAAAAATCCCTCTATGCCCCCTCTGACGACACGACAATGATTTCTGTTGACGAATCATTGTTATTCTGATGGAAATGGATATTCTGCACCCCACCATGATGCGTGCCAAGTCATATTTGATTTTGAAGTAATTTTGAAAATGAAAAATCCCTCTATACCCCCTCTAACGACACGACAATGATTTCTGTTGACGATTGAATGTTATTCAGATGGAAATGGATATTTTGCACCCCACCATGATGCGTGCCAAGTCATATTTGATTTTTGAAATCATTTTGATAATGAAAAATCCCTTTAACCCCCTCTGACGACCCGACAATAAATTCTGTTGATGAATTATTGTTATTTAGATGAAAATGGATATTATGCACTCCACCATGATACGTGCCAAGTCATTTTTGAATTTTGAAGTAATTTTGAAAATGAAAAATCCCTCTATACCCCCTCTGACGACCCGACAATGATTTCTGTTCACGAATTATTGGTATTCAGATGGACATGAATACTTTGCACCACACCATGATGAGTGCCAAGTCATATTTGATTTTGAGGTAATTTTGAAAATTAAAAATCCCTCTATGCCCCCTCTGACGACACGACAATGATTTCTGTTGATGAATTATTGTTATTCATATGGAAATGGATATTCTGCACCCCACTATGATGCGTGCCAAGTCATATTTGATTTTGAGGTAATTTTGAAAATGAAAAATCCCTCTACACCCCCCCTGACGACCCGTCAATGATTTCTGTTGACGAATTATTGTTATTCAGATGGGAATGGATATTCTGCACCCCACTATGATGCGTGCCAATTCATATTTTATTTTCAGGTAATTTTGAAAATGAAAAATCCCTCTATGCCCCCTCTGACGACACGACAATGATTTCTAATGACGAATTATTGTTATTCATATGGAAATGGATATTCTGAACCCCACCATGATGCGTGCCAAGTCATATTAGATTTTTGAAGTAATTTTGAAAATGAAAAATCCCTCCATACCTCCTTTGACGACACGACAATGATTTCTGTTGACGAATTATTGTTATTCAGATGGAAATGGATATTCTGCACCCTACTATGATGCGTGCCAAGTCATATTTGATTTTCAGGTAGTTTTGAAAATGAAAAATCCCTCTATGACCCCTCTGACGACACGACAATGATTTCTAATGACGAATTATTGTTATTCATATGGAAATGGATATTCTGAACCCCACCATGATGCGTGCCAAGTCATATTAAATTTTTGAAGTAATTTTGAAAATGAAAAATCCCTCCATACCTCCTTTGACGACACGACAATAATTTCTGTTGACGAATTATTGTTATTCAGATGGAAATGGATATTCTGCACCCCACCATGATGCGTGCCAAGTCATATTTGATTTTGAAGTAATTTTGAAAATGAAAAATCCCTCTATGCCCCCTCTGACGACACGACAATGATTTCTGTTGACGAATTATTGTTATTCTGATAGAAATGGATATTCTGCACCCCACTATGATGCGTGCCAAGTCATATTTGATTTTGAGGTAATTTTGAAAATGAAAAATACCTCTGACGACACGACAATGATTTCTGTTGACGAATTATTGTTATTCAGATGGAAATGGATATTCTGCACCCCACCATGATGCGTGCCAAGTCATATTTGATTTTGAGGTAATTTTGAAAATGAAAAATCCCTCTGACGACACGACAATGATTTCTGTTGACGAATTATTGTTATTCAGATGGAAATGGATATTCTGCACCCCACCATGATGCGTGCCAAGTTAAATTAGATTTTTGAAGAAATATTGAAAATGAATAATCCCTCTATACCCCCTCTAACGACCAGACAATGATTTCTATTGACGAATTATTGTTATTCAGATGGGAATGGATATTCTGCACCCCACCATATTGCGTGCCAAGTCATATTTAATTTTGAGGTAATTTTGAAAATGAAAAATTCCTCTATACCCCCTCTGACGACACAACAATGATTTCTGTTCACGAATTATTGGTATTCAGATGGACATGAATACTTTGCACCACACCATGATGCGTGCCAAGTCATATTTGATTCTTGATATCATTTTGATAATGAAAAATCCCTTTAACCCCCTCTGACGACCCGACAATAATTTCTGTTGACGAATTATTGTTATTTAGATGAAAATGGATATTATGCACTCCACCATGATACGTGCCAAGTCAATTTTGATTTTTGAATAATTTTGAAAATGAAAAATCCCTCTATACTCCCTCTGACGACCCGACAATGATTTCTGTTGACGAATTATTGTTATTCAGATGGAAATGGATATTCTGCACCCCACCATGATGCGTGCCAAGTCATATTAGATTTTTGAAGAAATATCGAATATGAAAAATCCCTTTATACCCCTTCTAACGACCCGACAATGATTTCTGTTGACGAATTATTGTTATTTAGATGGATATGGATACTTTGCACCCCACCATGATGCGTGCCAAGTCATATTAGATTTTCAGGTAGTTTTGAAAATGAAAAATCCCTCTATACCCCCTCTGACGACACGACTATGATTTCTGTTGACGAATTATAGTTATTCAGATGGAAATGGATATTCTGCACCAATCATGCGTGCCAAGTCATATTTGATATTGAAGTAATTTTGAAAATGAAAAATTCCTCTATACCCCCTCTGACGACACGACTATGATTTCTGTTGACGAATTATTGTTATTCAGATGGAAATGGATATTCCGCACCCCACCATGATGCGTGCCAAGTCATATTTGATTTTAAGGTAATTTAGAAAATGAAAAATCCCTCTACACCACCTCTGACGACCCGTCAATGATTTCTGTTGACAAATTATTGTTATTCAGATGGAAATGGATATTCTGCACCCCACTATGATGCGTGCCAAGTCATATTTGATTTTCAGGTAGTTTTGAAAATGAAAAATCCCTCTATACCCCCTCTGACGACACGACTATGATTTCTGTTGACGAATTATTGTTATTCAGATGGAAATGGATATTCCGCACCCCACCATGATGCGTGCCAAGTCATATTTGATTTTAAGGTAATTTAGAAAATGAAAAATCCCTCTATGCCCCCTCTGACGACACGACAATGATTTCTGTTGACGAATTATTGTTATTCTGATAGAAATGGATATTCTGCACCCCACTATGATGCGTGCCAAGTCATATTTGATTTTGAGGTAATTTTGAAAATGAAAAATACCTCTGACGACACGACAATGATTTCTGTTGACGAATTATTGTTATTCAGATGGAAATGGATATTCTGCACCCCACCATGATGCGTGCCAAGTCATATTTGATTTTGAGGTAATTTTGAAAATGAAAAATCCCTCTGACGACACGACAATGATTTCTGTTGACGAATTATTGTTATTCAGATGGAAATGGATATTCTGCACCCCACCATGATGCGTGCCAAGTTAAATTAGATTTTTGAAGAAATATTGAAAATGAATAATCCCTCTATACCCCCTCTAACGACCAGACAATGATTTCTATTGACGAATTATTGTTATTCAGATGGGAATGGATATTCTGCACCCCACCATATTGCGTGCCAAGTCATATTTAATTTTGAGGTAATTTTGAAAATGAAAAATTCCTCTATACCCCCTCTGACGACACAACAATGATTTCTGTTCACGAATTATTGGTATTCAGATGGACATGAATACTTTGCACCACACCATGATGCGTGCCAAGTCATATTTGATTCTTGATATCATTTTGATAATGAAAAATCCCTTTAACCCCCTCTGACGACCCGACAATAATTTCTGTTGACGAATTATTGTTATTTAGATGAAAATGGATATTATGCACTCCACCATGATACGTGCCAAGTCATTTTTGATTTTTGAATAATTTTGAAAATGAAAAATCCCTCTATACTCCCTCTGACGACCCGACAATGATTTCTGTTGACGAATTATTGTTATTCAGATGGAAATGGATATTCTGCACCCCACCATGATGCGTGCCAAGTCATATTAGATTTTTGAAGAAATATCGAATATGAAAAATCCCTTTATACCCCTTCTAACGACCCGACAATGATTTCTGTTGACGAATTATTGTTATTTAGATGGATATGGATACTTTGCACCCCACCATGATGCGTGCCAAGTCATATTAGATTTTCAGGTAGTTTTGAAAATGAAAAATCCCTCTATACCCCCTCTGACGACACGACTATGATTTCTGTTGACGAATTATAGTTATTCAGATGGAAATGGATATTCTGCACCAATCATGCGTGCCAAGTCATATTTGATATTGAAGTAATTTTGAAAATGAAAAATTCCTCTATACCCCCTCTGACGACACGACTATGATTTCTGTTGACGAATTATTGTTATTCAGATGGAAATGGATATTCCGCACCCCACCATGATGCGTGCCAAGTCATATTTGATTTTAAGGTAATTTAGAAAATGAAAAATCCCTCTACACCACCTCTGACGACCCGTCAATGATTTCTGTTGACAAATTATTGTTATTCAGATGGAAATGGATATTCTGCACCCCACTATGATGCGTGCCAAGTCATATTTGATTTTCAGGTAGTTTTGAAAATGAAAAATCCCTCTATACCCCCTCTGACGACACGACTATGATTTCTGTTGACGAATTATTGTTATTCAGATGGAAATGGATATTCCGCACCCCACCATGATGCGTGCCAAGTCATATTTGATTTTAAGGTAATTTAGAAAATGAAAAATCCCTCTACACCCCCTCTGACGACACGACAATGATTTCTGTTAAGGAATTATTGTTATTCAGATAGTAATGGATATTCTGCACCCCATTATGATGCGTGCCAAGTCATATTAGATTTTTGAAGAAATAATGAAAATGAAAAATCCCTTTATACCCCTTCTAACGACCTGACAATGATTTCTGTTGACGAATTATTGTTATTTAGATGGATATGGATACTTTGCACCCCACTATGATGCGTGCCAAGTCATATTAGATCTTTGAAGAAATATTGAAAATGAAATATCCCTCTATACCCCCTCTAATGACCCGACAATGATTTCTGCTGATGAATTATTGTTATTCAGATGGAAACGGATATTCTGCATCCTACTATGATGCGTGCCAAGTCATATTTGATTTTTGAAGTCATTTTGATAATGAAAAATCCCTCTATACCCCCTCTAACGACACGACAATGATTTCTGTTGACGATTGATTGTTATTCAGATGGAAATGGATATTTTGCACCCCACCATGATGCGTGCCAAGTCATATTTGATTCTTGATATCACTTTGATAATGAAAAATACCTTTAAACCCCTCTGACGACCCGACAATAATTTCTGTTGACGAATTATTGTTATTTAGATGAAAATGGATATTATGCACTCCACCATGATACGTGCCAAGTCATTTTTGATTGTTGAAGTAATTTTGAAAATGAAAAATCCCTCTATACCCCCTCTGACGACCCGACAATGATTTCTGTTAAAGAATTATTGTTATTCAGATTGACGTGAATACTTTGCACCCCACCATGATGTGTGCCAAGTCATATTTGATTTTGAGGTAATTTTGAAAATGAAAAATCCCTCTATACCCCCTCTGACGACACGACAATGATTTCTGTTGAGGAATTATTGTTATTCAGATAGTAATGGATATTCTGCACCCCATTATGATGCGTGCCAAGTCATATTAAATTTTTTAAGAAATAATGAAAATGAAAAATCCCTTTATACCCCTTCTAACGACCTGACAATGATTTCTGTTGACGAATTATTGTTATTCAGATTGACGTGAATACTTTGCACCCCACCATGATGTGTGCCAAGTCATATTTGATTTTGAGGTAATTTTGATAATGAAAAATCCCTCTATACCCCCTCTAACGACACGACAATGATTTCTGTTGACGATTGATTGTTATTCAGATGGAAATGGATATTTTGCACCCCACCATGATGCGTGCCAAGTCATATTTGATTCTTGATATCATTTTGATAATGAAAAATACCTTTAACCCCCTCTGACGACCCGACAATAATTTCTGTTGACGAATTATTGTTATTTAGATGAAAATGGATATTATGCACTCCACCATGATACGTGCCAAGTCATTTTTGATTGTTGAAGTAATTTTGAAAATGAAAAATCCCTCTATACCCCCTCTGACGACCCGACAATGATTTCTGTTAAAGAATTATTGTTATTCAGATTGACGTGAATACTTTGCACCCCACCATGATGTGTGCCAAGTCATATTTGATTTTGAGGTAATTTTGAAAATGAAAAATCCCTCTATACCCCCTCTGACGACACGACAATGATTTCTGTTAAGGAATTATTGTTATTCAGATAGTAATGGATATTCTGCACCCCATTATGATGCGTGCCAAGTCATATTAAATTTTTTAAGAAATAATGAAAATGAAAAATCCCTTTATACCCCTTCTAACGACCTGACAATGATTTCTGTTGACGAATTATTGTTATTCAGATTGACGTGAATACTTTGCACCCCACCATGATGTGTGCCAAGTCATATTTGATTTTGAAGTAATTTTGAAAATGAGAAATCCCTCTATACCCCCTCTGACGACACGACAATGATTTCTGTTAAGGAATTATTGTTATTCAGATAGTAATGGATATTCTGCACCCCATTATGATGCGTGCCAAGTCATATTAGATTTTTGAAGAAATAATGAAAATGAAAAATCCCTTATACCCCTTCTAACGACCTGACAATGATTTCTGTTGACGAATTATTGTTATTTAGATGGATATGGATACTTTGCACCCCACCATGATGCGTGCCAAGTCATATTTGATTCTTGATATCATTTTGATAATGAAAAACCCCTTTAACCCCCTCTGACGACCCGACAATAATTTCTGTTTACGAATTATTGTTATTTAGATGAAAATGGATATTATGCACTCCACCATGATACGTGCCAAGTCATTTTTGATTTTTGAAGTAATTTTGAAAATGAAAAATCCCTCTATACCCCCTCTGACGACCCGACAATGATTTCTGTTGACGAATTATTGTTATTCAGATGGAAATGGATATTCTGCACCCCACCATGATGCGTGCCAAGTTAAATTAGATTTTTGAAGAAATATTGATAATGAATAATCCCTCTATACCCCCTCTAACGACCAGACAATGATTTCTATTGACGAATTATTGTTATTCAGATGGGAATGGATATTCTGCACCCCACCATATTGCGTGCCAAGTCATATTTAATTTTGAGGTAATTTTGAAAATGAAATATTCCTCTATACCCCCTCTGACGACACAACAATGATTTCTGTTCACGAATTATTGGTATTCAGATGGACATGAATACTTTGCACCACACCATGATGAGTGCCAAGTCATATTTGATTTTGAGGTAATTTTGAAAATTAAAAATCCCTCTATGCCCCCTCTGACGACACGACAATGATTTCTGTTGATGAATTATTGTTATTCATATGGAAATGGATATTCTGCACCCCACTATGATGCGTGCCAAGTCATATTTGATTTTGAGGTAATTTTGAAAATGAAAAATCCCTCTACACCCCCCCTGACGACCCGTCAATGATTTCTGTTGACGAATTATTGTTATTCAGATGGAAATGGATATTCTGCACCCCACTATGATGCGTGCCAATTCATATTTTATTTTCAGGTAATTTTGAAAATGAAAAATCCCTCTATTCCCCCTCTGACGACACGACAATGATTTCTAATGACGAATTATTGTTATTCATATGGAAATGGATATTCTGAACCCCACCATGATGCGTGCCAAGTCATATTAGATTTTTGAAGTAATTTTGAAAATGAAAAATCCCTCCATACCTCCTTTGACGACACGACAATGATTTCTGTTGACGAATTATTGTTATTCAGATGGAAATGGATATTCTGCACCCTACTATGATGCGTGCCAAGTCATATTTGATTTTCAGGTAGTTTTGAAAATGAAAAATCCCTCTATGCCCCCTCTGACGACACGACAATGATTTCTAATGACGAATTATTGTTATTCATATGGAAATGGATATTCTGAACCCCACCATGATGCGTGCCAAGTCATATTAAATTTTTGAAGTAATTTTGAAAATGAAAAATCCCTCCATACCTCCTTTGACGACACGACAATAATTTCTGTTGACGAATTATTGTTATTCAGATGGAAATGGATATTCTGCACCCCACCATGATGCGTGCCAAGTCATATTTGATTTTGAAGTAATTTTGAAAATGAAAAATCCCTCTATGCCCCCTCTGACGACACGACAATGATTTCTGTTGACGAATTATTGTTATTCTGATAGAAATGGATATTCTGCACCCCACTATGATGCGTGCCAAGTCATATTTGATTTTGAGGTAATTTTGAAAATGAAAAATACCTCTGACGACACGACAATGATTTCTGTTGACGAATTATTGTTATTCAGATGGAAATGGATATTCTGCACCCCACCATGATGCGTGCCAAGTCATATTTGATTTTGAGGTAATTTTGAAAATGAAAAATCCCTCTGACGACACGACAATGATTTCTGTTGACGAATTATTGTTATTCTGATGGAAATGGATATTCTGCACCCCACTATGATGCGTGACAAGTCATATTTGATTTTGAGGTAATTTTGAATATGAAAAATCCCTCTGACGACCCGACAATGATTTCTGTTGACGAATTATTGTTATTCAGATGGAAATAGATATTCTGCACCCCACCATGATGCGTGCCAAGTCATATTTGATTTTTGAAGTAATTTTGAAAATGAAAAATATCTCTATGCCCCCTCTGACGACACGACAATGAATTCTGTTGACGAAATAATATTTTTCAGACAGATATGGATATTCTGCACCCCACCATGATGCGTGCCAAGTCATATTTGATTCTTGAAATCATTTTGATAATGAAAAATCCCTCTATACCCCCTCTGACGAACCGACAATGATTTCTCTTGACGAAATATTGTTATTCAGATGGACATGGATACTTTGCACCCCACCATGATGCGTGCCAACTCATATTAGATTTTTGAAGTAATTTTGAAAATGAAAAATCCCTCTATACCCCCTCTGATGACACGACAATGATTTCTGTTGACGAATTATTGTTATTCATATGGAAATGGATAGCCTGCACCCCACTATGATGCGTGCCAAGTCATATTTGATTTTGAGGTAATTTTGAAAATGAAAAATCCATCTACACCCCCCCTGACGACCCGTCAATGATTTCTGTTGACGAATTATTGTTATTCAGATGGGAATGGATATTCTGCACCCCACTATGATGCGTGCCAATTCATATTTTATTTTCAGGTAATTTTGAAAATGAAAAATCCCTCTATGCCCCCTCTGACGACACGACAATGATTTCTAATGACGAATTATTGTTATTCATATGGAAATGGATATTCTGAACCCCATTATGATGCGTGCCAAGTCATATTAGATTTTTGAAGTAATTTTGAAAATGAAAAATCCCTCCATACCTCCTCTGACGACACGACAATGATTTCTGTTGACGAATTATTGTTATTCATATGGAAATGGATATTCTGCACCCCGCCATGATGCGTGCCAAGTCATATTTGGTTTTGAGGTAATTTTGAAAACGAAAAATCCCTCTGACGACACGACAATGATTTCTGTTGACGAATTATTGTTATTCAGATGGAAATGGATATTCTGCACCCCACCATGCTGCGTGCCAAGTCATATTAGATTTTTGAAGTAATTTTGAAAATGAAAAATCCCTTTTTGCCCCCTCTGACGACACGACAATGATTTCTGTTGACGAATTATTGTTATTCATATGGAAATAGATATTCTGCACCCCACTATGATGCGTGCCAAGTCATATTTGATTTTGAGGTAATTTTGAAAATGAAAAATCCCTCTACACCCCCCCTGACGACCCGTCAATGATTTCTGTTGACGAATTATTGTTATTCAGATGGAAATGGATATTCTGCACCCCACTATGATGCGTGCCAAGTCATATTTGATTTTCAGGTAGTTTTGAAAATGAAAAATCCCTCTATACGCCCTCTGACGACACGACAATGATTTCTGTTGACGAATTATTGTTATTCAGATGGAAATAGATATTCTGCACCCCACCATGATGCGTGCCAAGTCATATTTGATTTTGAAGTAATTTTGAAAATGAGAAATCCCTCTATGCCCCCTCTGACGACACGACAATGATTTCTGTTGACGAATTATTGTTATTCAGATGAAAATGGATATTCTGCACCCCACCATATTGCGTGCCAAGTCATATTTGATTTTGAGGTAATTTTGAAAATGAAAAATCCCTCTTACCCCCTCTGACGACACAACAATGATTTCTGTTGATGAATTATTGTTATTCAGATGGACATGAATACTTTGCACCCCACCATGATGCGTGCCAAGTCATATTTGATTTTGAAGTAATTTTGAAAATGAGAAATCCCTCAATACCCCCTCTGACGACACGACAATGATTTCTAATGACGAATTATTGTTGTTCATATGGAAATGGATATTCTGCACCCCACCATGATGCGTGCCAAGTCATATCAGATTTTTGAAGTAATTTTGAAAATGAAAAATCCCTCTATGCCCCCTCTGACGACACGACAATGATTTCTGATGACGAATTATTGTTATTCATATGGATATGGATATTCTGCAACTATGATGCGTGCCAATTCATATTTTATTTGCAGGTAATTTTGAAAATGAAAAATCCCTCTATTCCCCCTCTGACGACACGACAATGATTTCTAATGACGAATTATTGTTATTCATATGGAAATGGATATTCTCCACCCCACCGTGATGCGTGCCAAGTCATATTAGATTTTTGAAGTAATTTTGAAAATGAAAATTCACTCCATACCTCCTCTGACGACACGACAATGATTTCTGTTGACGAATTATTGTTATCCATATGGAAATGGATATTCTGCACCCCACCATGATGCGTGCCAAGTCATATTTGATTTTGAAGTAATTTTGAAAATGAAAAATCCCTCTGACGACACGACAATGATTTCTGTTTACGAATTACTGTTATTCAGATGGAAATGGATATTCTGCACCCCACCATGATGCGTGCCAAGTCATATTAGATTTTTGATGTAATTTTGAAAATGAAAATTCACTCCTCACCTCCTCTGACGACACGACAATGATTTCTGTTGACGAATTATTGTTATTCATATAGAAATGGATATTCTGCACCCCACCATGATGCGTGCCAAGTCATATTTGATTCTTGAAATTATTTTGATAATGAAAAATCCCTCTATACCCCCTCTGACGAACCGACAATGATTTCTCTTGACGAAATATTGTTATTCAGATGGACATGGATACTTTGCACCCCACCATGATGCGTGCCAACTCATATTAGATTTTTGAAGTAATTTTGAAAATGAAAAATCCCTCTATACCCCCTCTGATGACACGACAATGATTTCTGTTGACGAATTATTGTTATTCATATGGAAATGGATAGCCTGCACCCCACTATGATGCGTGCCAAGTCATATTTGATTTTGAGGTAATTTTGAAAATGAAAAATCCCTCTACACCCCCCCTGACGACCCGTCAATGATTTCTGTTGACGAATTATTGTTATTCAGATGGGAATGGATATTCTGCACCCCACTTTGATGCGTGCCAATTCATATTTTATTTTCAGGTAATTTTGAAAATGAAAAATCCCTCTATGCCCCCTCTGACGACACGACAATGATTTCTAATGACGAATTATTGTTATTCATATGGAAATGGATATTCTGAACCCCATTATGATGCGTGCCAAGTCATATTAGATTTTTGAAGTAATTTTGAAAATGAAAAATCCCTCCATACCTCCTCTGACGACACGACAATGATTTCTGTTGACGAATTATTGTTATTCATATGGAAATGGATATTCTGCACCCCACCATGATGCGTGCCAAGTCATATTTGGTTTTGAGGTAATTTTGAAAACGAAAAATCCCTCTGACGACACGACAATGATTTCTGTTGACGAATTATTGTTATTCAGATGGAAATGGATATTCTGCACCCCACCATGCTGCGTGCCAAGTCATATTAGATTTTTGAAGTAATTTTGAAAATGAAAAATCCCTTTTTGCCCCCTCTGACGACACGACAATGATTTCTGTTGACGAATTATTGTTATTCATATGGAAATAGATATTCTGCACCCCACTATGATGCGTGATAAGTCATATTTGATTTTGAGGTAATTTTGAAAATGAAAAATCCCTCTACACCCCCCCTGACGACCCGTCAATGATTTCTGTTGACGAATTATTGTTATTCAGATGGAAATGGATATTCTGCACCCCACTATGATGCGTGCCAAGTCATATTTGATTTTCAGGTAGTTTTGAAAATGAAAAATCCCTCTATACGCCCTCTGACGACACGACAATGATTTCTGTTGACGAATTATTGTTATTCAGATGGAAATAGATATTCTGCACCCCACCATGATGCGTGCCAAGTCATATTTGATTTTGAAGTAATTTTGAAAATGAGAAATCCCTCTATGCCCCCTCTGACGACACGACAATGATTTCTGTTGACGAATTATTGTTATTCAGATGAAAATGGATATTCTGCACCCCACCATATTGCGTGCCAAGTCATATTTGATTTTGAGGTAATTTTGAAAATGAAAAATCCCTCTTACCCCCTCTGACGACACAACAATGATTTCTGTTGATGAATTATTGTTATTCAGATGGACATGAATACTTTGCACCCCACCGTGATGCGTGCCAAGTCATATTTGATTTTGAGGTAATTTTGAAAATGAGAAATCCCTCTATGCCCCCTCTGACGACACGACAATGATTTCAGTTGACGAATTATTGTTATTCAGATGAAAATGGATATTCTGCACCCCACCATATTGCGTGCCAAGTCATATTTGATTTTGAGGTAATTTTGAAAATGAAAAATCCCTCTTACCCCCTCTGACGACACAACAATGATTTCTGTTGATGAATTATTGTTATTCAGATGGACATGAATACTTTGCACCCCACCATGATGCGTGCCAAGTCATATTTGATTTTGAGGTAATTTTGAAAATGAAAAATCCCTCTATACCCCCTCTGACGACACGACAATGATTTCTGTTGAGGAATTATTGTTGTTCAGATAGAAATGGATATTCTGCACCTCACCATGATGCGTGCCAACTCATATTAGATTTTTGAAGTAATTTTGAAAATGAGAAATCCCTCTATACCCCCTCTGACGACACGACAATGATTTCTAATGACGAATTATTGTTGTTCATATGGAAATGGATATTCTGCACCCCACCATGATGCGTGCCAAGTCATATTAGATTTTTGAAGTAATTTTGAAAATGAAAAATCCCTCTATGCCCCCTCTGACGACACGACAATGATTTCTGATGACGAATTATTGTTATTCATATGGAAATGGATATTCTGCAACCCACTATGATGCGTGCCAAGTCATATATGATTTTGAGGTAATTTTGAAAATGAAAAATCCCTCTACACCCCCCCTGACGACCCGTCAATGATTTCTGTTGACGAATTATTGTTATTCAGATGGGAATGGATATTCTGCACCCCACTATGATGCGTGCCAATTCATATTTTATTTGCAGGTAATTTTGAAAATGAAAAATCCCTCTATGCCCCCTCTGACGACACGACAATGATTTCTAATGACGAATTATTGTTATTCATATGGAAATGGATATTCTCCACCCCACCATGATGCGTGCCAAGTCATATTTGATTTTGAGGTAATTTTGAAAATGAAAAATCCCTCTGACGACACGACAATGATTTCTGTTGACGAATTATTGTTATTCTGATGGAAATGGATATTCTGCACCCCACTATGATGCGTGACAAGTCATATTTGATTTTGAGGTAATTTTGAAAATGAAAAATACCTCTGACGACACGACAATGATTTCTGTTGACGAATTATTGTTATTCTGATAGAAATGGATATTCTGCACCCCACTATGATGCGTGCCAAGTCATATTTGATTTTGAGGTAATTTTGAAAATGAAAAATACCTCTGACGACACGACAATGATTTCTGTTGACGAATTATTGTTATTCAGATGGAAATGGATATTCTGCACCCCACCATGATGCGTGCCAAGTCATATTTGATTTTGAGGTAATTTTGAAAATGAAAAATTCCTCTATACCCCCTCTGACGACACAACAATGATTTCTGTTCACGAATTATTGGTATTCAGATGGACATGAATACTTTGCACCATACCATGATGCGTGCCAAGTCATATTTGATTTTGAGGTAATTTTGAAAATGAAAAGTCCCTCTGACGACACGACAATGATTTCTGTTGACGAATTATTGTTATTCAGATGGAAATAGATATTCTGCACCCCACCATGATGCGTGCCAAGTCATATTTGATTTTGAGGTAATTTTGAAAATGAAAAATCCCTCTGACGACACGACAATGATTTCTGTTGACGAATTATTGTTATTCAGATGGAAATGGATATTCTGCACCCCACCATGCTGCGTGCCAAGTCATATTAGATTTTTGAAGTAATTTTGAAAATGAAAAATCCCTTTTTGCCCCCTCTGACGACACGACAATGATTTCTGTTGACGAATTATTGTTATTCATATGGAAATAGATATTCTGCACCCCACTATGATGCGTGCCAAGTCATATTTGATTTTGAGGTAATTTTGAAAATGAAAAATCCCTCTACACCCCCCCTGACGACCCGTCAATGATTTCTGTTGACGAATTATTGTTATTCAGATGGAAATGGATATTCTGCACCCCACTATGATGCGTGCCAAGTCATATTTGATTTTCAGGTAGTTTTGAAAATGAAAAATCCCTCTATACGCCCTCTGACGACACGACAATGATTTCTGTTGACGAATTATTGTTATTCAGATGGAAATAGATATTCTGCACCCCACCATGATGCGTGCCAAGTCATATTTGATTTTGAAGTAATTTTGAAAATGAGAAATCCCTCTATGCCCCCTCTGACGACACGACAATGATTTCTGTTGACGAATTATTGTTATTCAGATGAAAATGGATATTCTGCACCCCACCATATTGCGTGCCAAGCCATATTTGATTTTGAGGTAATTTTGAAAATGAAAAATCCCTCTTACCCCCTCTGACGACACAACAATGATTTCTGTTGATGAATTATTGTTATTCAGATGGACATGAATACTTTGCACCCCACCATGATGCGTGCCAAGTCATATTTGATTTTGAAGTAATTTTGAAAATGAGAAATCCCTCTATACCCCCTCTGACGACACGACAATGATTTATAATGACAAATTATTGTTGTTCATATGGAAATGGATATTCTGCACCCCACCATGATGCGTGCCAAGTCATATCAGATTTTTGAAGTAATTTTGAAAATGAAAAATCCCTCTATGCCCCCTCTGACGACACGACAATGATTTCTGATGACGAATTATTGTTATTCATATGGATATGGATATTCTGCAACTATGATGCGTGCCAATTCATATTTTATTTGCAGGTAATTTTGAAAATGAAAAATCCCTCTATGCCCCCTCTGACGACACGACAATGATTTCTAATGACGAATTATTGTTATTCATATGGAAATGGATTTTCTCCACCCCACCGTGATGCGTGCCAAGTCATATTAGATTTTTGAAGTAATTTTGAAAATGAAAATTCACTCCATACCTCCTCTGACGACACGACAATGATTTCTGTTGACGAATTATTGTTATTCATATGGAAATGGATATTCTGCACCCCACCATGATGCGTGCCAAGTCATATTTGATTTTGAGGTAATTTTGAAAATGAAAAATCCCTCTGACGACACGACAATGATTTCTGTTGACGAATTATTGTTATTCAGATGGAAATGGATATTCTGCACCCCACCATGATGCGTGCCAAGTCATATTAGATTTTTGATGTAATTTTGAAAATGAAAATTCACTCCTTACCTCCTCTGACGACACGACAATGATTTCTGTTGACGAATTATTGTTATTCATATAGAAATGGATATTCTGCACCCCACCATGATGCGTGCCAAGTCATATTTGATTCTTGAAATCATTTTGATAATGAAAAATCCCTCTATACCCCCTCTGACGAACCGACAATGATTTCTCTTGACGAAATATTGTTATTCAGATGGACATGGATACTTTGCACCCCACCATGATGCGTGCCAACTCATATTAGATTTTTGAAGTAATTTTGAAAATGAAAAATCCCTCTATACCCCCTCTGATGACACGACAATGATTTCTGTTGACGAATTATTGTTATTCATATGGAAATGGATAGCCTGCACCCCACTATGATGCGTGCCAAGTCATATTTGATTTTGAGGTAATTTTGAAAATGAAAAATCCCTCTACACCCCCCCTGACGACCCGTCAATGATTTCTGTTGACGAATTATTGTTATTCAGATGGGAATGGATATTCTGCACCCCACTATGATGCGTGCCAATTCATATTTTATTTTCAGGTAATTTTGAAAATGAAAAATCCCTCTATGCCCCCTCTGACGACACGACAATGATTTCTAATGACGAATTATTGTTATTCATATGGAAATGGATATTCTGAACCCCATTATGATGCGTGCCAAGTCATATTAGATTTTTGAAGTAATTTTGAAAATGAAAAATCCCTCCATACCTCCTCTGACGACACGACAATGATTTCTGTTGACGAATTATTGTTATTCATATGGAAATGGATATTCTGCACCCCACCATGATGCGTGCCAAGTCATATTTGGTTTTGAGGTAATTTTGAAAACGAAAAATCCCTCTGACGACACGACAATGATTTCTGTTGACGAATTATTGTTATTCAGATGGAAATGGATATTCTGCACCCCACCATGCTGCGTGCCAAGTCATATTAGATTTTTGAAGTAATTTTGAAAATGAAAAATCCCTTTTTGCCCCCTCTGACGACACGACAATGATTTCTGTTGACGAATTATTGTTATTCATATGGAAATAGATATTCTGCACCCCACTATGATGCGTGCCAAGTCATATTTGATTTTGAGGTAATTTTGAAAATGAAAAATCCCTCTACACCCCCCCTGACGACCCGTCAATGATTTCTGTTGACGAATTATTGTTATTCAGATGGAAATGGATATTTTGCACCCCACTATGATGCGTGCCAAGTCATATTTGATTTTCAGGTAGTTTTGAAAATGAAAAATCCCTCTATACGCCCTCTGACGACACGACCATGATTTCTGTTGACGAATTATTGTTATTCAGATGGAAATAGATATTCTGCACCCCACCATGATGCGTGCCAAGTCATATTTGATTTTGAAGTAATTTTGAAAATGAGAAATCCCTCTATGCCCCCTCTGACGACACGACAATGATTTCTGTTGACGAATTATTGTTATTCAGATGAAAATGGATATTCTGCACCCCACCATATTGCGTGCCAAGTCATATTTGATTTTGAGGTAATTTTGAAAATGAAAAATCCCTCTTACCCCCTCTGACGACACAACAATGATTTCTGTTGATGAATTATTGTTATTCAGATGGACATGAATACTTTGCACCCCACCATGATGCGTGCCAAGTCATATTTGATTTTGAGGTAATTTTGAAAATGAGAAATCCCTCTATGCCCCCTCTGACGACACGACAATGATTTCTGTTGACGAATTATTGTTATTCAGATGAAAATGGATATTCTGCACCCCACCATATTGCGTGCCAAGTCATATTTGATTTTGAGGTAATTTTGAAAATGAAAAATCCCTCTTACCCCCTCTGACGACACAACAATGATTTCTGTTGATGAATTATTGTTATTCAGATGGACATGAATACTTTGCACCCCACCATGATGCGTGCCAAGTCATATTTGATTTTGAGGTAATTTTGAAAATGAGAAATCCCTCTATGCCCCCTCTGACGACACGACAATGATTTCTAATGACGAATTATTGTTATTCATATGGAAATGGATATTCTCCACCCCACCGTGATGCGTGCCAAGTCATATTAGATTTTTGAAGTAATTTTGAAAATGAAAATTCACTCCATACCTCCTCTGACGACACGACAATGATTTCTGTTGACGAATTATTGTTATCCATATGGAAATGGATATTCTGCACCCCACCATGATGCGTGCCAAGTCATATTTGATTTTGAAGTAATTTTGAAAATGAAAAATCCCTCTGACGACACGACAATGATTTCTGTTGACGAATTATTGTTATTCAGATGGAAATGGATATTCTGCACCCCACCATGATGCGTGCCAAGTCATATTAGATTTTTGATGTAATTTTGAAAATGAAAATTCACTCCTTACCTCCTCTGACGACACGACAATGATTTCTGTTGACGAATTATTGTTATTCATATAGAAATGGATATTCTGCACTCCACCATGATGCGTGCCAAGTCATATTTGATTCTTGAAATCATTTTGATAATGAAAAATCCCTCTATACCCCCTCTGACGAACCGACAATGATTTCCCTTGACGAAATATTGTTATTCAGATGGACATGGATACTTTGCACCCCACCATGATGCGTGCCAAGTCATATTTGGTTTTGAGGTAATTTTGAAAACGAAAAATCCCTCTGACGACACGACAATGATTTCTGTTGACGAATTATTGTTATTCAGATGGAAATGAATATTCTGCACCCCACCATGCTGCGTGCCAAGTCATATTAGATTTTTGAAGTAATTTTGAAAATGAAAAATCCCTTTTTGCCCCCTCTGACGACACGACAATGATTTCTGTTGACGAATTATTGTTATTCATATGGAAATAGATATTCTGCACCCCACTATGATGCGTGCCAAGTCATATTTGATTTTGAGGTAATTTTGAAAATGAAAAATCCCTCTGACGACACGACAATGATTTCTGTTGACGAATTATTGTTATTCAGATGAAAATGGATATTCTGCACCCCACCATATTGCGTGCCAAGTCATATTTGATTTTGAGGTAATTTTGAAAATGAAAAATCCCTCTTACCCCCTCTGACGACACAACAATGATTTCTGTTGATGAATTATTGTTATTCAGATGGACATGAATACTTTGCACCCCACCGTGATGCGTGCCAAGTCATATTTGATTTTGAGGTAATTTTGAAAATGAGAAATCCCTCTATGCCCCCTCTGACGACACGACAATGATTTCTGTTGACGAATTATTGTTATTCAGATGAAAATGGATATTCTGCACCCCACCATATTGCGTGCCAAGTCATATTTGATTTTGAGGTAATTTTGAAAATGAAAAATCCCTCTTACCCCCTCTGACGACACAACAATGATTTCTGTTGATGAATTATTGTTATTCAGATGGACATGAATACTTTGCACCCCACCATGATGCGTGCCAAGTCATATTTGATTTTGAGGTAATTTTGAAAATGAAAAATCCCTCTATACCCCCTCTGACGACACGACAATGATTTCTGTTGAGGAATTATTGTTGTTCAGATAGAAATGGATATTCTGCACCTCACCATGATGCGTGCCAACTCATATTAGATTTTTGAAGTAATTTTGAAAATGAGAAATCCCTCTATACCCCCTCTGACGACACGACAATGATTTCTAATGACGAATTATTGTTGTTCATATGGAAATGGATATTCTGCACCCCACCATGATGCGTGCCAAGTCATATTAGATTTTTGAAGTAATTTTGAAAATGAAAAATCCCTCTATGCCCCCTCTGACGACTCGACAATGATTTCTGATGACGAATTATTGTTATTCATATGGAAATGGATATTCTGCAACCCACTATGATGCGTGCCAAGTCATATATGATTTTGAGGTAATTTTGAAAATGAAAAATCCCTCTACACCCCCCCTGACGACCCGTCAATGATTTCTGTTGACGAATTATTGTTATTCAGATGGGAATGGATATTCTGCACCCCACTATGATGCGTGCCAATTCATATTTTATTTGCAGGTAATTTTGAAAATGAAAAATCCCTCTATGCCCCCTCTGACGACACGACAATGATTTCTAATGACGAATTATTGTTATTCATATGGAAATGGATATTCTCCACCCCACCATGATGCGTGCCAAGTCATATTTGATTTTGAGGTAATTTTGAAAATGAAAAATCCCTCTGACGACACGACAATGATTTCTGTTGACGAATTATTGTTATTCTGATGGAAATGGATATTCTGCACCCCACTATGATGCGTGACAAGTCATATTTGATTTTGAGGTAATTTTGAAAATGAAAAATACCTCTGACGACACGACAATGATTTCTGTTGACGAATTATTGTTATTCTGATAGAAATGGATATTCTGCACCCCACTATGATGCGTGCCAAGTCATATTTGATTTTGAGGTAATTTTGAAAATGAAAAATACCTCTGACGACACGACAATGATTTCTGTTGACGAATTATTGTTATTCAGATGGAAATGGATATTCTGCACCCCACCATGATGCGTGCCAAGTCATATTTGATTTTGAGGTAATTTTGAGAATGAAAAATCCCTCTGACGACACGACAATGATTTCTGTTGACGAATTATTGTTATTCAGATGGAAATGGATATTCTGCACCCCACCATGATGCGTGCCAAGTTAAATTAGATTTTTGAAGAAATATTGAAAATGAATAATCCCTCTATACCCCCTCTAACGACCAGACAATGATTTCTATTGACGAATTATTGTTATTCAGATGGGAATGGATATTCTGCACCCCACCATATTGCGTGACAAGTCATATTTAATTTTGAGGTAATTTTGAAAATGAAAAATTCCTCTATACCCCCTCTGACGACACAACAATGATTTCTGTTCACGAATTATTGGTATTCAGATGGACATGAATACTTTGCACCATACCATGATGCGTGCCAAGTCATATTTGATTTTGAGGTAATTTTGAAAATGAAAAGTCCCTCTGACGACACGACAATGATTTCTGTTGACGAATTATTGTTATTCAGATGGAAATAGATATTCTGCACCCCACCATGATGCGTGCCAAGTCATATTTGATTTTGAGGTAATTTTGAAAATGAAAAATCCCTCTGACGACACGACAATGATTTCTGTTGACGAATTATTGTTATTCAGATGGAAATGGATATTCTGCACCCCACCATGCTGCGTGCCAAGTCATATTAGATTTTTGAAGTAATTTTGAAAATGAAAAATCCCTTTTTGCCCCCTCTGACGACACGACAATGATTTCTGTTGACGAATTATTGTTATTCATATGGAAATAGATATTCTGCACCCCACTATGATGCGTGCCAAGTCATATTTGATTTTGAGGTAATTTTGAAAATGAAAAATCCCTCTACACCCCCCCTGACGACCCGTCAATGATTTCTGTTGACGAATTATTGTTATTCAGATGGAAATGGATATTCTGCACCCCACTATGATGCGTGCCAAGTCATATTTGATTTTCAGGTAGTTTTGAAAATGAAAAATCCCTCTATACGCCCTCTGACGACACGACAATGATTTCTGTTGACGAATTATTGTTATTCAGATGGAAATAGATATTCTGCACCCCACCATGATGCGTGCCAAGTCATATTTGATTTTGAAGTAATTTTGAAAATGAGAAATCCCTCTATGCCCCCTCTGACGACACGACAATGATTTCTGTTGACGAATTATTGTTATTCAGATGAAAATGGATATTCTGCACCCCACCATATTGCGTGCCAAGCCATATTTGATTTTGAGGTAATTTTGAAAATGAAAAATCCCTCTTACCCCCTCTGACGACACAACAATGATTTCTGTTGATGAATTATTGTTATTCAGATGGACATGAATACTTTGCACCCCACCATGATGCGTGCCAAGTCATATTTGATTTTGAAGTAATTTTGAAAATGAGAAATCCCTCTATACCCCCTCTGACGACACGACAATGATTTCTAATGACAAATTATTGTTGTTCATATGGAAATGGATATTCTGCACCCCACCATGATGCGTGCCAAGTCATATCAGATTTTTGAAGTAATTTTGAAAATGAAAAATCCCTCTATGCCCCCTCTGACGACACGACAATGATTTCTGATGACGAATTATTGTTATTCATATGGATATGGATATTCTGCAACTATGATGCGTGCCAATTCATATTTTATTTGCAGGTAATTTTGAAAATGAAAAATCCCTCTATGCCCCCTCTGACGACACGACAATGATTTCTAATGACGAATTATTGTTATTCATATGGAAATGGATTTTCTCCACCCCACCGTGATGCGTGCCAAGTCATATTAGATTTTTGAAGTAATTTTGAAAATGAAAATTCACTCCATACCTCCTCTGACGACACGACAATGATTTCTGTTGACGAATTATTGTTATTCATATGGAAATGGATATTCTGCACCCCACCATGATGCGTGCCAAGTCATATTTGATTTTGAGGTAATTTTGAAAATGAAAAATCCCTCTGACGACACGACAATGATTTCTGTTGACGAATTATTGTTATTCAGATGGAAATGGATATTCTGCACCCCACCATGATGCGTGCCAAGTCATATTAGATTTTTGATGTAATTTTGAAAATGAAAATTCACTCCTTACCTCCTCTGACGACACGACAATGATTTCTGTTGACGAATTATTGTTATTCATATAGAAATGGATATTCTGCACCCCACCATGATGCGTGCCAAGTCATATTTGATTCTTGAAATCATTTTGATAATGAAAAATCCCTCTATACCCCCTCTGACGAACCGACAATGATTTCTCTTGACGAAATATTGTTATTCAGATGGACATGGATACTTTGCACCCCACCATGATGCGTGCCAACTCATATTAGATTTTTGAAGTAATTTTGAAAATGAAAAATCCCTCTATACCCCCTCTGATGACACGACAATGATTTCTGTTGACGAATTATTGTTATTCATATGGAAATGGATAGCCTGCACCCCACTATGATGCGTGCCAAGTCATATTTGATTTTGAGGTAATTTTGAAAATGAAAAATCCCTCTACACCCCCCCTGACGACCCGTCAATGATTTCTGTTGACGAATTATTGTTATTCAGATGGGAATGGATATTCTGCACCCCACTATGATGCGTGCCAATTCATATTTTATTTTCAGGTAATTTTGAAAATGAAAAATCCCTCTATGCCCCCTCTGACGACACGACAATGATTTCTAATGACGAATTATTGTTATTCATATGGAAATGGATATTCTGAACCCCATTATGATGCGTGCCAAGTCATATTAGATTTTTGAAGTAATTTTGAAAATGAAAAATCCCTCCATACCTCCTCTGACGACACGACAATGATTTCTGTTGACGAATTATTGTTATTCATATGGAAATGGATATTCTGCACCCCACCATGATGCGTGCCAAGTCATATTTGGTTTTGAGGTAATTTTGAAAACGAAAAATCCCTCTGACGACACGACAATGATTTCTGTTGACGAATTATTGTTATTCAGATGGAAATGGATATTCTGCACCCCACCATGCTGCGTGCCAAGTCATATTAGATTTTTGAAGTAATTTTGAAAATGAAAAATCCCTTTTTGCCCCCTCTGACGACACGACAATGATTTCTGTTGACGAATTATTGTTATTCATATGGAAATAGATATTCTGCACCCCACTATGATGCGTGCCAAGTCATATTTGATTTTGAGGTAATTTTGAAAATGAAAAATCCCTCTACACCCCCCCTGACGACCCGTCAATGATTTCTGTTGACGAATTATTGTTATTCAGATGGAAATGGATATTTTGCACCCCACTATGATGCGTGCCAAGTCATATTTGATTTTCAGGTAGTTTTGAAAATGAAAAATCCCTCTATACGCCCTCTGACGACACGACCATGATTTCTGTTGACGAATTATTGTTATTCAGATGGAAATAGATATTCTGCACCCCACCATGATGCGTGCCAAGTCATATTTGATTTTGAAGTAATTTTGAAAATGAGAAATCCCTCTATGCCCCCTCTGACGACACGACAATGATTTCTGTTGACGAATTATTGTTATTCAGATGAAAATGGATATTCTGCACCCCACCATATTGCGTGCCAAGTCATATTTGATTTTGAGGTAATTTTGAAAATGAAAAATCCCTCTTACCCCCTCTGACGACACAACAATGATTTCTGTTGATGAATTATTGTTATTCAGATGGACATGAATACTTTGCACCCCACCATGATGCGTGCCAAGTCATATTTGATTTTGAGGTAATTTTGAAAATGAGAAATCCCTCTATGCCCCCTCTGACGACACGACAATGATTTCTGTTGACGAATTATTGTTATTCAGATGAAAATGGATATTCTGCACCCCACCATATTGCGTGCCAAGTCATATTTGATTTTGAGGTAATTTTGAAAATGAAAAATCCCTCTTACCCCCTCTGACGACACAACAATGATTTCTGTTGATGAATTATTGTTATTCAGATGGACATGAATACTTTGCACCCCACCATGATGCGTGCCAAGTCATATTTGATTTTGAGGTAATTTTGAAAATGAGAAATCCCTCTATGCCCCCTCTGACGACACGACAATGATTTCTAATGACGAATTATTGTTATTCATATGGAAATGGATATTCTCCACCCCACCGTGATGCGTGCCAAGTCATATTAGATTTTTGAAGTAATTTTGAAAATGAAAATTCACTCCATACCTCCTCTGACGACACGACAATGATTTCTGTTGACGAATTATTGTTATCCATATGGAAATGGATATTCTGCACCCCACCATGATGCGTGCCAAGTCATATTTGATTTTGAAGTAATTTTGAAAATGAAAAATCCCTCTGACGACACGACAATGATTTCTGTTGACGAATTATTGTTATTCAGATGGAAATGGATATTCTGCACCCCACCATGATGCGTGCCAAGTCATATTAGATTTTTGATGTAATTTTGAAAATGAAAATTCACTCCTTACCTCCTCTGACGACACGACAATGATTTCTGTTGACGAATTATTGTTATTCATATAGAAATGGATATTCTGCACTCCACCATGATGCGTGCCAAGTCATATTTGATTCTTGAAATCATTTTGATAATGAAAAATCCCTCTATACCCCCTCTGACGAACCGACAATGATTTCCCTTGACGAAATATTGTTATTCAGATGGACATGGATACTTTGCACCCCACCATGATGCGTGCCAAGTCATATTTGGTTTTGAGGTAATTTTGAAAACGAAAAATCCCTCTGACGACACGACAATGATTTCTGTTGACGAATTATTGTTATTCAGATGGAAATGAATATTCTGCACCCCACCATGCTGCGTGCCAAGTCATATTAGATTTTTGAAGTAATTTTGAAAATGAAAAATCCCTTTTTGCCCCCTCTGACGACACGACAATGATTTCTGTTGACGAATTATTGTTATTCATATGGAAATAGATATTCTGCACCCCACTATGATGCGTGCCAAGTCATATTTGATTTTGAGGTAATTTTGAAAATGAAAAATCCCTCTGACGACACGACAATGATTTCTGTTGACGAATTATTGTTATTCAGATGAAAATGGATATTCTGCACCCCACCATATTGCGTGCCAAGTCATATTTGATTTTGAGGTAATTTTGAAAATGAAAAATCCCTCTTACCCCCTCTGACGACACAACAATGATTTCTGTTGATGAATTATTGTTATTCAGATGGACATGAATACTTTGCACCCCACCATGATGCGTGCCAAGTCATATTTGATTTTGAAGTAATTTTGAAAATGAGAAATCCCTCTATGCCCCCTCTGACGACACGACAATGATTTCTGTTGACGAATTATTGTTATTCAGATGAAAATGGATATTCTGCACCCCACCATATTGCGTGCCAAGTCATATTTGATTTTGAGGTAATTTTGAAAATGAAAAATCCCTCTTACCCCCTCTGACGACACAACAATGATTTCTGTTGATGAATTATTGTTATTCAGATGGACATGAATACTTTGCACCCCACCATGATGCGTGCCAAGTCATATTTGATTTTGAAGTAATTTTGAAAATGAGAAATCCCTCTATACCCCCTCTGACGACACGACAATGATTTCTAATGACGAATTATTGTTGTTCATATGGAAATGGATATTCTGCACCCCACCATGATGCGTGCCAAGTCATATCAGATTTTTGAAGTAATTTTGAAAATGAAAAATCCCTCTATGCCCCCTCTGACGACACGACAATGATTTCTGATGACGAATTATTGTTATTCATATGGATATGGATATTCTGCAACTATGATGCGTGCCAATTCATATTTTATTTGCAGGTAATTTTGAAAATGAAAAATCCCTCTATGCCCCCTCTGACGACACGACAATGATTTCTAATGACGAATTATTGTTATTCATATGGAAATGGATTTTCTCCACCCCACCGTGATGCGTGCCAAGTCATATTAGATTTTTGAAGTAATTTTGAAAATGAAAATTCACTCGATACCTCCTCTGACGACACGACAATGATTTCTGTTGACGAATTATTGTTATTCATATGGAAATGGATATTCTGCACCCCACCATGATGCGTGCCAAGTCATATTTGATTTTGAGGTAATTTTGAAAATGAAAAATCCCTCTGACGACACGACAATGATTTCTGTTGACGAATTATTGTTATTCAGATGGAAATGGATATTCTGCACCCCACCATGATGCGTGCCAAGTCATATTAGATTTTTGATGTAATTTTGAAAATGAAAATTCACTCCTTACCTCCTCTGACGACACGACAATGATTTCTGTTGACGAATTATTGTTATTCATATAGAAATGGATATTCTGCACCCCACCATGATGCGTGCCAAGTCATATTTGATTCTTGAAATCATTTTGATAATGAAAAATCCCTCTATACCCCCTCTGACGAACCGACAATGATTTCTCTTGACGAAATATTGTTATTCAGATGGACATGGATACTTTGCACCCCACCATGATGCGTGCCAACTCATATTAGATTTTTGAAGTAATTTTGAAAATGAAAAATCCCTCTATACCCCCTCTGATGACACGACAATGATTTCTGTTGACGAATTATTGTTATTCATATGGAAATGGATAGCCTGCACCCCACTATGATGCGTGCCAAGTCATATTTGATTTTGAGGTAATTTTGAAAATGAAAAATCCCTCTACACCCCCCCTGACGACCCGTCAATGATTTCTGTTGACGAATTATTGTTATTCAGATGGGAATGGATATTCTGCACCCCACTATGATGCGTGCCAATTCATATTTAATTTTCAGGTAATTTTGAAAATGAAAAATCCCTCTATGCCCCCTCTGACGACACGACAATGATTTCTAATGACGAATTATTGTTATTCATATGGAAATGGATATTCTGAACCCCATTATGATGCGTGCCAAGTCATATTAGATTTTTGAAGTAATTTTGAAAATGAAAAATCCCTCCATACCTCCTCTGACGAACCGACAATGATTTCCCTTGACGAAATATTGTTATTCAGATGGACATGGATACTTTGCACCCCACCATGATGCGTGCCAAGTCATATTTGGTTTTGAGGTAATTTTGAAAACGAAAAATCCCTCTGACGACACGACAATGATTTCTGTTGACGAATTATTGTTATTCAGATGGAAATGGATATTCTGCACCCCACCATGCTGCGTGCCAAGTCATATTAGATTTTTGAAGTAATTTTGAAAATGAAAAATTCCTTTTTGCCCCCTCTGACGACACGACAATGATTTCTGTTGACGAATTATTGTTATTCATATGGAAATAGATATTCTGCACCCCACTATGATGCGTGCCAAGTCATATTTGATTTTGAGGTAATTTTGAAAATGAAAAATCCCTCTACACCCCCCCTGACGACCCGTCAATGATTTCTGTTGACGAATTATTGTTATTCAGATGGAAATGGATATTCTGCACCCCACTATGATGCGTGCCAAGTCATATTTGATTTTCAGGTAGTTTTGAAAATGAAAAATCCCTCTATACGCCCTCTGACGACACGACAATGATTTCTGTTGACGAATTATTGTTATTCAGATGGAAATAGATATTCTGCACCCCACCATGATGCGTGCCAAGTCATATTTGATTTTGAAGTAATTTTGAAAATGAGAAATCCCTCTATGCCCCCTCTGACGACACGACAATGATTTCTGTTGACGAATTATTGTTATTCAGATGAAAATGGATATTCTGCACCCCACCATATTGCGTGCCAAGTCATATTTGATTTTGAGGTAATTTTGAAAATGAAAAATCCCTCTTACCCCCTCTGACGACACAACAATGATTTCTGTTGATGAATTATTGTTATTCAGATGGACATGAATACTTTGCACCCCACCATGATGCGTGCCAAGTCATATTTGATTTTGAGGTAATTTTGAAAATGAGAAATTCCTCTATGCCCCCTCTGACGACACGACAATGATTTCTGTTGACGAATTATTGTTATTCAGATGAAAATGGATATTCTGCACCCCACCATATTGCGTGCCAAGTCATATTTGATTTTGAGGTAATTTTGAAAATGAAAAATCCCTCTTACCCCCTCTGACGACACAACAATGATTTCTGTTGATGAATTATTGTTATTCAGATGGACATGAATACTTTGCACCCCACCATGATGCGTGCCAAGTCATATTTGATTTTGAGGTAATTTTGAAAATGAAAAATCCCTCTTACCCCCTCTGACGACACGACAATGATTTCTGTTGAGGAATTATTGTTGTTCAGATAGAAATGGATATTCTGCACCTCACCATGATGCGTGCCAACTCATATTAGATTTTTGAAGTAATTTTGAAAATGAGAAATCCCTCTATACCCCCTCTGACGACACGACAATGATTTCTAATGACGAATTATTGTTGTTCATATGGAAATGGATATTCTGCACCCCACCATGATGCGTGCCAAGTCATATTAGATTTTTGAAGTAATTTTGAAAATGAAAAATCCCTCTATGCCCCCTCTGACGACACGACAATGATTTCTGATGACGAATTATTGTTATTCATATGGAAATGGATATTCTGCAACCCACTATGATGCGTTCCAAGTCATATATGATTTTGAGGTAATTTTGAAAATGAAAAATCCCTCTACACCCCCCCTGACGACCCGTCAATGATTTCTGTTGACGAATTATTGTTATTCAGATGGGAATGGATATTCTGCACCCCACTATGATGCGTGCCAATTCATATTTTATTTGCAGGTAATTTTGAAAATGAAAAATCCCTCTATGCCCCCTCTGACGACACGACAATGATTTCTAATGACGAATTATTGTTATTCATATGGAAATTGATATTCTCCACCCCACCGTGATGCGTGCCAAGTTATATTAGATTTTTGAAGTAATTTTGAAAATGAAAATTCACTCCATACCTCCTCTGACGACACGACAATGATTTCTGTTGACGAATTATTGTTATTCATATGGAAATGGATATTCTGCACCCCACCATGATGCGTGCCAAGTCATATTTGATTTTGAGGTAATTTTGAAAATGAAAAATCCCTCTGACGACACGACAATGATTTCTGTTGACGAATTATTGTTATTCTGATGGAAATGGATATTCTGCACCCCACTATGATGCGTCACAAGTCATATTTGATTTTGAGGTAATTTTGAAAATGAAAAATACCTCTGACGACACGACAATGATTTCTGTTGACGAATTATTGTTATTCTGATAGAAATGGATATTCTGCACCCCACTATGATGCGTGCCAAGTCATATTTGATTTTGAGGTAATTTTGAAAATGAAAAATACCTCTGACGACACGACAATGATTTCTGTTGACGAATTATTGTTATTCAGATGGAAATGGATATTCTGCACCCCACCATGATGCGTGCCAAGTCATATTTGATTTTGAGGTAATTTTGAGAATGAAAAATCCCTCTGACGACACGACAATGATTTCTGTTGACGAATTATTGTTATTCAGATGGAAATGGATATTCTGCACCCCACCATGATGCGTGCCAAGTTAAATTAGATTTTTGAAGAAATATTGAAAATGAATAATCCCTCTATACCCCCTCTAACGACCAGACAATGATTTCTATTGACGAATTATTGTTATTCAGATGGGAATGGATATTCTGCACCCCACCATATTGCGTGCCAAGTCATATTTAATTTTGAGGTAATTTTGAAAATGAAAAATTCCTCTATACCCCCTCTGACGACACAACAATGATTTCTGTTCACGAATTATTGGTATTCAGATGGACATGAATACTTTGCACCACACCATGATGCGTGCCAAGTCATATTTGATTTTGAGGTAATTTTGAAAATGAAAAGTCCCTCTGACGACACGACAATGATTTCTGTTGACGAATTATTGTTATTCATATAGAAATGGATATTCTGCACCCCACCATGATGCGTGCCAAGTCATATTTGATTCTTGAAATCATTTTGATAATGAAAAATCCCTCTGTACCCCCTCTGACGAACCGACAATGATTTCTCTTGACGAAATATTGTTATTCAGATGGACATGGATACTTTGCACCCCACCATGATGCGTGCCAAGTCATATTTGGTTTTGAGGTAATTTTGAAAACGAAAAATCCCTCTGACGACACGACAATGATTTCTGTTGACGAATTATTGTTATTCAGATGGAAATGGATATTCTGCACCCCACCATGCTGCGTGCCAAGTCATATTAGATTTTTGAAGTAATTTTGAAAATGAAAAATCCCTTTTTGCCCCCTCTGACGACACGACAATGATTTCTGTTGACGAATTATTGTTATTCATATGGAAATAGATATTCTGCACCCCACTATGATGCGTGCCAAGTCATATTTGATTTTGAGGTAATTTTGAAAATGAAAAATCCCTCTACACCCCCCCTGACGACCCGTCAATGATTTCTGTTGACGAAATATTGTTATTCAGATGGAAATGGATATTCTGCACCCCACTATGATGCGTGCCAAGTCATATTTGATTTTCAGGTAGTTTTGAAAATGAAAAATCCCTCTATACGCCCTCTGACGACACGACAATGATTTCTGTTGACGAATTATTGTTATTCAGATGGAAATAGATATTCTGCACCCCACCATGATGCGTGCCAAGTCATATTTGATTTTGAAGTAATTTTGAAAATGAGAAATCCCTCTATGCCCCCTCTGACGACACGACAATGATTTCTGTTGACGAATTATTGTTATTCAGATGAAAATGGATATTCTGCACCCCACCATATTGCGTGCCAAGTCATATTTGATTTTGAGGTAATTTTGAAAATGAAAAATCCCTCTTACCCCCTCTGACGACACAACAATGATTTCTGTTGATGAATTATTGTTATTCAGATGGACATGAATACTTTGCACCCCACCATGATGCGTGCCAAGTCATATTTGATTTTGAGGTAATTTTGAAAATGAGAAATCCCTCTATGCCCCCTCTGACGACACGACAATGATTTCTGTTGACGAATTATTGTTATTCAGATGAAAATGGATATTCTGCACCCCACCATATTGCGTGCCAAGTCATATTTGATTTTGAGGTAATTTTGAAAATGAAAAATCCCTCTTACCCCCTCTGACGACACAACAATGATTTCTGTTGATGAATTATTGTTATTCAGATGGACATGAATACTTTGCACCCCACCATGATGCGTGCCAAGTCATATTTGATTTTGAGGTAATTTTGAAAATGAAAAATCCCTCTTACCCCCTCTGACGACACGACAATGATTTCTGTTGAGGAATTATTGTTGTTCAGATAGAAATGGATATTCTGCACCTCACCATGATGCGTGCCAACTCATATTAGATTTTTGAAGTAATTTTGAAAATGAGAAATCCCTCTATACCCCCTCTGACGACACGACAATGATTTCTAATGACGAATTATTGTTGTTCATATGGAAATGGATATTCTGCACCCCACCATGATGCGTGCCAAGTCATATTAGATTTTTGAAGTAATTTTGAAAATGAAAAATCCCTCTATGCCCCCTCTGACGACACGACAATGATTTCTGATGACGAATTATTGTTATTCATATGGAAATGGATATTCTGCAACCCACTATGATGCGTGCCAAGTCATATATGATTTTGAGGTAATTTTGAAAATGAAAAATCCCTCTACACCCCCCCTGACGACCCGTCAATGATTTCTGTTGACGAATTATTGTTATTCAGATGGGAATGGATATTCTGCACCCCACTATGATGCGTGCCAATTCATATTTTATTTGCAGGTAATTTTGAAAATGAAAAATCCCTCTATGCCCCCTCTGACGACACGACAATGATTTCTAATGACGAATTATTGTTATTCATATGGAAATGGATATTCTCCACCCCACCGTGATGCGTGCCAAGTTATATTAGATTTTTGAAGTAATTTTGAAAATGAAAATTCACTCCATACCTCCTCTGACGACACGACAATGATTTCTGTTGACGAATTATTGTTATTCATATGGAAATGGATATTCTGCACCCCACCATGATGCGTGCCAAGTCATATTTGATTTTGAGGTAATTTTGAAAATGAAAAATCCCTCTGACGACACGACAATGATTTCTGTTGACGAATTATTGTTATTCTGATGGAAATGGATATTCTGCACCCCACTATGATGCGTCACAAGTCATATTTGATTTTGAGGTAATTTTGAAAATGAAAAATACCTCTGACGACACGACAATGATTTCTGTTGACGAATTATTGTTATTCTGATAGAAATGGATATTCTGCACCCCACTATGATGCGTGCCAAGTCATATTTGATTTTGAGGTAATTTTGAAAATGAAAAATACCTCTGACGACACGACAATGATTTCTGTTGACGAATTATTGTTATTCAGATGGAAATGGATATTCTGCACCCCACCATGATGCGTGCCAAGTCATATTTGATTTTGAGGTAATTTTGAGAATGAAAAATCCCTCTGACGACACGACAATGATTTCTGTTGACGAATTATTGTTATTCAGATGGAAATGGATATTCTGCACCCCACCATGATGCGTGCCAAGTTAAATTAGATTTTTGAAGAAATATTGAAAATGAATGATCCCTCTATACCCCCTCTAACGACCAGACAATGATTTCTATTGACGAATTATTGTTATTCAGATGGGAATGGATATTCTGCACCCCACCATATTGCGTGCCAAGTCATATTTAATTTTGAGGTAATTTTGAAAATGAAAAATTCCTCTATACCCCCTCTGACGACACAACAATGATTTCTGTTCACGAATTATTGGTATTCAGATGGACATGAATACTTTGCACCACACCATGATGCGTGCCAAGTCATATTTGATTTTGAGGTAATTTTGAAAATGAAAAGTCCCTCTGACGACACGACAATGATTTCTGTTGACGAATTATTGTTATTCAGATGGGAATGGATATTCTGCACCCCACTATGATGCGTGCCAATTCATATTTTATTTTCAGGTAATTTTGAAAATGAAAAATCCCTCTATGCCCCCTCTGACGACACGACAATGATTTCTAATGACGAATTATTGTTATTCATATGGAAATGGATATTCTGAACCCCATTATGATGCGTGCCAAGTCATATTAGATTTTTGAAGTAATTTTGAAAATGAAAAATCCCTCCATACCTCCTCTGACGACACGACAATGATTTCTGTTGACGAATTATTGTTATTCATATGGAAATGGATATTCTGCACCCCACCATGATGCGTGCCAAGTCATATTTGGTTTTGAGGTAATTTTGAAAACGAAAAATCCCTCTGACGACACGACAATGATTTCTGTTGACGAATTATTGTTATTCAGATGGAAATGGATATTCTGCACCCCACCATGCTGCGTGCCAAGTCATATTAGATTTTTGAAGTAATTTTGAAAATGAAAAATCCCTTTTTGCCCCCTCTGACGACACGACAATGATTTCTGTTGACGAATTATTGTTATTCATATGGAAATAGATATTCTGCACCCCACTATGATGCGTGCCAAGTCATATTTGATTTTGAGGTAATTTTGAAAATGAAAAATCACTCTACACCCCCCCTGACGACCCGTCAATGATTTCTGTTGACGAATTATTGTTATTCAGATGGAAATGGATATTCTGCACCCCACTATGATGCGTGCCAAGTCATATTTGATTTTCAGGTAGTTTTGAAAATGAAAAATCCCTCTATACGCCCTCTGACGACACGACAATGATTTCTGTTGACGAATTATTGTTATTCAGATGGAAATAGATATTCTGCACCCCACCATGATGCGTGCCAAGTCATATTTGATTTTGAAGTAATTTTGAAAATGAGAAATCCCTCTATGCCCCCTCTGACGACACGACAATGATTTCTGTTGACGAATTATTGTTATTCAGATGAAAATGGATATTCTGCACCCCACCATATTGCGTGCCAAGTCATATTTGATTTTGAGGTAATTTTGAAAATGAAAAATCCCTCTTACCCCCTCTGACGACACAACAATGATTTCTGTTGATGAATTATTGTTATTCAGATGGACATGAATACTTTGCACCCCACCATGATGCGTGCCAAGTCATATTTGATTTTGAAGTAATTTTGAAAATGAGAAATCCCTCTATACCCCCTCTGACGACACGACAATGATTTCTAATGACGAATTATTGTTGTTCATATGGAAATGGATATTCTGCACCCCACCATGATGCGTGCCAAGTCATATCAGATTTTTGAAGTAATTTTGAAAATGAAAAATCCCTCTATGCCCCCTCTGACGACACGACAATGATTTCTGATGACGAATTATTGTTATTCATATGGATATGGATATTCTGCAACTATGATGCGTGCCAATTCATATTTTATTTGCAGGTAATTTTGAAAATGAAAAATCCCTCTATGCCCCCTCTGACGACACGACAATGATTTCTAATGACGAATTATTGTTATTCATATGGAAATGGATTTTCTCCACCCCACCGTGATGCGTGCCAAGTCATATTAGATTTTTGAAGTAATTTTGAAAATGAAAATTCACTCCATACCTCCTCTGACGACACGACAATGATTTCTGTTGACGAATTATTGTTATTCATATGGAAATGGATATTCTGCACCCCACCATGATGCGTGCCAAGTCATATTTGATTTTGAGGTAATTTTGAAAATGAAAAATCCCTCTGACGACACGACAATGATTTCTGTTGACGAATTATTGTTATTCAGATGGAAATGGATATTCTGCACCCCACCATGATGCGTGCCAAGTCATATTAGATTTTTGATGTAATTTTGAAAATGAAAATTCACTCCTTACCTCCTCTGACGACACGACAATGATTTCTGTTGACGAATTATTGTTATTCATATAGAAATGGATATTCTGCACCCCACCATGATGCGTGCCAAGTCATATTTGATTCTTGAAATCATTTTGATAATGAAAAATCCCTCTATACCCCCTCTGACGAACCGACAATGATTTCTCTTGACGAAATATTGTTATTCAGATGGACATGGATACTTTGCACCCCACCATGATGCGTGCCAACTCATATTAGATTTTTGAAGTAATTTTGAAAATGAAAAATCCCTCTATACCCCCTCTGATGACACGACAATGATTTCTGTTGACGAATTATTGTTATTCATATGGAAATGGATAGCCTGCACCCCACTATGATGCGTGCCAAGTCATATTTGATTTTGAGGTAATTTTGAAAATGAAAAATCCCTCTACACCCCCCCTGACGACCCGTCAATGATTTCTGTTGATGAATTATTGTTATTCAGATGGGAATGGATATTCTGCACCCCACTATGATGCGTGCCAATTCATATTTTATTTTCAGGTAATTTTGAAAATGAAAAATCCCTCTATGCCCCCTCTGACGACACGACAATGATTTCTAATGACGAATTATTGTTATTCATATGGAAATGGATATTCTGAACCCCATTATGATGCGTGCCAAGTCATATTAGATTTTTGAAGTAATTTTGAAAATGAAAAATCCCTCCATACCTCCTCTGACGACACGACAATGATTTCTGTTGACGAATTATTGTTATTCATATGGAAATGGATATTCTGCACCCCACCATGATGCGTGCCAAGTCATATTTGGTTTTGAGGTAATTTTGAAAACGAAAAATCCCTCTGACGACACGACAATGATTTCTGTTGACGAATTATTGTTATTCAGATGGAAATGGATATTCTGCACCCCACCATGCTGCGTGCCAAGTCATATTAGATTTTTGAAGTAATTTTGAAAATGAAAAATCCCTTTTTGCCCCCTCTGACGACACGACAATGATTTCTGTTGACGAATAATTGTTATTCATATGGAAATAGATATTCTGCACCCCACTATGATGCGTGCCAAGTCATATTTGATTTTGAGGTAATTTTGAAAATGAAAAATCCCTCTACACCCCCCCTGACGACCCGTCAATGATTTCTGTTGACGAATTATTGTTATTCAGATGGAAATGGATATTTTGCACCCCACTATGATGCGTGCCAAGTCATATTTGATTTTCAGGTAGTTTTGAAAATGAAAAATCCCTCTATACGCCCTCTGACGACACGACAATGATTTCTGTTGACGAATTATTGTTATTCAGATGGAAATAGATATTCTGCACCCCACCATGATGCGTGCCAAGTCATATTTGATTTTGAAGTAATTTTGAAAATGAGAAATCCCTCTATGCCCCCTCTGACGACACGACAATGATTTCTGTTGACGAATTATTGTTATTCAGATGAAAATGGATATTCTGCACCCCACCATATTGCGTGCCAAGTCATATTTGATTTTGAGGTAATTTTGAAAATGAAAAATCCCTCTTACCCCCTCTGACGACACAACAATGATTTCTGTTGATGAATTATTGTTATTCAGATGGACATGAATACTTTGCACCCCACCATGATGCGTGCCAAGTCATATTTGATTTTGAGGTAATTTTGAAAATGAGAAATCCCTCTATGCCCCCTCTGACGACACGACAATGATTTCTGTTGACGAATTATTGTTATTCAGATGAAAATGGATATTCTGCACCCCACCATATTGCGTGCCAAGTCATATTTGATTTTGAGGTAATTTTGAAAATGAAAAATCCCTCTTACCCCCTCTGACGACACAACAATGATTTCTGTTGATGAATTATTGTTATTCAGATGGACATGAATACTTTGCACCCCACCATGATGCGTGCCAAGTCATATTTGATTTTGAGGTAATTTTGAAAATGAAAAATCCCTCTATACCCACTCTGACGACACGACAATGATTTCTGTTGAGGAATTATTGTTGTTCGGATAGAAATGGATATTCTGCACCTCACCATGATGCGTGCCAACTCATATTAGATTTTTGAAGTAATTTTGAAAATGAGAAATCCCTCTATACCCCCTCTGACGACACGACAATGATTTCTAATGACGAATTATTGTTGTTCATATGGAAATGGATATTCTGCACCCCACCATGATGCGTGCCAAGTCATATTAGATTTTTGAAGTAATTTTGAAAATGAAAAATCCCTCTATGCCCCCTCTGACGACACGACAATGATTTCTGATGACGAATTATTGTTATTCATATGGAAATGGATATTCTGCAACCCACTATGATGCGTGCCAAGTCATATATGATTTTGAGGTAATTTTGAAAATGAAAAATCCCTCTACACCCCCCCTGACGACCCGTCAATGATTTCTGTTGACGAATTATTGTTATTCAGATGGGAATGGATATTCTGCACCCCACTATGATGCGTGCCAATTCATATTTTATTTGCAGGTAATTTTGAAAATGAAAAATCCCTCTATGCCCCCTCTGACGACACGACAATGATTTCTAATGACGAATTATTGTTATTCATATGGAAATGGATATTCTCCACCCCACCGTGATGCGTGCCAAGTTATATTAGATTTTTGAAGTAATTTTGAAAATGAAAATTCACTCCATACCTCCTCTGACGACACGACAATGATTTCTGTTGACGAATTATTGTTATTCATATGGAAATGGATATTCTGCACCCCACCATGATGCGTGCCAAGTCATATTTGATTTTGAGGTAATTTTGAAAATGAAAAATCCCTCTGACGACACGACAATGATTTCTGTTGACGAATTATTGTTATTCAGATGGAAATGGATATTCTGCACCCCACCATGATACGTGCCAAGTCATATTAGATTTTTGATGTAATTTTGAAAATGAAAAATCCCTCTTACCCCCTCTGACGACACAACAATGATTTCTGTTGATGAATTATTGTTATTCAGATGGACATGAATACTTTGCACCCCACCATGATGCGTGCCAAGTCATATTTGATTTTGAGGTAATTTTGAAAATGAAAAATCCCTCTATACCCCCTCTGACGACACGACAATGATTTCTGTTGAGGAATTATTGTTGTTCGGATAGAAATGGATATTCTGCACCCCACCATGATGCGTGCCAACTCATATTAGATTTTTGAAGTAATTTTGAAAATGAAAAATCCCTCTATACCCCCTCTGATGACACGACAATGATTTCTGTTGACGAATTATTGTTATTCATATGGAAATGGATAGCCTGCACCTCACTATGATGCGTGCCAAGTCTTATTTGATTTTGAGGTAATTTTGAAAATGAAAAATCCCTCTACACCCCCCCTGACGACCCGTCAATGATTTCTGTTGACGAATTATTGTTATTCAGATGGGAATGGATATTCTGCACCCCACTATGATGCGTGCCAATTCATATTTTATTTTCAGGTAATTTTGAAAATGAAAAATCCCTCTATGCCCCCTCTGACGACACGACAATGATTTCTAATGACGAATTATTGTTATTCATATGGAAATGGATATTCTGAACCCCATTATGATGCGTGCCAAGTCATATTAGATTTTTGAAGTAATTTTGAAAATGAAAAATCCCTCCATACCTCCTCCGACGACACGACAATGATTTCTGTTGACGAATTATTGTTATTCATATGGAAATGGATATTCTGCACCCCACCATGATGCGTGCCAAGTCATATTTGGTTTTGAGGTAATTTTGAAAACGAAAAATCCCTCTGACGACACGACAATGATTTCTGTTGACGAATTATTGTTATTCAGATGGAAATGGATATTCTGCACCCCACCATGCTGCGTGCCAAGTCATATTAGATTTTTGAAGTAATTTTGAAAATGAAAAATCCCTTTTTGCCCCCTCTGACGACACGACAATGATTTCTGTTGACGAATTATTGTTATTCATATGGAAATAGATATTCTGCACCCCACTATGATGCGTGCCAAGTCATATTTGATTTTGAGGTAATTTTGAAAATGAAAAATCCCTCTACACCCCCCCTGACGACCCGTCAATGATTTCTGTTGACGAATTATTGTTATTCAGATGGAAATGGATATTCTGCACCCCACTATGATGCGTGCCAAGTCATATTTGATTTTCAGGTAGTTTTGAAAATGAAAAATCCCTCTATACGCCCTCTGACGACACGACAATGATTTCTGTTGACGAATTATTGTTACTCAGATGGAAATAGATATTCTGCACCCCACCATGATGCGTGCCAAGTCATATTTGATTTTGAAGTAATTTTGAAAATGAGAAATCCCTCTATGCCCCCTCTGACGACACGACAATGATTTCTGTTGACGAATTATTGTTATTCAGATGAAAATGGATATTCTGCACCCCACCATATTGCGTGCCAAGTCATATTTGATTTTGAGGTAATTTTGAAAATGAAAAATCCCTCTTACCCCCTCTGACGACACAACAATGATTTCTGTTGATGAATTATTGTTATTCAGATGGACATGAATACTTTGCACCCCACCATGATGCGTGCCAAGTCATATTTGATTTTGAGGTAATTTTGAAAATGAAAAATCCCTCTATACCCCCTCTGACGACACGACAATGATTTCTGTTGAGGAATTATTGTTGTTCAGATAGAAATGGATATTCTGCACCTCACCATGATGCGTGCCAACTCATATTAGAATTTTGAAGTAATTTTGAAAATGAGAAATCCCTCTATACCCCCTCTGACGACACGACAATGATTTCTAATGACGAATTATTGTTGTTCATATGGAAATGGATATTCTGCACCCCACCATGATGCGTGCCAAGTCATATTAGATTTTTGAAGTAATTTTGAAAATGAAAAATCCCTCTATGCCCCCTCTGACGACACGACAATGATTTCTGATGACGAATTATTGTTATTCATATGGAAATGGATATTCTGCAACCCACTATGATGCGTGCCAAGTCATATATGATTTTGAGGTAATTTTGAAAATGAAAAATCCCTCTACACCCCCTCTGACGACACGACAATGATTTCTGTTGAGGAATTATTGTTGTTCAGATAGAAATGGATATTCTGCACCTCACCATGATGCGTGCCAACTCATATTAGATTTTTGAAGTAATTTTGAAAATGAGAAATCCCTCTATACACCCTCTGACGACACGACAATGATTTCTAATGACGAATTATTGTTGTTCATATGGAAATGGATATTCTGCACCCCACCATGATGCGTGCCAAGTCATATTTGATTTTGAGGTAATTTTGAAAATGAAAAATCCCTCTATACCCCCTCTGACGACACGACAATGATTTCTGTTGAGGAATTATTGTTGTTCAGATAGAAATGGATATTCTGCACCTCACCATGATGCGTGCCAAGTCATATTCGATTTTTGAAGTAATCTTGAAAATGAAAAATCCCTCTATGCCCCCTCTGACGACACGACAATGATTTCTGTTAACGAAATAATATTTTTCAGATAGAAATGGATATTCTGCACCCCACCATGATGCGTGCCAAGTCATATTTGATTCTTGAAATCATTTTGATAATGAAAAATCCCTCTATACCCCCTCTGACGAACCGACAATGATTTCTCTTGACGAAATATTGTTATTCAGATGGACATGGATACTTTGCACCCCACTATGATGCGTGCCAACTCATATTAGATTTTTGAAGTAATTTTGAAAATGAAAAATCCCTCTATACCCCCTCTGACGACACGACAATGATTTCTTATGACGAATTATTGTTATTCATATGGAAATGGATATTCTGCACCCCACCATGATGCGTGCCAAGTCATATTAGATTTTTGAAGTAATTTTGAAAATGAAAAATCCCTCTATGCCCCCTCTGACGACACGACAATGATTTCTGTTGACGAATTATTGTTATTCATATGGAAATGGATATTCTGCACCCCACTATGATGCGTGCCAAGTCATATTTGATTTTGAGGTAATTTTGAAAATGAAAAATCCCTCTACACCCCCCCTGACGACCCGTCAATGATTTCTGTTGACGAATTATTGTTATTCAGATGGGAATGGATATTCTGCACCCCACTATGATGCGTGCCAATTCATATTTTATTTTCAGGTAATTTTGAAAATGAAAAATCCCTCTATGCCCCCTCTGACGACACGACAATGATTTCTAATGACGAATTATTGTTATTCATATGGAAATGGATATTCTGAACCCCACCATGATGCGTGCCAAGTCATATTAGATTTTTGAAGTAATTTTGAAAATGAAAAATCCCTCCATACCACCTCTGACGACACGACAATGATTTCTGTTGACGAATTATTGTTATTCATATGGAAATGGACATTCTGCACCCCACCATGATGCGTGCCAAGGCATATTTGATTTTGAGGTAATTTTGAAAACGAAAAATCCCTCTGACGACACGACAATGATTTCTGTTGACGAATTATTGTTATTCAGATGGAAATGGATATTCTGCACCCCACCATGCTGCGTGCCAAGTCATACTAGATTTTTGAAGTAATTTTGAAAATGAAAAATCCTTCTATGCCCCCTCTGACGACCCGTCAATGATTTCTGTTGACGAATTATTGTTATTCAGATGGGAATGGATATTCTGCACCTCACTATGATGCGTGCCAATTCATATTTTATTTTCAGGTAATTTTGAAAATGAAAAATCCCTCTATGCCCCCTCTGACGACACGACAATGATTTCTAATGACAAATTATTGTTATTCATATGGAAATGGATATTCTGAACCCCACCATGATGCGTGCCAAGTCATATTAGATTTTTGAAGTAATTTTGAAAATGAAAAATCCCTCCATACCTCCTCTGACGACACGACAATGATTTCTGTTGACGAATTATTGTTATTCATATGGAAATGGATATTCTGCACCCCACCATGATGCGTGCCAAGTCATATTTGATTTTGAGGTAATTTTGAAAACGAAAAATCCCTCTGACGACACGACAATGATTTCTGTTGACGAATTATTGTTATTCAGATGGAAATGAATATTCTGCACCCCACCATGCTGCGTGCCAAGTCATACTAGATTTTTGAAGTAATTTTGAAAATGAAAAATCCCTCTATGCCCCCTCTGACGACACGACAATGAATTCTGTTGACGAATTATTGTTATTCATATGGAAATGGATATTCTGCACCCCACTATGATGCGTGCCAAGTCATATTTGATTTTGAGGTAATTTTGAAAATGAAAAATTCCTCTATACCCCCTCTGACGACACGACAATGATTTCTGTTGACGAATTATTGTTATTCAGATGGAAATGGATATTCTGCACCCCACCATGATGCGTGCCAAGTCATATTTGATTTTGAAGTAATTTTGAAAATGAAAAATCCCTCTATGCCCCCTCTGACGACACGACAATGATTTCTGTTGACGAATTATTGTTATTCAGATGAAAATGGATATTCTGCACCCCACCATATTGCGTGCCAAGTCATAATTGATTTTGAGGTAATTTTGAAAATGAAAAATCCCTCTTACCCCCTCTGACGACACAACAATGATTTCTCTTGACGAATTATTGTTATTCAGATGGACATGAATACTTTGCACCCCACCATGATGCGTGCCAAGTCATATTTGATTTTGAGGTAGTTTTGAAAATGAAAAATCCCTCTATGCCCCCTCTAACGACACGACAATGATTTCTGTTGACGAATTAATATTATTCAGATAGAAATGGATATTCTGCACCCCACCATGATGCGTGCCAACTCATATTAGATTTTTGAAGTAATTTTGAAAATGAAAAATCCCTCTATACCCCCTCTGACGACACGACAATGATTTCTAATGACGAATTATTGTTATTCATATGGAAATGAATATTCTGCACCCCACCATGATGCGTGCCAAGTCATATTTGATTTTGAGGTAATTTTGAAAATGAAAAATCCCTCTGACGACACGACAATGATTTCTGTTGACGAATTATTGTTATTCAGATGGAAATGGATATTCTGCACCCCACCATCATGCGTGCCAAGTCATATTAGATTTTTGAAGTAATTTTGAAAATGAAAATTCACTCCTTACCTCCTCTGACAACACGACAATGATTTGTGTTGACGAATTATTGTTATTCATATGGAAATGGATATTCTGCACCCCACCATGATGCGTGCCAAGTCATATTTGATTTTGAGGTAATTTTGAAAATGAAAAATCCCTCTGACGACACGACAATGATTTCTGTTGACGAATTATTGTTATTCAGATGGAAATGGATATTCTGCACCCCACCATGATGCGTGCCAAGTCATATTAGATTTTTGAAGTAATTTTGAAAAAGAAAAATCCCTCTATGCCCCCTCTGACGACACGACAATGATTTCTGTTGATGAATTATTGTTATTCATATGGAAATGGATATTCTGCACCCCACCATGATGCGTGCCAAGTCATATTTGATTTTGAGGTAATTTTGAAAATGAAAAATCCCTCTGTCGACACGACAATGATTTCTGTTGACGAATTATTGTTATTCAGATGGAAATGGATATTCTGCACCCCACCATGATGCGTGCCAAGTCATATTTGATTTTTGAAGTAATTTTGAAAATGAAAAATCCCTCTATGCCCCCTCTGACGACACGACAATGATTTCTGTTAACGAAATTATATTTTTCAGATAGAAATGGATATTCTGCACCCCACCATGATGCGTGCCAAGTCATATTTGATTCTTGAAATCATTTTGATAATGAAAAATCCCTCTATACCCCCTCTGACGAACCGACAATGATTTCTCTTGACGAAATATTGTTATTCAGATGGACATGGATACTTTGCTCCCCACCATGATGCGTGTTAACTCATATTAGATTTTTGAAGTAATTTTGAAAATGAAAAATCCCTCTATACCCCCTTTGACGACACGACAATGATTTCTTTTGACGAATTATTGTTATTCATATGGAAATGGATATTCTGAACCCCACCATGATGCGTGCCAATTCATATTTTATTTTCAGGTAATTTTGAAAATGAAAAATCCCTCTATGCCCCCTCTGACGACACGACAATGATTTCTAATGACGAATTATTGTTATTCATATGGAAATGGATATTCTGAACCCCACCATGATGCGTGCCAAGTCATATTAGATTTTTGAAGTAATTTTGAAAATGAAAAATCCCTCCATACCTCCTCTGACGACACGACAATGATTTCTGTTGACTAATTATTGTTATTCATATGGAAATGGATATTCTGCACCCCACCAAGATGCGTGCCAAGTCATATTTGATTTTGAGGTAATTTTGAAAACGAAAAATCCCTCTGACGACACGACAATGATTTCTGTTGACGAATTATTGTTATTCAGATGGAAATGAATATTCTGCACCCCACCATGCTGCGTGCCAAGTCATATTTAATTTTGAGGTAATTTTGAAAATGAAAAATTCCTCTATACCCCCTCTGACGACACAACAATGATTTCTGTTGACGAATGATTGTTATTCATATGGAAATGAATATTCTACACCCCACCATGATGCGTGCCAAGTCATATTTGATTTTGAGGTAATTTTGAAAATGAAAAGTCCCTCTGACGACACGACAATGATTTCTGTTGACGAATTATTGTTATTCAGATGGAAATAGATATTCTGCACCCCACCATGATGCGTGCCAAGTCATATTTGATTTTTGAAGTAATTTTGAAAATGGAAATTCCCTCTATGCCCCCTCTGACGACACGACAATGATTTCTGTTGACGAATTAATATCATTCAGATAGAAATGGATATTCTGCACCCCACCATGATGCGTGCCAACTCATATTAGATTTTTGAAGTAATTTTGAAAATGAAAAATCCCTCTATACCCCCTCTGACGACACGACAATGATTTCTGTTGACGAATTATTGTTATTCAAATGGAAATGGATATTCTGCACCCCACCTTGATGCGTGCCAAGTCATATTAGATTTTTGAAGTAATTTTGAAAATGAAAAGTCCCTCTGACGACACGACAATGATTTCTGTTGACGAATCATTGTTATTCAGATGGAAATAGATATTCTGCACCCCACCATGATGCGTGCCAAGTCATATTTGATTTTGAGGTAATTTTGAAAATGAAAAATCCCTCTATACCCCCTCTGACGACACGACAATGATTTCTAATGACGAATTATTGTTATTCTTATGGAAATGGGTATTCTGCACCCCACCATGACGCGTGCCAAGTCATATTAGATTTTTGAAGTAATTTTGAAAATGAAAAATCCCTCTATGCCCCCTCTGACGACACGACAATGATTTCTGTTGACGAATTATTGTTATTCATATGGAAATGGATATTCTGCACCCCACTATGATGCGTGCCAAGTCATATTTGATTTTGAGGTAATTTTGAAAATGAAAAATCCCTCTACACCCCCTCTGACGACACTACAATGATTTCTAATGACGAATTATTGTTATTCTTATGGAAATGGATATTCTGCACCCCACCATGATGCGTGCCAAGTCATATTAGATTTTTGAAGTAATTTTGAAAATGAAAAATCCCTCTATGCCCCCTCTGACGACACGACAATGATTTCTGTTGACGAATTATTGTTATTCATATGGTAATGGATATTCTGCACCCCACTATGATGCGTGCCAAGTCATGTTTGATTTTGAGGTAATTTTGAAAATGAAAAATCCCTCTATACCCCCCTGACGACCCGTCAATGATTTCTGTTGAAGAATTATTGTTATTCATATGGAAATGGATATTCTGCACCCCACCATGATGCGTCCCAAGTCATATTTGATTTTGAGGTAATTTTGAAAATGAAAAATCCCTCTATGCCCCCTCTGACGACACGACAATGATTTCTAATGACAAATTATTGTTATTCATATGGAAATGGATATTCTGAACCCCACCATGATGCGTGCCAAGTCATATTAGATTTTTGAAGTAATTTTGAAAATGAAAAATCCCTCCATACCTCCTCTGACGACACGACAATGATTTCTGTTGACGAATTATTTTTATTCATATGGAAATGGATATTCTGCACCCCACCATGATGCGTGCCAAGTCATATTTGATTTTGAGGTAATTTTGAAAACGAAAAATCCCTCTGACGACACGACAATGATTTCTGTTGACGAATCATTGTTATTCAGATGGAAATAAATATTCTGCACCCCACCATGCTGCGTGCCAAGTCATACTAGATTTTTGAAGTAATTTTGAAAATGAAAAATCCCTCTATGCCCCCTCTGACGACACGACAATGAATTCTGTTGACGAATTATTGTTATTTATATGGAAATGGATATTCTGCACCCCACTATGATGCGTGCCAAGTCATATTTGATTTTGAGGTAATTTTGAAAATGAAAAATTCCTCTATACCCCCTCTGACGACACGACAATGATTTCTGTTGACGAATTATTGTTATTCAGATGGAAATGGATATTCTGCACCCCACCATGATGCGTGCCAAGTCATATTTGATTTTGAAGTAATTTTGAAAATGAAAAATCCCTCTATGCCCCCTCTGACGACACGACAATGATTTCTGTTGACGAATTATTGTTATTCAGATGAAAATGGATATTCTGCACCCCACCATATTGCGTGCCAAGTCATAATTGATTTTGAGGTAATTTTGAAAATGAAAAATCCCTCTTACCCCCTCTGACGACACAACAATGATTTCTCTTGACGAATTATTGTTATTCAGATGGACATGAATACTTTGCACCCCACCATGATGCGTGCCAAGTCATATTTGATTTTGAGGTAATTTTGAAAATGAAAAATCCCTCTATACCCCCTCTGACGAAACGACAATGATTTCTGTTGAGGAATTATTGTTATTCAGATAGAAATGGATATTCTGCACCCCACCATGATGCGTGCCAAGTCATATTAGATTTTTGAAGAAATTTCGAATATGAAAAATCCCTTTATACCCCTTCTAACGACCCGACAATGATTTCTGTTGACGAATTATTGTTATTTAGATGGATATGGATACTTTGCACCCCACCATGATGCGTGCCAAGTCATATTAGATTTTCAGGTAGTTTTGAAAATGAAAAATCCCTCTATGCCCCCTCTAACGACACGACAATGATTTCTGTTGACGAATTAATATTATTCAGATAGAAATGGATATTCTGCACCCCACCATGATGCGTGCCAACTCATATTAGATTTTTGAAGTAATTTTGAAAATGAAAAATCCCTCTATACCCCCTCTGACGACACGACAATGATTTCTAATGACGAATTATTGTTATTCATATGGAAATGAATATTCTGCACCCCACCATGATGCGTGCCAAGTCATATTTGATTTTGAGGTAATTTTGAAAATGAAAAATCCCTCTGACGACACGACAATGATTTCTGTTGACGAATTATTGTTATTCAGATGGAAATGGATATTCTGCACCCCACCATCATGCGTGCCAAGTCATATTAGATTTTTGAAGTAATTTTGAAAATGAAAATTCACTCCTTACCTCCTCTGACAACACGACAATGATTTGTGTTGACGAATTATTGTTATTCATATGGAAATGGATATTCTGCACCCCACCATGATGCGTGCCAAGTCATATTTGATTTTGAGGTAATTTTGAAAATGAAAAATCCCTCTGACGACACGACAATGATTTCTGTTGACGAATTATTGTTATTCAGATGGAAATGGATATTCTGCACCCCACCATGATGCGTGCCAAGTCATATTAGATTTTTGAAGTAATTTTGATAAAGAAAAATCCCTCTATGCCCCCTCTGACGACACGACAATGATTTCTGTTGACGAATTATTGTTATTCATATGGAAATGGATATTCTGCACCCCACCATGATGCGTGCCAAGTCATATTTGATTTTGAGGTAATTTTGAAAATGAAAAATCCCTCTGACGACACGACAATGATTTCTGTTGACGAATTATTGTTATTCAGATGGAAATGGATATTCTGCACCCCACCATGATGCGTGTCAAGTCATATTTGATTTTTGAAGTAATTTTGAAAATGAAAAATCCCTCTATGCCCCCTCTGACGACACGACAATGATTTCTGTTAACGAAATTATATTTTTCAGATAGAAATGGATATTCTGCACCCCACCATGATGCGTGCCAAGTCATATTTGATTCTTGAAATCATTTTGATAATGAAAAATCCCTCTAAACCCCCTCAGACGAACCGACAATGATTTCTCTTGACGAAATATTGTTATTCAGATGGACATGGATACTTTGCTCCCCACCATGATGCGTGTTAACTCATATTAGATTTTTGAAGTAATTTTGAAAATGAAAAATCCCTCTATACCCCCTTTGACGACACGACAATGATTTCTTTTGACGAATTATTGTTATTCGTATGGAAATGGATATTCTGAACCCCACCATGATGCGTGCCAATTCATATTTTATTTTCAGGTAATTTTGAAAATGAAAAATCCCTCTATGCCCCCTCTGACGACACGACAATGATTTCTAATGACGAATTATTGTTATCATATGGAAATGGATATTCTGAACCCCACCATGATGCGTGCCAAGTCATATTAGATTTTTGAAGTAATTTTGAAAATGAAAAATCCCTCCATACCTCCTCTGACGACACGACAATGATTTCTGTTGACGAATTATTGTTATTCATATGGAAATGGATATTCTGCACCCCACCAAGATGCGTGCCAAGTCATATTTGATTTTGAGGTAATTTTGAAAACGAAAAATCCCTCTGACGACACGACAATGATTTCTGTTGACGAATTATTGTTATTCAGATGGAAATGAATATTCTGCACCCCACCATGCTGCGTGCCAAGTCATATTTAATTTTGAGGTAATTTTGAAAATGAAAAATTCCTCTATACCCCCTCTGACGACACAACAATGATTTCTGTTGACGAATGATTGTTATTCATATGGAAATGAATATTCTACACCCCACCATGATGCGTGCCAAGTCATATTTGATTTTGAGGTAATTTTGAAAATGAAAAGTCCCTCTGACGACACGACAATGATTTCTGTTGACGAATTATTGTTATTCAGATGGAAATAGATATTCTGCATCCCACCATGATGCGTGCCAAGTCATATTTGATTTTTGAAGTAATTTTGAAAATGGAAATTCCCTCTATGCCCCCTCTGACGACACGACAATGATTTCTGTTGACGAATTAATATCATTCAGATAGAAATGGATATTCTGCACCCCACCATGATGCGTGCCAACTCATATTAGATTTTTGAAGTAATTTTGAAAATGAAAAATCCCTCTATACCCCCTCTGACGACACGACAATGATTTCTGTTGACGAATTATTGTTATTCAAATGGAAATGGATATTCTGCACCCCACCTTGATGCGTGTCAAGTCATATTAGATTTTTGAAGTAATTTTGAAAATGAAAAGTCCCTCTGACGACACGACAATGATTTCTGTTGACGAATTATTGTTATTCAGATGGAAATAGATATTCTGCACCCCACCATGATGCGTGCCAAGTCATATTTGATTTTGAGGTAATTTTGAAAATGAAAAATCCCTCTATACCCCCTCTGACGACACGACAATGATTTCTAATGACGAATTATTGTTATTCTTATAGAAATGGATATTCTGCACCCCACCATGATGCGTGCCAAGTCATATTAGATTTTTGAAGTAATTTTGAAAATGAAAAATCCCTCTATGCCCCCTCTGACGACACGACAATGATTTCTGTTGACGAATTATTGTTATTCATATGGAAATGGATATTCTGCACCCCACTATGATGCGTGCCAAGTCATATTTGATTTTGAGGTAATTTTGAAAATGAAAAATCCCTCTACACCCCCTCTGACGACACTACAATGATTTCTAATGACGAATTATTGTTATTCTTATGGAAATGGATATTCTGCACCCCACCATGATGCGTGCCAAGTCATATTAGATTTTTGAAGTAATTTTGAAAATGAAAAATCCCTCTATGCCCCCTCTGACGACACGACAATGATTTCTGTTGACGAATTATTGTTATTCATATGGAAATGGATATTCTGCACCCCACTATGATGCGTGCCAAGTCATGTTTGATTTTGAGGTAATTTTGAAAATGAAAAATCCCTCTATACCCCCGTGACGACCCGTCAATGATTTCTGTTGAAGAATTATTGCTATTCAGATGGAAATAGACATTCTGCACCCCACCATGATGCGTGCCAAGTCATATTAGATTTTTGAAGTAATTTTGAAAATGAGAAATCCCTCCATACCCCCTCTGACGACACGACAATGATTTCTGTTGACGAATTATTGTTATTCATATGGAAATGGATATTCTGCACCCCACCATGATGCGTCCCAAGTCATATTTGATTTTGAGGTAATTTTGAAAATGAAAAATCCCTCTATGCCCCCTCTGACGACACGACAATGATTTCTAATGACGAATTATTGTTATTCATATGGAAATGGATATTCTGAACCCCATTATGATGCGTGCCAAGTCATATTAGATTTTTGAAGTAATTTTGAAAATGAAAAATCCCTCCATACCTCCTCTGACGACACGACAATGATTTCTGTTGACGAATTATTGTTATTCATATGGAAATGGATATTCTGCACCCCACCATGATGCGTGCCAAGTCATATTTGGTTTTGAGGTAATTTTGAAAACGAAAAATCCCTCTGACGACACGACAATGATTTCTGTTGACGAATTATTGTTATTCAGATGGAAATGGATATTCTGCACCCCACCATGCTGCGTGCCAAGTCATATTAGATTTTTGAAGTAATTTTGAAAATGAAAAATCTCTTTTTGCCCCCTCTGACGACACGACAATGATTTCTGTTGACGAATTATTGTTATTCATATGGAAATAGATATTCTGCACCCCACTATGATGCGTGCCAAGTCATATTTGATTTTGAGGTAATTTTGAAAATGAAAAATCCCTCTACACCCCCTCTGACGACCCGTCAATGATTTCTGTTGACGAATTATTGTTATTCAGATGAAAATGGATATTCTGCACCCCACTATGATGCGTGCCAAGTCATATTTGATTTTCAGGTAGTTTTGAAAATGAAAAATCCCTCTATACGCCCTCTGACGACACGACAATGATTTCTGTTGACGAATTATTGTTATTCAGATGGAAATAGATATTCTGCACCCCACCATGATGCGTGCCAAGTCATATTTGATTTTGAAGTAATTTTGAAAATGAGAAATCCCTCTATGCCCCCTCTGACGACACGACAATGATTTCTGTTGACGAATTATTGTTATTCAGATGAAAATGGATATTCTGCACCCCACCATATTGCGTGCCAAGTCATATTTGATTTTGAGGTAATTTTGAAAATGAAAAATCCCTCTTACCCCCTCTGACGACACAACAATGATTTCTGTTGATGAATTATTGTTATTCAGATGGACATGAATACTTTGCACCCCACCATGATGCATGCCAAGTCATATTTGATTTTGAAGTAATTTTGAAAATGAGAAATCCCTCTATACCCCCTCTGACGACACGACAATGATTTCTAATGACGAATTATTGTTGTTCATATGGAAATGGATATTCTGCACCCCACCATGATGCGTGCCAAGTCATATCAGATTTTTGAAATAATTTTGAAAATGAAAAATCCCTCTATGCCCCCTCTGACGACACGACAATGATTTCTGATGACGAATTATTGTTATTCATATGGATATGGATATTCTGCAACTATGATGCGTGCCAATTCATATTTTATTTGCAGGTAATTTTGAAAATGAAAAATCCCTCTATGCCCCCTCTGACGACACGACAATGATTTCTAATGACGAATTATTGTTATTCATATGGAAATGGATATTCTCCACCCCACCGTGATGCGTGCCAAGTCATATTAGATTTTTGAAGTAATTTTGAAAATGAAAATTCACTCCATACCTCCTCTGACGACACGACAATGATTTCTGTTGACGAATTATTGTTATTCATATGGAAATGGATATTCTGCACCCCACCATGATGCGTGCCAAGTCATATTTGATTTTGAGGTAATTTTGAAAATGAAAAATCCCTCTGACGACACGACAATGATTTCTGTTGACGAATTATTGTTATTCAGATGGAAATGGATATTCTGCACCCCACCATGATGCGTGCCAAGTCATATTAGATTTTTGATGTAATTTTGAAAATGAAAATTCACTCCTTACCTCCTCTGACGACACGACAATGATTTCTGTTGACGAATTATTGTTATTCATATAGAAATGGATATTCTGCACCCCACCATGATGCGTGCCAAGTCATATTTGATTCTTGAAATCATTTTGATAATGAAAAATCCCTCTATACCCCCTCTGACGAACCGACAATGATTTCTCTTGACGAAATATTGTTATTCAGATGGACATCGATACTTTGCACCCCACCATGATGCGTGCCAACTCATATTAGATTTTTGAAGTAATTTTGAAAATGAAAAATCCCTCTATACCCCCTCTGATGACACGACAATGATTTCTGTTGACGAATTATTGTTATTCATATGGAAATGGATAGCCTGCACCCCACTATGATGCGTGCCAAGTCATATTTGATTTTGAGGTAATTTTGAAAATGAAAAATCCCTCTACACCCCCCCTGACGACCCGTCAATGATTTCTGTTGACGAATTATTGTTATTCAGATGGGAATGGATATTCTGCACCCCACTATGATGCGTGCCAATTCATATTTTATTTTCAGGTAATTTTGAAAATGAAAAATCCCTCTATGCCCCCTCTGACGACACGACAATGACTTCTAATGACGAATTATTGTTATTCATATGGAAATGGATATTCTGAATCCCATTATGATGCGTGCCAAGTCATATTAGATTTTTGAAGTAATTTTGAAAATGAAAAATCCCTCCATACCTCCTCTGACGACACGACAATGATTTCTGTTGACGAATTATTGTTATTCATATGGAAATGGATATTCTGCACCCCACCATGATGCGTGCCAAGTCATATTTGGTTTTGAGGTAATTTTGAAAACGAAAAATCCCTCTGACGACACGACAATGATTTCTGTTGACGAATTATTGTTATTCAGATGGAAATGGATATTCTGCACCCCACCATGCTGCGTGCCAAGTCATATTAGATTTTTGAAGTAATTTTGAAAATGAAAAATCCCTTTTTGCCCCCTCTGACGACACGACAATGATTTCTGTTGACGAATTATTGTTATTCATATGGAAATAGATATTCTGCACCCCACTATGATGCGTGCCAAGTCATATTTGATTTTGAGGTAATTTTGAAAATGAAAAATCCCTCTACACCCCCCCTGACGACCCGTCAATGATTTCTGTTGACGAATTATTGTTATTCAGATGGAAATGGATATTCTGCACCCCACTATGATGCGTGCCAAGTCATATTTGATTTTCAGGTAGTTTTGAAAATGAAAAATCCCTCTATACGCCCTCTGACGACACGACAATGATTTCTGTTGACGAATTATTGTTATTCAGATGGAAATAGATATTCTGCACCCCACCATGATGCGTGCCAAGTCATATTTGATTTTGAAGTAATTTTGAAAATGAGAAATCCCTCTATGCCCCCTCTGACGACACGACAATGATTTCTGTTGACGAATTATTGTTATTCAGATGAAAATGGATATTCTGCACCCCACCATATTGCGTGCCAAGTCATATTTGATTTTGAGGTAATTTTGAAAATGAAAAATCCCTCTTACCCCCTCTGACGACACAACAATGATTTCTGTTGATGAATTATTGTTATTCAGATGGACATGAATAGTTTGCACCCCACCATGATGCGTGCCAAGTCATATTTGATTTTGAGGTAATTTTGAAAATGAGAAATCCCTCTATGCCCCCTCTGACGACACGACAATGATTTCTGTTGACGAATTATTGTTATTCAGATGAAAATGGATATTCTGCACCCCACCATATTGCGTGCCAAGTCATATTTGATTTTGAGGTAATTTTGAAAATGAAAAATCCCTCTTACCCCCTCTGACGACACAACAATGATTTCTGTTGATGAATTATTGTTATTCAGATGGACATGAATACTTTGCACCCCACCATGATGCGTGCCAAGTCATATTTGATTTTGAGGTAATTTTGAAAATGAAAAATCCCTCTATACCCCCTCTGACGACACGACAATGATGTCTGTTGAGGAATTATTGTTGTTCAGATAGAAATGGATATTCTGCACCTCACCATGATGCGTGCCAAGTCATATTAGATTTTTGAAGTAATTTTGAAAATGAGAAATCCCTCCATACCCCCTCTGACGACACGACAATGATTTCTGTTGACGAATTATTGTTATTCATATGGAAATGGATATTCTGCACCCCACCATGATGCGTCCCAAGTCATATTTGATTTTGAGGTAATTTTGAAAATGAAAAATCCCTCTATGCCCCCTCTGACGACACGACAATGATTTCTAATGACGAATTATTGTTATTCATATGGAAATGGATATTCTGAACCCCATTATGATGCGTGCCAAGTCATATTAGATTTTTGAAGTAATTTTGAAAATGAAAAATCCCTCCATACCTCCTCTGACGACACGACAATGATATCTGTTGACGAATTATTGTTATTCATATGGAAATGGATATTCTGCACCCCACCATGATGCGTGCCAAGTCATATTTGGTTTTGAGGTAATTTTGAAAACGAAAAATCCCTCTGACGACACGACAATGATTTCTGTTGACGAATTATTGTTATTCAGATGGAAATGGATATTCTGCACCCCACCATGCTGCGTGCCAAGTCATATTAGATTTTTGAAGTAATTTTGAAAATGAAAAATCCCTTTTTGCCCCCTCTGACGACACGACAATGATTTCTGTTGACGAATTATTGTTATTCATATGGAAATAGATATTCTGCACCCCACTATGATGCGTGCCAAGTCATATTTGATTTTGAGGTAATTTTGAAAATGAAAAATCCCTCTACACCCCCTCTGACGACCCGTCAATGATTTCTGTTGACGAATTATTGTTATTTAGATGAAAATGGATATTCTGCACCCCACTATGATGCGTGCCAAGTCATATTTGATTTTCAGGTAGTTTTGAAAATGAAAAATCCCTCTATACGCCCTCTGACGACACGACAATGATTTCTGTTGACGAATTATTGTTATTCAGATGGAAATAGATATTTTGCACCCCACCATGATGCGTGCCAAGTCATATTTGATTTTGAAGTAATTTTGAAAATGAGAAATCCCTCTATGCCCCCTCTGACGACACGACAATGATTTCTGTTGACGAATTATTGTTATTCAGATGAAAATGGATATTCTGCACCCCACCATATTGCGTGCCAAGTCATATTTGATTTTGAGGTAATTTTGAAAATGAAAAATCCCTCTTACCCCCTCTGACGACACAACAATGATTTCTGTTGATGAATTATTGTTATTCAGATGGACATGAATACTTTGCACCCCACCATGATGCGTGCCAAGTCATATTTGATTTTGAAGTAATTTTGAAAATGAGAAATCCCTCTATACCCCCTCTGACGACACGACAATGATTTCTAATGACGAATTATTGTTGTTCATATGGAAATGGATATTCTGCACCCCACCATATTGCGTGCCAAGTCATATTTGATTTTGAGGTAATTTTGAAAATGAAAAATCCCTCTTACCCCCTCTGACGACACAACAATGATTTCTGTTGATGAATTATTGTTATTCAGATGAACATGAATACTTTGCACCCCACCAAGATGCGTGCCAAGTCATATTTGATTTTGAGGTAATTTTGAAAATGAAAAATCCCTCTATACCCCCTCTGACGACACGACAATGATTTCTGTTGAGGAATTATTGTTGTTCAGATAGAAATGGATATTCTGCACCTCACCATGATGCGTGCCAAGTCATATTAGATTTTTGAAGTAATTTTGAAAATGAGAAATCCCTCCATACCCCCTCTGACGACACGACAATGATTTCTGTTGACGAATTATTGTTATTCATATGGAAATGGATATTCTGCACCCCACCATGATGCGTCCCAAGTCATATTTGATTTTGAGGTAATTTTGAAAATGAAAAATCCCTCTATGCCCCCTCTGACGACACGACAATGATTTCTAATGACGAATTATTGTTATTCATATGGAAATGGATATTCTGAACCCCATTATGATGCGTGCCAAGTCATATTAGATTTTTGAAGTAATTTTGAAAATGAAAAATCCCTCCATACCTCCTCTGACGACACGACAATGATTTCTGTTGACGAATTATTGTTATTCATATGGAAATGGATATTCTGCACCCCACCATGATGCGTGCCAAGTCATATTTGGTTTTGAGGTAATTTTGAAAACGAAAAATCCCTCTGACGACACGACAATGATTTCTGTTGACGAATTATTGTTATTCAGATGGAAATGGATATTCTGCACCTCACCATGCTGCGTGCCAAGTCATATTAGATTTTTGAAGTAATTTTGAAAATGAAAAATCCCTTTTTGCCCCCTCTGACGACACGACAATGATTTCTGTTGACGAATTATTGTTATTCATATGGAAATAGATATTCTGCACCCCACTATGATGCGTGCCAAGTCATATTTGATTTTGAGGTAATTTTGAAAATGAAAAACCCCTCTACACCCCCTCTGACGACCCGTCAATGATTTCTGTTGACGAATTATTGTTATTCAGATGAAAATGGATATTCTGCACCCCACTATGATGCGTGCCAAGTCATATTTGATTTTGAAGTAATTTTGAAAATGAGAAATCCCTCTATGCCCCCTCTGACGACACGACAATGATTTCTGTTGACGAATTATTGTTATTCAGATGAAAATGGATATTCTGCACCCCACCATATTGCGTGCCAAGTCATATTTGATTTTGAGGTAATTTTGAAAATGAAAAATCCCTCTTACCCCCTCTGACGACACAACAATGATTTCTGATGATGAATTATTGTTATTCAGATGGACATGAATACTTTGCACCCCACCATGATGCGTGCCAAGTCATATTTGATTTTGAAGTAATTTTGAAAATGAGAAATCCCTCTATGCCCCCTCTGACGACACGACAATGATTTCTGTTGACGAATTATTGTTGTTCATATGGAAATGGATATTCTGCACCCCACCATGATGCGTGCCAAGTCATATTTGATTTTGAGGTAATTTTGAAAATGAAAAATCCCTCTTACCCCCTCTGACGACACAACAATGATTTCTGATGATGAATTATTGTTATTCAGATGGACATGAATACTTTGCACCCCACCATGATGCGTGCCAAGTCATATTTGATTTTGAAGTAATTTTGAAAATGAGAAATCCCTCTATACCCCCTCTGACGACACGACAATGATTTCTAATGACGAATTATTGTTGTTCATATGGAAATGGATATTCTGCACCCCACCATGATGCGTGCCAAGTCATATCAGATTTTTGAAGTAATTTTGAAAATGAAAAATCCCTCTATGCCCCCTCTGACGACACGACAATGATTTCTGATGACGAATTATTGTTATTCATATGGATATGGATATTCTGCAACTATGATGCGTGCCAATTCATATTTTATTTGCAGGTAATTTTGAAAATGAGAAATCCCTCTATGCCCCCTCTGACGACACGACAATGATTTCTAATGACGAATTATTGTTATTCATATGGAAATGGATATTCTCCACCCCACCGTGATGCGTGCCAAGTCATATTAGATTTTTGAAGTAATTTTGAAAATGAAAATTCACTCCATACCTCCTCTGACGACACGACAATGATTTCTGTTGACGAATTATTGTTATTCATATGGAAATGGATATTCTGCACCCCACCATGATGCGTGCCAAGTCATATTTGATTTTGAGGTAATTTTGAAAATGAAAAATCCCTCTGACGACACGACAATGATTTCTGTTGACGAATTATTGTTATTCAGATGGAAATGGATATTCTGCACCCCACCATGATGCGTGCCAAGTCATATTAGATTTTTGATGTAATTTTGAAAATGAAAATTCACTCCTTACCTCCTCTGACGACACGACAATGATTTCTGTTGACGAATTATTGTTATTCATATAGAAATGGATATTCTGCACCCCACCATGATGCGTGCCAAGTCATATTTGATTCTTGAAATCATTTTGATAATGAAAAATCCCTCTATACCCCCTCTGACGAACCGACAATGATTTCTCTTGACGAAATATTGTTATTCAGATGGACATGGATACTTTGCACCCCACCATGATGCGTGCCAACTCATATTAGATTTTTGAAGTAATTTTGAAAATGAAAAATCCCTCTATACGCCCTCTGACGACACGACAATGATTTCTGTTGACGAATTATTGTTATTCAGATGGAAATAGATATTCTGCACCCCACCATGATGCGTGCCAAGTCATATTTGATTTTGAAGTAATTTTGAAAATGAGAAATCCCTCTATGCCCCCTCTGACGACACGACAATGATTTCTGTTGACGAATTATTGTTATTCAGATGAAAATGGATATTCTGCACCCCACCATATTGCGTGCCAAGTCATATTTGATTTTGAGGTAATTTTGAAAATGAAAAATCCCTCTTACCCCCTCTGACGACACAACAATGATTTCTGATGATGAATTATTGTTATTCAGATGGACATGAATACTTTGCACCCCACCATGATGCGTGCCAAGTCATATTTGATTTTGAAGTAATTTTGAAAATGAGAAATCCCTCTATACCCCCTCTGACGACACGACAATGATTTCTAATGACGAATTATTGTTGTTCATATGGAAATGGATATTCTGCACCCCACCATGATGCGTGCCAAGTCATATCAGATTTTTGAAGTAATTTTGAAAATGAAAAATCCCTCTATGCCCCCTCTGACGACACGACAATGATTTCTGATGACGAATTATTGTTATTCATATGGATATGGATATTCTGCAACTATGATGCGTGCCAATTCATATTTTATTTGCAGGTAATTTTGAAAATGAGAAATCCCTCTATGCCCCCTCTGACGACACGACAATGATTTCTAATGACGAATTATTGTTATTCATATGGAAATGGATATTCTCCACCCCACCGTGATGCGTGCCAAGTCATATTAGATTTTTGAAGTAATTTTGAAAATGAAAATTCACTCCATACCTCCTCTGACGACACGACAATGATTTCTGTTGACGAATTATTGTTATTCATATGGAAATGGATATTCTGCACCCCACCATGATGCGTGCCAAGTCATATTTGATTTTGAGGTAATTTTGAAAATGAAAAATCCCTCTGACAACACGACAATGATTTCTGTTGACGAATTATTGTTATTCAGATGGAAATGGATATTCTGCACCCCACCATGATGCGTGCCAAGTCATATTAGATTTTTGATGTAATTTTGAAAATGAAAATTCACTCCTTACCTCCTCTGACGACACGACAATGATTTCTGTTGACGAATTATTGTTATTCATATGGAAATGGATAGCCTGCACCCCACTATGATGCGTGCCAAGTCATATTTGATTTTGAGGTAATTTTGAAAATGAAAAATCCCTCTACACCCCCCCTGACGACCCGTCAATGATTTCTGTTGACGAATTATTGTTATTCAGATGGGAATGGATATTCTGCACCCCACTATGATGCGTGCCAATTCATATTTTATTTTCAGGTAATTTTGAAAATGAAAAATCCCTCCATACCTCCTCTGACGACACGACAATGATTTCTGTTGACGAATTATTGTTATTCATATGGAAATGGATATTCTGCACCCCACCATGATGCGTGCCAAGTCATATTTGGTTTTGAGGTAATTTTGAAAACGAAAAATCCCTCTGACGACACGACAATGATTTCTGTTGACGAATTATTGTTATTCAGATGGAAATGGATATTCTGCACCCCACCATGCTGCGTGCCAAGTCATATTAGATTTTTGAAGTAATTTTGAAAATGAAAAATCCCTTTTTGCCCCCTCTGACGACACGACAATGATTTCTGTTGACGAATTATTGTTATTCATATGGAAATAGATATTCTGCACCCCACTATGATGCGTGCCAAGTCATATTTGATTTTGAGGTAATTTTGAAAATGAAAAATCCCTCTACACCCCCCCTGACGACCCGTCAATGATTTCTGTTGACGAATTATTGTTATTCAGATGGAAATGGATATTCTGCACCCCACTATGATGCGTGCCAAGTCATATTTGATTTTCAGGTAGTTTTGAAAATGAAAAATCCCTCTATACGCCCTCTGACGACACGACAATGATTTCTGTTGACGAATTATTGTTATTCAGATGGAAATAGATATTCTGCACCCCACCATGATGCGTGCCAAGTCATATTTGATTTTGAAGTAATTTTGAAAATGAGAAATCCCTCTATGCCCCCTCTGACGACACGACAATGATTTCTGTTGACGAATTATTGTTATTCAGATGAAAATGGATATTCTGCACCCCACCATATTGCGTGCCAAGTCATATTTGATTTTGAGGTAATTTTGAAAATGAAAAATCCCTCTTACCCCCTCTGACGACACAACAATGATTTCTGTTGATGAATTATTGTTATTCAGATGGACATGAATAGTTTGCACCCCACCATGATGCGTGCCAAGTCATATTTGATTTTGAGGTAATTTTGAAAATGAGAAATCCCTCTATGCCCCCTCTGACGACACGACAATGATTTCTGTTGACGAATTATTGTTATTCAGATGAAAATGGATATTCTGCACCCCACCATATTGCGTGCCAAGTCATATTTGATTTTGAGGTAATTTTGAAAATGAAAAATCCCTCTTACCCCCTCTGACGACACAACAATGATTTCTGTTGATGAATTATTGTTATTCAGATGGACATGAATACTTTGCACCCCACCATGATGCGTGCCAAGTCATATTTGATTTTGAGGTAATTTTGAAAATGAAAAATCCCTCTATACCCCCTCTGACGACACGACAATGATTTCTGTTGAGGAATTATTGTTGTTCAGATAGAAATGGATATTCTGCACCTCACCATGATGCGTGCCAACTCATATTAGATTTTTGAAGTAATTTTGAAAATGAGAAATCCCTCTATACCCCCTCTGACGACACGACAATGATTTCTAATGACGAATTATTGTTGTTCATATGGAAATGGATATTCTGCACCCCACCATGATGCGTGCCAAGTCATATTAGATTTTTGAAGTAATTTTGAAAACGAAAAATCCCTCTATACCCCCTCTGACGACCCGTCAATGATTTCTGTTGACGAATTATTGTTATTCAGATGGGAATGGATATTCTGCACCCCACTATGATGCGTGCCAATTCACATTTTATTTGCAGGTAATTTTGAAAATGAAAAATCCCTCTATGCCCCCTTTGACGACACGACAATGATTTCTAATGACGAATTATTGTTATTCATATGGAAATGGATATTCTCCACCCCACCGTGATGCGTGCCAAGTTATATTAGATTTTTGAAGTAATTTTGAAAATGAAAATTCACTCCATACCTCCTCTGACGACACGACAATGATTTCTGTTGACGAATTATTGTTATTCATATGGAAATGGATATTCTGCACCCCACCATGATGCGTGCCAAGTCATATTTGATTTTGAGGTAATTTTGAAAATGAAAAATCCCTCTGACGACACGACAATGATTTCTGTTGACGAATTATTGTTATTCAGATGGAAATGGATATTCTGCACCCCATCATGATGCGTGCCAAGTCATATTAGATTTTTGATGTAATTTTGAAAATGAAAATTCACTCCTTACCTCCTCTGACGACACGACAATGATTTCTGTTGACGAATTATTGTTATTCATATAGAAATGGATATTCTGCACCCCACCATGATGCGTGCCAAGTCATATTTGATTCTTGAAATCATTTTGATAATGAAAAATCCCTCTATACCCCCTCTGACGAACCGACAATGATTTCTCTTGACGAAATATTGTTATTCAGATGGACATGGATACTTTGCACCCCACCATGATGCGTGCCAACTCATATTAGATTTTTGAAGTAATTTTGAAAATGAAAAATCCCTCTATACCCCCTCTGATGACACGACAATGATTTCTGTTGACGAATTATTGTTATTCATATGGAAATGGATAGCCTGCACCCCACTATGATGCGTGCCAAGTCATATTTGATTTTGAGGTAATTTTGAAAATGAAAAATCCCTCTACACCCCCCCTGACGACCCGTCAATGATTTCTGTTGACGAATTATTGTTATTCAGATGGGAATGGATATTCTGCACCCCACTATGATGCGTGCCAATTCATATTTTATTTTCAGGTAATTTTGAAAATGAAAAATCCCTCTATGCCCCCTCTGACGACACGACAATGATTTCTAATGACGAATTATTGTTATTCATATGGAAATGGATATTCTGAACCCCATTATGATGCGTGCCAAGTCATATTAGATTTTTGAAGTAATTTTGAAAATGAAAAATCCCTCCATACCTCCTCTGACGACACGACAATGATTTCTGTTGACGAATTATTGTTATTCATATGGAAATGGATATTCTGCACCCCACCATGATGCGTGCCAAGTCATATTTGGTTTTGAGGTAATTTTGAAAACGAAAAATCCCTCTGACGACACGACAATGATTTCTGTTGACGAATTATTGTTATTCAGATGGAAATGGATATTCTGCACCCCACCATGCTGCGTGCCAAGTCATATTAGATTTTTGAAGTAATTTTGAAAATGAAAAATCCCTTTTTGCCCCCTCTGACGACACGACAATGATTTCTGTTGACGAATTATTGTTATTCATATGGAAATAGATATTCTGCACCCCACTATGATGCGTGCCAAGTCATATTTGATTTTGAGGTAATTTTGAAAATGAAAAATCCCTCTACACCCCCCCTGACGACCCGTCAATGATTTCTGTTGACGAATTATTGTTATTCAGATGGAAATGGATATTCTGCACCCCACTATGATGCGTGCCAAGTCATATTTGATTTTCGGGTAGTTTTGAAAATGAAAAATCCCTCTATACGCCCTCTGACGACACGACAATGATTTCTGTTGACGAATTATTGTTATTCAGATGGAAATAGATATTCTGCACCCCACCATGATGCGTGCCAAGTCATATTTGATTTTGAAGTAATTTTGAAAATGAGAAATCCCTCTATGCCCCCTTTGACGACACGACAATGATTTCTGTTGACGAATTATTGTTATTCAGATGAAAATGGATATTCTGCACCCCACCATATTGCGTGCCAAGTCATATTTGATTTTGAGGTAATTTTGAAAATGAAAAATCCCTCTTACCCCCTCTGACGACACAACAATGATTTCTGTTGATGAATTATTGTTATTCAGATGGACATGAATACTTTGCACCCCACCATGATGCGTGCCAAGTCATATTTGATTTTGAGGTAATTTTGAAAATGAAAAATCCCTCTATACCCCCTCTGACGACACGACAATGATTTCTGTTGAGGAATTATTGTTGTTAAGATAGAAATGGATATTCTGCACCTCACCATGATGCGTGCCAACTCATATTAGATTTTTTAAGTAATTTTGAAAATGAGAAATCCCTCTATACCCCCTCTGACGACACGACAATGATTTCTAATGACGAATTATTGTTGTTCATATGGAAATTGATATTCTGCACCCCACCATGATGCGTGCCAAGTCATATTAGATTTTTGAAGTAATTTTGAAAATGAAAAATCCCTCTATGCCCCCTCTGACGACACGACAATGATTTCTGATGACGAATTATTGTTATTCATATGGAAATGGATATTCTGCAACCCACTATGATGCGTGCCAAGTCATATATGATTTTGAGGTAATTTTGAAAATGAAAAATCCCTCTACACCCCCTCTGACGACACGACAATGATTTCTGTTGAGGAATTATTGTTGTTCAGATAGAAATGGATATTCTGCACCTCACCATGATGCGTGCCAACTCATATTAGATTTTTGAAGTAATTTTGAAAATGAGAAATCCCTCTATACCCCCTCTGACGACACGACAATGATTTCTAATGACGAATTATTGTTGTTCATATGGAAATGGATATTCTGCACCCCACCATGATGCGTGCCAAGTCATATTTGATTTTGAGGTAATTTTGAAAATGAAAAATCCCTCTATACCCCCTCTGACGACACGACAATGATTTCTGTTGAGGAATTATTGTTGTTCAGATAGAAATGGATATTCTGCACCTCACCATGATGCGTGCCAAGTCATATTTGATTTTTGAAGTAATTTTGAAAATGAAAAATCCCTCTATGCCCCCTCTGACGACACGACAATAATTTCTGTTAACGAAATAATATTTTTCAGATAGAAATGGATATTCTGCACCCCACCATGATGCGTGCCAAGTCATATTTGATTCTTGAAATCATTTTGATAATGAAAAATCCCTCTATACCCCCTCTGACGAACCGACAATGATTTCTCTTGACGAAATATTGTTATTCAGATGGACATGGATACTTTGCACCCCACTATGATGCGTGCCAACTCATATTAGATTTTTGAAGTAATTTTGAAAATGAAAAATCCCTCTATACCCCCTCTGACGACACGACAATGATTTCTTATGACGAATTATTGTTATTCATATGGAAATGGATATTCTGCACCCCACCATGATGCGTGCCAAGTCATATTAGATTTTAGAAGTAATTTTGAAAATGAGAAATCCCTCTATGCCCCCTCTGACGACACGACAATGATTTCTGATGACGAATTATTGTTATTCATATGGAAATGGATATTCTGCAACCCACTATGATGCGTGCCAAGTCATATATGATTTTGAGGTAATTTTGAAAATGAAAAATCCCTCTACACCCCCTCTGACGACACGACAATGATTTCTGTTGAGGAATTATTGTTGTTCAGATAGAAATGGATATTCTGCACCTCACCATGATGCGTGCCAACTCATATTAGATTTTTGAAGTAATTTTGAAAATGAGAAATCCCTCTATACCCCCTCTGACGACACGACAATGATTTCTAATGACGAATTATTGTTGTTCATATGGAAATGGATATTCTGCACCCCACCATGATGCGTGCCAAGTCATATTTGATTTTGAGGTAATTTTGAAAATGAAAAATCCCTCTATACCCCCTCTGACGACACGACAATGATATCTGTTGAGGAATTATTGTTGTTCAGATAGAAATGGATATTCTGCACCTCACCATGATGCGTGCCAAGTCATATTTGATTTTTGAAGTAATTTTGAAAATGAAAAATCCCTCTATGCCCCCTCTGACGACACGACAATAATTTCTGTTAACGAAATAATATTTTTCAGATAGAAATGGATATTCTGCACCCCACCATGATGCGTGCCAAGTCATATTTGATTCTTGAAATCATTTTGATAATGAAAAATCCCTCTATACCCCCTCTGACGAACCGACAATGATTTCTCTTGACGAAATATTGTTATTCAGATGGACATGGATACTTTGCACCCCACTATGATGCGTGCCAACTCATATTAGATTTTTGAAGTAATTTTGAAAATGAAAAATCCCTCTATACCCCCTCTGACGACACGACAATGATTTCTTATGACGAATTATTGTTATTCATATGGAAATGGATATTCTGCACCCCACCATGATGCGTGCCAAGTCATATTAGATTTTAGAAGTAATTTTGAAAATGAAAAATCCCTCTATGCCCCCTCTGACGACACGACAATGATTTCTGTTGACGAATTATTGTTATTCATATGGAAATGGATATTCTGCACCCCACTATGATGCGTGCCAAGTCATATTTGATTTTGAGGTAATTTTGAAAATGAAAAATCCCTCTACACCCCCTCTGACGACACTACAATGATTTCTAATGACGAATTATTGTTATTCTTATGGAAATGGATATTCTGCACCCCACCATGATGCGTGCCAAGTCATATTAGATTTTTGAAGTAATTTTGAAAATGAAAAATCCCTCTATGCCCCCTCTGACGACACGACAATGATTTCTGTTGACGAATTATTGTTATTCATATGGAAATGGATATTCTGCACCCCACTATGATGCGTGCCAAGTCATGTTTGATTTTGAGGTAATTTTGAAAATGAAAAATCCCTCTATACCCCCCTGACGACCCGTCAATGATTTCTGTTGAAGAATTATTGCTATTCAGATGGAAATAGACATTCTGCACCCCACCATGATGCGTGCCAAGTCATATTTGATTTTTGAAGTAATTTTGAAAATGAAAAATCCCTCTATGCCCCCTCTGACGACACGACAATGATTTCTGTTAACGAAATTATATTTTTCAGATAGAAATGGATATTCTGCACCCCACCATGATGCGTGCCAAGTCATATTTGATTCTTGAAATAATTTTGATAATGAAAAATCCCTCTATACCCCCTCTGACGAACCGACAGTGATTTCTCTTGACGAAATATTGTTATTCAGATGGACATGGATACTTTGCTCCCCACCATGATGCGTGTTAACTCATATTAGATTTTTGAAGTAATTTTGAAAATGAAAAATCCCTCTATACCCCCTTTGACGACACGACAATGATTTCTTTTGACGAATTATTGTTATTCATATGGAAATGGATATTCTGAACCCCACCATGATGCGTGCCAATTCATATTTTATTTTCAGGTAATTTTGAAAATGAAAAATCCCTCTATGCCCCCTCTGACGACACGACAATGATTTCTAATGACGAATTATTGTTATTCATATGGAAATGGATATTCTGAACCCCACCATGATGCGTGCCAATTCATATTTGATTTTGAGGTAATTTTGAAAATGAAAAATCCCTCTACACCCCCTCTGACGACACTACAATGATTTCTAATGACGAATTATTGTTATTCTTATGGAAATGGATATTCTGCACCCCACCATGATGCGTGCCAAGTCATATTAGATTTTTGAAGTAATTTTGAAAATGAGAAATCCGTCCATACCCCCTCTGACGACACGACAATGATTTCTGTTGACGAATTATTGTTATTCATATGGAAATGGATATTCTGCACCCCACCATGATGCGTCCCAAGTCATATTTGATTTTGAGGTAATTTTGAAAATGAAAAATCCCTCTATGCCCCCTCTGACGACACGACAATGATTTCTAATGACAAATTATTGTTATTCATATGGAAATGGATATTCTGAACCCCACCATGATGCGTGCCAAGTCATATTAGATTTTTGAAGTAATTTTGAAAATGAAAAATCCCTCCATACCTCCTCTGACGACACGACAATGATTTCTGTTGACGAATTATTTTTATTCATATGGAAATGGATATTCTGCACCCCACCATGATGCGTGCCAAGTCATATTTGATTTTGAGGTAATTTTGAAAACGAAAAATCCCTCTGACGACACGACAATGATTTCTGTTGACGAATCATTGTTATTCAGATGGAAATAAATATTCTGCACCCCACCATGCTGCGTGCCAAGTCATACTAGATTTTTGAAGTAATTTTGAAAATGAAAAATCCCTCTATGCCCCCTCTGACGACACGACAATGAATTCTGTTGACGAATTATTGTTATTCATATGGAAATGGATATTCTGCACCCCACTATGATGCGTGCCAAGTCATATTTGATTTTGAGGTAATTTTGAAAATGAAAAATTCCTCTATACCCCCTCTGACGACACGACAATGATTTCTGTTGACGAATTATTGTTATTCAGATGGAAATGGATATTCTGCACCCCACCATGATGCGTGCCAAGTCATATTTGATTTTGAAGTAATTTTGAAAATGAAAAATCCCTCTATGCCCCCTCTGACGACACGACAATGATTTCTGTTGACGAATTATTGTTATTCAGATGAAAATGGATATTCTGCACCCCACCATATTGCGTGCCAAGTCATAATTGATTTTGAGGTAATTTTGAAAATGAAAAATCCCTCTTACCCCCTCTGACGACACAACAATGATTTCTCTTGACGAATTATTGTTATTCAGATGGACATGAATACTTTGCACCCCACCATGATGCGTGCCAAGTCATATTTGATTTTGAGGTAATTTTGAAAATGAAAAATCCCTCTATACCCCCTCTGACGAAACGACAATGATTTCTGTTGAGGAATTATTGTTATTCAGATAGAAATGGATATTCTGCACCCCACCATGATGCGTGCCAAGTCATATTAGATTTTTGAAGAAATTTCGAATATGAAAAATCCCTTTATACCCCTTCTAACGACCCGACAATGATTTCTGTTGACGAATTATTGTTATTTAGATGGATATGGATACTTTGCTCCCCACCATGATGCGTGCCAAGTCATATTAGATTTTCAGGTAGTTTTGAAAATGAAAAATCCCTCTATGCCCCCTCTAACGACACGACAATGATTTCTGTTGACGAATTAATATTATTCAGATAGAAATGGATATTCTGCACCCCACCATGATGCGTGCCAACTCATATTAGATTTTTGAAGTAATTTTGAAAATGAAAAATCCCTCTATACCCCCTCTGACGACACGACAATGATTTCTAATGACGAATTATTGTTATTCATATGGAAATGAATATTCTGCACCCCACCATGATGCGTGCCAAGTCATATTTGATTTTGAGGTAATTTTGAAAATGAAAAATCCCTCTATACCCCCTCTGACGACACGACAATGATTTCTAATGACGAATTATTGTTATTCATATGGAAATGAATATTCTGCACCCCACCATGATGCGTGCCAAGTCATATTTGATTTTGAGGTAATTTTGAAAATGAAAAATCCCTCTGACGACACGACAATGATTTCTGTTGACGAATTATTGTTATTCAGATGGAAATGGATATTCTGCACCCCACCATCATGCGTGCCAAGTCATATTAGATTTTTGAAGTAATTTTGAAAATGAAAATTCACTCCTTACCTCCTCTGACAACACGACAATGATTTGTGTTGACGAATTATTGTTATTCATATGGAAATGGATATTCTGCACCTCACCATGATGCGTGCCAACTCATATTAGATTTTTGAAGTAATTTTGAAAATGAGAAATCCCTCTATACCCCCTCTGACGACACGACAATGATTTCTAATGACGAATTATTGTTGTTCATATGGAAATGGATATTCTGCACCCCACCATGATGCGTGCCAAGTCATATTAGATTTTTGAAGTAATTTTGAAAACGAAAAATCCCTCTATACCCCCTCTGACGACCCGTCAATGATTTCTGTTGACGAATTATTGTTATTCAGATGGGAATGGATATTCTGCACCCCACTATGATGCGTGCCAATTCACATTTTATTTGCAGGTAATTTTGAAAATGAAAAATCCCTCTATGCCCCCTTTGACGACACGACAATGATTTCTAATGACGAATTATTGTTATTCATATGGAAATGGATATTCTCCACCCCACCGTGATGCGTGCCAAGTTATATTAGATTTTTGAAGTAATTTTGAAAATGAAAATTCACTCCATACCTCCTCTGACGACACGACAATGATTTCTGTTGACGAATTATTGTTATTCATATGGAAATGGATATTCTGCACCCCACCATGATGCGTGCCAAGTCATATTTGATTTTGAGGTAATTTTGAAAATGAAAAATCCCTCTGACGACACGACAATGATTTCTGTTGACGAATTATTGTTATTCAGATGGAAATGGATATTCTGCACCCCATCATGATGCGTGCCAAGTCATATTAGATTTTTGATGTAATTTTGAAAATGAAAATTCACTCCTTACCTCCTCTGACGACACGACAATGATTTCTGTTGACGAATTATTGTTATTCATATAGAAATGGATATTCTGCACCCCACCATGATGCGTGCCAAGTCATATTTGATTCTTGAAATCATTTTGATAATGAAAAATCCCTCTATACCCCCTCTGACGAACCGACAATGATTTCTCTTGACGAAATATTGTTATTCAGATGGACATGGATACTTTGCACCCCACCATGATGCGTGCCAACTCATATTAGATTTTTGAAGTAATTTTGAAAATGAAAAATCCCTCTATACCCCCTCTGATGACACGACAATGATTTCTGTTGACGAATTATTGTTATTCATATGGAAATGGATAGCCTGCACCCCACTATGATGCGTGCCAAGTCATATTTGATTTTGAGGTAATTTTGAAAATGAAAAATCCCTCTACACCCCCCCTGACGACCCGTCAATGATTTCTGTTGACGAATTATTGTTATTCAGATGGGAATGGATATTCTGCACCCCACTATGATGCGTGCCAATTCATATTTTATTTTCAGGTAATTTTGAAAATGAAAAATCCCTCTATGCCCCCTCTGACGACACGACAATGATTTCTAATGACGAATTATTGTTATTCATATGGAAATGGATATTCTGAACCCCATTATGATGCGTGCCAAGTCATATTAGATTTTTGAAGTAATTTTGAAAATGAAAAATCCCTCCATACCTCCTCTGACGACACGACAATGATTTCTGTTGACGAATTATTGTTATTCATATGGAAATGGATATTCTGCACCCCACCATGATGCGTGCCAAGTCATATTTGGTTTTGAGGTAATTTTGAAAACGAAAAATCCCTCTGACGACACGACAATGATTTCTGTTGACGAATTATTGTTATTCAGATGGAAATGGATATTCTGCACCCCACCATGCTGCGTGCCAAGTCATATTAGATTTTTGAAGTAATTTTGAAAATGAAAAATCCCTTTTTGCCCCCTCTGACGACACGACAATGATTTCTGTTGACGAATTATTGTTATTCATATGGAAATAGATATTCTGCACCCCACTATGATGCGTGCCAAGTCATATTTGATTTTGAGGTAATTTTGAAAATGAAAAATCCCTCTACACCCCCCCTGACGACCCGTCAATGATTTCTGTTGACGAATTATTGTTATTCAGATGGAAATGGATATTCTGCACCCCACTATGATGCGTGCCAAGTCATATTTGATTTTCGGGTAGTTTTGAAAATGAAAAATCCCTCTATACGCCCTCTGACGACACGACAATGATTTCTGTTGACGAATTATTGTTATTCAGATGGAAATAGATATTCTGCACCCCACCATGATGCGTGCCAAGTCATATTTGATTTTGAAGTAATTTTGAAAATGAGAAATCCCTCTATGCCCCCTCTGACGACACGACAATGATTTCTGTTGACGAATTATTGTTATTCAGATGAAAATGGATATTCTGCACCCCACCATATTGCGTGCCAAGTCATATTTGATTTTGAGGTAATTTTGAAAATGAAAAATCCCTCTTACCCCCTCTGACGACACAACAATGATTTCTGTTGATGAATTATTGTTATTCAGATGGACATGAATACTTTGCACCCCACCATGATGCGTGCCAAGTCATATTTGATTTTGAGGTAATTTTGAAAATGAAAAATCCCTCTATACCCCCTCTGACGACACGACAATGATTTCTGTTGAGGAATTATTGTTGTTAAGATAGAAATGGATATTCTGCACCCCACCATGATGCGTGCCAAGTCATATTTGATTCTTGAAATCATTTTGATAATGAAAAATCCCTCTATACCCCCTCTGACGAACCGACAATGATTTCTCTTGACGAAATATTGTTATTCAGATGGACATGGATACTTTGCACCCCACTATGATGCGTGCCAACTCATATTAGATTTTTGAAGTAATTTTGAAAATGAAAAATCCCTCTATACCCCCTCTGACGACACGACAATGATTTCTTATGACGAATTATTGTTATTCATATGGAAATGGATATTCTGCACCCCACCATGATGCGTGCCAAGTCATATTAGATTTTAGAAGTAATTTTGAAAATGAAAAATCCCTCTATGCCCCCTCTGACGACACGACAATGATTTCTGATGACGAATTATTGTTATTCATATGGAAATGGATATTCTGCAACCCACTATGATGCGTGCCAAGTCATATATGATTTTGAGGTAATTTTGAAAATGAAAAATCCCTCTACACCCCCTCTGACGACACGACAATGATTTCTGTTGAGGAATTATTGTTGTTCAGATAGAAATGGATATTCTGCACCTCACCATGATGCGTGCCAACTCATATTAGATTTTTGAAGTAATTTTGAAAATGAGAAATCCCTCTATACCCCCTCTGACGACACGACAATGATTTCTAATGACGAATTATTGTTGTTCATATGGAAATGGATATTCTGCACCCCACCATGATGCGTGCCAAGTCATATTTGATTTTGAGGTAATTTTGAAAATGAAAAATCCCTCTATACCCCCTCTGACGACACGACAATGATATCTGTTGAGGAATTATTGTTGTTCAGATAGAAATGGATATTCTGCACCTCACCATGATGCGTGCCAAGTCATATTTGATTTTTGAAGTAATTTTGAAAATGAAAAATCCCTCTATGCCCCCTCTGACGACACGACAATAATTTCTGTTAACGAAATAATATTTTTCAGATAGAAATGGATATTCTGCACCCCACCATGATGCGTGCCAAGTCATATTTGATTCTTGAAATCATTTTGATAATGAAAAATCCCTCTATACCCCCTCTGACGAACCGACAATGATTTCTCTTGACGAAATATTGTTATTCAGATGGACATGGATACTTTGCACCCCACTATGATGCGTGCCAACTCATATTAGATTTTTGAAGTAATTTTGAAAATGAAAAATCCCTCTATACCCCCTCTGACGACACGACAATGATTTCTTATGACGAATTATTGTTATTCATATGGAAATGGATATTCTGCACCCCACCATGATGCGTGCCAAGTCATATTAGATTTTAGAAGTAATTTTGAAAATGAAAAATCCCTCTATGCCCCCTCTGACGACACGACAATGATTTCTGTTGACGAATTATTGTTATTCATATGGAAATGGATATTCTGCACCCCACTATGATGCGTGCCAAGTCATATTTGATTTTGAGGTAATTTTGAAAATGAAAAATCCCTCTACACCCCCTCTGACGACACTACAATGATTTCTAATGACGAATTATTGTTATTCTTATGGAAATGGATATTCTGCACCCCACCATGATGCGTGCCAAGTCATATTAGATTTTTGAAGTAATTTTGAAAATGAAAAATCCCTCTATGCCCCCTCTGACGACACGACAATGATTTCTGTTGACGAATTATTGTTATTCATATGGAAATGGATATTCTGCACCCCACTATGATGCGTGCCAAGTCATGTTTGATTTTGAGGTAATTTTGAAAATGAAAAATCCCTCTATACCCCCCTGACGACCCGTCAATGATTTCTGTTGAAGAATTATTGCTATTCAGATGGAAATAGACATTCTGCACCCCACCATGATGCGTGCCAAGTCATATTTGATTTTTGAAGTAATTTTGAAAATGAAAAATCCCTCTATGCCCCCTCTGACGACACGACAATGATTTCTGTTAACGAAATTATATTTTTCAGATAGAAATGGATATTCTGCACCCCACCATGATGCGTGCCAAGTCATATTTGATTCTTGAAATAATTTTGATAATGAAAAATCCCTCTATACCCCCTCTGACGAACCGACAGTGATTTCTCTTGACGAAATATTGTTATTCAGATGGACATGGATACTTTGCTCCCCACCATGATGCGTGTTAACTCATATTAGATTTTTGAAGTAATTTTGAAAATGAAAAATCCCTCTATACCCCCTTTGACGACACGACAATGATTTCTTTTGACGAATTATTGTTATTCATATGGAAATGGATATTCTGAACCCCACCATGATGCGTGCCAATTCATATTTTATTTTCAGTTAATTTTGAAAATGAAAAATCCCTCTATGCCCCCTCTGACGACACGACAATGATTTCTAATGACGAATTATTGTTATTCATATGGAAATGGATATTCTGAACCCCACCATGATGCGTGCCAATTCATATTTGATTTTGAGGTAATTTTGAAAATGAAAAATCCCTCTACACCCCCTCTGACGACACTACAATGATTTCTAATGACGAATTATTGTTATTCTTATGGAAATGGATATTCTGCACCCCACCATGATGCGTGCCAAGTCATATTAGATTTTTGAAGTAATTTTGAAAATGAGAAATCCGTCCATACCCCCTCTGACGACACGACAATGATTTCTGTTGACGAATTATTGTTATTCATATGGAAATGGATATTCTGCACCCCACCATGATGCGTCCCAAGTCATATTTGATTTTGAGGTAATTTTGAAAATGAAAAATCCCTCTATGCCCCCTCTGACGACACGACAATGATTTCTAATGACAAATTATTGTTATTCATATGGAAATGGATATTCTGAACCCCACCATGATGCGTGCCAAGTCATATTAGATTTTTGAAGTAATTTTGAAAATGAAAAATCCCTCCATACCTCCTCTGACGACACGACAATGATTTCTGTTGACGAATTATTTTTATTCATATGGAAATGGATATTCTGCACCCCACCATGATGCGTGCCAAGTCATATTTGATTTTGAGGTAATTTTGAAAACGAAAAATCCCTCTGACGACACGACAATGATTTCTGTTGACGAATCATTGTTATTCAGATGGAAATAAATATTCTGCACCCCACCATGCTGCGTGCCAAGTCATACTAGATTTTTGAAGTAATTTTGAAAATGAAAAATCCCTCTATGCCCCCTCTGACGACACGACAATGAATTCTGTTGACGAATTATTGTTATTCATATGGAAATGGATATTCTGCACCCCACTATGATGCGTGCCAAGTCATATTTGATTTTGAGGTAATTTTGAAAATGAAAAATTCCTCTATACCCCCTCTGACGACACGACAATGATTTCTGTTGACGAATTATTGTTATTCAGATGGAAATGGATATTCTGCACCCCACCATGATGCGTGCCAAGTCATATTTGATTTTGAAGTAATTTTGAAAATGAAAAATCCCTCTATGCCCCCTCTGACGACACGACAATGATTTCTGTTGACGAATTATTGTTATTCAGATGAAAATGGATATTCTGCACCCCACCATATTGCGTGCCAAGTCATAATTGATTTTGAGGTAATTTTGAAAATGAAAAATCCCTCTTACCCCCTCTGACGACACAACAATGATTTCTCTTGACGAATTATTGTTATTCAGATGGACATGAATACTTTGCACCCCACCATGATGCGTGCCAAGTCATATTTGATTTTGAGGTAATTTTGAAAATGAAAAATCCCTCTATACCCCCTCTGACGAAACGACAATGATTTCTGTTGAGGAATTATTGTTATTCAGATAGAAATGGATATTCTGCACCCCACCATGATGCGTGCCAAGTCATATTAGATTTTTGAAGAAATTTCGAATATGAAAAATCCCTTTATACCCCTTCTAACGACCCGACAATGATTTCTGTTGACGAATTATTGTTATTTAGATGGATATGGATACTTTGCTCCCCACCATGATGCGTGCCAAGTCATATTAGATTTTCAGGTAGTTTTGAAAATGAAAAATCCCTCTATGCCCCCTCTAACGACACGACAATGATTTCTGTTGACGAATTAATATTATTCAGATAGAAATGGATATTCTGCACCCCACCATGATGCGTGCCAACTCATATTAGATTTTTGAAGTAATTTTGAAAATGAAAAATCCCTCTATACCCCCTCTGACGACACGACAATGATTTCTAATGACGAATTATTGTTATTCATATGGAAATGAATATTCTGCACCCCACCATGATGCGTGCCAAGTCATATTTGATTTTGAGGTAATTTTGAAAATGAAAAATCCCTCTGACGACACGACAATGATTTCTGTTGACGAATTATTGTTATTCAGATGGAAATGGATATTCTGCACCCCACCATCATGCGTGCCAAGTCATATTAGATTTTTGAAGTAATTTTGAAAATGAAAATTCACTCCTTACCTCCTCTGACAACACGACAATGATTTGTGTTGACGAATTATTGTTATTCATATGGAAATGGATATTCTGCACCCCACCATGATGCGTGCCAAGTCATATTTGATTTTGAGGTAATTTTGAAAATGAAAAATCCCTCTGACGACACGACAATGATTTCTGTTGACGAATTATTGTTATTCAGAAGGAAATGGATATTCTGCACCCCACCATGATGCGTGCCAAGTCATATTAGATTTTTGAAGTAATTTTGATAAAGAAAAATCCCTCTATGCCCCCTCTGACGACACGACAATGATTTCTGTTGACGAATTATTGTTATTCATATGGAAATGGATATTCTGCACCCCACCATGATGCGTGCCAAGTCATATTTGATTTTGAGGTAATTTTGAAAATGAAAAATCCCTCTGACGACACGACAATGATTTCTGTTGACGAATTATTGTTATTCAGATGGAAATGGATATTCTGCACCCCACCATGATGCGTGTCAAGTCATATTTGATTTTTGAAGTAATTTTGAAAATGAAAAATCCCTCTATGCCCCCTCTGACGACACGACAATGATTTCTGTTAACGAAATTATATTTTTCAGATAGAAATGGATATTCTGCACCCCACCATGATGCGTGCCAAGTCATATTTGATTCTTGAAATCATTTTGATAATGAAAAATCCCTCTAAACCCCCTCAGACGAACCGACAATGATTTCTCTTGACGAAATATTGTTATTCAGATGGACATGGATACTTTGCTCCCCACCATGATGCGTGTTAACTCATATTAGATTTTTGAAGTAATTTTGAAAATGAAAAATCCCTCTATACCCCCTTTGACGACACGACAATGATTTCTTTTGACGAATTATTGTTATTCGTATGGAAATGGATATTCTGAACCCCACCATGATGCGTGCCAATTCATATTTTATTTTCAGGTAATTTTGAAAATGAAAAATCCCTCTATGCCCCCTCTGACGACACGACAATGATTTCTAATGACGAATTATTGTTATCATATGGAAATGGATATTCTGAACCCCACCATGATGCGTGCCAAGTCATATTAGATTTTTGAAGTAATTTTGAAAATGAAAAATCCCTCCATACCTCCTCTGACGACACGACAATGATTTCTGTTGACGAATTATTGTTATTCATATGGAAATGGATATTCTGCACCCCACCAAGATGCGTGCCAAGTCATATTTGATTTTGAGGTAATTTTGAAAACGAAAAATCCCTCTGACGACACGACAATGATTTCTGTTGACGAATTATTGTTATTCAGATGGAAATGAATATTCTGCACCCCACCATGCTGCGTGCCAAGTCATATTTAATTTTGAGGTAATTTTGAAAATGAAAAATTCCTCTATACCCCCTCTGACGACACAACAATGATTTCTGTTGACGAATGATTGTTATTCATATGGAAATGAATATTCTACACCCCACCATGATGCGTGCCAAGTCATATTTGATTTTGAGGTAATTTTGAAAATGAAAAGTCCCTCTGACGACACGACAATGATTTCTGTTGACGAATTATTGTTATTCAGATGGAAATAGATATTCTGCATCCCACCATGATGCGTGCCAAGTCATATTTGATTTTTGAAGTAATTTTGAAAATGGAAATTCCCTCTATGCCCCCTCTGACGACACGACAATGATTTCTGTTGACGAATTAATATCATTCAGATAGAAATGGATATTCTGCACCCCACCATGATGCGTGCCAACTCATATTAGATTTTTGAAGTAATTTTGAAAATGAAAAATCCCTCTATACCCCCTCTGACGACACGACAATGATTTCTGTTGACGAATTATTGTTATTCAAATGGAAATGGATATTCTGCACCCCACCTTGATGCGTGTCAAGTCATATTAGATTTTTGAAGTAATTTTGAAAATGAAAAGTCCCTCTGACGACACGACAATGATTTCTGTTGACGAATTATTGTTATTCAGATGGAAATAGATATTCTGAACCCCACCATGATGCGTGCCAAGTCATATTTGATTTTGAGGTAATTTTGAAAATGAAAAATCCCTCTATACCCCCTCTGACGACACGACAATGATTTCTAATGACGAATTATTGTTATTCTTATGGAAATGGATATTCTGCACCCCACCATGATGCGTGCCAAGTCATATTAGATTTTTGAAGTAATTTTGAAAATGAAAAATCCCTCTATGCCCCCTCTGACGACACGACAATGATTTCTGTTGACGAATTATTGTTATTCATATGGAAATGGATATTCTGCACCCCACTATGATGCGTGCCAAGTCATATTTGATTTTGAGGTAATTTTGAAAATGAAAAATCCCTCTACACCCCCTCTGACGACACTACAATGATTTCTAATGACGAATTATTGTTATTCTTATGGAAATGGATATTCTGCACCCCACCATGATGCGTGCCAAGTCATATTAGATTTTTGAAGTAATTTTGAAAATGAAAAATCCCTCTATGCCCCCTCTGACGACACGACAATGATTTCTGTTGACGAATTATTGTTATTCATATGGAAATGGATATTCTGCACCCCACTATGATGCGTGCCAAGTCATGTTTGATTTTGAGGTAATTTTGAAAATGAAAAATCCCTCTATACCCCCGTGACGACCCGTCAATGATTTCTGTTGAAGAATTATTGCTATTCAGATGGAAATAGACATTCTGCACCCCACCATGATGCGTGCCAAGTCATATTAGATTTTTGAAGTAATTTTGAAAATGAGAAATCCCTCCATACCCCCTCTGACGACACGACAATGATTTCTGTTGACGAATTATTGTTATTCATATGGAAATGGATATTCTGCACCCCACCATGATGCGTCCCAAGTCATATTTGATTTTGAGGTAATTTTGAAAATGAAAAATCCCTCTATGCCCCCTCTGACGACACGACAATGATTTCTAATGACGAATTATTGTTATTCATATGGAAATGGATATTCTGAACCCCATTATGATGCGTGCCAAGTCATATTAGATTTTTGAAGTAATTTTGAAAATGAAAAATCCCTCCATACCTCCTCTGACGACACGACAATGATTTCTGTTGACGAATTATTGTTATTCATATGGAAATGGATATTCTGCACCCCACCATGATGCGTGCCAAGTCATATTTGGTTTTGAGGTAATTTTGAAAACGAAAAATCCCTCTGACGACACGACAATGATTTCTGTTGACGAATTATTGTTATTCAGATGGAAATGGATATTCTGCACCCCACCATGCTGCGTGCCAAGTCATATTAGATTTTTGAAGTAATTTTGAAAATGAAAAATCCCTTTTTGCCCCCTCTGACGACACGACAATGATTTCTGTTGACGAATTATTGTTATTCATATGGAAATAGATATTCTGCACCCCACTATGATGCGTGCCAAGTCATATTTGATTTTGAGGTAATTTTGAAAATGAAAAATCCCTCTACACCCCCCTGACGACCCGTCAATGATTTCTGTTGACGAATTATTGTTATTCAGATGAAAATGGATATTCTGCACCCCACTATGATGCGTGCCAAGTCATATTTGATTTTCAGGTAGTTTTGAAAATGAAAAATCCCTCTATACGCCCTCTGACGACACGACAATGATTTCTGTTGACGAATTATTGTTATTCAGATGGAAATAGATATTCTGCACCCCACCATGATGCGTGCCAAGTCATATTTGATTTTGAAGTAATTTTGAAAATGAGAAATCCCTCTATGCCCCCTCTGACGACACGACAATGATTTCTGTTGACGAATTATTGTTATTCAGATGAAAATGGATATTCTGCACCCCACCATATTGCGTGCCAAGTCATATTTGATTTTGAGGTAATTTTGAAAATGAAAAATCCCTCTTACCCCCTCTGACGACACAACAATGATTTCTGTTGATGAATTATTGTTATTCAGATGGACATGAATACTTTGCACCCCACCATGATGCATGCCAAGTCATATTTGATTTTGAAGTAATTTTGAAAATGAGAAATCCCTCTATACCCCCTCTGACGACACGACAATGATTTCTAATGACGAATTATTGTTGTTCATATGGAAATGGATATTCTGCACCCCACCATGATGCGTGCCAAGTCATATCAGATTTTTGAAATAATTTTGAAAATGAAAAATCCCTCTATGCCCCCTCTGACGACACGACAATGATTTCTGATGACGAATTATTGTTATTCATATGGATATGGATATTCTGCAACTATGATGCGTGCCAATTCATATTTTATTTGCAGGTAATTTTGAAAATGAAAAATCCCTCTATGCCCCCTCTGACGACACGACAATGATTTCTAATGACGAATTATTGTTATTCATATGGAAATGGATATTCTCCACCCCACCGTGATGCGTGCCAAGTCATATTAGATTTTTGAAGTAATTTTGAAAATGAAAATTCACTCCATACCTCCTCTGACGACACGACAATGATTTCTGTTGACGAATTATTGTTATTCATATGGAAATGGATATTCTGCACCCCACCATGATGCGTGCCAAGTCATATTTGATTTTGAGGTAATTTTGAAAATGAAAAATCCCTCTGACGACACGACAATGATTTCTGTTGACGAATTATTGTTATTCAGATGGAAATGGATATTCTGCACCCCACCATGATGCGTGCCAAGTCATATTAGATTTTTGATGTAATTTTGAAAATGAAAATTCACTCCTTACCTCCTCTGACGACACGACAATGATTTCTGTTGACGAATTATTGTTATTCATATAGAAATGGATATTCTGCACCCCACCATGATGCGTGCCAAGTCATATTTGATTCTTGAAATCATTTTGATAATGAAAAATCCCTCTATACCCCCTCTGACGAACCGACAATGATTTCTCTTGACGAAATATTGTTATTCAGATGGACATCGATACTTTGCACCCCACCATGATGCGTGCCAACTCATATTAGATTTTTGAAGTAATTTTGAAAATGAAAAATCCCTCTATACCCCCTCTGATGACACGACAATGATTTCTGTTGACGAATTATTGTTATTCATATGGAAATGGATAGCCTGCACCCCACTATGATGCGTGCCAAGTCATATTTGATTTTGAGGTAATTTTGAAAATGAAAAATCCCTCTACACCCCCCCTGACGACCCGTCAATGATTTCTGTTGACGAATTATTGTTATTCAGATGGGAATGGATATTCTGCACCCCACTATGATGCGTGCCAATTCATATTTTATTTTCAGGTAATTTTGAAAATGAAAAATCCCTCTATGCCCCCTCTGACGACACGACAATGATTTCTAATGACGAATTATTGTTATTCATATGGAAATGGATATTCTGAACCCCATTATGATGCGTGCCAATTCATATTAGATTTTTGAAGTAATTTTGAAAATGAAAAATCCCTCCATACCTCCTCTGACGACACGACAATGATTTCTGTTGACGAATTATTGTTATTCATATGGAAATGGATATTCTGCACCCCACCATGATGCGTGCCAAGTCATATTTGGTTTTGAGGTAATTTTGAAAACGAAAAATCCCTCTGACGACACGACAATGATTTCTGTTGACGAATTATTGTTATTCAGATGGAAATGGATATTCTGCACCCCACCATGCTGCGTGCCAAGTCATATTAGATTTTTGAAGTAATTTTGAAAATGAAAAATCCCTTTTTGCCCCCTCTGACGACACGACAATGATTTCTGTTGACGAATTATTGTTATTCATATGGAAATAGATATTCTGCACCCCACTATGATGCGTGCCAAGTCATATTTGATTTTGAGGTAATTTTGAAAATGAAAAATCCCTCTACACCCCCCCTGACGACCCGTCAATGATTTCTGTTGACGAATTATTGTTATTCAGATGGAAATGGATATTCTGCACCCCACTATGATGCGTGCCAAGTCATATTTGATTTTCAGGTAGTTTTGAAAATGAAAAATCCCTCTATACGCCCTCTGACGACACGACAATGATTTCTGTTGACGAATTATTGTTATTCAGATGGAAATAGATATTCTGCACCCCACCATGATGCGTGCCAAGTCATATTTGATTTTGAAGTAATTTTGAAAATGAGAAATCCCTCTATGCCCCCTCTGACGACACGACAATGATTTCTGTTGACGAATTATTGTTATTCAGATGAAAATGGATATTCTGCACCCCACCATATTGCGTGCCAAGTCATATTTGATTTTGAGGTAATTTTGAAAATGAAAAATCCCTCTTACCCCCTCTGACGACACAACAATGATTTCTGTTGATGAATTATTGTTATTCAGATGGACATGAATAGTTTGCACCCCACCATGATGCGTGCCAAGTCATATTTGATTTTGAGGTAATTTTGAAAATGAGAAATCCCTCTATGCCCCCTCTGACGACACGACAATGATTTCTGTTGACGAATTATTGTTATTCAGATGAAAATGGATATTCTGCACCCCACCATATTGCGTGCCAAGTCATATTTGATTTTGAGGTAATTTTGAAAATGAAAAATCCCTCTTACCCCCTCTGACGACACAACAATGATTTCTGTTGATGAATTATTGTTATTCAGATGGACATGAATACTTTGCACCCCACCATGATGCGTGCCAAGTCATATTTGATTTTGAGGTAATTTTGAAAATGAAAAATCCCTCTATACCCCCTCTGACGACACGACAATGATGTCTGTTGAGGAATTATTGTTGTTCAGATAGAAATGGATATTCTGCACCTCACCATGATGCGTGCCAAGTCATATTAGATTTTTGAAGTAATTTTGAAAATGAGAAATCCCTCCATACCCCCTCTGACGACACGACAATGATTTCTGTTGACGAATTATTGTTATTCATATGGAAATGGATATTCTGCACCCCACCATGATGCGTCCCAAGTCATATTTGATTTTGAGGTAATTTTGAAAATGAAAAATCCCTCTATGCCCCCTCTGACGACACGACAATGATTTCTAATGACGAATTATTGTTATTCATATGGAAATGGATATTCTGAACCCCATTATGATGCGTGCCAAGTCATATTAGATTTTTGAAGTAATTTTGAAAATGAAAAATCCCTCCATACCTCCTCTGACGACACGACAATGATATCTGTTGACGAATTATTGTTATTCATATGGAAATGGATATTCTGCACCCCACCATGATGCGTGCCAAGTCATATTTGGTTTTGAGGTAATTTTGAAAACGAAAAATCCCTCTGACGACACGACAATGATTTCTGTTGACGAATTATTGTTATTCAGATGGAAATGGATATTCTGCACCCCACCATGCTGCGTGCCAAGTCATATTAGATTTTTGAAGTAATTTTGAAAATGAAAAATCCCTTTTTGCCCCCTCTGACGACACGACAATGATTTCTGTTGACGAATTATTGTTATTCATATGGAAATAGATATTCTGCACCCCACTATGATGCGTGCCAAGTCATATTTGATTTTGAGGTAATTTTGAAAATGAAAAATCCCTCTACACCCCCTCTGACGACCCGTCAATGATTTCTGTTGACGAATTATTGTTATTTAGATGAAAATGGATATTCTGCACCCCACTATGATGCGTGCCAAGTCATATTTGATTTTCAGGTAGTTTTGAAAATGAAAAATCCCTCTATACGCCCTCTGACGACACGACAATGATTTCTGTTGACGAATTATTGTTATTCAGATGGAAATAGATATTTTGCACACCACCATGATGCGTGCCAAGTCATATTTGATTTTGAAGTAATTTTGAAAATGAGAAATCCCTCTATGCCCCCTCTGACGACACGACAATGATTTCTGTTGACGAATTATTGTTATTCAGATGAAAATGGATATTCTGCACCCCACCATATTGCGTGCCAAGTCATATTTGATTTTGAGGTAATTTTGAAAATGAAAAATCCCTCTTACCCCCTCTGACGACACAACAATGATTTCTGTTGATGAATTATTGTTATTCAGATGGACATGAATACTTTGCACCCCACCATGATGCGTGCCAAGTCATATTTGATTTTGAAGTAATTTTGAAAATGAGAAATCCCTCTATACCCCCTCTGACGACACGACAATGATTTCTAATGACGAATTATTGTTGTTCATATGGAAATGGATATTCTGCACCCCACCATATTGCGTGCCAAGTCATATTTGATTTTGAGGTAATTTTGAAAATGAAAAATCCCTCTTACCCCCTCTGACGACACAACAATGATTTCTGTTGATGAATTATTGTTATTCAGATGAACATGAATACTTTGCACCCCACCAAGATGCGTGCCAAGTCATATTTGATTTTGAGGTAATTTTGAAAATGAAAAATCCCTCTATACCCCCTCTGACGACACGACAATGATTTCTGTTGAGGAATTATTGTTGTTCAGATAGAAATGGATATTCTGCACCTCACCATGATGCGTGCCAAGTCATATTAGATTTTTGAAGTAATTTTGAAAATGAGAAATCCCTCCATACCCCCTCTGACGACACGACAATGATTTCTGTTGACGAATTATTGTTATTCATATGGAAATGGATATTCTGCACCCCACCATGATGCGTCCCAAGTCATATTTGATTTTGAGGTAATTTTGAAAATGAAAAATCCCTCTATGCCCCCTCTGACGACACGACAATGATTTCTAATGACGAATTATTGTTATTCATATGGAAATGGATATTCTGAACCCCATTATGATGCGTGCCAAGTCATATTAGATTTTTGAAGTAATTTTGAAAATGAAAAATCCCTCCATACCTCCTCTGACGACACGACAATGATTTCTGTTGACGAATTATTGTTATTCATATGGAAATGGATATTCTGCACCCCACCATGATGCGTGCCAAGTCATATTTGGTTTTGAGGTAATTTTGAAAACGAAAAATCCCTCTGACGACACGACAATGATTTCTGTTGACGAATTATTGTTATTCAGATGGAAATGGATATTCTGCACCTCACCATGCTGCGTGCCAAGTCATATTAGATTTTTGAAGTAATTTTGAAAATGAAAAATCCCTTTTTGCCCCCTCTGACGACACGACAATGATTTCTGTTGACGAATTATTGTTATTCATATGGAAATAGATATTCTGCACCCCACTATGATGCGTGCCAAGTCATATTTGATTTTGAGGTAATTTTGAAAATGAAAAACCCCTCTACACCCCCTCTGACGACCCGTCAATGATTTCTGTTGACGAATTATTGTTATTCAGATGAAAATGGATATTCTGCACCCCACTATGATGCGTGCCAAGTCATATTTGATTTTGAAGTAATTTTGAAAATGAGAAATCCCTCTATGCCCCCTCTGACGACACGACAATGATTTCTGTTGACGAATCATTGTTATTCAGATGAAAATGGATATTCTGCACCCCACCATATTGCGTGCCAAGTCATATTTGATTTTGAGGTAATTTTGAAAATGAAAAATCCCTCTTACCCCCTCTGACGACACAACAATGATTTCTGATGATGAATTATTGTTATTCAGATGGACATGAATACTTTGCACCCCACCATGATGCGTGCCAAGTCATATTTGATTTTGAAGTAATTTTGAAAATGAGAAATCCCTCTATGCCCCCTCTGACGACACGACAATGATTTCTGTTGACGAATTATTGTTGTTCATATGGAAATGGATATTCTGCACCCCACCATGATGCGTGCCAAGTCATATTTGATTTTGAGGTAATTTTGAAAATGAAAAATCCCTCTTACCCCCTCTGACGACACAACAATGATTTCTGATGATGAATTATTGTTATTCAGATGGACATGAATACTTTGCACCCCACCATGATGCGTGCCAAGTCATATTTGATTTTGAAGTAATTTTGAAAATGAGAAATCCCTCTATACCCCCTCTGACGACACGACAATGATTTCTAATGACGAATTATTGTTGTTCATATGGAAATGGATATTCTGCACCCCACCATGATGCGTGCCAAGTCATATCAGATTTTTGAAGTAATTTTGAAAATGAAAAATCCCTCTATGCCCCCTCTGACGACACGACAATGATTTCTGATGACGAATTATTGTTATTCATATGGATATGGATATTCTGCAACTATGATGCGTGCCAATTCATATTTTATTTGCAGGTAATTTTGAAAATGAGAAATCCCTCTATGCCCCCTCTGACGACACGACAATGATTTCTAATGACGAATTATTGTTATTCATATGGAAATGGATATTCTCCACCCCACCGTGATGCGTGCCAAGTCATATTAGATTTTTGAAGTAATTTTGAAAATGAAAATTCACTCCATACCTCCTCTGACGACACGACAATGATTTCTGTTGACGAATTATTGTTATTCATATGGAAATGGATATTCTGCACCCCACCATGATGCGTGCCAAGTCATATTTGATTTTGAGGTAATTTTGAAAATGAAAAATCCCTCTGACGACACGACAATGATTTCTGTTGACGAATTATTGTTATTCAGATGGAAATGGATATTCTGCACCCCACCATGATGCGTGCCAAGTCATATTAGATTTTTGATGTAATTTTGAAAATGAAAATTCACTCCTTACCTCCTCTGACGACACGACAATGATTTCTGTTGACGAATTATTGTTATTCATATAGAAATGGATATTCTGCACCCCACCATGATGCGTGCCAAGTCATATTTGATTCTTGAAATCATTTTGATAATGAAAAATCCCTCTATACCCCCTCTGACGAACCGACAATGATTTCTCTTGACGAAATATTGTTATTCAGATGGACATGGATACTTTGCACCCCACCATGATGCGTGCCAACTCATATTAGATTTTTGAAGTAATTTTGAAAATGAAAAATCCCTCTATACGCCCTCTGACGACACGACAATGATTTCTGTTGACGAATTATTGTTATTCAGATGGAAATAGATATTCTGCACCCCACCATGATGCGTGCCAAGTCATATTTGATTTTGAAGTAATTTTGAAAATGAGAAATCCCTCTATGCCCCCTCTGACGACACGACAATGATTTCTGTTGACGAATTATTGTTATTCAGATGAAAATGGATATTCTGCACCCCACCATATTGCGTGCCAAGTCATATTTGATTTTGAGGTAATTTTGAAAATGAAAAATCCCTCTTACCCCCTCTGACGACACAACAATGATTTCTGATGATGAATTATTGTTATTCAGATGGACATGAATACTTTGCACCCCACCATGATGCGTGCCAAGTCATATTTGATTTTGAAGTAATTTTGAAAATGAGAAATCCCTCTATACCCCCTCTGACGACACGACAATGATTTCTAATGACGAATTATTGTTGTTCATATGGAAATGGATATTCTGCACCCCACCATGATGCGTGCCAAGTCATATCAGATTTTTGAAGTAATTTTGAAAATGAAAAATCCCTCTATGCCCCCTCTGACGACACGACAATGATTTCTGATGACGAATTATTGTTATTCATATGGATATGGATATTCTGCAACTATGATGCGTGCCAATTCATATTTTATTTGCAGGTAATTTTGAAAATGAGAAATCCCTCTATGCCCCCTCTGACGACACGACAATGATTTCTAATGACGAATTATTGTTATTCATATGGAAATGGATATTCTCCACCCCACCGTGATGCGTGCCAAGTCATATTAGATTTTTGAAGTAATTTTGAAAATGAAAATTCACTCCATACCTCCTCTGACGACACGACAATGATTTCTGTTGACGAATTATTGTTATTCATATGGAAATGGATATTCTGCACCCCACCATGATGCGTGCCAAGTCATATTTGATTTTGAGGTAATTTTGAAAATGAAAAATCCCTCTGACAACACGACAATGATTTCTGTTGACGAATTATTGTTATTCAGATGGAAATGGATATTCTGCACCCCACCATGATGCGTGCCAAGTCATATTAGATTTTTGATGTAATTTTGAAAATGAAAATTCACTCCTTACCTCCTCTGACGACACGACAATGATTTCTGTTGACGAATTATTGTTATTCATATGGAAATGGATAGCCTGCACCCCACTATGATGCGTGCCAAGTCATATTTGATTTTGAGGTAATTTTGAAAATGAAAAATCCCTCTACACCCCCCCTGACGACCCGTCAATGATTTCTGTTGACGAATTATTGTTATTCAGATGGGAATGGATATTCTGCACCCCACTATGATGCGTGCCAATTCATATTTTATTTTCAGGTAATTTTGAAAATGAAAAATCCCTCCATACCTCCTCTGACGACACGACAATGATTTCTGTTGACGAATTATTGTTATTCATATGGAAATGGATATTCTGCACCCCACCATGATGCGTGCCAAGTCATATTTGGTTTTGAGGTAATTTTGAAAACGAAAAATCCCTCTGACGACACGACAATGATTTCTGTTGACGAATTATTGTTATTCAGATGGAAATGGATATTCTGCACCCCACCATGCTGCGTGCCAAGTCATATTAGATTTTTGAAGTAATTTTGAAAATGAAAAATCCCTTTTTGCCCCCTCTGACGACACGACAATGATTTCTGTTGACGAATTATTGTTATTCATATGGAAATAGATATTCTGCACCCCACTATGATGCGTGCCAAGTCATATTTGATTTTGAGGTAATTTTGAAAATGAAAAATCCCTCTACACCCCCCCTGACGACCCGTCAATGATTTCTGTTGACGAATTATTGTTATTCAGATGGAAATGGATATTCTGCACCCCACTATGATGCGTGCCAAGTCATATTTGATTTTCAGGTAGTTTTGAAAATGAAAAATCCCTCTATACGCCCTCTGACGACACGACAATGATTTCTGTTGACGAATTATTGTTATTCAGATGGAAATAGATATTCTGCACCCCACCATGATGCGTGCCAAGTCATATTTGATTTTGAAGTAATTTTGAAAATGAGAAATCCCTCTATGCCCCCTCTGACGACACGACAATGATTTCTGTTGACGAATTATTGTTATTCAGATGAAAATGGATATTCTGCACCCCACCATATTGCGTGCCAAGTCATATTTGATTTTGAGGTAATTTTGAAAATGAAAAATCCCTCTTACCCCCTCTGACGACACAACAATGATTTCTGTTGATGAATTATTGTTATTCAGATGGACATGAATAGTTTGCACCCCACCATGATGCGTGCCAAGTCATATTTGATTTTGAGGTAATTTTGAAAATGAGAAATCCCTCTATGCCCCCTCTGACGACACGACAATGATTTCTGTTGACGAATTATTGTTATTCAGATGAAAATGGATATTCTGCACCCCACCATATTGCGTGCCAAGTCATATTTGATTTTGAGGTAATTTTGAAAATGAAAAATCCCTCTTACCCCCTCTGACGACACAACAATGATTTCTGTTGATGAATTATTGTTATTCAGATGGACATGAATACTTTGCACCCCACCATGATGCGTGCCAAGTCATATTTGATTTTGAGGTAATTTTGAAAATGAAAAATCCCTCTATACCCCCTCTGACGACACGACAATGATTTCTGTTGAGGAATTATTGTTGTTCAGATAGAAATGGATATTCTGCACCTCACCATGATGCGTGCCAACTCATATTAGATTTTTGAAGTAATTTTGAAAATGAGAAATCCCTCTATACCCCCTCTGACGACACGACAATGATTTCTAATGACGAATTATTGTTGTTCATATGGAAATGGATATTCTGCACCCCACCATGATGCGTGCCAAGTCATATTAGATTTTTGAAGTAATTTTGAAAACGAAAAATCCCTCTATACCCCCTCTGACGACCCGTCAATGATTTCTGTTGACGAATTATTGTTATTCAGATGGGAATGGATATTCTGCACCCCACTATGATGCGTGCCAATTCACATTTTATTTGCAGGTAATTTTGAAAATGAAAAATCCCTCTATGCCCCCTTTGACGACACGACAATGATTTCTAATGACGAATTATTGTTATTCATATGGAAATGGATATTCTCCACCCCACCGTGATGCGTGCCAAGTTATATTAGATTTTTGAAGTAATTTTGAAAATGAAAATTCACTCCATACCTCCTCTGACGACACGACAATGATTTCTGTTGACGAATTATTGTTATTCATATGGAAATGGATATTCTGCACCCCACCATGATGCGTGCCAAGTCATATTTGATTTTGAGGTAATTTTGAAAATGAAAAATCCCTCTGACGACACGACAATGATTTCTGTTGACGAATTATTGTTATTCAGATGGAAATGGATATTCTGCACCCCATCATGATGCGTGCCAAGTCATATTAGATTTTTGATGTAATTTTGAAAATGAAAATTCACTCCTTACCTCCTCTGACGACACGACAATGATTTCTGTTGACGAATTATTGTTATTCATATAGAAATGGATATTCTGCACCCCACCATGATGCGTGCCAAGTCATATTTGATTCTTGAAATCATTTTGATAATGAAAAATCCCTCTATACCCCCTCTGACGAACCGACAATGATTTCTCTTGACGAAATATTGTTATTCAGATGGACATGGATACTTTGCACCCCACCATGATGCGTGCCAACTCATATTAGATTTTTGAAGTAATTTTGAAAATGAAAAATCCCTCTATACCCCCTCTGATGACACGACAATGATTTCTGTTGACGAATTATTGTTATTCATATGGAAATGGATAGCCTGCACCCCACTATGATGCGTGCCAAGTCATATTTGATTTTGAGGTAATTTTGAAAATGAAAAATCCCTCTACACCCCCCCTGACGACCCGTCAATGATTTCTGTTGACGAATTTTTGTTATTCAGATGGGAATGGATATTCTGCACCCCACTATGATGCGTGCCAATTCATATTTTATTTTCAGGTAATTTTGAAAATGAAAAATCCCTCTATGCCCCCTCTGACGACACGACAATGATTTCTAATGACGAATTATTGTTATTCATATGGAAATGGATATTCTGAACCCCATTATGATGCGTGCCAAGTCATATTAGATTTTTGAAGTAATTTTGATAATGAAAAATCCCTCCATACCTCCTCTGACGACACGACAATGATTTCTGTTGACGAATTATTGTTATTCATATGGAAATGGATATTCTGCACCCCACCATGATGCGTGCCAAGTCATATTTGGTTTTGAGGTAATTTTGAAAACGAAAAATCCCTCTGACGACACGACAATGATTTCTGTTGACGAATTATTGTTATTCAGATGGAAATGGATATTCTGCACCCCACCATGCTGCGTGCCAAGTCATATTAGATTTTTGAAGTAATTTTGAAAATGAGAAATCCCTCTATGCCCCCTCTGACGACACGACAATGATTTCTGTTGACGAATTATTGTTATTCAGATGAAAATGGATATTCTGCACCCCACCATATTGCGTGCCAAGTCATATTTGATTTTGAGGTAATTTTGAAAATGAAAAATCCCTCTTACCCCCTCTGACGACACAACAATGATTTCTGTTGATGAATTATTGTTATTCAGATGGACATGAATACTTTGCACCCCACCATGATGCGTGCCAAGTCATATTTGATTTTGAGGTAATTTTGAAAATGAAAAATCCCTCTATACCCCCTCTGACGACACGACAATGATTTCTGTTGAGGAATTATTGTTGTTAAGATAGAAATGGATATTCTGCACCTCACCATGATGCGTGCCAACTCATATTAGATTTTTTAAGTAATTTTGAAAATGAGAAATCCCTCTATACCCCCTCTGACGACACGACAATGATTTCTAATGACGAATTATTGTTGTTCATATGGAAATTGATATTCTGCACCCCACCATGATGCGTGCCAAGTCATATTAGATTTTTGAAGTAATTTTGAAAATGAAAAATCCCTCTATGCCCCCTCTGACGACACGACAATGATTTCTGATGACGAATTATTGTTATTCATATGGAAATGGATATTCTGCAACCCACTATGATGCGTGCCAAGTCATATATGATTTTGAGGTAATTTTGAAAATGAAAAATCCCTCTACACCCCCTCTGACGACACGACAATGATTTCTGTTGAGGAATTATTGTTGTTCAGATAGAAATGGATATTCTGCACCTCACCATGATGCGTGCCAACTCATATTAGATTTTTGAAGTAATTTTGAAAATGAGAAATCCCTCTATACCCCCTCTGACGACACGACAATGATTTCTAATGACGAATTATTGTTGTTCATATGGAAATGGATATTCTGCACCCCACCATGATGCGTGCCAAGTCATATTTGATTTTGAGGTAATTTTGAAAATGAAAAATCCCTCTATACCCCCTCTGACGACACGACAATGATTTCTGTTGAGGAATTATTGTTGTTCAGATAGAAATGGATATTCTGCACCTCACCATGATGCGTGCCAAGTCATATTTGATTTTTGAAGTAATTTTGAAAATGAAAAATCCCTCTATGCCCCCTCTGACGACACGACAATAATTTCTGTTAACGAAATAATATTTTTCAGATAGAAATGGATATTCTGCACCCCACCATGATGCGTGCCAAGTCATATTTGATTCTTGAAATCATTTTGATAATGAAAAATCCCTCTATACCCCCTCTGACGAACCGACAATGATTTCTCTTGACGAAATATTGTTATTCAGATGGACATGGATACTTTGCACCCCACTATGATGCGTGCCAACTCATATTAGATTTTTGAAGTAATTTTGAAAATGAAAAATCCCTCTATACCCCCTCTGACGACACGACAATGATTTCTTATGACGAATTATTGTTATTCATATGGAAATGGATATTCTGCACCCCACCATGATGCGTGCCAAGTCATATTAGATTTTAGAAGTAATTTTGAAAATGAAAAATCCCTCTATGCCCCCTCTGACGACACGACAATGATTTCTGATGACGAATTATTGTTATTCATATGGAAATGGATATTCTGCAACCCACTATGATGCGTGCCAAGTCATATATGATTTTGAGGTAATTTTGAAAATGAAAAATCCCTCTACACCCCCTCTGACGACACGACAATGATTTCTGTTGAGGAATTATTGTTGTTCAGATAGAAATGGATATTCTGCACCTCACCATGATGCGTGCCAACTCATATTAGATTTTTGAAGTAATTTTGAAAATGAGAAATCCCTCTATACCCCCTCTGACGACACGACAATGATTTCTAATGACGAATTATTGTTGTTCATATGGAAATGGATATTCTGCACCCCACCATGATGCGTGCCAAGTCATATTTGATTTTGAGGTAATTTTGAAAATGAAAAATCCCTCTATACCCCCTCTGACGACACGACAATGATATCTGTTGAGGAATTATTGTTGTTCAGATAGAAATGGATATTCTGCACCTCACCATGATGCGTGCCAAGTCATATTTGATTTTTGAAGTAATTTTGAAAATGAAAAATCCCTCTATGCCCCCTCTGACGACACGACAATAATTTCTGTTAACGAAATAATATTTTTCAGATAGAAATGGATATTCTGCACCCCACCATGATGCGTGCCAAGTCATATTTGATTCTTGAAATCATTTTGATAATGAAAAATCCCTCTATACCCCCTCTGACGAACCGACAATGATTTCTCTTGACGAAATATTGTTATTCAGATGGACATGGATACTTTGCACCCCACTATGATGCGTGCCAACTCATATTAGATTTTTGAAGTAATTTTGAAAATGAAAAATCCCTCTATACCCCCTCTGACGACACGACAATGATTTCTTATGACGAATTATTGTTATTCATATGGAAATGGATATTCTGCACCCCACCATGATGCGTGCCAAGTCATATTAGATTTTAGAAGTAATTTTGAAAATGAAAAATCCCTCTATGCCCCCTCTGACGACACGACAATGATTTCTGTTGACGAATTATTGTTATTCATATGGAAATGGATATTCTGCACCCCACTATGATGCGCGCCAAGTCATATTTGATTTTGAGGTAATTTTGAAAATGAAAAATCCCTCTACACCCCCCCTGACGACCCGTCAATGATTTCTGTTGACGAATTATTGTTATTCAGATGGGAATGGATATTCTGCACCCCACTATGATGCGTGCCAATTCATATTTTATTTTCAGGTAATTTTGAAAATGAAAAATCCCTCTATGCCCCCTCTGACGACACGACAATGATTTCTAATGACGAATTATTGTTATTCATATGGAAATGGATATTCTGAACCCCACCATGATGCGTGCCAAGTCATATTAGATTTTTGAAGTAATTTTGAAAATGAAAAATCCCTCCATACCACCTCTGACGACACGACAATGATTTCTGTTGACGAATTATTGTTATTCATATGGAAATGGATATTCTGCACCCCACCATGATGCGTGCCAAGTCATATTTGATTTTGAGGTAATTTTGAAAACGAAAAATCCCTCTGACGACACGACAATGATTTCTGTTGACGAATTATTGTTATTCAGATGGAAATGGATATTCTGCACCCCACCATGCTACGTGCCAAGTCATACTAGATTTTTGAAGTAATTTTGAACATGAAAAATCCCTCTATGCCCCCTCTGACGACCCGTCAATGATTTCTGTTGACGAATTATTGTTATTCAGATGGGAATGGATATTCTGCACCTCACTATGATGCGTGCCAATTCATATTTTATTTTCAGGTAATTTTGAAAATGAAAAATCCCTCTATGCCCCCTCTGACGACACGACAATGATTTCTAATGACAAATTATTGTTATTCATATGGAAATGGATATTCTGAACCCCACCATGATGCGTGCCAAGTCATATTAGATTTTTGAAGTAATTTTGAAAATGAAAAATCCCTCCATACCTCCTCTGACGACACGACAATGATTTCTGTTGACGAATTATTGTTATTCATATGGAAATGGATATTCTGCACCCCACCATGATGCGTGCCAAGTCATATTTGATTTTGAGGTAATTTTGAAAACGAAAAATCCCTCTGACGACACGACAATGATTTCTGTTGACGAATTATTGTTATTCAGATGGAAATGAATATTCTGCACCCCACCATGCTGCGTGCCAAGTCATACTAGATTTTTGAAGTAATTTTGAAAATGAAAAATCCCTCTATGCCCCCTCTGACGACACGACAATGATTTCTGTTGACGAATTATTGTTATTCATATGGAAATGGATATTCTGCACCCCACTATGATGCGTGCCAAGTCATATTTGATTTTGAGGTAATTTTGAAAATGAAAAATTCCTCTATACCCCCTCTGACGACACGACAATGATTTCTGTTGACGAATTATTGTTATTCAGATGGAAATGGATATTCTGCACCCCACCATGATGCGTGCCAACTCATATTAGATTTTTGAAGTAATTTTGAAAATGAAAAATCCCTCTATACCCCCTCTGATGACACGACAATGATTTCTGTTGAGGAATTATTGTTATTCATATGGAAATGGATAGCCTGCACCCCACTATGATGCGTGCCAAGTCATATTTGAATTTGAGGTAATTTTGAAAATGAAAAATCCCTCTACACCCCCCCTGACGACCCGTCAATGATTTCTGTTGACGAATTATTGTTATTCAGATGGGAATGGATATTCTGCACCCCACTATGATGCGTGCCAATTTATATTTTATTTTCAGGTAATTTTGAAAATGAAAAATCCCTCTATGCCCCCTCTGACGACACGACAATGATTTCTAATGACGAATTATTGTTATTCATATGGAAAAGGATATTCTGAACCCCATTATGATGCGTGCCAAGTCATATTAGATTTTTGAAGTAATTTTGAAAATGAAAAATCCCTCCATACCTCCTCTGACGACACGACAATGATTTCTGTTGACGAATTATTGTTATTCATATGGAAATGGATATTCTGCACCCCACCATGATGCGTGCCAAGTCATATTTGGTTTTGAGGTAATTTTGAAAACGAAAAATCCCTCTGACGACACGACAATGATTTCTGTTGACGAATTATTGTTATTCAGATGGAAATGGATATTCTGCACCCCACCATGCTGCGTGCCAAGTCATATTAGATTTTTGAAGTAATTTTGAAAATGAAAAATCCCTTTTTGCCCCCTCTGACGACACGACAATGATTTCTGTTGACGAATTATTGTTATTCATATGGAAATAGATATTCTGCACCCCACTATGATGCGTGCCAAGTCATATTTGATTTTGAGGTAATTTTGAAAATGAAAAATCCCTCTACACCCCCCCTGACGACCCGTCAATGATTTCTGTTGACGAATTATTGTTATTCAGATGGAAATGGATATTCTGCACCCCACTATGATGCGTGCCAAGTCATATTTGATTTTCAGGTAGTTTTGAAAATGAAAAATCCCTCTATACGCCCTCTGACGACACGACAATGATTTCTGTTGACGAATTATTGTTATTCAGATGGAAATAGATATTCTGCACCCCACCATGATGCGTGCCAAGTCATATTTGATTTTGAAGTAATTTTGAAAATGAGAAATCCCTCTATGCCCCCTCTGACGACACGACAATGATTTCTGTTGACGAATTATTGTTATTCAGATGAAAATGGATATTCTGCACCCCACCATATTGCGTGCCAAGTCATATTTGATTTTGAGGTAATTTTGAAAATGAAAAATCCCTCTTACCCCCTCTGACGACACAACAATGATTTCTGTTGATGAATTATTGTTATTCAGATGGACATGAATAGTTTGCACCCCACCATGATGCGTGCCAAGTCATATTTGATTTTGAGGTAATTTTGAAAATGAGAAATCCCTCTATGCCCCCTCTGACGACACGACAATGATTTCTGTTGACGAATTATTGTTATTCAGATGAAAATGGATATTCTGCACCCCACCATATTGCGTGCCAAGTCATATTTGATTTTGAGGTAATTTTGAAAATGAAAAATCCCTCTTACCCCCTCCGACGACACAACAATGATTTCTGTTGATGAATTATTGTTATTCAGATGGACATGAATACTTTGCACCCCACCATGATGCGTGCCAAGTCATAGTTGATTTTGAGGTAATTTTGAAAATGAGAAATCCCTCTATACCCCCTCTGACGACACGACAATGATTTCTAATGACGAATTATTGTTGTTCATATGGAAATGGATATTCTGCACCCCACCATGATGCGTGCCAAGTCATATTAGATTTTTGAAGAAATTTTGAAAACGAAAAATCCCTCTATACCCCCTCTGACGACCCGTCAATGATTTCTGTTGACGAATTATTGTTATTCAGATGGGAATGGATATTCTGCACCCCACTATGATGCGTGCCAATTCACATTTTATTTGCAGGTAATTTTGAAAATGAAAAATCCCTCTATGCCCCCTCTGACGACACGACAATGATTTCTAATGACGAATTATTGTTATTCATATGGAAGTGGATATTCTCCACCCCACCGTGATGCGTGCCAAGTTATATTAGATTTTTGAAGTAATTTTGAAAATGAAAATTCACTCCATACCTCCTCTGACGACACGACAATGATTTCTGTTGACGAATTATTGTTATTCATATGGAAATGGATATTCTGCACCCCACCATGATGCGTGCCAAGTCATATTTGATTTTGAGGTAATTTTGAAAATGAAAAATCCCTCTGACGACACGACAATGATTTCTGTTGACGAATTATTGTTATTCAGATGGAAATGGATATTCTGCACCCCATCATGATGCGTGCCAAGTCATATTAGATTTTTGATGTAATTTTGAAAATGAAAATTCACTCCTTACCTCCTCTGACGACACGACAATGATTTCTGTTGACGAATTATTGTTATTCATATAGAAATGGATATTCTGCACCCCACCATGATGCGTGCCAAGTCATATTTGATTCTTGAAATCATTTTGATAATGAAAAATCCCTCTATACCCCCTCTGACGAACCGACAATGATTTCTCTTGACGAAATATTGTTATTCAGATGGACATGGATACTTTGCACCCCACCATGATGCGTGCCAACTCATATTAGATTTTTGAAGTAATTTTGAAAATGAAAAATCCCTCTATACCCCCTCTGATGACACGACAATGATTTCTGTTGACGAATTATTGTTATTCATATGGAAATGGATAGCCTGCACCCCACTATGATGCGTGCCAAGTCATATTTGATTTTGAGGTAATTTTGAAAATGAAAAATCCCTCTACACCCCCCCTGACGACCCGTCAATGATTTCTGTTGACGAATTATTGTTATTCAGATGGGAATGGATATTCTGCACCCCACTATGATGCGTGCCAATTCATATTTTATTTTCAGGTAATTTTGAAAATGAAAAATCCCTCTATGCCCCCTCTGACGACACGACAATGATTTCTAATGACGAATTATTGTTATTCATATGGAAATGGATATTCTGAACCCCATTATGATGCGTGCCAAGTCATATTAGATTTTTGAAGTAATTTTGAAAATGAAAAATCCCTCCATACCTCCTCTGACGACACGACAATGATTTCTGTTGACGAATTATTGTTATTCATATGGAAATGGATATTCTGCACCCCACCATGATGCGTGCCAAGTCATATTTGATTTTCAGGTAGTTTTGAAAATGAAAAATCCCTCTATACCCCCTCTGACAACCCGACAAAGATTTCTGTTGACAAATTATAGTTATTCAGATGGAAATGGATATTCTGCACCCCACCATGCTGCGTGCCAAGTCATATTAGATTTTTGAAGTAACTTTGAAAATGAAAAATCCCTTTTTGCCCCCTCTGACGACACGACAATGATTTCTGTTGACGAATTATTGTTATTCATATGGAAATAGATATTCTGCACCCCACTATGATGCGTGCCAAGTCATATTTGATTTTGAGGTAATTTTGAAAATGAAAAATCCCTCTACACCCCCCCTGACGACCCGTCAATGATTTCTGTTGACGAATTATTGTTATTCAGATGGAAATGGATATTCTGCACCCCACTATGATGCGTGCCAAGTCATATTTGATTTTCGGGTAGTTTTGAAAATGAAAAATCCCTCTATACGCCCTCTGACGACACGACAATGATTTCTGCTGACGAATTATTGTTATTCAGATGGAAATAGATATTCTGCACCCCACCATGATGCGTGCCAAGTCATATTTGATTTTGAAGTAATTTTGAAAATGAGAAATCCCTCTATGCCCCCTCTGACGACACGACAATGATTTCTGTTGACGAATTATTGTTATTCAGATGAAAATGGATATTCTGCACCCCACCATATTGCGTGCCAAGTCATATTTGATTTTGAGGTAATTTTGAAAATGAAAAATCCCTCTTACCCCCTCTGACGACACAACAATGATTTCTGTTGATGAATTATTGTTATTCAGATGGACATGAATACTTTGCACCCCACCATGATGCGTGCCAAGTCATATTTGATTTTGAGGTAATTTTGAAAATGAAAAATCCCTCTATACCCCCTCTGACGACACGACAATGATTTCTGTTGAGGAATTATTGTTGTTCAGATAGAAATGGATATTCTGCACCTCACCATGATGCGTGCCAACTCATATTAGATTTTTTAAGTAATTTTGAAAATGAGAAATCCCTCTATACCCCCTCTGACGACACGACAATGATTTCTAATGACGAATTATTGTTGTTCATATGGAAATTGATATTCTGCACCCCACCATGATGCGTGCCAAGTCATATTAGATTTTTGAAGTAATTTTGAAAATGAAAAATCCCTCTATGCCCCCTCTGACGACACGACAATGATTTCTGATGACGAATTATAGTTATTCATATGGAAATGGATATTCTGCAACCCACTATGATGCGTGCCAAGTCATATATGATTTTGAGGTAATTTTGAAAATGAAAAATCCCTCTACACCCCCTCTGACGACACGACAATGATTTCTGTTGAGGAATTATTGTTGTTCAGATAGAAATGGATATTCTGCACCTCACTATGATGCGTGCCAACTCATATTAGATTTTTGAAGTAATTTTGAAAATGAGAAATCCCTCTATACCCCCTCTGACGACACGACAATGATTTCTAATGACGAATTATTGTTGTTCATATGGAAATGGATATTCTGCACCCCACCATGATGCGTGCCAAGTCATATTTGATTTTGAGGTAATTTTGAAAATGAAAAATCCCTCTATACCCCCTCTGACGACACGACAATGATTTCTGTTGAGGAATTATTGTTGTTCAGATAGAAATGGATATTCTGCACCTCACCATGATGCGTGCCAAGTCATATTTGATTTTTGAAGTAATTTTGAAAATGAAAAATCCCTCTATGCCCCCTCTGACGACACGACAATGATTTCTGTTAACGAAATAATATTTTTCAGATAGAAATGGATATTCTGCACCCCACCATGATGCGTGCCAAGTCATATTTGATTCTTGAAATCATTTTGATAATGAAAAATCCCTCTATACCCCCTCTGACGAACCGACAATGATTTCTCTTGACGAAATATTGTTATTCAGATGGACATGGATACTTTGCACCCCACTATGATGCGTGCCAACTCATATTAGATTTTTGAAGTAATTTTGAAAATGAAAAATCCCTCTATACCCCCTCTGACGACACGACAATGATTTCTTATGACGAATTATTGTTATTCATATGGAAATGGATATTCTGCACCCCACCATGATGCGTGCCAAGTCATATTAGATTTTAGAAGTAATTTTGAAAATGAAAAATCCCTCTATGCCCCCTCTGACGACACGACAATGATTTCTGTTGACGAATTATTGTTATTCATATGGAAATGGATATTCTGCACCCCACTATGATGCGTGCCAATTCATATTCTATTTGCAGGTAATTTTGAAAATGAAAAATCCCTCTACACCCCCCCTGACGACCCGTCAATGATTTCTGTTGACGAATTATTGTTATTCAGATGGGAATGGATATTCTGCACCCCACTATGATGCGTGCCAATTCATATTTTATTTTCAGGTAATTTTGAAAATGAAAAATCCCTCTATGCCCCCTCTGACGACACGACAATGATTTCTAATGACGAATTATTGTTAATCATATGGAAATGGATATTCTGAACCCCACCATGATGCGTGCCAAGTCATATTAGATTTTTGAAGTAATTTTGAAAATGAAAAATCCCTCCATACCACCTCTGACGACACGACAATGATTTCTGTTGACGAATTATTGTTATTCATATGGAAATGGATATTCTGAACCCCACCATGATGCGTGCCAAGTCATATTAGATTTTTGAAGTAATTTTGAAAATGAAAAATCCCTCCATACCACCTCTGACGACACGACAATGATTTCTGTTGACGAATTATTGTTATTCATATGGAAATGGATATTCTGCACCCCACCATGATGCGTGCCAAGTCATATTTGATTTTGAGGTAATTTTGAAAACGAAAAATCCCTCTGACGACACGACAATGATTTCTGTTGACGAATTATTGTTATTCAGATGGAAATGGATATTCTGCACCCCACCATGCTGCGTGCCAAGTCATACTAGATTTTTGAAGTAATTTTGAAAATGAAAAATCCCTCTATGCCCCCTCTGACGACCCGTCAATGATTTCTGTTGACGAATTATTGTTATTCAGATGGGAATGGATATTCTGCACCTCACTATGATGCGTGCCAATTCATATTTTATTTTCAGGTAATTTTGAAAATGAAAAATCCCTCTATGCCCCCTCTGACGACACGACAATGATTTCTAATGACAAATTATTGTTATTCATATGGAAATGGATATTCTGAACCCCACCATGATGCGTGCCAAGTCATATTAGATTTTTGAAGTAATTTTGAAAATGAAAAATCCCTCCATACCTCCTCTGACGACACGACAATGATTTCTGTTGACGAATTATTGTTATTCATATGGAAATGGATATTCTGCACCCCACCATGATGCGTGCCAAGTCATATTTGATTTTGAGGTAATTTTGAAAACGAAAAATCCCTCTGACGACACGACAATGATTTCTGTTGACGAATTATTGTTATTCAGATGGAAATGAATATTCTGCACCCCACCATGCTGCGTGCCAAGTCATACTAGATTTTTGAAGTAATTTTGAAAATGAAAAATCCCTCTATGCCCCCTCTGACGACACGACAATGATTTCTGTTGGCGAATTATTGTTATTCATATGGAAATGGATATTCTGCACCCCACTATGATGCGTGCCAAGTCATATTTGATTTTGAGGTAATTTTGAAAATGAAAAATTCCTCTATACCCCCTCTGACGACACGACAATGATTTCTGTTGACGAATTATTGTTATTCAGATGGAAATGGATATTCTGCACCCCACTATGATGCGTGCCAAGTCATATTTGATTTTGAAGTAATTTTGAAAATGAAAAATCCCTCTATGCCCCCTCTGACGACACGACAATGATTTCTGTTGACGAATTATTGTTATTCAGATGAAAATGGATATTCTGCACCCCACCATATTGCGTGCCAAGTCATAATTGATTTTGAGGTAATTTTGAAAATGAAAAATCCCTCTTACCCCCTCTGACGACACAACAATGATTTCTCTTGACGAATTATTGTTATTCAGATGGACATGAATACTTTGCACCCCACCATGATGCGTGCCAAGTCATATTTGATTTTGAGGTAATTTTGAAAATGAAAAATCCCTCTATACCCCCTCTGACGAAACGACAATGATTTCTGTTGAGGAATTATTGTTATTCAGATAGAAATGGATATTCTGCACCCCACCATGATGCGTGCCAAGTCATATTAGATTTTTGAAGAAATTTCGAATATGAAAAATCCCTTTATACCCCTTCTAACGACCCGACAATGATTTCTGTTGACGAATTATTGTTATTTAGATGGATATGGATACTTTGCACCCCACCATGATGCGTGCCAAGTCATATTAGATTTTCAGGTAGTTTTGAAAATGAAAAATCCCTCTATGCCCCCTCTAACGACACGACAATGATTTCTGATGACGAATTATTGTTATTCATATGGAAATGAATATTCTGCACCCCACCATGATGCGTGCCAAGTCATATTTGATTTTGAGGTAATTTTGAAAATGAAAAATCCCTCTGACGACACGACAATGATTTCTGTTGACGAATTATTGTTATTCAGATGGAAATGGATATTCTGCACCCCACCATCATGCGTGCCAAGTCATATTAGATTTTTGAAGTAATTTTGAAAATGAAAATTCACTCCTTACCTCCTCTGACAACACGACAATGATTTGTTTTGACGAATTATTGTTATTCATATGGAAATGGATATTCTGCACCCCACCATGATGTGTGCCAAGTCATATTTGATTTTGAGGTAATTTTGAAAATGAAAAATCCCTCTGACGACACGACAATGATTTCTGTTGACGAATTATTGTTATTCAGATGGAAATGGATATTCTGCACCCCACCATGATGCGTGCCAAGTCATATTAGATTTTTGAAGTAATTTTGAAAAAGAAAAATCCCTCTATGCCCCCTCTGACGACACGACAATGATTTCTGTTGACGAATTATTGTTATTCATATGGAAATGGATATTCTGCACCCCACCATGATGCGTGCCAAGTCATATTTGATTTTGAGGTAATTTTGAAAATGAAAAATCCCTCTGACGACACGACAATGATTTCTGTTGACGAATTATTGTTATTCAGATGGAAATGGATATTCTGCACCCCACCATGATGCGTGCCAAGTCATATTTGATTTTTGAAGTAATTTTGAAAATGAAAAATCCCTCTATGCCCCCTCTGACGACACGACAATGATTTCTGTTAACGAAATTATATTTTTCAGATAGAAATGGATATTCTGCACCCCACCATGATGCGTGCCAAGTCATATTTGATTCTTGAAATCATTTTGATAATGAAAAATCCCTCTATACCCCCTCTGACGAACCGACAATGATTTCTCTTGACGAAATATTGTTATTCAGATGGACATGGATACTTTGCTCCCCACCATGATGCGTGTTAACTCATATTAGATTTTTGAAGTAATTTTGAAAATGAAAAATCCCTCTATACCCCCTTTGACGACACGACAATGATTTCTTTTGACGAATTATTGTTATTCATATGGAAATGGATATTCTGAACCCCACCATGATGCGTGCCAATTCATATTTTATTTTCAGGTAATTTTGAAAATGAAAAATCCCTCTATGCCCCCTCTGACGACACGACAATGATTTCTAATGACGAATTATTGTTATTCATATGGAAATGGATATTCTGAACCCCACCATGATGCGTGCCAAGTCATATTAGATTTTTGAAGTAATTTTGAAAATGAAAAATCCCTCCATACCTCCTCTGACGACACGACAATGATTTCTGTTGACGAATTATTGTTATTCATATGGAAATGGATATTCTGCACCCCACCAAGATGCGTGCCAAGTCATATTTGATTTTGAGGTAAATTTGAAAACGAAAAATCCCTCTGACGACACGACAATGATTTCTGTTGACGAATTATTGTTATTCAGATGGAAATGAATATTCTGCACCCCACCATGCTGCGTGCCAAGTCATATTTAATTTTGAGGTAATTTTGAAAATGAAAAATTCCTCTATACCCCCTCTGACGACACAACAATGATTTCTGTTGACGAATGATTGTTATTCATATGGAAATGAATATTCTACACCCCACCATGATGCGTGCCAAGTCATATTTGATTTTGAGGTAATTTTGAAAATGAAAAGTCCCTCTGACGACACGACAATGATTTCTGTTGACGAATTATTGTTATTCAGATGGAAATAGATATTCTGCACCCCACCATGATGCGTGCCAAGTCATATTTGATTTTTGAAGTAATTTTGAAAATGGAAATTCCCTCTATGCCCCCTCTGACGACACGACAATGATTTCTGTTGACGAATTAATATCATTCAGATAGAAATGGATATTCTGCACCCCACCATGATGCGTGCCAACTCATATTAGATTTTTGAAGTAATTTTGAAAATGAAAAATCCCTCTATACCCCCTCTGACGACACGACAATGATTTCTGTTGACGAATTATTGTTATTCAAATGGAAATGGATATTCTGCACCCCACCTTGATGCGTGCCAAGTCATATTAGATTTTTGAAGTAATTTTGAAAATGAAAAGTCCCTCTGACGACACGACAATGATTTCTGTTGACGAATTATTGTTATTCAGATGGAAATAGATATTCTGCACCCCACCATGATGCGTGCCAAGTCATATTTGATTTTGAGGTAATTTTGAAAATGAAAAATCCCTCTATACCCCCTCTGACGACACGACAATGATTTCTAATGACGAATTATTGTTATTCTTATGGAAATGGATATTCTGCACCCCACCATGATGCGTGCCAAGTCATATTAGATTTTTGAAGTAATTTTGAAAATGAAAAATCCCTCTATGCCCCCTCTGACGACACGACAATGATTTCTGTTGACGAATTATTGTTATTCAGATGGAAATGAATATTCTGCACCCCACCATGCTGCGTGCCAAGTCATATTTAATTTTGAGGTAATTTTGAAAATGAAAAATTCCTCTATACCCCCTCTGACGACACAACAATGATTTCTGTTGACGAATGATTGTTATTCATATGGAAATGAATATTCTACACCCCACCATGATGCGTGCCAAGTCATATTTGATTTTGAGGTAATTTTGAAAATGAAAAGTCCCTCTGACGACACGACAATGATTTCTGTTGACGAATTATTGTTATTCAGATGGAAATAGATATTCTGCACCCCACCATGATGCGTGCCAAGTCATATTTGATTTTTGAAGTAATTTTGAAAATGGAAATTCCCTCTATGCCCCCTCTGACGACACGACAATGATTTCTGTTGACGAATTATTGTTATTCATATGGAAATGGATATTCTGCACCCCACTATGATGCGTGCCAAGTCATAATTGATTTTGAGGTAATTTTGAAAATGAAAAATCCCTCTTACCCCCTCTGACGACACAACAATGATTTCTCTTGACGAATTATTGTTATTCAGATGGACATGAATACTTTGCACCCCACCATGATGCGTGCCAAGTCATATTTGATTTTGAGGTAATTTTGAAAATGAAAAATCCCTCTATACCCCCTCTGACGAAACGACAATGATTTCTGTTGAGGAATTATTGTTATTCAGATAGAAATGGATATTCTGCACCCCACCATGATGCGTGCCAAGTCATATTTGATTTTTGAAGTAATTTTGAAAATGGAAATTCCCTCTATGCCCCCTCTGACGACACGACAATGATTTCTGTTGACGAATTAATATCATTCAGATAGAAATGGATATTCTGCACCCCACCATGATGCGTGCCAACTCATATTAGATTTTTGAAGTAATTTTGAAAATGAAAAATCCCTCTATACCCCCTCTGACGACACGACAATGATTTCTGTTGACGAATTATTGTTATTCAAATGGAAATGGATATTCTGCACCCCACCTTGATGCGTGCCAAGTCATATTAGATTTTTGAAGTAATTTTGAAAATGAAAAGTCCCTCTGACGACACGACAATGATTTCTGTTGACGAATTATTGTTATTCAGATGGAAATAGATATTCTGCACCCCACCATGATGCGTGCCAAGTCATATTTGATTTTGAGGTAATTTTGAAAATGAAAAATCCCTCTATACCCCCTCTGACGACACGACAATGATTTCTAATGACGAATTATTGTTATTCTTATGGAAATGGATATTCTGCACCCCACCATGATGCGTGCCAAGTCATATTAGATTTTTGAAGTAATTTTGAAAATGAAAAATCCCTCTATGCCCCCTCTGACGACACGACAATGATTTCTGTTGACGAATTATTGTTATTCAGATGGAAATGAATATTCTGCACCCCACCATGCTGCGTGCCAAGTCATATTTAATTTTGAGGTAATTTTGAAAATGAAAAATTACTCTATACCCCCTCTGACGACACAACAATGATTTCTGTTGACGAATGATTGTTATTCATATGGAAATGAATATTCTACACCCCACCATGATGCGTGCCAAGTCATATTTGATTTTGAGGTAATTTTGAAAATGAAAAGTCCCTCTGACGACACGACAATGATTTCTGTTGACGAATTATTGTTATTCAGATGGAAATAGATATTCTGCACCCCACCATGATGCGTGCCAAGTCATATTTGATTTTTGAAGTAATTTTGAAAACGGAAATTCCCTCTATGCCCCCTCTGACGACACGACAATGATTTCTGTTGACGAATTATTGTTATTCATATGGAAATGGATATTCTGCACCCCACTATGATGCGTGCCAAGTCATATTTGATTTTGAGGTAATTTTGAAAATGAAAAATTCCTCTATACCCCCTCTGACGACACGACAATGATTTCTGTTGACGAATTATTGTTATTCAGATGGAAATGGATATTCTGCACCCCACTATGATGCGTGCCAAGTCATATTTGATTTTGAAGTAATTTTGAAAATGAAAAATCCCTCTATGCCCCCTCTGACGACACGACAATGATTTCTGTTGACGAATTATTGTTATTCAGATGAAAATGGATATTCTGCACCCCACCATATTGCGTGCCAAGTCATAATTGATTTTGAGGTAATTTTGAAAATGAAAAATCCCTCTTACCCCCTCTGACGACACAACAATGATTTCTCTTGACGAATTATTGTTATTCAGATGGACATGAATACTTTGCACCCCACCATGATGCGTGCCAAGTCATATTTGATTTTGAGGTAATTTTGAAAATGAAAAATCCCTCTATACCCCCTCTGACGAAACGACAATGATTTCTGTTGAGGAATTATTGTTATTCAGATAGAAATGGATATTCTGCACCCCACCATGATGCGTGCCAAGTCATATTAGATTTTTGAAGAAATTTCGAATATGAAAAATCCCTTTATACCCCTTCTAACGACCCGACAATGATTTCTGTTGACGAATTATTGTTATTTAGATGGATATGGATACTTTGCACCCCACCATGATGCGTGCCAAGTCATATTAGATTTTCAGGTAGTTTTGAAAATGAAAAATCCCTCTATGCCCCCTCTAACGACACGACAATGATTTCTGTTGACGAATTAATATTATTCAGATAGAAATGGATATTCTGCACCCCACCATGATGCGTGCCAACTCATATTAGATTTTTGAAGTAATTTTGAAAATGAAAAATCCCTCTATACCCCCTCTGACGACACGACAATGATTTCTGATGACGAATTATTGTTATTCATATGGAAATGAATATTCTGCACCCCACCATGATGCGTGCCAAGTCATATTTGATTTTGAGGTAATTTTGAAAATGAAAAATCCCTCTGACGACACGACAATGATTTCTGTTGACGAATTATTGTTATTCAGATGGAAATGGATATTCTGCACCCCACCATCATGCGCGCCAAGTCATATTAGATTTTTGAAGTAATTTTGAAAATGAAAATTCACTCCTTACCTCCTCTGACAACACGACAATGATTTGTGTTGACGAATTATTGTTATTCATATGGAAATGGATATTCTGCACCCCACCATGATGCGTGCCAAGTCATATTTGATTTTGAGGTAATTTTGAAAATGAAAAATCCCTCTGACGACACGACAATGATTTCTGTTGACGAATTATTGTTATTCAGATGGAAATGGATATTCTGCACCCCACCATGATGCGTGCCAAGTCATATTAGATTTTTGAAGTAATTTTGAAAAAGAAAAATCCCTCTATGCCCCCTCTGACGACACGACAATGATTTCTGTTGACGAATTATTGTTATTCATATGGAAATGGATATTCTGCACCCCACCATGATGCGTGCCAAGTCATATTTGATTTTGAGGTAATTTTGAAAATGAAAAATCCCTCTGTCGACACGACAATGATTTCTGTTGACGAATTATTGTTATTCAGATGGAAATGGATATTCTGCACCCCACCATGATGCGTGCCAAGTCATATTTGATTTTTGAAGTAATTTTGAAAATGAAAAATCCCTCTATGCCCCCTCTGACGACACGACAATGATTTCTGTTAACGAAATTATATTTTTCAGATAGAAATGGATATTCTGCACCCCACCATGATGCGTGCCAAGTCATATTTGATTCTTGAAATCATTTTGATAATGAAAAATCCCTCTATACCCCCTCTGACGAACCGACAATGATTTCTCTTGACGAAATATTGTTATTCAGATGGACATGGATACTTTGCTCCCCACCATGATGCGTGTTAACTCATATTAGATTTTTGAAGTAATTTTGAAAATGAAAAATCCCTCTATACCCCCTTTGACGACACGACAATGATTTCTTTTGACGAATTATTGTTATTCATATGGAAATGGATATTCTGAACCCCACCATGATGCGTGCCAATTCATATTTTATTTTCAGGTAATTTTGAAAATGAAAAATCCCTCTATGCCCCCTCTGACGACACGACAATGATTTCTAATGACGAATTATTGTTATTCATATGGAAATGGATATTCTGAACCCCACCATGATGCGTGCCAAGTCATATTAGATTTTTGAAGTAATTTTGAAAATGAAAAATCCCTCCATACCTCCTCTGACGACACGACAATGATTTCTGTTGACGAATTATTGTTATTCAGATGGGAATGGATATTCTGCACCCCACTATGATGCGTGCCAATTCACATTTTATTTGCAGGTAATTTTGAAAATGAAAAATCCCTCTATGCCCCCTCTGACGACACGACAATGATTTCTAATGACGAATTATTGTTATTCATATGGAAGTGGATATTCTCCACCCCACCGTGATGCGTGCCAAGTTATATTAGATTTTTGAAGTAATTTTGAAAATGAAAATTCACTCCATACCTCCTCTGACGACACGACAATGATTTCTGTTGACGAATTATTGTTATTCATATGGAAATGGATATTCTGCACCCCACCATGATGCGTGCCAAGTCATATTTGATTTTGAGGTAATTTTGAAAATGAAAAATCCCTCTGACGACACGACAATGATTTCTGTTGACGAATTATTGTTATTCAGATGGAAATGGATATTCTGCACCCCATCATGATGCGTGCCAAGTCATATTAGATTTTTGATGTAATTTTGAAAATGAAAATTCACTCCTTACCTCCTCTGACGACACGACAATGATTTCTGTTGACGAATTATTGTTATTCATATAGAAATGGATATTCTGCACCCCACCATGATGCGTGCCAAGTCATATTTGATTCTTGAAATCATTTTGATAATGAAAAATCCCTCTATACCCCCTCTGACGAACCGACAATGATTTCTCTTGACGAAATATTGTTATTCAGATGGACATGGATACTTTGCACCCCACCATGATGCGTGCCAACTCATATTAGATTTTTGAAGTAATTTTGAAAATGAAAAATCCCTCTATACCCCCTCTGATGACACGACAATGATTTCTGTTGACGAATTATTGTTATTCATATGGAAATGGATAGCCTGCACCCCACTATGATGCGTGCCAAGTCATATTTGATTTTGAGGTAATTTTGAAAATGAAAAATCCCTCTACACCCCCCCTGACGACCCGTCAATGATTTCTGTTGACGAATTATTGTTATTCAGATGGGAATGGATATTCTGCACCCCACTATGATGCGTGCCAATTCATATTTTATTTTCAGGTAATTTTGAAAATGAAAAATCCCTCTATGCCCCCTCTGACGACACGACAATGATTTCTAATGACGAATTATTGTTATTCATATGGAAATGGATATTCTGAACCCCATTATGATGCGTGCCAAGTCATATTAGATTTTTGAAGTAATTTTGAAAATGAAAAATCCCTCCATACCTCCTCTGACGACACGACAATGATTTCTGTTGACGAATTATTGTTATTCATATGGAAATGGATATTCTGCACCCCACCATGATGCGTGCCAAGTCATATTTGATTTTCAGGTAGTTTTGAAAATGAAAAATCCCTCTATACCCCCTCTGACAACCCGACAAAGATTTCTGTTGACAAATTATAGTTATTCAGATGGAAATGGATATTCTGCACCCCACCATGCTGCGTGCCAAGTCATATTAGATTTTTGAAGTAATTTTGAAAATGAAAAATCCCTTTTTGCCCCCTCTGACGACACGACAATGATTTCTGTTGACGAATTATTGTTATTCATATGGAAATAGATATTCTGCACCCCACTATGATGCGTGCCAAGTCATATTTGATTTTGAGGTAATTTTGAAAATGAAAAATCCCTCTACACCCCCCCTGACGACCCGTCAATGATTTCTGTTGACGAATTATTGTTATTCAGATGGAAATGGATATTCTGCACCCCACTATGATGCGTGCCAAGTCATATTTGATTTTCGGGTAGTTTTGAAAATGAAAAATCCCTCTATACGCCCTCTGACGACACGACAATGATTTCTGTTGACGAATTATTGTTATTCAGATGGAAATAGATATTCTGCACCCCACCATGATGCGTGCCAAGTCATATTTGATTTTGAAGTAATTTTGAAAATGAGAAATCCCTCTATGCCCCCTCTGACGACACGACAATGATTTCTGTTGACGAATTATTGTTATTCAGATGAAAATGGATATTCTGCACCCCACCATATTGCGTGCCAAGTCATATTTGATTTTGAGGTAATTTTGAAAATGAAAAATCCCTCTTACCCCCTCTGACGACACAACAATGATTTCTGTTGATGAATTATTGTTATTCAGATGGACATGAATACTTTGCACCCCACCATGATGCGTGCCAAGTCATATTTGATTTTGAGGTAATTTTGAAAATGAAAAATCCCTCTATACCCCCTCTGACGACACGACAATGATTTCTGTTGAGGAATTATTGTTGTTCAGATAGAAATGGATATTCTGCACCTCACCATGATGCGTGCCAACTCATATTAGATTTTTTAAGTAATTTTGAAAATGAGAAATCCCTCTATACCCCCTCTGACGACACGACAATGATTTCTAATGACGAATTATTGTTGTTCATATGGAAATTGATATTCTGCACCCCACCATGATGCGTGCCAAGTCATATTAGATTTTTGAAGTAATTTTGAAAATGAAAAATCCCTCTATGCCCCCTCTGACGACACGACAATGATTTCTGATGACGAATTATTGTTATTCATATGGAAATGGATATTCTGCAACCCACTATGATGCGTGCCAAGTCATATATGATTTTGAGGTAATTTTGAAAATGAAAAATCCCTCTACACCCCCTCTGACGACACGACAATGATTTCTGTTGAGGAATTATTGTTGTTCAGATAGAAATGGATATTCTGCACCTCACTATGATGCGTGCCAACTCATATTAGATTTTTGAAGTAATTTTGAAAATGAGAAATCCCTCTATACCCCCTCTGACGACACGACAATGATTTCTAATGACGAATTATTGTTGTTCATATGGAAATGGATATTCTGCACCCCACCATGATGCGTGCCAAGTCATATTTGATTTTGAGGTAATTTTGAAAATGAAAAATCCCTCTATACCCCCTCTGACGACACGACAATGATTTCTGTTGAGGAATTATTGTTGTTCAGATAGAAATGGATATTCTGCACCTCACCATGATGCGTGCCAAGTCATATTTGATTTTTGAAGTAATTTTGAAAATGAAAAATCCCTCTATGCCCCCTCTGACGACACGACAATGATTTCTGTTGACGAAATAATATTTTTCAGATAGAAATGGATATTCTGCACCCCACCATGATGCGTGCCAAGTCATATTTGATTCTTGAAATCATTTTGATAATGAAAAATCCCTCTATACCCCCTCTGACGAACCGACAATAATTTCTCTTGACGAAATATTGTTATTCAGATGGACATGGATACTTTGCACCCCACTATGATGCGTGCCAACTCATATTAGATTTTTGAAGTAATTTTGAAAATGAAAAATCCCTCTATACCCCCTCTGACGACACGACAATGATTTCTTATGACGAATTATTGTTATTCATATGGAAATGGATATTCTGCACCCCACCATGATGCGTGCCAAGTCATATTAGATTTTAGAAGTAATTTTGAAAATGAAAAATCCCTCTATGCCCCCTCTGACGACACGACAATGATTTCTGTTGACGAATTATTGTTATTCATATGGAAATGGATATTCTGCACCCCACTATGATGCGTGCCAAGTCATATTTGATTTTGAGGTAATTTTGAAAATGAAAAATCCCTCTACACCCCCCCCTGACGACCCGTCAATGATTTCTGTTGACGAATTATTGTTATTCAGATGGGAATGGATATTCTGCACCCCACTATGATGCGTGCCAATTCATATTTTATTTTCAGGTAATTTTGAAAATGAAAAATCCCACTATGCCCCCTCTGACGACACGACAATGATTTCTAATGACGAATTATTGTTAATCATATGGAAATGGATATTCTGAACCCCACCATGATGCGTGCCAAGTCATATTAGATTTTTGAAGTAATTTTGAAAATGAAAAATCCCTCCATACCACCTCAGACGACACGACAATGATTTCTGTTGACGAATTATTGTTATTCATATGGAAATGGATATTCTGAACCCCACCATGATGCGTGCCAAGTCATATTAGATTTTTGAAGTAATTTTGAAAATGAAAAATCCCTCCATACCACCTCTGACGACACGACAATGATTTCTGTTGACGAATTATTGTTATTCATATGGAAATGGATATTCTGCACCCCACCATGATGCGTGCCAAGTCATATTTGATTTTGAGGTAATTTTGAAAACGAAAAATCCCTCTGACGACACGACAATGATTTCTGTTGACGAATTATTGTTATTCAGATGGAAATGGATATTCTGCACCCCACCATGCTGCGTGCCAAGTCATACTAGATTTTTGAAGTAATTTTGAAAATGAAAAATCCCTCTATGCCCCCTCTGACGACCCGTCAATGATTTCTGTTTACGAATTATTGTTATTCAGATGGGAATGGATATTCTGCACCTCACTATGATGCGTGCCAATTCATATTTTATTTTCAGGTAATTTTGAAAATGAAAAATCCCTCTATGCCCCCTCTGACGACACGACAATGATTTCTAATGACAAATTATTGTTATTCATATGGAAATGGATATTCTGAACCCCACCATGATGCGTGCCAAGTCATATTAGATTTTTGAAGTAATTTTGAAAATGAAAAATCCCTCCATACCTCCTCTGACGACACGACAATGATTTCTGTTGACGAATTATTGTTATTCATATGGAAATGGATATTCTGCACCCCACCATGATGCGTGCCAAGTCATATTTGATTTTGAGGTAATTTTGAAAACGAAAAATCCCTCTGACGACACGACAATGATTTCTGTTGACGAATTATTGTTATTCAGATGGAAATGAATATTCTGCACCCCACCATGCTGCGTGCCAAGTCATACTAGATTTTTGAAGTAATTTTGAAAATGAAAAATCCCTCTATGCCCCCTCTGACGACACGACAATGATTTCTGTTGACGAATTATTGTTATTCATATGGAAATGGATATTCTGCACCCCACTATGATGCGTGCCAAGTCATATTTGATTTTGAGGTAATTTTGAAAATGAAAAATTCCTCTATACCCCCTCTGACGACACGACAATGATTTCTGTTGACGAATTATTGTTATTCAGATGGAAATGGATATTCTGCACCCCACTATGATGCGTGCCAAGTCATATTTGATTTTGAAGTAATTTTGAAAATGAAAAATCCCTCTATGCCCCCTCTGACGACACGACAATGATTTCTGTTGACGAATTATTGTTATTCAGATGAAAATGGATATTCTGCACCCCACCATATTGCGTGCCAAGTCATAATTGATTTTGAGGTAATTTTGAAAATGAAAAATCCCTCTTACCCCCTCTGACGACACAACAATGATTTCTCTTGACGAATTATTGTTATTCAGATGGACATGAATACTTTGCACCCCACCATAATGCGTGCCAAGTCATATTTGATTTTGAGGTAATTTTGAAAATGAAAAATCCCTCTATACCCCCTCTGACGAAACGACAATGATTTCTGTTGAGGAATTATTGTTATTCAGATAGAAATGGATATTCTGCACCCCACCATGATGCGTGCCAAGTCATATTAGATTTTTGAAGAAATTTCGAATATGAAAAATCCCTTTATACCCCTTCTAACGACCCGACAATGATTTCTGTTGACGAATTATTGTTATTCAGATGGATATGGATACTTTGCACCCCACCATGATGCGTGCCAAGTCATATTAGATTTTCAGGTAGTTTTGAAAATGAAAAATCCCTCTATGCCCCCTCTAACGACACGACAATGATTTCTGTTGACGAATTAATATTATTCAGATAGAAATGGATATTCTGCACCCCACCATGATGCGTGCCAACTCATATTAGATTTTTGAAGTAATTTTGAAAATGAAAAATCCCTCTATACCCCCTCTGACGACACGACAATGATTTCTGATGACGAATTATTGTTATTCATATGGAAATGAATATTCTGCACCCCACCATGATGCGTGCCAAGTCATATTTGATTTTGAGGTAATTTTGAAAATGAAAAATCCCTCTGACGACACGACAATGATTTCTGTTGACGAATTATTGTTATTCAGATGGAAATGGATATTCTGCACCCCACCATCATGCGTGCCAAGTCATATTAGATTTTTGAAGTAATTTTGAAAATGAAAATTCACTCCTTACCTCCTCTGACAACACGACAATGATTTGTGTTGACGAATTATTGTTATTCATATGGAAATGGATATTCTGCACCCCACCATGATGCGTGCCAAGTCATATTTGATTTTGAGGTAATTTTGAAAATGAAAAATCCCTCTGACGACACGACAATGATTTCTGTTGACGAATTATTGTTATTCAGATGGAAATGGATATTCTGCACCCCACCATGATGCGTGCCAAGTCATATTAGATTTTTGAAGTAATTTTGAAAAAGAAAAATCCCTCTATGCCCCCTCTGACGACACGACAATGATTTCTGTTGACGAATTATTGTTATTCATATGGAAATGGATATTCTGCACCCCACCATGATGCGTGCCAAGTCATATTTGATTTTGAGGTAATTTTGAAAATGAAAAATCCCTCTGACGACACGACAATGATTTCTGTTGACGAATTATTGTTATTCAGATGGAAATGGATATTCTGCACCCCACCATGATGCGTGCCAAGTCATATTTGATTTTTGAAGTAATTTTGAAAATGAAAAATCCCTCTATGCCCCCTCTGACGACACGACAATGATTTCTGTTAACGAAATTATATTTTTCAGATAGAAATGGATATTCTGCACCCCACCATGATGCGTGCCAAGTCATATTTGATTCTTGAAATCATTTTGATAATGAAAAATCCCTCTATACCCCCTCTGACGAACCGACAATGATTTCTCTTGACGAAATATTGTTATTCAGATGGACATGGATACTTTGCTCCCCACCATGATGCGTGTTAACTCATATTAGATTTTTGAAGTAATTTTGAAAATGAAAAATCCCTCTATACCCCCTTTGACGACACGACAATGATTTCTTTTGACGAATTATTGTTATTCATATGGAAATGGATATTCTGAACCCCACCATGATGCGTGCCAATTCATATTTTATTTTCAGGTAATTTTGAAAATGAAAAATCCCTCTATGCCCCCTCTGACGACACGACAATGATTTCTAATGACGAATTATTGTTATTCATATGGAAATGGATATTCTGAACCCCACCATGATGCGTGCCAAGTCATATTAGATTTTTGAAGTAATTTTGAAAATGAAAAATCCCTCCATACCTCCTCTGACGACACGACAATGATTTCTGTTGACGAATTATTGTTATTCATATGGAAATGGATATTCTGCACCCCACCAAGATGCGTGCCAAGTCATATTTGATTTTGAGGTAAATTTGAAAACGAAAAATCCCTCTGACGACACGACAATGATTTCAGTTGACGAATTATTGTTATTCAGATGGAAATGAATATTCTGCACCCCACCATGCTGCGTGCCAAGTCATATTTAATTTTGAGGTAATTTTGAAAATGAAAAATTCCTCTATACCCCCTCTGACGACACAACAATGATTTCTGTTGACGAATGATTGTTATTCATATGGAAATGAATATTCTACACCCCACCATGATGCGTGCCAAGTCATATTTGATTTTGAGGTAATTTTGAAAATGAAAAGTCCCTCTGACGACACGACAATGATTTCTGTTGACAAATTATTGTTATTCAGATGGAAATAGATATTCTGCACCCCACCATGATGCGTGCCAAGTCATATTTGATTTTTGAAGTAATTTTGAAAATGGAAATTCCCTCTATGCCCCCTCTGACGACACGACAATGATTTCTGTTGGCGAATTAATATCATTCAGATAGAAATGGATATTCTGCACCCCACCATGATGCGTGCCAACTCATATTAGATTTTTGAAGTAATTTTGAAAATGAAAAATCCCTCTATACCCCCTCTGACGACACGACAATGATTTCTGTTGACGAATTATTGTTATTCAAATGGAAATGGATATTCTGCACCCCACCTTGATGCGTGCCAAGTCATATTAGATTTTTGAAGTAATTTTGAAAATGAAAAGTCCCTCTGACGACACGACAATGATTTCTGTTGACGAATTATTGTTATTCAGATGGAAATAGATATTCTGCACCCCACCATGATGCGTGCCAAGTCATATTTGATTTTGAGGTAATTTTGAAAATGAAAAATCCCTCTATACCCCCTCTGACGACACGACAATGATTTCTAATGACGAATTATTGTTATTCTTATGGAAATGGATATTCTGCACCCCACCATGATGCGTGCCAAGTCATATTAGATTTTTGAAGTAATTTTGAAAATGAAAAATCCCTCTATGCCCCCTCTGACGACACGACAATGATTTCTGTTGACGAATTATTGTTATTCAGATGGAAATGAATATTCTGCACCCCACCATGCTGCGTGCCAAGTCATATTTAATTTTGAGGTAATTTTGAAAATGAAAAATTCCTCTATACCCCCTCTGACGACACAACAATGATTTCTGTTGACGAATGATTGTTATTCATATGGAAATGAATATTCTACACCCCACCATGATGCGTGCCAAGTCATATTTGATTTTGAGGTAATTTTGAAAATGAAAAGTCCCTCTGACGACACGACAATGATTTCTGTTGACGAATTATTGTTATTCAGATGGAAATAGATATTCTGCACCCCACCATGATGCGTGCCAAGTCATATTTGATTTTTGAAGTAATTTTGAAAATGGAAATTCCTCTATGCCCCCTCTGACGACACGACAATGATTTCTGTTGACGAATTATTGTTATTCATATGGAAATGGATATTCTGCACCCCACTATGATGCGTGCCAAGTCATAATTGATTTTGAGGTAATTTTGAAAATGAAAAATCCCTCTTACCCCCTCTGACGACACAACAATGATTTCTCTTGACGAATTATTGTTATTCAGATGGACATGAATACTTTGCACCCCACCATGATGCGTGCCAAGTCATATTTGATTTTGAGGTAATTTTGAAAATGAAAAATCCCTCTATACCCCCTCTGACGAAACGACAATGATTTCTGTTGAGGAATTATTGTTATTCAGATAGAAATGGATATTCTGCACCCCACCATGATGCGTGCCAAGTCATATTAGATTTTTGAAGAAATTTCGAATATGAAAAATCCCTTTATACCCCTTCTATCCCCTTCATATGGAAATGAATATTCTACACCCCACCATGATGCGTGCCAAGTCATATTTGATTTTGAGGTAATTTTGAAAATGAAAAGTCCCTCTGACGACACGACAATGATTTCTGTTGACGAATTATTGTTATTCAGATGGAAATAGATATTCTGCACCCCACCATGATGCGTGCCAAGTCATATTTGATTTTTGAAGTAATTTTGAAAATGGAAATTCCCTCTATGCCCCCTCTGACGACACGACAATGATTTCTGTTGACGAATTAATATCATTCAGATAGAAATGGATATTCTGCACCCCACCATGATGCGTGCCAACTCATATTAGATTTTTGAAGTAATTTTGAAAATGAAAAATCCCTCTATACCCCCTCTGACGACACGACAATGATTTCTGTTGACGAATTATTGTTATTCAAATGGAAATGGATATTCTGCACCCCACCTTGATGCGTGCCAAGTCATATTAGATTTTTGAAGTAATTTTGAAAATGAAAAGTCCCTCTGACGACACGACAATGATTTCTGTTGACGAATTATTGTTATTCAGATGGAAATAGATATTCTGCACCCCACCATGATGCGTGCCAAGTCATATCTGATTTTGAGGTAATTTTGAAAATGAAAAATCCCTCTATACCCCCTCTGACGACACGACAATGATTTCTAATGACGAATTATTGTTATTCTTATGGAAATGGATATTCTGCACCCCACCATGATGCGTGCCAAGTCATATTAGATTTTTGAAGTAATTTTGAAAATGAAAAATCCCTCTATGCCCCCTCTGACGACACGACAATGATTTCTGTTGACGAATTATTGTTATTCAGATGGAAATGAATATTCTGCACCCCACCATGCTGCGTGCCAAGTCATATTTAATTTTGAGGTAATTTTGAAAATGAAAAATTCCTCTATACCCCCTCTGACGACACAACAATGATTTCTGTTGACGAATGATTGTTATTCATATGGAAATGAATATTCTACACCCCACCATGATGCGTGCCAAGTCATATTTGATTTTGAGGTAATTTTGAAAACGAAAAATCCCTCTGACGACACGACAATGATTTCTGTTGACGAATTATTGTTATTCAGATGGAAATGAATATTCTGCACCCCACCATGCTGCGTGCCAAGTCATACTAGATTTTTGAAGTAATTTTGAAAATGAAAAATCCCTCTATACCCCCTCTGACGACACGACAATGATTTCTAATGACGAATTATTGTTATACTTATGGAAATGGATATTCTGCACCCCACCATGATGCGTGCCAAGTCATATTAGATTTTTGAAGTAATTTTGAAAATGAAAAATCCCTCTATGCCCCCTCTGACGACACGACAATGATTTCTGTTGACGAATTATTGTTATTCATATGGAAATGGATATTCTGCACCCCACCATGATGCGTGCCAAGTCATATTTGATTTTGAGGTAATTTTGAAAACGAAAAATCCCTCTGACGACACGACAATGATTTCTGTTGACGAATTATTGTTATTCAGATGGAAATGAATATTCTGCACCCCACCATGCTGCGTGCCAAGTCATACTAGATTTTTGAAGTAATTTTGAAAATGAAAAATCCCTCTATGCCCCCTCTGACGACACGACAATGATTTCTGTTGACGAATTATTGTTATTCATATGGAAATGGATATTCTGCACCCCACTATGATGCGTGCCAAGTCATATTTGATTTTGAGGTAATTTTGAAAATGAAAAATTCCTCTATACCCCCTCTGACGACACGACAATGATTTCTGTTGACGAATTATTGTTATTCAGATGGAAATGGATATTCTGCACCCCACTATGATGCGTGCCAAGTCATATTTGATTTTGAAGTAATTTTGAAAATGAAAAATCCCTCTATGCCCCCTCTGACGACACGACAATGATTTCTGTTGACGAATTATTGTTATTCAGATGAAAATGGATATTCTGCACCCCACCATATTGCGTGCCAAGTCATAATTGATTTTGAGGTAATTTTGAAAATGAAAAATCCCTCTTACCCCCTCTGACGACACAACAATGATTTCTCTTGACGAATTATTGTTATTCAGATGGACATGAATACTTTGCACCCCACCATGATGCGTGCCAAGTCATATTTGATTTTGAGGTAATTTTGAAAATGAAAAATCCCTCTATACCCCCTCTGACGAAACGACAATGATTTCTGTTGAGGAATTATTGTTATTCAGATAGAAATGGATATTCTGCACCCCACCATGATGCGTGCCAAGTCATATTAGATTTTTGAAGAAATTTCGAATATGAAAAATCCCTTTATACCCCTTCTAACGACCCGACAATGATTTCTGTTGACGAATTATTGTTATTTAGATGGATATGGATACTTTGCACCCCACCATGATGCGTGCCAAGTCATATTAGATTTTCAGGTAGTTTTGAAAATGAAAAATCCCTCTATGCCCCCTCTAACGACACGACAATGATTTCTGATGACGAATTATTGTTATTCATATGGAAATGAATATTCTGCACCCCACCATGATGCGTGCCAAGTCATATTTGATTTTGAGGTAATTTTGAAAATGAAAAATCCCTCTGACGACACGACAATGATTTCTGTTGACGAATTATTGTTATTCAGATGGAAATGGATATTCTGCACCCCACCATCATGCGTGCCAAGTCATATTAGATTTTTGAAGTAATTTTGAAAATGAAAATTCACTCCTTACCTCCTCTGACAACACGACAATGATTTGTTTTGACGAATTATTGTTATTCATATGGAAATGGATATTCTGCACCCCACCATGATGTGTGCCAAGTCATATTTGATTTTGAGGTAATTTTGAAAATGAAAAATCCCTCTGACGACACGACAATGATTTCTGTTGACGAATTATTGTTATTCAGATGGAAATGGATATTCTGCACCCCACCATGATGCGTGCCAAGTCATATTAGATTTTTGAAGTAATTTTGAAAAAGAAAAATCCCTCTATGCCCCCTCTGACGACACGACAATGATTTCTGTTGACGAATTATTGTTATTCATATGGAAATGGATATTCTGCACCCCACCATGATGCGTGCCAAGTCATATTTGATTTTGAGGTAATTTTGAAAATGAAAAATCCCTCTGACGACACGACAATGATTTCTGTTGACGAATTATTGTTATTCAGATGGAAATGGATATTCTGCACCCCACCATGATGCGTGCCAAGTCATATTTGATTTTTGAAGTAATTTTGAAAATGAAAAATCCCTCTATGCCCCCTCTGACGACACGACAATGATTTCTGTTAACGAAATTATATTTTTCAGATAGAAATGGATATTCTGCACCCCACCATGATGCGTGCCAAGTCATATTTGATTCTTGAAATCATTTTGATAATGAAAAATCCCTCTATACCCCCTCTGACGAACCGACAATGATTTCTCTTGACGAAATATTGTTATTCAGATGGACATGGATACTTTGCTCCCCACCATGATGCGTGTTAACTCATATTAGATTTTTGAAGTAATTTTGAAAATGAAAAATCCCTCTATACCCCCTTTGACGACACGACAATGATTTCTTTTGACGAATTATTGTTATTCATATGGAAATGGATATTCTGAACCCCACCATGATGCGTGCCAATTCATATTTTATTTTCAGGTAATTTTGAAAATGAAAAATCCCTCTATGCCCCCTCTGACGACACGACAATGATTTCTAATGACGAATTATTGTTATTCATATGGAAATGGATATTCTGAACCCCACCATGATGCGTGCCAAGTCATATTAGATTTTTGAAGTAATTTTGAAAATGAAAAATCCCTCCATACCTCCTCTGACGACACGACAATGATTTCTGTTGACGAATTATTGTTATTCATATGGAAATGGATATTCTGCACCCCACCAAGATGCGTGCCAAGTCATATTTGATTTTGAGGTAAATTTGAAAACGAAAAATCCCTCTGACGACACGACAATGATTTCTGTTGACGAATTATTGTTATTCAGATGGAAATGAATATTCTGCACCCCACCATGCTGCGTGCCAAGTCATATTTAATTTTGAGGTAATTTTGAAAATGAAAAATTCCTCTATACCCCCTCTGACGACACAACAATGATTTCTGTTGACGAATGATTGTTATTCATATGGAAATGAATATTCTACACCCCACCATGATGCGTGCCAAGTCATATTTGATTTTGAGGTAATTTTGAAAATGAAAAGTCCCTCTGACGACACGACAATGATTTCTGTTGACGAATTATTGTTATTCAGATGGAAATAGATATTCTGCACCCCACCATGATGCGTGCCAAGTCATATTTGATTTTTGAAGTAATTTTGAAAATGGAAATTCCCTCTATGCCCCCTCTGACGACACGACAATGATTTCTGTTGACGAATTAATATCATTCAGATAGAAATGGATATTCTGCACCCCACCATGATGCGTGCCAACTCATATTAGATTTTTGAAGTAATTTTGAAAATGAAAAATCCCTCTATACCCCCTCTGACGACACGACAATGATTTCTGTTGACGAATTATTGTTATTCAAATGGAAATGGATATTCTGCACCCCACCTTGATGCGTGCCAAGTCATATTAGATTTTTGAAGTAATTTTGAAAATGAAAAGTCCCTCTGACGACACGACAATGATTTCTGTTGACGAATTATTGTTATTCAGATGGAAATAGATATTCTGCACCCCACCATGATGCGTGCCAAGTCATATTTGATTTTGAGGTAATTTTGAAAATGAAAAATCCCTCTATACCCCCTCTGACGACACGACAATGATTTCTAATGACGAATTATTGTTATTCTTATGGAAATGGATATTCTGCACCCCACCATGATGCGTGCCAAGTCATATTAGATTTTTGAAGTAATTTTGAAAATGAAAAATCCCTCTATGCCCCCTCTGACGACACGACAATGATTTCTGTTGACGAATTATTGTTATTCAGATGGAAATGAATATTCTGCACCCCACCATGCTGCGTGCCAAGTCATATTTAATTTTGAGGTAATTTTGAAAATGAAAAATTCCTCTATACCCCCTCTGACGACACAACAATGATTTCTGTTGACGAATGATTGTTATTCATATGGAAATGAATATTCTACACCCCATCATGATGCGTGCCAAGTCATATTTGATTTTGAGGTAATTTTGAAAATGAAAAGTCCCTCTGACGACACGACAATGATTTCTGTTGACGAATTATTGTTATTCAGATGGAAATAGATATTCTGCACCCCACCATGATGCGTGCCAAGTCATATTTGATTTTTGAAGTAATTTTGAAAATGGAAATTCCCTCTATGCCCCCTCTGACGACACGACAATGATTTCTGTTGACGAATTATTGTTATTCATATGGAAATGGATATTCTGCACCCCACTATGATGCGTGCCAAGTCATAATTGATTTTGAGGTAATTTTGAAAATGAAAAATCCCTCTTACCCCCTCTGACGACACAACAATGATTTCTCTTGACGAATTATTGTTATTCAGATGGACATGAATACTTTGCACCCCACCATGATGCGTGCCAAGTCATATTTGATTTTGAGGTAATTTTGAAAATGAAAAATCCCTCTATACCCCCTCTGACGAAACGACAATGATTTCTGTTGAGGAATTATTGTTATTCAGATAGAAATGGATATTCTGCACCCCACCATGATGCGTGCCAAGTCATATTAGATTTTTGAAGAAATTTCGAATATGAAAAATCCCTTTATACCCCTTCTATCCCCTTCATATGGAAATGAATATTCTACACCCCACCATGATGCGTGCCAAGTCATATTTGATTTTGAGGTAATTTTGAAAATGAAAAGTCCCTCTGACGACACGACAATGATTTCTGTTGACGAATTATTGTTATTCAGATGGAAATAGATATTCTGCACCCCACCATGATGCGTGCCAAGTCATATTTGATTTTTGAAGTAATTTTGAAAATGGAAATTCCCTCTATGCCCCCTCTGACGACACGACAATGATTTCTGTTGACGAATTAATATCATTCAGATAGAAATGGATATTCTGCACCCCACCATGATGCGTGCCAACTCATATTAGATTTTTGAAGTAATTTTGAAAATGAAAAATCCCTCTATACCCCCTCTGACGACACGACAATGATTTCTGTTGACGAATTATTGTTATTCAAATGGAAATGGATATTCTGCACCCCACCTTGATGCGTGCCAAGTCATATTAGATTTTTGAAGTAATTTTGAAAATGAAAAGTCCCTCTGACGACACGACAATGATTTCTGTTGACGAATTATTGTTATTCAGATGGAAATAGATATTCTGCACCCCACCATGATGCGTGCCAAGTCATATTTGATTTTGAGGTAATTTTGAAAATGAAAAATCCCTCTATACCCCCTCTGACGACACGACAATGATTTCTAATGACGAATTATTGTTATTCTTATGGAAATGGATATTCTGCACCCCACCATGATGCGTGCCAAGTCATATTAGATTTTTGAAGTAATTTTGAAAATGAAAAATCCCTCTATGCCCCCTCTGACGACACGACAATGATTTCTGTTGACGAATTATTGTTATTCAGATGGAAATGAATATTCTGCACCCCACCATGCTGCGTGCCAAGTCATATTTAATTTTGAGGTAATTTTGAAAATGAAAAATTACTCTATACCCCCTCTGACGACACAACAATGATTTCTGTTGACGAATGATTGTTATTCATATGGAAATGAATATTCTACACCCCACCATGATGCGTGCCAAGTCATATTTGATTTTGAGGTAATTTTGAAAATGAAAAGTCCCTCTGACGACACGACAATGATTTCTGTTGACGAATTATTGTTATTCAGATGGAAATAGATATTCTGCACCCCACCATGATGCGTGCCAAGTCATATTTGATTTTTGAAGTAATTTTGAAAATGGAAATTCCCTCTATGCCCCCTCTGACGACACGACAATGATTTCTGTTGACGAATTATTGTTATTCATATGGAAATGGATATTCTGCACCCCACTATGATGCGTGCCAAGTCATATTTGATTTTGAGGTAATTTTGAAAATGAAAAATTCCTCTATACCCCCTCTGACGACACGACAATGATTTCTGTTGACGAATTATTGTTATTCAGATGGAAATGGATATTCTGCACCCCACTATGATGCGTGCCAAGTCATATTTGATTTTGAAGTAATTTTGAAAATGAAAAATCCCTCTATGCCCCCTCTGACGACACGACAATGATTTCTGTTGACGAATTATTGTTATTCAGATGAAAATGGATATTCTGCACCCCACCATATTGCGTGCCAAGTCATAATTGATTTTGAGGTAATTTTGAAAATGAAAAATCCCTCTTACCCCCTCTGACGACACAACAATGATTTCTCTTGACGAATTATTGTTATTCAGATGGACATGAATACTTTGCACCCCACCATGATGCGTGCCAAGTCATATTTGATTTTGAGGTAATTTTGAAAATGAAAAATCCCTCTATACCCCCTCTGACGAAACGACAATGATTTCTGTTGAGGAATTATTGTTATTCAGATAGAAATGGATATTCTGCACCCCACCATGATGCGTGCCAAGTCATATTAGATTTTTGAAGAAATTTCGAATATGAAAAATCCCTTTATACCCCTTCTAACGACCCGACAATGATTTCTGTTGACGAATTATTGTTATTTAGATGGATATGGATACTTTGCACCCCACCATGATGCGTGCCAAGTCATATTAGATTTTCAGGTAGTTTTGAAAATGAAAAATCCCTCTATGCCCCCTCTAACGACACGACAATGATTTCTGTTGACGAATTAATATTATTCAGATAGAAATGGATATTCTGCACCCCACCATGATGCGTGCCAACTCATATTAGATTTTTGAAGTAATTTTGAAAATGAAAAATCCCTCTATACCCCCTCTGACGACACGACAATGATTTCTGATGACGAATTATTGTTATTCATATGGAAATGAATATTCTGCACCCCACCATGATGCGTGCCAAGTCATATTTGATTTTGAGGTAATTTTGAAAATGAAAAATCCCTCTGACGACACGACAATGATTTCTGTTGACGAATTATTGTTATTCAGATGGAAATGGATATTCTGCACCCCACCATCATGCGTGCCAAGTCATATTAGATTTTTGAAGTAATTTTGAAAATGAAAATTCACTCCTTACCTCCTCTGACAACACGACAATGATTTGTGTTGACGAATTATTGTTATTCATATGGAAATGGATATTCTGCACCCCACCATGATGCGTGCCAAGTCATATTTGATTTTGAGGTAATTTTGAAAATGAAAAATCCCTCTGACGACACGACAATGATTTCTGTTGACGAATTATTGTTATTCAGATGGAAATGGATATTCTGCACCCCACCATGATGCGTGCCAAGTCATATTAGATTTTTGAAGTAATTTTGAAAAAGAAAAATCCCTCTATGCCCCCTCTGACGACACGACAATGATTTCTGTTGACGAATTATTGTTATTCATATGGAAATGGATATTCTGCACCCCACCATGATGCGTGCCAAGTCATATTTGATTTTGAGGTAATTTTGAAAATGAAAAATCCCTCTGTCGACACGACAATGATTTCTGTTGACGAATTATTGTTATTCAGATGGAAATGGATATTCTGCACCCCACCATGATGCGTGCCAAGTCATATTTGATTTTTGAAGTAATTTTGAAAATGAAAAATCCCTCTATGCCCCCTCTGACGACACGACAATGATTTCTGTTAACGAAATTATATTTTTCAGATAGAAATGGATATTCTGCACCCCACCATGATGCGTGCCAAGTCATATTTGATTCTTGAAATCATTTTGATAATGAAAAATCCCTCTATACCCCCTCTGACGAACCGACAATGATTTCTCTTGACGAAATATTGTTATTCAGATGGACATGGATACTTTGCTCCCCACCATGATGCGTGTTAACTCATATTAGATTTTTGAAGTAATTTTGAAAATGAAAAATCCCTCTATACCCCCTTTGACGACACGACAATGATTTCTTTTGACGAATTATTGTTATTCATATGGAAATGGATATTCTGAACCCCACCATGATGCGTGCCAATTCATATTTTATTTTCAGGTAATTTTGAAAATGAAAAATCCCTCTATGCCCCCTCTGACGACACGACAATGATTTCTAATGACGAATTATTGTTATTCATATGGAAATGGATATTCTGAACCCCACCATGATGCGTGCCAAGTCATATTAGATTTTTGAAGTAATTTTGAAAATGAAAAATCCCTCCATACCTCCTCTGACGACACGACAATGATTTCTGTTGACGAATTATTGTTATTCAGATGGGAATGGATATTCTGCACCCCACTATGATGCGTGCCAATTCACATTTTATTTGCAGGTAATTTTGAAAATGAAAAATCCCTCTATGCCCCCTCTGACGACACGACAATGATTTCTAATGACGAATTATTGTTATTCATATGGAAGTGGATATTCTCCACCCCACCGTGATGCGTGCCAAGTTATATTAGATTTTTGAAGTAATTTTGAAAATGAAAATTCACTCCATACCTCCTCTGACGACACGACAATGATTTCTGTTGACGAATTATTGTTATTCATATGGAAATGGATATTCTGCACCCCACCATGATGCGTGCCAAGTCATATTTGATTTTGAGGTAATTTTGAAAATGAAAAATCCCTCTGACGACACGACAATGATTTCTGTTGACGAATTATTGTTATTCAGATGGAAATGGATATTCTGCACCCCATCATGATGCGTGCCAAGTCATATTAGATTTTTGATGTAATTTTGAAAATGAAAATTCACTCCTTACCTCCTCTGACGACACGACAATGATTTCTGTTGACGAATTATTGTTATTCATATAGAAATGGATATTCTGCACCCCACCATGATGCGTGCCAAGTCATATTTGATTCTTGAAATCATTTTGATAATGAAAAATCCCTCTATACCCCCTCTGACGAACCGACAATGATTTCTCTTGACGAAATATTGTTATTCAGATGGACATGGATACTTTGCACCCCACCATGATGCGTGCCAACTCATATTAGATTTTTGAAGTAATTTTGAAAATGAAAAATCCCTCTATACCCCCTCTGATGACACGACAATGATTTCTGTTGACGAATTATTGTTATTCATATGGAAATGGATAGCCTGCACCCCACTATGATGCGTGCCAAGTCATATTTGATTTTGAGGTAATTTTGAAAATGAAAAATCCCTCTACACCCCCCCTGACGACCCGTCAATGATTTCTGTTGACGAATTATTGTTATTCAGATGGGAATGGATATTCTGCACCCCACTATGATGCGTGCCAATTCATATTTTATTTTCAGGTAATTTTGAAAATGAAAAATCCCTCTATGCCCCCTCTGACGACACGACAATGATTTCTAATGACGAATTATTGTTATTCATATGGAAATGGATATTCTGAACCCCATTATGATGCGTGCCAAGTCATATTAGATCTTTGAAGTAATTTTGAAAATGAAAAATCCCTCCATACCTCCTCTGACGACACGACAATGATTTCTGTTGACGAATTATTGTTATTCATATGGAAATGGATATTCTGCACCCCACCATGATGCGTGCCAAGTCATATTTGATTTTCAGGTAGTTTTGAAAATGAAAAATCCCTCTATACCCCCTCTGACAACCCGACAAAGATTTCTGTTGACAAATTATAGTTATTCAGATGGAAATGGATATTCTGCACCCCACCATGCTGCGTGCCAAGTCATATTAGATTTTTGAAGTAATTTTGAAAATGAAAAATCCCTTTTTGCCCCCTCTGACGACACGACAATGATTTCTGTTGACGAATTATTGTTATTCATATGGAAATAGATATTCTGCACCCCACTATGATGCGTGCCAAGTCATATTTGATTTTGAGGTAATTTTGAAAATGAAAAATCCCTCTACACCCCCCCTGACGACCCGTCAATGATTTCTGTTGACGAATTATTGTTATTCAGATGGAAATGGATATTCTGCACCCCACTATGATGCGTGCCAAGTCATATTTGATTTTCGGGTAGTTTTGAAAATGAAAAATCCCTCTATACGCCCTCTGACGACACGACAATGATTTCTGTTGACGAATTATTGTTATTCAGATGGAAATAGATATTCTGCACCCCACCATGATGCGTGCCAAGTCATATTTGATTTTGAAGTAATTTTGAAAATGAGAAATCCCTCTATGCCCCCTCTGACGACACGACAATGATTTCTGTTGACGAATTATTGTTATTCAGATGAAAATGGATATTCTGCACCCCACCATATTGCGTGCCAAGTCATATTTGATTTTGAGGTAATTTTGAAAATGAAAAATCCCTCTTACCCCCTCTGACGACACAACAATGATTTCTGTTGATGAATTATTGTTATTCAGATGGACATGAATACTTTGCACCCCACCATGATGCGTGCCAAGTCATATTTGATTTTGAGGTAATTTTGAAAATGAAAAATCCCTCTATACCCCCTCTGACGACACGACAATGATTTCTGTTGAGGAATTATTGTTGTTCAGATAGAAATGGATATTCTGCACCTCACCATGATGCGTGCCAACTCATATTAGATTTTTTAAGTAATTTTGAAAATGAGAAATCCCTCTATACCCCCTCTGACGACACGACAATGATTTCTAATGACGAATTATTGTTGTTCATATGGAAATTGATATTCTGCACCCCACCATGATGCGTGCCAAGTCATATTAGATTTTTGAAGTAATTTTGAAAATGAAAAATCCCTCTATGCCCCCTCTGACGACACGACAATGATTTCTGATGACGAATTATTGTTATTCATATGGAAATGGATATTCTGCAACCCACTATGATGCGTGCCAAGTCATATATGATTTTGAGGTAATTTTGAAAATGAAAAATCCCTCTACACCCCCTCTGACGACACGACAATGATTTCTGTTGAGGAATTATTGTTGTTCAGATAGAAATGGATATTCTGCACCTCACTATGATGCGTGCCAACTCATATTAGATTTTTGAAGTAATTTTGAAAATGAGAAATCCCTCTATACCCCCTCTGACGACACGACAATGATTTCTAATGACGAATTATTGTTGTTCATATGGAAATGGATATTCTGCACCCCACCATGATGCGTGCCAAGTCATATTTGATTTTGAGGTAATTTTGAAAATGAAAAATCCCTCTATACCCCCTCTGACGACACGACAATGATTTCTGTTGAGGAATTATTGTTGTTCAGATAGAAATGGATATTCTGCACCTCACCATGATGCGTGCCAAGTCATATTTGATTTTTGAAGTAATTTTGAAAATGAAAAATCCCTCTATGCCCCCTCTGACGACACGACAATGATTTCTGTTAACGAAATAATATTTTTCAGATAGAAATGGATATTCTGCACCCCACCATGATGCGTGCCAAGTCATATTTGATTCTTGAAATCATTTTGATAATGAAAAATCCCTCTATACCCCCTCTGACGAACCGACAATAATTTCTCTTGACGAAATATTGTTATTCAGATGGACATGGATACTTTGCACCCCACTATGATGCGTGCCAACTCATATTAGATTTTTGAAGTAATTTTGAAAATGAAAAATCCCTCTATACCCCCTCTGACGACACGACAATGATTTCTTATGACGAATTATTGTTATTCATATGGAAATGGATATTCTGCACCCCACCATGATGCGTGCCAAGTCATATTAGATTTTAGAAGTAATTTTGAAAATGAAAAATCCCTCTATGCCCCCTCTGACGACACGACAATGATTTCTGTTGACGAATTATTGTTATTCATATGGAAATGGATATTCTGCACCCCACTATGATGCGTGCCAAGTCATATTTGATTTTGAGGTAATTTTGAAAATGAAAAATCCCTCTACACCCCCCCCTGACGACCCGTCAATGATTTCTGTTGACGAATTATTGTTATTCAGATGGGAATGGATATTCTGCACCCCACTATGATGCGTGCCAATTCATATTTTATTTTCAGGTAATTTTGAAAATGAAAAATCCCACTATGCCCCCTCTGACGACACGACAATGATTTCTAATGACGAATTATTGTTAATCATATGGAAATGGATATTCTGAACCCCACCATGATGCGTGCCAAGTCATATTAGATTTTTGAAGTAATTTTGAAAATGAAAAATCCCTCCATACCACCTCAGACGACACGACAATGATTTCTGTTGACGAATTATTGTTATTCATATGGAAATGGATATTCTGAACCCCACCATGATGCGTGCCAAGTCATATTAGATTTTTGAAGTAATTTTGAAAATGAAAAATCCCTCCATACCACCTCTGACGACACGACAATGATTTCTGTTGACGAATTATTGTTATTCATATGGAAATGGATATTCTGCACCCCACCATGATGCGTGCCAAGTCATATTTGATTTTGAGGTAATTTTGAAAACGAAAAATCCCTCTGACGACACGACAATGATTTCTGTTGACGAATTATTGTTATTCAGATGGAAATGGATATTCTGCACCCCACCATGCTGCGTGCCAAGTCATACTAGATTTTTGAAGTAATTTTGAAAATGAAAAATCCCTCTATGCCCCCTCTGACGACCCGTCAATGATTTCTGTTTACGAATTATTGTTATTCAGATGGGAATGGATATTCTGCACCTCACTATGATGCGTGCCAATTCATATTTTATTTTCAGGTAATTTTGAAAATGAAAAATCCCTCTATGCCCCCTCTGACGACACGACAATGATTTCTAATGACAAATTATTGTTATTCATATGGAAATGGATATTCTGAACCCCACCATGATGCGTGCCAAGTCATATTAGATTTTTGAAGTAATTTTGAAAATGAAAAATCCCTCCATACCTCCTCTGACGACACGACAATGATTTCTGTTGACGAATTATTGTTATTCATATGGAAATGGATATTCTGCACCCCACCATGATGCGTGCCAAGTCATATTTGATTTTGAGGTAATTTTGAAAACGAAAAATCCCTCTGACGACACGACAATGATTTCTGTTGACGAATTATTGTTATTCAGATGGAAATGAATATTCTGCACCCCACCATGCTGCGTGCCAAGTCATACTAGATTTTTGAAGTAATTTTGAAAATGAAAAATCCCTCTATGCCCCCTCTGACGACACGACAATGATTTCTGTTGACGAATTATTGTTATTCATATGGAAATGGATATTCTGCACCCCACTATGATGCGTGCCAAGTCATATTTGATTTTGAGGTAATTTTGAAAATGAAAAATTCCTCTATACCCCCTCTGACGACACGACAATGATTTCTGTTGACGAATTATTGTTATTCAGATGGAAATGGATATTCTGCACCCCACTATGATGCGTGCCAAGTCATATTTGATTTTGAAGTAATTTTGAAAATGAAAAATCCCTCTATGCCCCCTCTGACGACACGACAATGATTTCTGTTGACGAATTATTGTTATTCAGATGAAAATGGATATTCTGCACCCCACCATATTGCGTGCCAAGTCATAATTGATTTTGAGGTAATTTTGAAAATGAAAAATCCCTCTTACCCCCTCTGACGACACAACAATGATTTCTCTTGACGAATTATTGTTATTCAGATGGACATGAATACTTTGCACCCCACCATAATGCGTGCCAAGTCATATTTGATTTTGAGGTAATTTTGAAAATGAAAAATCCCTCTATACCCCCTCTGACGAAACGACAATGATTTCTGTTGAGGAATTATTGTTATTCAGATAGAAATGGATATTCTGCACCCCACCATGATGCGTGCCAAGTCATATTAGATTTTTGAAGAAATTTCGAATATGAAAAATCCCTTTATACCCCTTCTAACGACCCGACAATGATTTCTGTTGACGAATTATTGTTATTCAGATGGATATGGATACTTTGCACCCCACCATGATGCGTGCCAAGTCATATTAGATTTTCAGGTAGTTTTGAAAATGAAAAATCCCTCTATGCCCCCTCTAACGACACGACAATGATTTCTGTTGACGAATTAATATTATTCAGATAGAAATGGATATTCTGCACCCCACCATGATGCGTGCCAACTCATATTAGATTTTTGAAGTAATTTTGAAAATGAAAAATCCCTCTATACCCCCTCTGACGACACGACAATGATTTCTGATGACGAATTATTGTTATTCATATGGAAATGAATATTCTGCACCCCACCATGATGCGTGCCAAGTCATATTTGATTTTGAGGTAATTTTGAAAATGAAAAATCCCTCTGACGACACGACAATGATTTCTGTTGACGAATTATTGTTATTCAGATGGAAATGGATATTCTGCACCCCACCATCATGCGTGCCAAGTCATATTAGATTTTTGAAGTAATTTTGAAAATGAAAATTCACTCCTTACCTCCTCTGACAACACGACAATGATTTGTGTTGACGAATTATTGTTATTCATATGGAAATGGATATTCTGCACCCCACCATGATGCGTGCCAAGTCATATTTGATTTTGAGGTAATTTTGAAAATGAAAAATCCCTCTGACGACACGACAATGATTTCTGTTGACGAATTATTGTTATTCAGATGGAAATGGATATTCTGCACCCCACCATGATGCGTGCCAAGTCATATTAGATTTTTGAAGTAATTTTGAAAAAGAAAAATCCCTCTATGCCCCCTCTGACGACACGACAATGATTTCTGTTGACGAATTATTGTTATTCATATGGAAATGGATATTCTGCACCCCACCATGATGCGTGCCAAGTCATATTTGATTTTGAGGTAATTTTGAAAATGAAAAATCCCTCTGACGACACGACAATGATTTCTGTTGACGAATTATTGTTATTCAGATGGAAATGGATATTCTGCACCCCACCATGATGCGTGCCAAGTCATATTTGATTTTTGAAGTAATTTTGAAAATGAAAAATCCCTCTATGCCCCCTCTGACGACACGACAATGATTTCTGTTAACGAAATTATATTTTTCAGATAGAAATGGATATTCTGCACCCCACCATGATGCGTGCCAAGTCATATTTGATTCTTGAAATCATTTTGATAATGAAAAATCCCTCTATACCCCCTCTGACGAACCGACAATGATTTCTCTTGACGAAATATTGTTATTCAGATGGACATGGATACTTTGCTCCCCACCATGATGCGTGTTAACTCATATTAGATTTTTGAAGTAATTTTGAAAATGAAAAATCCCTCTATACCCCCTTTGACGACACGACAATGATTTCTTTTGACGAATTATTGTTATTCATATGGAAATGGATATTCTGAACCCCACCATGATGCGTGCCAATTCATATTTTATTTTCAGGTAATTTTGAAAATGAAAAATCCCTCTATGCCCCCTCTGACGACACGACAATGATTTCTAATGACGAATTATTGTTATTCATATGGAAATGGATATTCTGAACCCCACCATGATGCGTGCCAAGTCATATTAGATTTTTGAAGTAATTTTGAAAATGAAAAATCCCTCCATACCTCCTCTGACGACACGACAATGATTTCTGTTGACGAATTATTGTTATTCATATGGAAATGGATATTCTGCACCCCACCAAGATGCGTGCCAAGTCATATTTGATTTTGAGGTAAATTTGAAAACGAAAAATCCCTCTGACGACACGACAATGATTTCAGTTGACGAATTATTGTTATTCAGATGGAAATGAATATTCTGCACCCCACCATGCTGCGTGCCAAGTCATATTTAATTTTGAGGTAATTTTGAAAATGAAAAATTCCTCTATACCCCCTCTGACGACACAACAATGATTTCTGTTGACGAATGATTGTTATTCATATGGAAATGAATATTCTACACCCCACCATGATGCGTGCCAAGTCATATTTGATTTTGAGGTAATTTTGAAAATGAAAAGTCCCTCTGACGACACGACAATGATTTCTGTTGACAAATTATTGTTATTCAGATGGAAATAGATATTCTGCACCCCACCATGATGCGTGCCAAGTCATATTTGATTTTTGAAGTAATTTTGAAAATGGAAATTCCCTCTATGCCCCCTCTGACGACACGACAATGATTTCTGTTGGCGAATTAATATCATTCAGATAGAAATGGATATTCTGCACCCCACCATGATGCGTGCCAACTCATATTAGATTTTTGAAGTAATTTTGAAAATGAAAAATCCCTCTATACCCCCTCTGACGACACGACAATGATTTCTGTTGACGAATTATTGTTATTCAAATGGAAATGGATATTCTGCACCCCACCTTGATGCGTGCCAAGTCATATTAGATTTTTGAAGTAATTTTGAAAATGAAAAGTCCCTCTGACGACACGACAATGATTTCTGTTGACGAATTATTGTTATTCAGATGGAAATAGATATTCTGCACCCCACCATGATGCGTGCCAAGTCATATTTGATTTTGAGGTAATTTTGAAAATGAAAAATCCCTCTATACCCCCTCTGACGACACGACAATGATTTCTAATGACGAATTATTGTTATTCTTATGGAAATGGATATTCTGCACCCCACCATGATGCGTGCCAAGTCATATTAGATTTTTGAAGTAATTTTGAAAATGAAAAATCCCTCTATGCCCCCTCTGACGACACGACAATGATTTCTGTTGACGAATTATTGTTATTCAGATGGAAATGAATATTCTGCACCCCACCATGCTGCGTGCCAAGTCATATTTAATTTTGAGGTAATTTTGAAAATGAAAAATTCCTCTATACCCCCTCTGACGACACAACAATGATTTCTGTTGACGAATGATTGTTATTCATATGGAAATGAATATTCTACACCCCACCATGATGCGTGCCAAGTCATATTTGATTTTGAGGTAATTTTGAAAATGAAAAGTCCCTCTGACGACACGACAATGATTTCTGTTGACGAATTATTGTTATTCAGATGGAAATAGATATTCTGCACCCCACCATGATGCGTGCCAAGTCATATTTGATTTTTGAAGTAATTTTGAAAATGGAAATTCCTCTATGCCCCCTCTGACGACACGACAATGATTTCTGTTGACGAATTATTGTTATTCATATGGAAATGGATATTCTGCACCCCACTATGATGCGTGCCAAGTCATAATTGATTTTGAGGTAATTTTGAAAATGAAAAATCCCTCTTACCCCCTCTGACGACACAACAATGATTTCTCTTGACGAATTATTGTTATTCAGATGGACATGAATACTTTGCACCCCACCATGATGCGTGCCAAGTCATATTTGATTTTGAGGTAATTTTGAAAATGAAAAATCCCTCTATACCCCCTCTGACGAAACGACAATGATTTCTGTTGAGGAATTATTGTTATTCAGATAGAAATGGATATTCTGCACCCCACCATGATGCGTGCCAAGTCATATTAGATTTTTGAAGAAATTTCGAATATGAAAAATCCCTTTATACCCCTTCTATCCCCTTCATATGGAAATGAATATTCTACACCCCACCATGATGCGTGCCAAGTCATATTTGATTTTGAGGTAATTTTGAAAATGAAAAGTCCCTCTGACGACACGACAATGATTTCTGTTGACGAATTATTGTTATTCAGATGGAAATAGATATTCTGCACCCCACCATGATGCGTGCCAAGTCATATTTGATTTTTGAAGTAATTTTGAAAATGGAAATTCCCTCTATGCCCCCTCTGACGACACGACAATGATTTCTGTTGACGAATTAATATCATTCAGATAGAAATGGATATTCTGCACCCCACCATGATGCGTGCCAACTCATATTAGATTTTTGAAGTAATTTTGAAAATGAAAAATCCCTCTATACCCCCTCTGACGACACGACAATGATTTCTGTTGACGAATTATTGTTATTCAAATGGAAATGGATATTCTGCACCCCACCTTGATGCGTGCCAAGTCATATTAGATTTTTGAAGTAATTTTGAAAATGAAAAGTCCCTCTGACGACACGACAATGATTTCTGTTGACGAATTATTGTTATTCAGATGGAAATAGATATTCTGCACCCCACCATGATGCGTGCCAAGTCATATTTGATTTTGAGGTAATTTTGAAAATGAAAAATCCCTCTATACCCCCTCTGACGACACGACAATGATTTCTAATGACGAATTATTGTTATTCTTATGGAAATGGATATTCTGCACCCCACCATGATGCGTGCCAAGTCATATTAGATTTTTGAAGTAATTTTGAAAATGAAAAATCCCTCTATGCCCCCTCTGACGACACGACAATGATTTCTGTTGACGAATTATTGTTATTCAGATGGAAATGAATATTCTGCACCCCACCATGCTGCGTGCCAAGTCATATTTAATTTTGAGGTAATTTTGAAAATGAAAAATTCCTCTATACCCCCTCTGACGACACAACAATGATTTCTGTTGACGAATGATTGTTATTCATATGGAAATGAATATTCTACACCCCACCATGATGCGTGCCAAGTCATATTTGATTTTGAGGTAATTTTGAAAATGAAAAGTCCCTCTGACGACACGACAATGATTTCTGTTGACGAATTATTGTTATTCAGATGGAAATAGATATTCTGCACCCCACCATGATGCGTGCCAAGTCATATTTGATTTTTGAAGTAATTTTGAAAATGGAAATTCCCTCTATGCCCCCTCTGACGACACGACAATGATTTCTGTTGACGAATTATTGTTATTCATATGGAAATGGATATTCTGCACCCCACTATGATGCGTGCCAAGTCATATTTGATTTTGAGGTAATTTTGAAAATGAAAAATTCCTCTATACCCCCTCTGACGACACGACAATGATTTCTGTAGACGAATTATTGTTATTCAGATGGAAATGGATATTCTGCACCCCACTATGATGCGTGCCAAGTCATATTTGATTTTGAAGTAATTTTGAAAATGAAAAATCCCTCTATGCCCCCTCTGACGACACGACAATGATTTCTGTTGACGAATTATTGTTATTCAGATGAAAATGGATATTCTGCACCCCACCATATTGCGTGCCAAGTCATAATTGATTTTGAGGTAATTTTGAAAATGAAAAATCCCTCTTACCCCCTCTGACGACACAACAATGATTTCTCTTGACGAATTATTGTTATTCAGATGGACATGAATACTTTGCACCCCACCATGATGCGTGCCAAGTCATATTTGATTTTGAGGTAATTTTGAAAATGAAAAATCCCTCTATACCCCCTCTGACGAAACGACAATGATTTCTGTTGAGGAATTATTGTTATTCAGATAGAAATGGATATTCTGCACCCCACCATGATGCGTGCCAAGTCATATTAGATTTTTGAAGAAATTTCGAATATGAAAAATCCCTTTATACCCCTTCTAACGACCCGACAATGATTTCTGTTGACGAATTATTGTTATTTAGATGGATATGGATACTTTGCACCCCACCATGATGCGTGCCAAGTCATATTAGATTTTCAGGTAGTTTTGAAAATGAAAAATCCCTCTATGCCCCCTCTAACGACACGACAATGATTTCTGTTGACGAATTAATATTATTCAGATAGAAATGGATATTCTGCACCCCACCATGATTCGTGCCAACTCATATTAGATTTTTGAAGTAATTTTGAAAATGAAAAATCCCTCTATACCCCCTCTGACGACACGACAATGATTTCTGATGACGAATTATTGTTATTCATATGGAAATGAATATTCTGCACCCCACCATGATGCGTGCCAAGTCATATTTGATTTTGAGGTAATTTTGAAAATGAAAAATCCCTCTGACGACACGACAATGATTTCTGTTGACGAATTATTGTTATTCAGATGGAAATGGATATTCTGCACCCCACCATCATGCGTGCCAAGTCATATTAGATTTTTGAAGTAATTTTGAAAATGAAAATTCACTCCTTACCTCCTCTGACAACACGACAATGATTTGTGTTGACGAATTATTGTTATTCATATGGAAATGGATATTCTGCACCCCACCATGATGCGTGCCAAGTCATATTTGATTTTGAGGTAATTTTGAAAATGAAAAATCCCTCTGACGACACGACAATGATTTCTGTTGACGAATTATTGTTATTCAGATGGAAATGGATATTCTGCACCCCACCATGATGCGTGCCAAGTCATATTAGATTTTTGAAGTAATTTTGAAAAAGAAAAATCCCTCTATGCCCCCTCTGACGACACGACAATGATTTCTGTTGACGAATTATTGTTATTCATATGGAAATGGATATTCTGCACCCCACCATGATGCGTGCCAAGTCATATTTGATTTTGAGGTAATTTTGAAAATGAAAAATCCCTCTGACGACACGACAATGATTTCTGTTGACGAATTATTGTTATTCAGATGGAAATGGATATTCTGCACCCCACCATGATGCGTGCCAAGTCATATTTGATTTTTGAAGTAATTTTGAAAATGAAAAATCCCTCTATGCCCCCTCTGACGACACGACAATGATTTCTGTTAACGAAATTATATTTTTCAGATAGAAATGGATATTCTGCACCCCACCATGATGCGTGCCAAGTCATATTTGATTCTTGAAATCATTTTGATAATGAAAAATCCCTCTATACCCCCTCTGACGAACCGACAATGATTTCTCTTGACGAAATATTGTTATTCAGATGGACATGGATACTTTGCTCCCCACCATGATGCGTGTTAACTCATATTAGATTTTTGAAGTAATTTTGAAAATGAAAAATCCCTCTATACCCCCTTTGACGACACGACAATGATTTCTTTTGACGAATTATTGTTATTCATATGGAAATGGATATTCTGAACCCCACCATGATGCGTGCCAATTCATATTTTATTTTCAGGTAATTTTGAAAATGAAAAATCCCTCTATGCCCCCTCTGACGACACGACAATGATTTCTAATGACGAATTATTGTTATTCATATGGAAATGGATATTCTGAACCCCACCATGATGCGTGCCAAGTCATATTAGATTTTTGAAGTAATTTTGAAAATGAAAAATCCCTCCATACCTCCTCTGACGACACGACAATGATTTCTGTTGACGAATTATTGTTATTCATATGGAAATGGATATTCTGCACCCCACCAAGATGCGTGCCAAGTCATATTTGATTTTGAGGTAAATTTGAAAACGAAAAATCCCTCTGACGACACGACAATGATTTCTGTTGACGAATTATTGTTATTCAGATGGAAATGAATATTCTGCACCCCACCATGCTGCGTGCCAAGTCATATTTAATTTTGAGGTAATTTTGAAAATGAAAAATTCCTCTATACCCCCTCTGACGACACAACAATGATTTCTGTTGACGAATGATTGTTATTCATATGGAAATTAATATTCTACACCCCACCATGATGCGTGCCAAGTCATATTTGATTTTGAGGTAATTTTGAAAATGAAAAGTCCCTCTGACGACACGACAATGATTTCTGTTGACGAATTATTGTTATTCAGATGGAAATAGATATTCTGCACCCCACCATGATGCGTGCCAAGTCATATTTGATTTTTGAAGTAATTTTGAAAATGGAAATTCCCTCTATGCCCCCTCTGACGACACGACAATGATTTCTGTTGACGAATTAATATCATTCAGATAGAAATGGATATTCTGCACCCCACCATGATGCGTGCCAACTCATATTAGATTTTTGAAGTAATTTTGAAAATGAAAAATCCCTCTATACCCCCTCTGACGACACGACAATGATTTCTGTTGACGAATTATTGTTATTCAAATGGAAATGGATATTCTGCACCCCACCTTGATGCGTGCCAAGTCATATTAGATTTTTGAAGTAATTTTGAAAATGAAAAGTCCCTCTGACGACACGACAATGATTTCTGTTGACGAATTATTGTTATTCAGATGGAAATAGATATTCTGCACCCCACCATGATGCGTGCCAAGTCATATTTGATTTTGAGGTAATTTTGAAAATGAAAAATCCCTCTATACCCCCTCTGACGACACGACAATGATTTCTAATGACGAATTATTGTTATTCTTATGGAAATGGATATTCTGCACCCCACCATGATGCGTGCCAAGTCATATTAGATTTTTGAAGTAATTTTGAAAATGAAAAATCCCTCTATACCCCCTCTGACGAACCGACAATGATTTCTCTTGACGAAATATTGTTATTCAGATGGACATGGATACTTTGCTCCCCACCATGATGCGTGTTAACTCATATTAGATTTTTGAAGTAATTTTGAAAATGAAAAATCCCTCTATACCCCCTCTGACGACACGACAATGATTTCTAATGACGAATTATTGTTATTCTTATGGAAATGGATATTCTGCACCCCACCATGATGCGTGCCAAGTCATATTAGATTTTTGAAGTAATTTTGAAAATGAAAAATCCCTCTATGCCCCCTCTGACGACACGACAATGATTTCTGTTGACGAATTATTGTTATTCATATGGAAATGGATATTCTGCACCCCACTATGATGCGTGCCAAGTCATATTTGATTTTGAGGTAATTTTGAAAATGAAAAATCCCTCTACACCCCCTCTGACGACACTACAATGATTTCTAATGACGAATTATTGTTATTCTTATGGAAATGGATATTCTGCACCCCACCATGATGCGTGCCAAGTCATATTAGATTTTTGAAGTAATTTTGAAAATGAAAAATCCCTCTATGCCCCCTCTGACGACACGACAATGATTTCTGTTGACGAATTATTGTTATTCATATGGAAATGGATATTCTGCACCCCACTATGATGCGTGCCAAGTCATGTTTGATTTTGAGGTAATTTTGAAAATGAAAAATCCCTCTATACCCCCCTGACGACCCGTCAATGATTTCTGTTGAAGAATTATTGCTATTCAGATGGAAATAGACATTCTGCACCCCACCATGATGCTTGCCAAGTCATATTAGATTTTTGAAGTAATTTTGAAAATGAGAAATCCCTCCATACCCCCTCTGACGACACGACAATGATTTCTTTTGACGAATTATTGTTATTCATATGGAAATGGATATTCTGCACCCCACCATGATGCGTCCCAAGTCATATTTGATTTTGAGGTAATTTTGAAAATGAAAAATCCCTCTGACGACACGACAATGATTTCTGTTGACGAATTATTGTTATTCAGATGGAAATGGATATTCTGCACCCCACCATCATGCGTGCCAAGTCATATTAGATTTTTGAAGTAATTTTGAAAATGAAAATTCACTCCTTACCTCCTCTGACAACACGACAATGATTTGTGTTGACGAATTATTGTTATTCATATGGAAATGGATATTCTGCACCCCACCATGATGCGTGCCAAGTCATATTTGATTTTGAGGTAATTTTGAAAATGAAAAATCCCTCTGACGACACGACAATGATTTCTGTTGACGAATTATTGTTATTCAGATGGAAATGGATATTCTGCACCCCACCATGATGCGTGCCAAGTCATATTTGATTTTTGAAGTAATTTTGAAAATGAAAAATCCCTCTATGCCCCCTCTGATGACACGACAATGATTTCTGTTAACGAAATAATATTTTTCAGATAGAAATGGATATTCTGCACCCCACCATGATGCGTGCCAAGTCATATTTGATTCTTGAAATCATTTTGATAATGAAAAATCCCTCTATACCCCCTCTGACGAACCGACAATGATTTCTCTTGACGAAATATTGTTATTCAGATGGACATGGATACTTTGCTCCCCACCATGATGCGTGTTAACTCATATTAGATTTTTGAAGTAATTTTGAAAATGAAAAATCCCTCTATACCCCCTCTGACGACACGACAATGATTTCTTTTGACGAATTATTGTTATTCATATGGAAATGGATATTCTGCACCCCACCATGATGCGTGCCAAGTCATATTTGATTTTTGAAGTAATTTTGAAAATGAAAAATCCCTCTATGCCCCCTCTGATGACACGACAATGATTTCTGTTAACGAAATAATATTTTTCAGATAGAAATGGATATTCTGCACCCCACCATGATGCGTGCCAAGTCATATTTGATTCTTGAAATCATTTTGATAATGAAAAATCCCTCTATACCCCCTCTGACGAACCGACAATGATTTCTCTTGACGAAATATTGTTATTCAGATGGACATGGATACTTTGCACCCCACCATGATGCGTGCCAACTCATATTAGATTTTTGAAGTAATTTTGAAAATGAAAAATCCCTCTATACCCCCTCTGACGACACGACAATGATTTCTGTTGACGAATTATTGTTATTCAAATGGAAATGGATATTCTGCACCCCACCTTGATGCGTGCCAAGTCATATTAGATTTTTGAAGTAATTTTGAAAATGAAAAGTCCCTCTGACGACACGACAATGATTTCTGTTGACGAATTATTGTTATTCAGATGGAAATAGATATTCTGCACCCCACCATGATGCGTGCCAAGTCATATTTGATTTTGAGGTAATTTTGAAAATGAAAAATCCCTCTATACCCCCTCTGACGACACGACAATGATTTCTAATGACGAATTATTGTTATTCTTATGGAAATGGATATTCTGCACCCCACCATGATGCGTGCCAAGTCATATTAGATTTTTGAAGTAATTTTGAAAATGAAAAATCCCTCTATGCCCCCTCTGACGACACGACAATGATTTCTGTTGACGAATTATTGTTATTCAGATGGAAATGAATATTCTGCACCCCACCATGCTGCGTGCCAAGTCATATTTAATTTTGAGGTAATTTTGAAAATGAAAAATTCCTCTATACCCCCTCTGACGACACAACAATGATTTCTGTTGACGAATGATTGTTATTCATATGGAAATGAATATTCTACACCCCACCATGATGCGTGCCAAGTCATATTTGATTTTGAGGTAATTTTGAAAATGAAAAGTCCCTCTGACGACACGACAATGATTTCTGTTGACGAATTATTGTTATTCAGATGGAAATAGATATTCTGCACCCCACCATGATGCGTGCCAAGTCATATTTGATTTTTGAAGTAATTTTGAAAATGGAAATTCCCTCTATGCCCCCTCTGACGACACGACAATGATTTCTGTTGACGAATTATTGTTATTCATATGGAAATGGATATTCTGCACCCCACTATGATGCGTGCCAAGTCATATTTGATTTTGAGGTAATTTTGAAAATGAAAAATTCCTCTATACCCCCTCTGACGACACGACAATGATTTCTGTAGACGAATTATTGTTATTCAGATGGAAATGGATATTCTGCACCCCACTATGATGCGTGCCAAGTCATATTTGATTTTGAAGTAATTTTGAAAATGAAAAATCCCTCTATGCCCCCTCTGACGACACGACAATGATTTCTGTTGACGAATTATTGTTATTCAGATGAAAATGGATATTCTGCACCCCACCATATTGCGTGCCAAGTCATAATTGATTTTGAGGTAATTTTGAAAATGAAAAATCCCTCTTACCCCCTCTGACGACACAACAATGATTTCTCTTGACGAATTATTGTTATTCAGATGGACATGAATACTTTGCACCCCACCATGATGCGTGCCAAGTCATATTTGATTTTGAGGTAATTTTGAAAATGAAAAATCCCTCTATACCCCCTCTGACGAAACGACAATGATTTCTGTTGAGGAATTATTGTTATTCAGATAGAAATGGATATTCTGCACCCCACCATGATGCGTGCCAAGTCATATTAGATTTTTGAAGAAATTTCGAATATGAAAAATCCCTTTATACCCCTTCTAACGACCCGACAATGATTTCTGTTGACGAATTATTGTTATTTAGATGGATATGGATACTTTGCACCCCACCATGATGCGTGCCAAGTCATATTAGATTTTCAGGTAGTTTTGAAAATGAAAAATCCCTCTATGCCCCCTCTAACGACACGACAATGATTTCTGTTGACGAATTAATATTATTCAGATAGAAATGGATATTCTGCACCCCACCATGATGCGTGCCAACTCATATTAGATTTTTGAAGTAATTTTGAAAATGAAAAATCCCTCTATACCCCCTCTGACGACACGACAATGATTTCTGATGACGAATTATTGTTATTCATATGGAAATGAATATTCTGCACCCCACCATGATGCGTGCCAAGTCATATTTGATTTTGAGGTAATTTTGAAAATGAAAAATCCCTCTGACGACACGACAATGATTTCTGTTGACGAATTATTGTTATTCAGATGGAAATGGATATTCTGCACCCCACCATCATGCGTGCCAAGTCATATTAGATTTTTGAAGTAATTTTGAAAATGAAAATTCACTCCTTACCTCCTCTGACAACACGACAATGATTTGTGTTGACGAATTATTGTTATTCATATGGAAATGGATATTCTGCACCCCACCATGATGCGTGCCAAGTCATATTTGATTTTGAGGTAATTTTGAAAATGAAAAATCCCTCTGACGACACGACAATGATTTCTGTTGACGAATTATTGTTATTCAGATGGAAATGGATATTCTGCACCCCACCATGATGCGTGCCAAGTCATATTAGATTTTTGAAGTAATTTTGAAAAAGAAAAATCCCTCTATGCCCCCTCTGACGACACGACAATGATTTCTGTTGACGAATTATTGTTATTCATATGGAAATGGATATTCTGCACCCCACCATGATGCGTGCCAAGTCATATTTGATTTTGAGGTAATTTTGAAAATGAAAAATCCCTCTGACGACACGACAATGATTTCTGTTGACGAATTATTGTTATTCAGATGGAAATGGATATTCTGCACCCCACCATGATGCGTGCCAAGTCATATTTGATTTTTGAAGTAATTTTGAAAATGAAAAATCCCTCTATGCCCCCTCTGACGACACGACAATGATTTCTGTTAACGAAATTATATTTTTCAGATAGAAATGGATATTCTGCACCCCACCATGATGCGTGCCAAGTCATATTTGATTCTTGAAATCATTTTGATAATGAAAAATCCCTCTATACCCCCTCTGACGAACCGACAATGATTTCTCTTGACGAAATATTGTTATTCAGATGGACATGGATACTTTGCTCCCCACCATGATGCGTGTTAACTCATATTAGATTTTTGAAGTAATTTTGAAAATGAAAAATCCCTCTATACCCCCTTTGACGACACGACAATGATTTCTTTTGACGAATTATTGTTATTCATATGGAAATGGATATTCTGAACCCCACCATGATGCGTGCCAATTCATATTTTATTTTCAGGTAATTTTGAAAATGAAAAATCCCTCTATGCCCCCTCTGACGACACGACAATGATTTCTAATGACGAATTATTGTTATTCATATGGAAATGGATATTCTGAACCCCACCATGATGCGTGCCAAGTCATATTAGATTTTTGAAGTAATTTTGAAAATGAAAAATCCCTCCATACCTCCTCTGACGACACGACAATGATTTCTGTTGACGAATTATTGTTATTCATATGGAAATGGATATTCTGCACCCCACCAAGATGCGTGCCAAGTCATATTTGATTTTGAGGTAAATTTGAAAACGAAAAATCCCTCTGACGACACGACAATGATTTCTGTTGACGAATTATTGTTATTCAGATGGAAATGAATATTCTGCACCCCACCATGCTGCGTGCCAAGTCATATTTAATTTTGAGGTAATTTTGAAAATGAAAAATTCCTCTATACCCCCTCTGACGACACAACAATGATTTCTGTTGACGAATGATTGTTATTCATATGGAAATTAATATTCTACACCCCACCATGATGCGTGCCAAGTCATATTTGATTTTGAGGTAATTTTGAAAATGAAAAGTCCCTCTGACGACACGACAATGATTTCTGTTGACGAATTATTGTTATTCAGATGGAAATAGATATTCTGCACCCCACCATGATGCGTGCCAAGTCATATTTGATTTTTGAAGTAATTTTGAAAATGGAAATTCCCTCTATGCCCCCTCTGACGACACGACAATGATTTCTGTTGACGAATTAATATCATTCAGATAGAAATGGATATTCTGCACCCCACCATGATGCGTGCCAACTCATATTAGATTTTTGAAGTAATTTTGAAAATGAAAAATCCCTCTATACCCCCTCTGACGACACGACAATGATTTCTGTTGACGAATTATTGTTATTCAAATGGAAATGGATATTCTGCACCCCACCTTGATGCGTGCCAAGTCATATTAGATTTTTGAAGTAATTTTGAAAATGAAAAGTCCCTCTGACGACACGACAATGATTTCTGTTGACGAATTATTGTTATTCAGATGGAAATAGATATTCTGCACCCCACCATGATGCGTGCCAAGTCATATTTGATTTTGAGGTAATTTTGAAAATGAAAAATCCCTCTATACCCCCTCTGACGACACGACAATGATTTCTAATGACGAATTATTGTTATTCTTATGGAAATGGATATTCTGCACCCCACCATGATGCGTGCCAAGTCATATTAGATTTTTGAAGTAATTTTGAAAATGAAAAATCCCTCTATGCCCCCTCTGACGACACGACAATGATTTCTGTTGACGAATTATTGTTATTCATATGGAAATGGATATTCTGCACCCCACTATGATGCGTGCCAAGTCATATTTGATTTTGAGGTAATTTTGAAAATGAAAAATCCCTCTACACCCCCTCTGACGACACTACAATGATTTCTAATGACGAATTATTGTTATTCTTATGGAAATGGATATTCTGCACCCCACCATGATGCGTGCCAAGTCATATTAGATTTTTGAAGTAATTTTGAAAATGAAAAATCCCTCTATGCCCCCTCTGACGACACGACAATGATTTCTGTTGACGAATTATTGTTATTCATATGGAAATGGATATTCTGCACCCCACTATGATGCGTGCCAAGTCATGTTTGATTTTGAGGTAATTTTGAAAATGAAAAATCCCTCTATACCCCCCTGACGACCCGTCAATGATTTCTGTTGAAGAATTATTGCTATTCAGATGGAAATAGACATTCTGCACCCCACCATGATGCTTGCCAAGTCATATTAGATTTTTGAAGTAATTTTGAAAATGAGAAATCCCTCCATACCCCCTCTGACGACACGACAATGATTTCTTTTGACGAATTATTGTTATTCATATGGAAATGGATTTTCTGCACCCCACCATGATGCGTCCCAAGTCATATTTGATTTTGAGGTAATTTTGAAAATGAAAAATCCCTCTGACGACACGACAATGATTTCTGTTGACGAATTATTGTTATTCAGATGGAAATGGATATTCTGCACCCCACCATCATGCGTGCCAAGTCATATTAGATTTTTGAAGTAATTTTGAAAATGAAAATTCACTCCTTACCTCCTCTGACAACACGACAATGATTTGTGTTGACGAATTATTGTTATTCATATGGAAATGGATATTCTGCACCCCACCATGATGCGTGCCAAGTCATATTTGATTTTGAGGTAATTTTGAAAATGAAAAATCCCTCTGACGACACGACAATGATTTCTGTTGACGAATTATTGTTATTCAGATGGAAATGGATATTCTGCACCCCACCATGATGCGTGCCAAGTCATATTTGATTTTTGAAGTAATTTTGAAAATGAAAAATCCCTCTATGCCCCCTCTGATGACACGACAATGATTTCTGTTAACGAAATAATATTTTTCAGATAGAAATGGATATTCTGCACCCCACCATGATGCGTGCCAAGTCATATTTGATTCTTGAAATCATTTTGATAATGAAAAATCCCTCTATACCCCCTCTGACGAACCGACAATGATTTCTCTTGACGAAATATTGTTATTCAGATGGACATGGATACTTTGCTCCCCACCATGATGCGTGTTAACTCATATTAGATTTTTGAAGTAATTTTGAAAATGAAAAATCCCTCTATACCCCCTCTGACGACACGACAATGATTTCTTTTGACGAATTATTGTTATTCATATGGAAATGGATATTCTGCACCCCACCATGATGCGTCCCAAGTCATATTTGATTTTGAGGTAATTTTGAAAATGAAAAATCCCTCTGACGACACGACAATGATTTCTGTTGACGAATTATTGTTATTCAGATGGAAATGGATATTCTGCACCCCACCATCATGCGTGCCAAGTCATATTAGATTTTTGAAGTAATTTTGAAAATGAAAATTCACTCCTTACCTCCTCTGACAACACGACAATGATTTGTGTTGACGAATTATTGTTATTCATATGGAAATGGATATTCTGCACCCCACCATGATGCGTGCCAAGTCATATTTGATTTTGAGGTAATTTTGAAAATGAAAAATCCCTCTGACGACACGACAATGATTTCTGTTGACGAATTATTGTTATTCAGATGGAAATGGATATTCTGCACCCCACCATGATGCGTGCCAAGTCATATTTGATTTTTGAAGTAATTTTGAAAATGAAAAATCCCTCTATGCCCCCTCTGATGACACGACAATGATTTCTGTTAACGAAATAATATTTTTCAGATAGAAATGGATATTCTGCACCCCACCATGATGCGTGCCAAGTCATATTTGATTCTTGAAATCATTTTGATAATGAAAAATCCCTCTATACCCCCTCTGACGACACGACAATGATTTCTGTTGACGAATTATTGTTATTCATATGGAAATGGATATTCTGCACCCCACTATGATGCGTGCCAAGTCATATTTGATTTTGAGGTAATTTTGAAAATGAAAAATTCCTCTATACCCCCTCTGACGACACGACAATGATTTCTGTAGACGAATTATTGTTATTCAGATGGAAATGGATATTCTGCACCCCACTATGATGCGTGCCAAGTCATATTTGATTTTGAAGTAATTTTGAAAATGAAAAATCCCTCTATGCCCCCTCTGACGACACGACAATGATTTCTGTTGACGAATTATTGTTATTCAGATGAAAATGGATATTCTGCACCCCACCATATTGCGTGCCAAGTCATAATTGATTTTGAGGTAATTTTGAAAATGAAAAATCCCTCTTACCCCCTCTGACGACACAACAATGATTTCTCTTGACGAATTATTGTTATTCAGATGGACATGAATACTTTGCACCCCACCATGATGCGTGCCAAGTCATATTTGATTTTGAGGTAATTTTGAAAATGAAAAATCCCTCTATACCCCCTCTGACGAAACGACAATGATTTCTGTTGAGGAATTATTGTTATTCAGATAGAAATGGATATTCTGCACCCCACCATGATGCGTGCCAAGTCATATTAGATTTTTGAAGAAATTTCGAATATGAAAAATCCCTTTATACCCCTTCTAACGACCCGACAATGATTTCTGTTGACGAATTATTGTTATTTAGATGGATATGGATACTTTGCACCCCACCATGATGCGTGCCAAGTCATATTAGATTTTCAGGTAGTTTTGAAAATGAAAAATCCCTCTATGCCCCCTCTAACGACACGACAATGATTTCTGTTGACGAATTAATATTATTCAGATAGAAATGGATATTCTGCACCCCACCATGATGCGTGCCAACTCATATTAGATTTTTGAAGTAATTTTGAAAATGAAAAATCCCTCTATACCCCCTCTGACGACACGACAATGATTTCTGATGACGAATTATTGTTATTCATATGGAAATGAATATTCTGCACCCCACCATGATGCGTGCCAAGTCATATTTGATTTTGAGGTAATTTTGAAAATGAAAAATCCCTCTGACGACACGACAATGATTTCTGTTGACGAATTATTGTTATTCAGATGGAAATGGATATTCTGCACCCCACCATCATGCGTGCCAAGTCATATTAGATTTTTGAAGTAATTTTGAAAATGAAAATTCACTCCTTACCTCCTCTGACAACACGACAATGATTTGTGTTGACGAATTATTGTTATTCATATGGAAATGGATATTCTGCACCCCACCATGATGCGTGCCAAGTCATATTTGATTTTGAGGTAATTTTGAAAATGAAAAATCCCTCTGACGACACGACAATGATTTCTGTTGACGAATTATTGTTATTCAGATGGAAATGGATATTCTGCACCCCACCATGATGCGTGCCAAGTCATATTAGATTTTTGAAGTAATTTTGAAAAAGAAAAATCCCTCTATGCCCCCTCTGACGACACGACAATGATTTCTGTTGACGAATTATTGTTATTCATATGGAAATGGATATTCTGCACCCCACCATGATGCGTGCCAAGTCATATTTGATTTTGAGGTAATTTTGAAAATGAAAAATCCCTCTGACGACACGACAATGATTTCTGTTGACGAATTATTGTTATTCAGATGGAAATGGATATTCTGCACCCCACCATGATGCGTGCCAAGTCATATTTGATTTTTGAAGTAATTTTGAAAATGAAAAATCCCTCTATGCCCCCTCTGACGACACGACAATGATTTCTGTTAACGAAATTATATTTTTCAGATAGAAATGGATATTCTGCACCCCACCATGATGCGTGCCAAGTCATATTTGATTCTTGAAATCATTTTGATAATGAAAAATCCCTCTATACCCCCTCTGACGAACCGACAATGATTTCTCTTGACGAAATATTGTTATTCAGATGGACATGGATACTTTGCTCCCCACCATGATGCGTGTTAACTCATATTAGATTTTTGAAGTAATTTTGAAAATGAAAAATCCCTCTATACCCCCTTTGACGACACGACAATGATTTCTTTTGACGAATTATTGTTATTCATATGGAAATGGATATTCTGAACCCCACCATGATGCGTGCCAATTCATATTTTATTTTCAGGTAATTTTGAAAATGAAAAATCCCTCTATGCCCCCTCTGACGACACGACAATGATTTCTAATGACGAATTATTGTTATTCATATGGAAATGGATATTCTGAACCCCACCATGATGCGTGCCAAGTCATATTAGATTTTTGAAGTAATTTTGAAAATGAAAAATCCCTCCATACCTCCTCTGACGACACGACAATGATTTCTGTTGACGAATTATTGTTATTCATATGGAAATGGATATTCTGCACCCCACCAAGATGCGTGCCAAGTCATATTTGATTTTGAGGTAAATTTGAAAACGAAAAATCCCTCTGACGACACGACAATGATTTCTGTTGACGAATTATTGTTATTCAGATGGAAATGAATATTCTGCACCCCACCATGCTGCGTGCCAAGTCATATTTAATTTTGAGGTAATTTTGAAAATGAAAAATTCCTCTATACCCCCTCTGACGACACAACAATGATTTCTGTTGACGAATGATTGTTATTCATATGGAAATTAATATTCTACACCCCACCATGATGCGTGCCAAGTCATATTTGATTTTGAGGTAATTTTGAAAATGAAAAGTCCCTCTGACGACACGACAATGATTTCTGTTGACGAATTATTGTTATTCAGATGGAAATAGATATTCTGCACCCCACCATGATGCGTGCCAAGTCATATTTGATTTTTGAAGTAATTTTGAAAATGGAAATTCCCTCTATGCCCCCTCTGACGACACGACAATGATTTCTGTTGACGAATTAATATCATTCAGATAGAAATGGATATTCTGCACCCCACCATGATGCGTGCCAACTCATATTAGATTTTTGAAGTAATTTTGAAAATGAAAAATCCCTCTATACCCCCTCTGACGACACGACAATGATTTCTGTTGACGAATTATTGTTATTCAAATGGAAATGGATATTCTGCACCCCACCTTGATGCGTGCCAAGTCATATTAGATTTTTGAAGTAATTTTGAAAATGAAAAGTCCCTCTGACGACACGACAATGATTTCTGTTGACGAATTATTGTTATTCAGATGGAAATAGATATTCTGCACCCCACCATGATGCGTGCCAAGTCATATTTGATTTTGAGGTAATTTTGAAAATGAAAAATCCCTCTATACCCCCTCTGACGACACGACAATGATTTCTAATGACGAATTATTGTTATTCTTATGGAAATGGATATTCTGCACCCCACCATGATGCGTGCCAAGTCATATTAGATTTTTGAAGTAATTTTGAAAATGAAAAATCCCTCTATGCCCCCTCTGACGACACGACAATGATTTCTGTTGACGAATTATTGTTACTCATATGGAAATGGATATTCTGCACCCCACTATGATGCGTGCCAAGTCATATTTGATTTTGAGGTAATTTTGAAAATGAAAAATCCCTCTACACCCCCTCTGACGACACTACAATGATTTCTAATGACGAATTATTGTTATTCTTATGGAAATGGATATTCTGCACCCCACCATGATGCGTGCCAAGTCATATTAGATTTTTGAAGTAATTTTGAAAATGAAAAATCCCTCTATGCCCCCTCTGACGACACGACAATGATTTCTGTTGACGAATTATTGTTATTCATATGGAAATGGATATTCTGCACCCCACTATGATGCGTGCCAAGTCATGTTTGATTTTGAGGTAATTTTGAAAATGAAAAATCCCTCTATACCCCCCTGACGACCCGTCAATGATTTCTGTTGAAGAATTATTGCTATTCAGATGGAAATAGACATTCTGCACCCCACCATGATGCTTGCCAAGTCATATTAGATTTTTGAAGTAATTTTGAAAATGAGAAATCCCTCCATACCCCCTCTGACGACACGACAATGATTTCTTTTGACGAATTATTGTTATTCATATGGAAATGGATATTCTGCACCCCACCATGATGCGTCCCAAGTCATATTTGATTTTGAGGTAATTTTGAAAATGAAAAATCCCTCTGACGACACGACAATGATTTCTGTTGACGAATTATTGTTATTCAGATGGAAATGGATATTCTGCACCCCACCATCATGCGTGCCAAGTCATATTAGATTTTTGAAGTAATTTTGAAAATGAAAATTCACTCCTTACCTCCTCTGACAACACGACAATGATTTGTGTTGACGAATTATTGTTATTCATATGGAAATGGATATTCTGCACCCCACCATGATGCGTGCCAAGTCATATTTGATTTTGAGGTAATTTTGAAAATGAAAAATCCCTCTGACGACACGACAATGATTTCTGTTGACGAATTATTGTTATTCAGATGGAAATGGATATTCTGCACCCCACCATGATGCGTGCCAAGTCATATTTGATTTTTGAAGTAATTTTGAAAATGAAAAATCCCTCTATGCCCCCTCTGATGACACGACAATGATTTCTGTTAACGAAATAATATTTTTCAGATAGAAATGGATATTCTGCACCCCACCATGATGCGTGCCAAGTCATATTTGATTCTTGAAATCATTTTGATAATGAAAAATCCCTCTATACCCCCTCTGACGAACCGACAATGATTTCTCTTGACGAAATATTGTTATTCAGATGGACATGGATACTTTGCTCCCCACCATGATGCGTGTTAACTCATATTAGATTTTTGAAGTAATTTTGAAAATGAAAAATCCCTCTATACCCCCTCTGACGACACGACAATGATTTCTTTTGACGAATTATTGTTATTCATATGGAAATGGATATTCTGAACCCCACCATGATACGTGCCAATTCATATTTTATTTTCAGGTAATTTTGAAAATGAAAAATCCCTCTATGCCCCCTCTGACGACACGACAATGATTTCTAATGACGAATTATTGTTATTCATATGGAAATGGATATTCTGAACCCCACCATGATGCGTGCCAAGTCATATTAGATTTTTGAAGTAATTTTGAAAATGAAAAATCCCTCCATACCTCCTCTGACGACACGACAATGATTTCTGTTGACGAATTATTGTTATTCATATGGAAATGGATATTCTGCACCCCACCAAGATGCGTGCCAAGTCATATTTGATTTTGAGGTAATTTTGAAAACGAAAAATCCCTCTGACGACACGACAATGATTTCTGTTGACGAATTATTGTTATTCAGATGGAAATGAATATTCTGCACCCCACCATGCTGCGTGCCAAGTCATATTTAATTTGTAGGTAATTTTGAAAATGAAAAATTCCTCTATACCCCCTCTGACGACACAACAATGATTTCTGTTGACGAATGATTGTTATTCATATGGAAATGAATATTCTACACCCCACCATGATGCGTGCCAAGTCATATTTGATTTTGAGGTAATTTTGAAAATGAAAAGTCCCTCTGACGACACGACAATGATTTCTGTTGACGAATTATTGTTATTCAGATGGAAATAGATATTCTGCACCCCACCATGATGCGTGCCAAGTCATATTTGATTTTTGAAGTAATTTTGAAAATGAAAATTCACTCCTTACCTCCTCTGACAACAAGACAATGATTTGTGTTGACGAATTATTGTTATTCATATGGAAATGGATATTCTGCACCCCACCATGATGCGTGCCAAGTCATATTTGATTTTGAGGTGATTTTGAAAATGAAAAATCCCTCTGACGACACGACAATGATTTCTGTTGACGAATTATTGTTATTCTTATGGAAATGGATATTCTGCACCCCACCATGATGCGTGCCAAGTCATATTAGATTTTTGAAGTAATTTTGAAAATGAAAAATCCCTCTATGCCCCCTCTGACGACACGACAATGATTTCTGTTGACGAATTATTGTTATTCATATGGAAATGGATATTCTGCACCCCACTATGATGCGTGCCAAGTCATGTTTGATTTTGAGGTAATTTTGAAAATGAAAAATCCCTCTATACCCCCTCTGACGACACGACAATGATTTCTGTTGACGAATTATTGTTATTCAAATGGAAATGGATATTCTGCACCCCACCTTGATGCGTGCCAAGTCATATTAGATTTTTGAAGTAATTTTGAAAATGAAAAATCCCTCTATACCTCCTCTAACAACACGACAATGATTTCTGTTGACGAATGATTGTTATTCATATGGAAATGAATATTCTACACCCCACCATGATGCGTGCCAAGTCATATTTGATTTTGAGGTAATTTTGAAAATGAAAAGTCCCTCTGACGACACGACAATGATTTCTGTTGACGAATTATTGTTATTCAGATGGAAATAGATATTCTGCACCCCACCATGATGCGTGCCAAGTCATATTTGATTTTTGAAGTAATTTTGAAAATGAAAATTCACTCCTTACCTCCTCTGACAACACGACAATGATTTGTGTTGACGAATTATTGTTATTCATATGGAAATGGATATTCTGCACCCCACCATGATGCGTGCCAAGTCATATTTGATTTTGAGGTGATTTTGAAAATGAAAAATCCCTCTGACGACACGACAATGATTTCTGTTGACGAATTATTGTTATTCTTATGGAAATGGATATTCTGCACCCCTCCATGATGCGTGCCAAGTCATATTAGATTTTTGAAGTAATTTTGAAAATGAAAAATCCCTCTATGCCCCCTCTGACGACACGACAATGATTTCTGTTGACGAATTATTGTTATTCATATGGAAATGGATATTCTGCACCCCACTATGATGCGTGCCAAGTCATGTTTGATTTTGAGGTAATTTTGAAAATGAAAAATCCCTCTATACCCCCCTGACGACCCGTCAATGATTTCTGTTGAAGAATTATTGCTATTCAGATGGAAATAGACATTCTGCACCCCACCATGATGCGTGCCAAGTCATATTAGATTTTTGAAGTAATTTTGAAAATGAAAAATCCCTCCATACCTCCTCTGACGACACGACAATGATTTCTGTTGACGAATTATTGTTATTCATATGGAAATGGATATTCTGCACCCCACCAAGATGCGTGCCAAGTCATATTTGATTTTGAGGTAATTTTGAAAACGAAAAATCCCTCTGACGACACGACAATGATTTCTGTTGACGAATTATTGTTATTCAGATGGAAATGAATATTCTGCACCCCACCATGCTGCGTGCCAAGTCATATTTAATTTTGAGGTAATTTTGAAAATGAAAAATTCCTCTATACCCCCTCTGACGACACAACAATGATTTCTGTTGACGAATGATTGTTATTCATATGGAAATGAATATTCTACACCCCACCATGATGCGTGCCAAGTCATATTTGATTTTGAGGTAATTTTGAAAATGAAAAGTCCCTCTGACGACACGACAATGATTTCTGTTGACGAATTATTGTTATTCAGATGGAAATAGATATTCTGCACCCCACCATGATGCGTGCCAAGTCATATTTGATTTTTGAAGTAATTTTGAAAATGGAAATTCCCTCTATGCCCCCTCTGACGACACGACAATGATTTCTGTTGACGAATTAATATCATTCAGATAGAAATGGATATTCTGCACCCCACCATGATGCGTGCCAACTCATATTAGATTTTTGAAGTAATTTTGAAAATGAAAAATCCCTCTATACCCCCTCTGACGACACGACAATGATTTCTGTTGACGAATTATTGTTATTCAAATGGAAATGGATATTCTGCACCCCACCTTGATGCGTGCCAAGTCATATTAGATTTTTGAAGTAATTTTGAAAATGAAAAGTCCCTCTGACGACACGACAATGATTTCTGTTGACGAATTATTGTTATTCAGATGGAAATAGATATTCTGCACCCCACCATGATGCGTGCCAAGTCATATTAGATTTTTGAAGTAATTTTGAAAATGAAAAATCCCTCTATGCCCCCTCTGACGACACGACAATGATTTCTGTTGACGAATTATTGTTATTCATATGGAAATGGATATTCTGCACCCCACTATGATGCGTGCCAAGTCATATTTGATTTTGAGGTAATTTTGAAAATGAAAAATCCCTCTACACCCCCTCTGACGACACTACAATGATTTCTAATGACGAATTATTGTTATTCTTATGGAAATGGATATTCTGCACCCCACCATGATGCGTGCCAAGTCATATTAGATTTTTGAAGTAATTTTGAAAATGAAAAATCCCTCTATGCCCCCTCTGACGACACGACAATGATTTCTGTTGACGAATTATTGTTATTCAGATGGAAATAGATATTCTGCACCCCACCATGATGCGTGCCAAGTCATATTAGATTTTTGAAGTAATTTTGAAAATGAAAAATCCCTCTATGCCCCCTCTGACGACACGACAATGATTTCTGTTGACGAATTATTGTTATTCATATGGAAATGGATATTCTGCACCCCACTATGATGCGTGCCAAGTCATATTTGATTTTGAGGTAATTTTGAAAATGAAAAATCCCTCTACACCCCCTCTGACGACACTACAATGATTTCTAATGACGAATTATTGTTATTCATATGGAAATGGATATTCTGCACCATACCATGATGCGTGCCAAGTCATATTTGATTTTGAGGTAATTTTGAAAATGAAAAATCCCTCTGACGACACGACAATGATTTCTGTTGACGAATTATTGTTATTCTGATGGAAATGGATATTCTGCACCCCACCATGATGCGTGCCAAGTCATATTTGATTTTTGAAGTAATTTTGAAAATGAAAAATCCCTCTATGCCCCCTCTGACGACACGACAATGATTTCTGTTAACGAAATTATATTTTTCAGATAGAAATGGATATTCTGCACCCCACCATGATGCGTGCCAAGTCATATTTGATTCTTGAAATCATTTTGATAATGAAAAATCCCTCTATACCCCCTCTGACGAACCGACAATGATTTCTCTTGACGAAATATTGTTATTCAGATGGACATGGATACTTTGCTCCCCACCATGATGCGTGTTAACTCATATTAGATTTTTGAAGTAATTTTGAAAATGAAAAATCCCTCTATACCCCCTTTGACGACACGACAATGATTTCTTTTGACGAATTATTGTTATTCATATGGAAATGGATATTCTGAACCCCACCATGATGCGTGCCAATTCATATTTTATTTTCAGGTAATTTTGAAAATGAAAAATCCCTCTATGCCCCCTCTGACGACACGACAATGATTTCTAATGACGAATTATTGTTATTCATATGGAAATGGATATTCTGAACCCCACCATGATGCGTGCCAAGTCATATTAGATTTTTGAAGTAATTTTGAAAATGAAAAATCCCTCCATACCTCCTCTGACGACACGACAATGATTTCTGTTGACGAATTATTGTTATTCATATGGAAATGGATATTCTGCACCCCACCAAGATGCGTGCCAAGTCATATTTGATTTTGAGGTAAATTTGAAAACGAAAAATCCCTCTGACGACACGACAATGATTTCTGTTGACGAATTATTGTTATTCAGATGGAAATGAATATTCTGCACCCCACCATGCTGCGTGCCAAGTCATATTTAATTTTGAGGTAATTTTGAAAATGAAAAATTCCTCTATACCCCCTCTGACGACACAACAATGATTTCTGTTGACGAATGATTGTTATTCATATGGAAATGAATATTCTACACCCCACCATGATGCGTGCCAAGTCATATTTGATTTTGAGGTAATTTTGAAAATGATAAGTCCCTCTGACGACACGACAATGATTTCTGTTGACGAATTATTGTTATTCAGATGGAAATAGATATTCTGCACCCCACCATGATGCGTGCCAAGTCATATTTGATTTTTGAAGTAATTTTGAAAATGGAAATTCCCTCTATGCCCCCTCTGACGACACGACAATGATTTCTGTTGACGAATTGATATCATTCAGATAGAAATGGATATTCTGCACCCCACTATGATGCGTGCCAACTCATATTAGATTTTTGAAGTAATTTTGAAAATGAAAAATCCCTCTATACCCCCTCTGACGACACGACAATGATTTCTGTTGACGAATTATTGTTATTCAAATGGAAATGGATATTCTGCACCCCACCTTGATGCGTGCCAAGTCATATTAGATTTTTGAAGTAATTTTGAAAATGAAAAGTCCCTCTGACGACACGACAATGATTTCTGTTGACGAATTATTGTTATTCAGATGGAAATAGATATTCTGCACCCCACTATGATGCGTGCCAAGTCATATTTGATTTTGAGGTAATTTTGAAAATGAAAAATCCCTCTATACCCCCTCTGACGACACGACAATGATTTCTAATGACGAATTATTGTTATTCTTATGGAAATGGATATTCTGCACCCCACCATGATGCGTGCCAAGTCATATTAGATTTTTGAAGTAATTTTGAAAATGAAAAATCCCTCTATGCCCCCTCTGACGACACGACAATGATTTCTGTTGACGAATTATTGTTATTCATATGGAAATGGATATTCTGCACCCCACTATGATGCGTGCCAAGTCATATTTGATTTTGAGGTAATTTTGAAAATGAAAAATCCCTCTACACCCCCTCTGACGACACTACAATGATTTCTAATGACGAATTATTGTTATTCTTATGGAAATGGATATTCTGCACCCCACCATGATGCGTGCCAAGTCATATTAGATTTTTGAAGTAATTTTGAAAATGAAAAATCCCTCTATGCCCCCTCTGACGACACGACAATGATTTCTGTTGACGAATTATTGTTATTCATATGGAAATGGATATTCTGCACCCCACTATGATGCGTGCCAAGTCATGTTTGATTTTGAGGTAATTTTGAAAATGAAAAATCCCTCTATACCCCCCTGACGACCCGTCAATGATTTCTGTTGAAGAATTATTGCTATTCAGATGGAAATAGACATTCTGCACCCCACCATGATGCTTGCCAAGTCATATTAGATTTTTGAAGTAATTTTGAAAATGAGAAATCCCTCCATACCCCCTCTGACGACACGACTATGATTTCTGTTGACGAATTATTGTTATTCATATGGAAATGGATATTCTGCACCCCACCATGATGCGTCCCAAGTCATATTTGATTTTGAGGTAATTTTGAAAATGAAAAATCCCTCTGACGACACGACAATGATTTCTGTTGACGAATTATTGTTATTCAGATGGAAATGGATATTCTGCACCCCACCATCATGCGTGCCAAGTCATATTAGATTTTTGAAGTAATTTTGAAAATGAAAATTCACTCCTTACCTCCTCTGACAACACGACAATGATTTGTGTTGACGAATTATTGTTATTCATATGGAAATGGATATTCTGCACCCCACCATGATGCGTGCCAAGTCATATTTGATTTTGAGGTAATTTTGAAAATGAAAAATCCCTCTGACGACACGACAATGATTTCTGTTGACGAATTATTGTTATTCAGATGGAAATGGATATTCTGCACCCCACCATGATGCGTGCCAAGTCATATTTGATTTTTGAAGTAATTTTGAAAATGAAAAATCCCTCTATGCCCCCTCTGACGACACGACAATGATTTCTAATGACGAATTATTGTTATTCATATGGAAATGGATATTCTGAACCCCACCATGATGCGTGCCAAGTCATATTAGATTTTTGAAGTAATTTTGGAAATGAAAAATCCCTCCATACCTCCTCTGACGACACGACAATGATTTCTGTTGACGAATTATTGTTATTCATATGGAAATGGATATTCTGCACCCCACCAAGATGCGTGCCAAGTCATATTTGATTTTGAGGTAATTTTGAAAACGAAAAATCCCTCTGACGACACGACAATGATTTCTGTTGACGAATTATTGTTATTCAGATGGAAATGAATATTCTGCACCCCACCATGCTGCGTGCCAAGTCATATTTAATTTGTAGGTAATTTTGAAAATGAAAAATTCCTCTATACCCCCTCTGACGACACAACAATGATTTCTGTTGACGAATGATTGTTATTCATATGGAAATGAATATTCTACACCCCACCATGATGCGTGCCAAGTCATATTTGATTTTGAGGTAATTTTGAAAATGAAAAGTCCCTCTGACGACACGACAATGATTTCTGTTGACGAATTATTGTTATTCAGATGGAAATAGATATTCTGCACCCCACCATGATGCGTGCCAAGTCATATTTGATTTTTGAAGTAATTTTGAAAATGAAAATTCACTCCTTACCTCCTCTGACAACACGACAATGATTTGTGTTGACGAATTATTGTTATTCATATGGAAATGGATATTCTGCACCCCACCATGATGCGTGCCAAGTCATATTTGATTTTGAGGTGATTTTGAAAATGAAAAATCCCTCTGACGACACGACAATGATTTCTGTTGACGAATTATTGTTATTCTTATGGAAATGGATATTCTGCACCCCACCATGATGCGTGCCAAGTCATATTAGATTTTTGAAGTAATTTTGAAAATGAAAAATCCCTCTATGCCCCATCTGACGACACGACAATGATTTCTGTTGACGAATTATTGTTATTCATATGGAAATGGATATTCTGCACCCCACTATGATGCGTGCCAAGTCATGTTTGATTTTGAGGTAATTTTGAAAATGAAAAATCCCTCTATACCCCCTCTGACGACACGACAATGATTTCTGTTGACGAATTATTGTTATTCAAATGGAAATGGATATTCTGCACCCCACCTTGATGCGTGCCAAGTCATATTAGATTTTTGAAGTAATTTTGAAAATGAAAAATCCCTCTATACCTCCTCTAACAACACGACAATGATTTCTGTTGACGAATGATTGTCATTCATATGGAAATGAATATTCTACACCCCACCATGATGCGTGCCAAGTCATATTTGATTTTGAGGTAATTTTGAAAATGAAAAGTCCCTCTGACGACACGACAATGATTTCTGTTGACGAATTATTGTTATTCAGATGGAAATAGATATTCTGCACCCCACCATGATGCGTGCCAAGTCATATTTGATTTTTGAAGTAATTTTGAAAATGAAAATTCACTCCTTACCTCCTCTGACAACACGACAATGATTTGTGTTGACGAATTATTGTTATTCATATGGAAATGGATATTCTGCACCCCACCATGATGCGTGCCAAGTCATATTTGATTTTGAGGTGATTTTGAAAATGAAAAATCCCTCTGACGACACGACAATGATTTCTGTTGACGAATTATTGTTATTCTTATGGAAATGGATATTCTGCACCCCACCATGATGCGTGCCAAGTCATATTAGATTTTTGAAGTAATTTTGAAAATGAAAAATTCCTCTATGCCCCCTCTGACGACACGACAATGATTTCTGTTGACGAATTATTGTTATTCATATGGAAATGGATATTCTGCACCCCACTATGATGCGTGCCAAGTCATGTTTGATTTTGAGGTAATTTTGAAAATGAAAAATCCCTCTATACCCCCCTGACGACCCGTCAATGATTTCTGTTGAAGAATTATTGCTATTCAGATGGAAATAGACATTCTGCACCCCACCATGATGCGTGCCAAGTCATATTAGATTTTTGAAGTAATTTTGAAAATGAAAAATCCCTCCATACCTCCTCTGACGACACGACAATGATTTCTGTTGACGAATTATTGTTATTCATATGGAAATGGATATTCTGCACCCCACCAAGATGCGTGCCAAGTCATATTTGATTTTGAGGTAATTTTGAAAACGAAAAATCCCTCTGACGACACGACAATGATTTCTGTTGACGAATTATTGTTATTCAGATGGAAATGAATATTCTGCACCCCACCATGCTGCGTGCCAAGTCATATTTAATTTTGAGGTAATTTTGAAAATGAAAAATTCCTCTATACCCCCTCTGACGACACAACAATGATTTCTGTTGACGAATGATTGTTATTCATATGGAAATGAATATTCTACACCCCACCATGATGCGTGCCAAGTCATATTTGATTTTGAGGTAATTTTGAAAATGAAAAGTCCCTCTGACGACACGACAATGATTTCTGTTGACGAATTATTGTTATTCAGATGGAAATAGATATTCTGCACCCCACCATGATGCGTGCCAAGTCATATTTGATTTTTGAAGTAATTTTGAAAATGGAAATTCCCTCTATGCCCCCTCTGACGACACGACAATGATTTCTGTTGACGAATTAATATCATTCAGATAGAAATGGATATTCTGCACCCCACCATGATGCGTGCCAACTCATATTAGATTTTTGAAGTAATTTTGAAAATGAAAAATCCCTCTATACCCCCTCTGACGACACGACAATGATTTCTGTTGACGAATTATTTTTATTCAAATGGAAATGGATATTCTGCACCCCACCTTGATGCGTGCCAAGTCATATTAGATTTTTGAAGTAATTTTGAAAATGAAAAGTCCCTCTGACGACACGACAATGATTTCTGTTGACGAATTATTGTTATTCAGATGGAAATAGATATTCTGCACCCCACCATGATGCGTGCCAAGTCATATTAGATTTTTGAAGTAATTTTGAAAATGAAAAATCCCTCTATGCCCCCTCTGACGACACGACAATGATTTCTGTTGACGAATTATTGTTATTCATATGGAAATGGATATTCTGCACCCCACTATGATGCGTGCCAAGTCATATTTGATTTTGAGGTAATTTTGAAAATGAAAAATCCCTCTACACCCCCTCTGACGACACTACAATGATTTCTAATGACGAATTATTGTTATTCTTATGGAAATGGATATTCTGCACCCCACCATGATGCGTGCCAAGTCATATTAGATTTTTGAAGTAATTTTGAAAATGAAAAATCCCTCTATGCCCCCTCTGACGACACGACAATGATTTCTGTTGACGAATTATTGTTATTCATATGGAAATGGATATTCTGCACCCCACTATGATGCGTGCCAAGTCATGTTTGATTTTGAGGTAATTTTGAAAATGAAAAATCCCTCTATACCCCCCTGACGACCCGTCAATGATTTCTGTTGAAGAATTATTGCTATTCAGATGGAAATAGACATTCTGCACCCCACCATGATGCGTGCCAAGTCATATTAGATTTTTGAATTAATTTTGAAAATGAGAAATCCCTCCATACCCCCTCTGACGACACGACAATGATTTCTGTTGACGAATTATAGTTATTCATATGGAAATGGATATTCTGCACCCCACCATGATGCGTCCCAAGTCATATTTGATTTTGAGGTAATTTTGAAAATGAAAAATCCCTCTGACGACACGACAATGATTTCTGTTGACGAATTATTGTTATTCAGATGGAAATGGATATTCTGCACCCCACCATCATGCGTGCCAAGTCATATTAGATTTTTGAAGTAATTTTGAAAATGAAAATTCACTCCTTACCTCCTCTGACAACACGACAATGATTTGTGTTGACGAATTATTGTTATTCATATGGAAATGGATATTCTGCACCCCACCATGATGCGTGCCAAGTCATATTTGATTTTGAGGTAATTTTGAAAATGAAAAATCCCTCTGACGACACGACAATGATTTCTGTTGACGAATTATTGTTATTCAGATGGAAATGGATATTCTGCACCCCACCATGATGCGTGCCAAGTCATATTTGATTTTTGAAGTAATTTTGAAAATGAAAAATCCCTCTATGCCCCCTCTGACGACACGACAATGATTTCTGTTAACGAAATAATATTTTTCAGATAGAAATGGATATTCTGCACCCCACCATGATGCGTGCCAAGTCATATTTGATTCTTGAAATCATTTTGATAATGAAAAATCCCTCTATACCCCCTCTGACGAACCGACAATGATTTCTCTTGACGAAATATTGTTATTCAGATGGACATGGATACTTTGCTCCCCACCATGATGCGTGTTAACTCATATTAGATTTTTGAAGTAATTTTGAAAATGAAAAATCCCTCTATACCCCCTCTGACGACACGACAATGATATCTTTTGACGAATTATTGTTATTCATATGGAAATGGATATTCTGAACCCCACCATGATACGTGCCAATTCATATTTTATTTTCAGGTAATTTTGAAAATGAAAAATCCCTCTATGCCCCCTCTGACGACACGACAATGATTTCTAATGACGAATTATTGTTATTCATATGAAAATGGATATTCTGAACCCCACCATGATGCGTGCCAAGTCATATTAGATTTTTGAAGTAATTTTGAAAATGAAAAATCCCTCCATACCTCCTCTGACGACACGACAATGATTTCTGTTGACGAATTATTGTTATTCATATGGAAATGGATATTCTGCACCCCACCAAGATGCGTGCCAAGTCATATTTGATTTTGAGGTAATTTTGAAAACGAAAAATCCCTCTGACGACACGACAATGATTTCTGTTGACGAATTATTGTTATTCAGATGGGAATGAATATTCTGCACCCCACCATGCTGCGTGCCAAGTCATATTTAATTTGTAGGTAATTTTGAAAATGAAAAATTCCTCTATACCCCCTCTGACGACACAACAATGATTTCTGTTGACGAATGATTGTTATTCATATGGAAATGAATATTCTACACCCCACCATGATGCGTGCCAAGTCATATTTGATTTTGAGGTAATTTTGAAAATGAAAAGTCCCTCTGACGACACGACAATGATTTCTGTTGACGAATTATTGTTATTCAGATGGAAATAGATATTCTGCACCCCACCATGATGCGTGCCAAGTCATATTTGATTTTTGAAGTAATTTTGAAAATGGAAATTGCCTCTATGCCCCCTCTGACGACACGACAATGATTTCTGTTGAAGAATTAATATCATTCAGATAGAAATGGATATTCTGCACCCCACCATGATGCGTGCCAACTCATATTAGATTTTTGAAGTAATTTTGAAAATGAAAAATCCCTCTATACCCCCTCTGACGACACGACAATGATTTCTGTTGACGAATTATTGTTATTCAAATGGAAATGGATATTCTGCACCCCACCTTGATGCGTGCCAAGTCATATTAGATTTTTGAAGTAATTTTGAAAATGAAAAATCCCTCTATACCTCCTCTAACAACACGACAATGATTTCTGTTGACGAATGATTGTTATTCATATGGAAATGAATATTCTACACCCCACCATGATGCGTGCCAAGTCATATTTGATTTTTGAAGTAATTTTGAAAATGGAAAATCCCTCTATGCCCTCTCTGACGACACGACAATGATTTCTGTTGACGAATTAATATTATTCAGATAGAAATGGATATTCTGCTCCCCACCATGATGCGTGCCAACTCATATTAGATTTTTGAAGTAATTTTGAAAATGAAAAATCCCTCTATACCCCCTCTGACGACACGACAATGATTTCTAATGACGAATTATTGTTATTCTTATGGAAATGGATATTCTGCACCCCACCATGATGCGTGCCAAGTCATATTAGATTTTTGAAGTAATTTTGAAAATGAAAAATCCCTCTATGCCCCCTCTGACGACACGACAATGATTTCTGTTGACGAATTATTGTTATTCATATGGAAATGGATATTCTGCACCCCACTATGATGCGTGCCAAGTCATATTTGATTTTGAGGTAATTTTGAAAATGAAAAATCCCTCTACACCCCCTCTGACGACACTACAATGATTTCTAATGACGAATTATTGTTATTCTTATGGAAATGGATATTCTGCACCCCACCATGATGCGTGCCAAGTCATATTAGATTTTTGAAGTAATTTTGAAAATGAAAAATCCCTCTATGCCCCCTCTGACGACACGACAATGATTTCTGTTGACGAATTATTGTTATTCATATGGAAATGGATATTCTGCACCCCACTATGATGCGTGCCAAGTCATGTTTGATTTTGAGGTAATTTTGAAAATGAAAAATCCCTCTATACCCCCCCTGACGACCCGTCAATGATTTCTGTTGAAGAATTATTGCTATTCAGATGGAAATAGACATTCTGCACCCCACCATGATGCGTGCCAAGTCATATTAGATTTTTGAAGTAATTTTGAAAATGAGAAATCCCTCCATACCCCCTCTGACGACACGACAATGATTTCTGTTGACGAATTATTGTTATTCATATGGAAATGGATATTCTGCACCCTACCATGATGCGTCCCAAGTCATATTTGATTTTGAGGTAATTTTGAAAATGAAAAGTCCCTCTGACGACACGACAATGATTTCTGTTGACGAATTATTGTTATTCAGATGAAAATTGATATTCTGCACCCCACCATGATGCGTGCCAAGTCATATTTGATTTTGAGGTAATTTTGAAAATGAAAAATCCCTCTACACCCCCCCTGACGACCCGTCAATGATTTCTGTTGACGAATTATTGTTATTCAGATAGAAATGGATATTCTGCACCCCACCATGATGCGTGCCAACTCATATTAGATTTTTGAAGTAATTTTGAAAATGAAAAATCCCTCTATGCCCCCTCTGACGACACGACAATGATTTCTGTTGACGAATTATTGTTATTCATATGGAAATGGATATTCTGCACCCCACTATGATGCGTGCCAAGTCATATTTGATTTTGAGGTAATTTTGAAAATGAAATAATCCCTCTATACCCCCCCTGACGACCCGTCAATGATTTCTGTTGAAGAATTATTGCTATTCAGATGGAAATAGACATTCTGCACCCCACCATGATGCGTGCCAACTCATATTAGATTTTTGAAGTAATTTTGAAAATGAGAAATCCCTCCATACCCCCTCTGACGACACGACAATGATTTCTGTTGACGAATTATTGTTATTCATATGGAAATGGATATTCTGCACCCCACCATGATGCGTCCCAAGTCATATTTGATTTTGAGGTAATTTTGAAAATGAAAAGTCCCTCTGACGACACGACAATGATTTCTGTTGACGAATTATTGTTATTCAGATGGAAATAGATATTCTGCACCCCACCATGATGCGTGCCAACTCATATTAGATTTTTGAAGTAATTTTGAAAATGAAAAATCCCTCTATACCCCCTCTGACGACACGACAATGATTTCTAATGACGAATTGTTGTTATTCTTATGGAAATGGATATTCTGCACCCCACCATGATGCGTGCCAAGTCATATTAGATTTTTGAAGTAATTTTGAAAATGAAAAATCCCTCTATGCCCCCTCTGACGACACGACAATGATTTCTGTTGACGAATTATTGTTATTCATATGGAACTGGATATTTTGCACCCCACTATGATGCGTGCCAATTCATATTTGATTTTGAGGTAATTTTGAAAATGAAAAATCCCTCTACACCCCCCCGACGACCCGTCAATGATTTCTGTTGACGAATTATTGTTATTCAGATGGGAATGGATATTCTGCACCCCACTATGATGCGTGCCAATTCATATTTTATTTGCAGGTAATTTTGAAAATGAAAAATCCCTCTATGCCCCCTCTGACGACACGACAATGATTTCTAATGACGAATTATTGTTATTCATATGGAAATGGATATTCTCCACACCACCATGATGCGTGCCAAGTCATATTAGATTTTTGAAGTAATTTTGAAAATGAAAATTCACTCCATACCTCCTCTGACGACACGACAATGATTTCTGTTGACGAATTATTGTTATTCATATGGAAATGGATATTCTGCACCCCACTATGATGCGTGCCAAGTCATATTAGATTTTTGAAGTAATTTTGAAAAAGAAAAATGCCTCTATGCCCCCTCTGACTACACGACAATGATTTCTGTTGACGAATTGTTGTTATTCATATGGAAATGGATATTCTGCACCCCACTATGATGCGTGCCAAGTCATATTTGATTTTGAGGTAATTTTGAAAATGAAAAATCCCTCTGACGACACGACAATAATTTCTGTTGACGAATTATTGTTATTCAGATGGAAATGGATATTCTGCACCCCACCATGATGCGTGCCAAGTCATATTAGATTTTTGAAGTAATTTTGAAAAAGAAAAATGCCTCTATGCCCCCTCTGACGACACGACAATGATTTCTGTTGACGAGTTATTGTTATTCATATGGAAATGGATATTCTGCACCCCACTATGATGCGTGCCAAGTCATATTTGATTTTGAGGTAATTTTGAAAATGAAAAATCCCTCTATACCCCCCCTGACGACCCGTCAATGATTTCTGTTGAAGAATTATTGCTATTCAGATGGAAATAGACATTCTGCTCCCCACCATGATGCGTGCCAAGTCATATTAGATTTTTGAAGTAATTTTGAAAATGAGAAATCCCTCCATACCCCCTCTGACGACACGACAATGATTTCTGTTGACGAATTATTGTTATTCATATGGAAATGGATATTCTGCACCCCACCATGATGCGTCGCAAGTCATATTAGATTTTTGAAGTAATTTTGAAAATGATAAATCCCTCCATACCCCCTCTGACGACACGACAATGATTTCTGTTGATGAGTTATTTCTATTCAGATGGGAATGGATACTTTGCACCCCACCATGATGCGTGCCAAGTCATATTAGATTTTTGAAGTAATTTTGAAAATGAAAAATCCCTCCATACCCCCTCTGACGACACGACAATGATTTCTGCTGAGGAATTATTGTTATTCTGATGGAAATGGATATTCTGCACCCCACCATGATGAGTGGTAAGTCATATTAGATTTTTGAAGTGATTTTGAAAATGAAAAATCCCTCTATACCCCCTCTAACGACACGACAATGATTTCTGTTTACGATTGATTGTTATTCAAATGGAAATGGATATTTTGCACCCCACCATGAAGCGTGCCAAGTCATATTTGATTCTTGAAATCGTTTTGATAATGAAAAATCCCTCTATGCCCCCTCTGACGACACGACAATGATTTCTGTTGACGAATTATTGTTATTCATATGGAAATGGATATTCTGCACCCCACTATGATGCGTGCCAAGTCATATTTGATTTTGAGGTAATTTTGAAAATGAAATAATCCCTCTATACCCCCCCTGACGACCCGTCAATGATTTCTGTTGAAGAATTATTGCTATTCAGATGGAAATAGACATTCTGCACCCCACCATGATGCGTGCCAACTCATATTAGATTTTTGAAGTAATTTTGAAAATGAGAAATCCCTCCATACCCCCTCTGACGACACGACAATGATTTCTGTTGACGAATTATTGTTATTCATATGGAAATGGATATTCTGCACCCCACCATGATGCGTCCCAAGTCATATTTGATTTTGAGGTAATTTTGAAAATGAAAAGTCCCTCTGACGACACGACAATGATTTCTGTTGACGAATTATTGTTATTCAGATGGAAATAGATATTCTGCACCCCACCATGATGCGTGCCAACTCATATTAGATTTTTGAAGTAATTTTGAAAATGAAAAATCCCTCTATACCCCCTCTGACGACACGACAATGATTTCTAATGACGAATTGTTGTTATTCTTATGGAAATGGATATTCTGCACCCCACCATGATGCGTGCCAAGTCATATTAGATTTTTGAAGTAATTTTGAAAATGAAAAATCCCTCTATGCCCCCTCTGACGACACGACAATGATTTCTGTTGACGAATTATTGTTATTCATATGGAACTGGATATTTTGCACCCCACTATGATGCGTGCCAATTCATATTTGATTTTGAGGTAATTTTGAAAATGAAAAATCCCTCTACACCCCCCCGACGACCCGTCAATGATTTCTGTTGACGAATTATTGTTATTCAGATGGGAATGGATATTCTGCACCCCACTATGATGCGTGCCAATTCATATTTTATTTGCAGGTAATTTTGAAAATGAAAAATCCCTCTATGCCCCCTCTGACGACACGACAATGATTTCTAATGACGAATTATTGTTATTCATATGGAAATGGATATTCTCCACACCACCATGATGCGTGCCAAGTCATATTAGATTTTTGAAGTAATTTTGAAAATGAAAATTCACTCCATACCTCCTCTGACGACACGACAATGATTTCTGTTGACGAATTATTGTTATTCATATGGAAATGGATATTCTGCACCCCACTATGATGCGTGCCAAGTCATATTAGATTTTTGAAGTAATTTTGAAAAAGAAAAATGCCTCTATGCCCCCTCTGACTACACGACAATGATTTCTGTTGACGAATTGTTGTTATTCATATGGAAATGGATATTCTGCACCCCACTATGATGCGTGCCAAGTCATATTTGATTTTGAGGTAATTTTGAAAATGAAAAATCCCTCTGACGACACGACAATAATTTCTGTTGACGAATTATTGTTATTCAGATGGAAATGGATATTCTGCACCCCACCATGATGCGTGCCAAGTCATATTAGATTTTTGAAGTAATTTTGAAAAAGAAAAATGCCTCTATGCCCCCTCTGACGACACGACAATGATTTCTGTTGACGAGTTATTGTTATTCATATGGAAATGGATATTCTGCACCCCACTATGATGCGTGCCAAGTCATATTTGATTTTGAGGTAATTTTGAAAATGAAAAATCCCTCTATACCCCCCCTGACGACCCGTCAATGATTTCTGTTGAAGAATTATTGCTATTCAGATGGAAATAGACATTCTGCTCCCCACCATGATGCGTGCCAAGTCATATTAGATTTTTGAAGTAATTTTGAAAATGAGAAATCCCTCCATACCCCCTCTGACGACACGACAATGATTTCTGTTGACGAATTATTGTTATTCATATGGAAATGGATATTCTGCACCCCACCATGATGCGTCGCAAGTCATATTAGATTTTTGAAGTAATTTTGAAAATGATAAATCCCTCCATACCCCCTCTGACGACACGACAATGATTTCTGTTGATGAGTTATTTCTATTCAGATGGGAATGGATACTTTGCACCCCACCATGATGCGTGCCAAGTCATATTAGATTTTTGAAGTAATTTTGAAAATGAAAAATCCCTCCATACCCCCTCTGACGACACGACAATGATTTCTGCTGAGGAATTATTGTTATTCTGATGGAAATGGATATTCTGCACCCCACCATGATGAGTGGTAAGTCATATTAGATTTTTGAAGTGATTTTGAAAATGAAAAATCCCTCTATACCCCCTCTAACGACACGACAATGATTTCTGTTGACGATTGATTGTTATTCAAATGGAAATGGATATTTTGCACCCCACCATGAAGCGTGCCAAGTCATATTTGATTCTTGAAATCGTTTTGATAATGAAAAATCCCTCTATGCCCCCTCTGACGACACGACAATGATTTCTGTTGACGAATTATTGTTATTCATATGGAAATGGATATTCTGCACCCCACTATGATGCGTGCCAAGTCATATTTGATTTTGAGGTAATTTTGAAAATGAAATAATCCCTCTATACCCCCCCTGACGACCCGTCAATGATTTCTGTTGAAGAATTATTGCTATTCAGATGGAAATAGACATTCTGCACCCCACCATGATGCGTGCCAACTCATATTAGATTTTTGAAGTAATTTTGAAAATGAGAAATCCCTCCATACCCCCTCTGACGACACGACAATGATTTCTGTTGACGAATTATTGTTATTCATATGGAAATGGATATTCTGCACCCCACCATGATGCGTCCCAAGTCATATTTGATTTTGAGGTAATTTTGAAAATGAAAAGTCCCTCTGACGACACGACAATGATTTCTGTTGACGAATTATTGTTATTCAGATGGAAATAGATATTCTGCACCCCACCATGATGCGTGCCAACTCATATTAGATTTTTGAAGTAATTTTGAAAATGAAAAATCCCTCTATACCCCCTCTGACGACACGACAATGATTTCTAATGACGAATTGTTGTTATTCTTATGGAAATGGATATTCTGCACCCCACCATGATGCGTGCCAAGTCATATTAGATTTTTGAAGTAATTTTGAAAATGAAAAATCCCTCTATGCCCCCTCTGACGACACGACAATGATTTCTGTTGACGAATTATTGTTATTCATATGGAACTGGATATTTTGCACCCCACTATGATGCGTGCCAATTCATATTTGATTTTGAGGTAATTTTGAAAATGAAAAATCCCTCTACACCCCCCCGACGACCCGTCAATGATTTCTGTTGACGAATTATTGTTATTCAGATGGGAATGGATATTCTGCACCCCACTATGATGCGTGCCAATTCATATTTTATTTGCAGGTAATTTTGAAAATGAAAAATCCCTCTATGCCCCCTCTGACGACACGACAATGATTTCTAATGACGAATTATTGTTATTCATATGGAAATGGATATTCTCCACACCACCATGATGCGTGCCAAGTCATATTAGATTTTTGAAGTAATTTTGAAAATGAAAATTCACTCCATACCTCCTCTGACGACACGACAATGATTTCTGTTGACGAATTATTGTTATTCATATGGAAATGGATATTCTGCACCCCACTATGATGCGTGCCAAGTCATATTAGATTTTTGAAGTAATTTTGAAAAAGAAAAATGCCTCTATGCCCCCTCTGACTACACGACAATGATTTCTGTTGACGAATTGTTGTTATTCATATGGAAATGGATATTCTGCACCCCACTATGATGCGTGCCAAGTCATATTTGATTTTGAGGTAATTTTGAAAATGAAAAATCCCTCTGACGACACGACAATAATTTCTGTTGACGAATTATTGTTATTCAGATGGAAATGGATATTCTGCACCCCACCATGATGCGTGCCAAGTCATATTAGATTTTTGAAGTAATTTTGAAAAAGAAAAATGCCTCTATGCCCCCTCTGACGACACGACAATGATTTCTGTTGACGAGTTATTGTTATTCATATGGAAATGGATATTCTGCACCCCACTATGATGCGTGCCAAGTCATATTTGATTTTGAGGTAATTTTGAAAATGAAAAATCCCTCTATACCCCCCCTGACGACCCGTCAATGATTTCTGTTGAAGAATTATTGCTATTCAGATGGAAATAGACATTCTGCTCCCCACCATGATGCGTGCCAAGTCATATTAGATTTTTGAAGTAATTTTGAAAATGAGAAATCCCTCCATACCCCCTCTGACGACACGACAATGATTTCTGTTGACGAATTATTGTTATTCATATGGAAATGGATATTCTGCACCCCACCATGATGCGTCGCAAGTCATATTAGATTTTTGAAGTAATTTTGAAAATGATAAATCCCTCCATACCCCCTCTGACGACACGACAATGATTTCTGTTGATGAGTTATTTCTATTCAGATGGGAATGGATACTTTGCACCCCACCATGATGCGTGCCAAGTCATATTAGATTTTTGAAGTAATTTTGAAAATGAAAAATCCCTCCATACCCCCTCTGACGACACGACAATGATTTCTGCTGAGGAATTATTGTTATTCTGATGGAAATGGATATTCTGCACCCCACCATGATGAGTGGTAAGTCATATTAGATTTTTGAAGTGATTTTGAAAATGAAAAATCCCTCTATACCCCCTCTAACGACACGACAATGATTTCTGTTGACGATTGATTGTTATTCAAATGGAAATGGATATTTTGCACCCCACCATGAAGCGTGCCAAGTCATATTTGATTCTTGAAATCGTTTTGATAATGAAAAATCCCTTTAACCCCCTCTGACGATCCGACAATAATTTCTGTTGACGAATTATTGTTATTTAGATGAAAATGGATATTATGCACTCCACCATGATACGTGCCAAGTCATTTTTGATTTTTGAAGTAATTTTGAAAATGAAAAATCCCTCTATACACCCTCTGACGACCCGACAATGATTTCTGTTGACGAATTATTGTTATTCAGATGGAAATGGATATTCTGCACCCCACCATGATGCGTGCCAAGTTAAATTAGATTTTTGAAGAAATATTGAAAATGAATAATCCCTCTATACTCCCTCTAACGACCAGACAATGATTTCTATTGACGAATTATTGTTATTCAGATGGAAATGGATATTCTGCACCCCACCATATTGCGTGCCAAGTCATATTTAATTTTGAGGTAATTTTGAAAATGAAAAATTCCTCTATACCCCCTCTGACGACACAACAATGATTTCTGTTTACGAATTATTGGTATTCAGATGGACATGAATACTTTGCACCACACCATGATGCGTGCCAAGTCATATTAGATTTTTGAAGTAATTTTGAAAATGAGAAATCCCTCCATACCCCCTCTGACGACACGACAATGATTTCTGTTGACGAATTATTGTTATTCATATGGAAATGGATATTCTGCACCCCACCATTATGCGTCCCAAGTCATATTAGATTTTTGAAGTTATTTTGAAAATGATAAATCCCTCCATACCCCCTCTGACGACACGACAATGATTTCTGTTGATGAGTTATTTCTATTCAGATGGGAATGGATACTTTGCACCCCACCATGATGCGTGCCAAGTCATATTAGATTTTTGAAGTAATTTTGAAAATGAAAAATTCCTCCATACCCCCTCTGACGACACGACAATGATTTCTGTTTACGAATTATTGGTATTCAGATGGACAAGAATACTTTGCACCACACCATGATGCGTGCCAAGTCATATTTGATTTTGAGGTAATTTTGAAAATGAAAAATCTCTCTATACCCCCTCTGACGACACGACAATAATTTCTGTTGAAGAATTATTGTTATTTAGATAGAAAAAGATATTCTGCACCCCACCATGATGCGTGCCAAGTCATATTAGATTTTTGAAGTAATTTTGAAAATGAAAAATAACTCTATACCCCCTCTGACGACACGACAATGATTTCTGTTGACGAATTATTGTTATTCAAATGGAAATAGATATTCTGCACCCCACCTTGATGCGTGCCAAGTCATATTAGATTTTTGAAGTAATTTTGAAAATGAAAAATCCCTCTATACCACCTCTAACAACACGACAATGATTTCTGTTGACGAATGATTGTTATTCATATGGCAATGAATATTCTGCACCCCACCATGATGCGTGCCAAGTCATATTTGATTTTGAGGTAATTTTGAAAATGAAAAGTCCCTCTGACGACACGACAATGATTTCTGTTGACGAATTATTGTTATTCAGATGGAAATAGATATTCTGCACCCCACCATGATGCGTGCCAAGTCATATTTGATTTTTGAAGTAATTTTGAAAATGAAAAATATCTCTATGCCCCCTCTGACGACACGACAATGATTTCTGTTGACGAAATAATATTTTTCAGACAGAAATGGATATTCTGCACCCCACCATGATGCGTGCCAAGTCATATTTGATTCTTGAAATCATTTTGATAATGAAAAATCCCTCTATACCCCCTCTGACGAACCGACAATGATTTCTCTAGACGAAATATTGTTATTCAGATGGACATGGATACTTTGCACCCCACCATGATGCGTGCCAACTCATATTAGATTTTTGAAGTAATTTTGAAAATGAAAAATCCCTCTATACCCCCTCTGATGACACGAGAATGATTTCTTATGACGAATTATTGTTATTCATATGGCAATGGAAATTCTGCCCCCCACCATGATGCGTGCCAAGTCATATTAGATTTTTGAAGTAATTTTGAAAATGAAAAATCCCTCTATGCCCCCTCTGACGACACGACAATGATTTCTGTTGACGAATTATTGTTATTCATATGGAAATGGATATTCTGCACCCCACTATGATGCGTGCCAAGTCATATTTGATTTTGAGGTAATTTTGAAAATGAAAAATCCCTCTACACCCCCCTGACGACCCGTCAATGATTTCTGTTGACGAATTATTGTTATTCAGATGGGAATGGATATTCTGCACCCCACTATGATGCGTGCCAATTCATATTTTATTTTCAGGTAATTTTGAAAATGAAAAATCTCTCTATGCCCCCTCTGACGACACGACAATGATTTCTAATGACGAATTATTGTTATTCATATGGAAATGGATATTCTGAACCCCATTATGATGCGTGCCAAGTCATATTAGATTTTTGAAGTAATTTTGAAAATGAAAAATCCCTCCATACCTCCTCTGACGACACGACAATGATTTCTGTTGACGAATTATTGTTATTCATATGGAAATGGATATTCTGCACCCCACCATGATGCGTGCCAAGTCATATTTGGTTTTGAGGTAATTTTGAAAACGAAAAATCTCTCTGACGACACGACAATGATTTTGTTGACGAATTATTGTTATTCAGATGGAAATGGATATTCTGCACCCCACCATGCTGCGTGCCAAGTCATATTAGATTTTTGAAGTAATTTTGAAAATGAAAAATCCCTCTATGCCCCCTCTGACGACACGACAATGATTTCTGTTGACGAATTATTGTTATTCATATGGAAATGGATATTCTGCACCCCACTATGATGCGTGCCAAGTCATATTTGATTTTGAGGTAATTTTGAAAATGAAAAATCCCTCTACACCCCCCCTGACGACCCGTCAATGATTTCTGTTGACGAATTATTGTTATTCAGATGGAAATGGATATTCTGCACCCCACTATGATGCGTGCCAAGTCATATTTGATTTTCAGGTAGTTTTGAAAATGAAAAATCCCTCTATACCCCCTCTGACGACACGACAATGATTTCTGTTGACGAATTATTGTTATTCAGATGGAAATGGATATTCTGCACCCCACCATGATGCGTGCCAAGTCATATTTGATTTTGAAGTAATTTTGAAATTGAGAAATCCCTCTATGCCCCCTCTGACGACACGACAATGATTTCTGTTGACGAATTATTGTTATTCAGATGAATATTGATATTCTGCACCCCACCATATTGCGTGCCAAGTCATATTTGATTTTGAGGTAATTTTGAAAATGAAAAATCCCTCTAACCCCCTCTGACGACACAACAATAATTTCTGTTGACGAATTATTGTTATTCAGATGGACATGAATACTTTGCACCCCACCATGATGCGTGCCAAGTCATATTTGATTTTGAGGTAATTTTGAAAATGGAGAATCCCTCTATACCCCCTCTGACGACACGACAATGATTTCTGTTGAGGAATTATTGTTATTCAGATAGAAATGGATATTCTGCACCCCACCATGATGCGTGCCAAGTCATATTAGATTTTTGAAGAAATATCGAATATGAAAAATCCCTTTATACCCCTTCTAACGACCCGACAATGATTTCTGTTGACGAATTATTTTTATTTAGATGGATATGGATACTTTGCACCCCACCATGATGCGTGCCAAGTCATATTAGATTTTCAGGTAGTTTTGAAAATGAAAAATCCCTCTATGCCCCCTCTGACGACACGACAATGATTTCTGTTGACGAATTAATATTATTCAGATAGAAATGGATATTCTGCACCCCACCATGATGCGTGCCAACTCATATTAGATTTTTGAAGTAATTTTGAAAATGAAAAATCCCTCTATACCCCCTCTGACGACACGACAATGATTTCTAATGACGAATTATTGTTGTTCATATGGAAATGGATATTCTGCACCCCACCATGATGCGTGCCAAGTCATATTAGATTTTTGAAGTAATTTTGAAAATGAAAAATCCCTCTATGCCCCCTCTGACGACACGACAATGATTTCTGATGACGAATTATTGTTATTCATATGGAAATGGATATTCTGCAACCCACTATGATGCGTGCCAAGTCATATTTGATTTTGAGGAAATTTTGAAAATGAAAAATCCCTCTACACCCCCTCTGACGTCCCGTCAATGATTTCTGTTGACGAATTATTGTTATTCAGATGGGAATGGATATTCTGCACCCCACTATGATGCGTGCCAATTCTTATTTTATTTGCAGGTAATTTTGAAAATGAAAAATCCCTCTATGCCCCCTCTGACGACACGACAATGATTTCTAATGATGAATTATTGTTATTCATATGGAAATGGATATTCTCCACCCCACCATGATGCGTGCCAAGTCATATTAGATTTTTGAAGTAATTTTGAAAATGAAAATTCACTCCATACCTCCTCTGACGACACGACAATGATTTCTGTTGACGAATTATTGTTATTCATATGGAAATGGATATTCTGCACCTCACCATGATGCGTGCCAAGTCATATTTGATTTTGAGGTAATTTTGAAAATGAAAAATCCCTCTGACGACACGACAATGATTTCTGTTGACGAATTATTGTTAGTCAGATGGAAATGGATATTCTGCACCCCACCATGATGCGTGCCAAGTCATATTAGATTTTTGAAGTAATTTTGAAAATGAAAATTCACTCCTTACCTCCTCTGACGACACGACAATGATTTCTGTTGACGAATTATTGTTATTCATATGGAAATGGATATTCTGCACCCCACCATGATGCGTGCCAAGTCATATTTGATTTTGAGGTAATTTAGAAAATGAAAAATCCCTCTGACGACACGACAATGATTTCTGTTGACGAATTATTGTTATTCAGATGGAAATGGATATTCTGCACCCCACCATGATGCGTGCCAAGTCATATTAGATTTTTGAAGTAATTTTGAAAAAGAAAAATACCTCTATGCCCCCTCTGACGACACGACAATGATATCTGTTGACGAATTATTGTTATTCATATGGAAATGGATATTCTGCACCCCACCATGATGCGTGCCAAGTCATATTTGATTTTGAGGTAATTTTGAAAATGAAAAATCCCTCTGACGACACGACAATGATTTCTGTTGACGAATTATTGTTATTCAGATGGAAATGGATATTCTGCACCCCACCATGATGCGTGTCAAGTCATATTTGATTTTTGAAGAAATTTTGAAAATGAAAAATCCCTCTATGCCCCCTCTGACGACACGACAATGATTTCTGTTAACGAAATAATATTTTTCAGATAGAAATGGATATTCTGCACCCCACCATGATGCGTGCCAAGTCATATTCGATTCTTGAAATCATTTTGATAATGAAAAATCCCTCTATACCCCCTCTGACGAACTGACAATGATTTCTCTTGACGAAATATTGTTATTCAGATGGACATGGATACTTTTCACCCCACCATGATGCGTGCCAACTCATATTAGATTTTTGAAGTAATTTTGAAAATGAAAAATCCCTCTATACCCCCTCTGACGACACGACAATGATTTCTTATGACGAATTATTGTTATTCATATGGAAATGGATATTCTGCACCCCACTATGATGCGTGCCAAGTCATATTAGATTTTTGAAGTAATTTTGAAAATGAAAAATCCCTCTATGCCCCCTCTGACGACACGATAATGATTTCTGTTGACGAATTATTGTTATTCATATGGAAATGGATATTCTGCACCCCACTATGATGCGTGCCAAGTCATATTTGATTTTGAGGTAATTTTGAAAATGAAAAATCCCTCTACACCCCCCCTGACGACCCGTCAATGATTTGTGTTGACGAATTATTGTTATTCAGAAGGGAATGGATATTCTGCACCCCACTATGATGCGTGCCAATTCATATTTTATTTTCAGGTAATTTTGAAAATGAAAAATCCCTCTATGCCCCCTCTGACGACACGACAATGATTTCTAATGACGAATTATTGTTATTCATATGGAAATGGATATTCTGAACCCCACCATGATGCGTGCCAAGTCATATTAGATTTTTGAAGTAATTTTGAAAATGAAAAATCCCTCCATACCTCCTCTGACGACACGACAATGATTTCTGTTGACGAATTATTGTTATTCAGATGGGAATAGATATTCTGCACCCCACCATGATGCGTGCCAAGTCATATTTCATTTTTGAAGTAATTTTGAAAATGAAAAATATCTCCATGCCCCCTCTGACGACACGACAATGATTTCTGTTGACGAAAAAATATTTTTCAGACAGAAATGGATATTCTGCACCCCACCATGATGCGTGCCAAGTCATATTTGATTCTTGAAATCATGTTGATAATGAAAAATCTCTCTATACCCCCTCTGACGAACCGACAATGATTTCTCTTGACGAAATATTGTTATTCAGATGGACATGGATACTTTGCACCCCACCATGATGCGTGCCAACTCATATTAGATTTTTGAAGTAATTTTGAAAATGAAAAATCCCTCTATACCCCCTCTGATGACACGACAATGATTTCTTATGACGAATTATTGTTATTCATTTGGAAATGGATATTCAGCCCCCCACCATGATTCGTGCCAAGTCATATTAGATTTTTGAAGTAATTTTGAAAATGAAAAATCCCTCTATACCCCCCCTGACGACCCGTCAATGATTTCTGTTGAAGAATTATTGCTATTCAGATGGAAGTAGACATTCTGCACCCCACCATGATGCGTGCCAAGTCATATTAGATTTTTGAAGTAATTTTGAAAATGAGAAATCCCTCCATACCTCCTCTGACGACACGACAATGATTTCTGTTGACGAATTATTGTTATTCAGATGGAAATGGATATTCTGCACCCCACCATGCTGCGTGCCAAGTCATATTAGATTTTTGAAGTAATTTTGAAAATGAAAAATCCCTCTATGCCCCCTCTGACGACACGACAATGATTTCTGTTGACGAATTATTGTTATTCATATGGAAATGGATATTCTGCACCCCACTATGATGCGTGCCAAGTCATATTTGATTTTGAGGTAATTTTGAAAATGAAAAATTCCTCTACACCCCCCCTGACGACCCGTCAATGATTTCTGTTGACGAATTATTGTTATTCAGATGAAAATGGATATTCTGCACCCCACTATGATGCGTGCCAAGTCATATTTGATTTTCAGGTAGTTTTGAAAATGAAAAATCCCTCTATACCCCCTCTGACGACACGACAATTATTTCTGTTGACGAATTATTGTTATTCAGATGGAAATGGATATTCTGCACCCCACCATGATGCGTGCCAAGTCATATTTGATTTTGAAGTAATTTTGAAAATGAGAAATCCCTCCATGTCCCCTCTGACGACACGACAATGATTTCTGTTGACGAATTATTGTTATTCAGATGAAAATGGATATTCTGCACCCCACCATATTGCGTGCCAAGTCATATTAAATTTTGAGGTAATTTTGAAAATGAAAAATTCCTCTATACCCCCTCTGACGACACAACAATGATTTCTGTTTACGAATTATTGGTATTCAGATGGACATGAATACTTTGCACCACACCATGATGCGTGCCAAGTCATATTTGATTTTGAGGTAATTTTGAAAATGAAAAATCCCTCTATACCCCCTCTGACGACACGACAATGATTTCTTATGACGAATTATTGTTATTCATATGGAAATGGATATTCTGCCCCCCACCATGATGCGTGCCAAGTCATATTAGATTTTTGAAGTAATTTTGAAAATGAAAAATCCCTCTATACCCCCCTGACGACCCGTCAATGATTTCTGTTGAAGAATCATTGCTATTCAGAAGGAAATAGAGATTCTGCACCCCACCATGATGCGTGCCAAGTCATATTAGATTTTTGAAGTAATTTTGAAAATGAGAAATCCCTCCATACCCCCTCTGACGACACGACAATGATTTCTGTTGACGAATTATTGTTATTCATATGGAAATGGATATTCTGCACCCCACCATGATGCGTCCCAAGTCATATTAGATTTTTGAAGTAATTTTGAAAATGATAAATCCCTCCATACCCCCTCTGACGACACGACAAATTTCTGTTGATGAATTATTTCTATTCAGATGAAAATGGATATTATGCACTCCACCTTGATACGTGCCAAGTCATTTTTGATTTATGAAGTAATTTTGAAAATGAAAAATCCCTCCATACCCCCTCTGACGACACGACAATGATTTCTGCTGAGGAATTATCGTTATTCAGATGGAAATGGATATTCTGCACCCCACCATGATGCGTGCCAAGTTAAATTAGATTTTTGAAGAAATATTGAAAATGAATAATCCCTCTATACCTCTTCTAACGACCAGACAATGCTTTCTATTGACGAATTATTGTTATTCAGATGGAAATGGATATTCTGCACCCCACCATATTGCGTGCCAAGTCATATTTAATTTTGAGGTAATTTTGAAAATGAAAAATTCCTCTATACCCCCTCTGACGACACAACAATGATTTCTGTTTACGAATTATTGGTATTCAGATGGACATGAATACTTTGCACCACACCATGATGCGTGCCAAGTCATATTTGATTTTGAGGTAATTTTGAAAATGAAAAATCCCTCTATACCCCCTCTGAAGACACGACAAGAATTTCTGTTGAAGAATTATTGTTATTTAGATAGAAAAAGTTATTCTGCACCCCACCATGATGCGTGCCAAGTCATATTAGATTTTTGAAGTAATTTTGAAAATGAAAAATAACTCTATACCCCTTCTGACGACACGACAATGATTTCTGTTGACGAATTATTGTTATTCAAATGGAAATAGATATTCTGCACCCCACCTTGATGCGTGCCAAGTCATATTAGATTTTTGAAGTAATTTTGAAAATGAAAAATCCCTCTATACCCCCGCTAACAACACGACAATGATTTCTGTTGACGAATGATTGTTATTCATATGGCAATGAATATTCTGCACCCCACCATGATGCGTGCCAAGTCATATTTGATTTTGAGGTAATTTTGAAAATTAAAAGTCCCTCTGACGACACGACAATGATTTCTGTTGACGAATTATTGTTATTCAGATGGAAATAGATATTCTGCACCCCACCATGATGCGTGCCAAGTCATATTTGATTTTTGAAGTAATTTTGAAAATGAAAAATATCTCTATGCCCCCTCTGACGACACGACAATGATTTCTGTTGACGAAATAATATTTTTCAGACAGAAATGGATATTCTGCACCCCACCATGATGCGTGCCAAGTCATATTTGATTCTTGAAATTATTTTGATAATGAAAAATCCCTCTATACCCCCTCTGACGAACCGACAATGATTTCTCTAGACGAAATATTGTTATTCAGATGGACATGGATACTTTGCACCCCACCATGATGCGTGCCAACTCATATTAGATTTTTGAAGTAATTTTGAAAATGAAAAATCCCTCTATACCCCCTCTGATGACACGAGAATGATTTCTTATGACGAATTCTTGTTATTCATATGGAAATGGATATTCTGCCCCCCACCATGATGCGTGCCAAGTCATATTAGATATTTGAAGTAATTTTGAAAATGAAAAATCCCTCTATGCCCCCTCTGACGACACGACAATGATTTCTGTTGACGAATTATTGTTATTCAGATGGGAATGGATATTCTGCACCCCACTATGATGCGTGCCAATTCATATTTTAATTTCAGGTAATTTTGAAAATGAAAAATCCCTCTATGCCCCCTCTGACGACACGACAATGATTTCTAATGACGAATTATTGTTATTCATATGGAAATGGATATTCTGAACCCCATTATGATGCGTGCCAAGTCATATTAGATTTTTGAAGTAATTTTGAAAATGAAAAATCCCTCCATACCTCCTCTGACGACACGAAAATGATTTCTGTTGACGAATTATTGTTATTCATATGGAAATGGATATTCTGCACCCCACCATGATGCGTGCCAAGTCATATTTGGTTTTGAGGTAATTTTGAAAACGAAAAATCCCTCTGACGACACGACAATGATTTCTGTTGACGAATTATTGTTATTCAGATGGAAATGGATATTCTGCACCCCACCATGCTGCGTGCCAAGTCATATTAGATTTTTGAAGTAATTTTGAAAATGAAAAATCCCTCTATGCCCCCTCTGACGACACGACAATGATTTCTGTTGACGAATTATTGTTATTCATATGGAAATGGATATTCTGCACCCCACTATGATGCGTGCCAAGTCATATTTGATTTTGAGGTAATTTTGAAAATGAAAAATCCCTCTACACCCCCCCTGACGACCCGTCAATGATTTCTGTTGACGAATTATTGTTATTCAGATGGAAATGGATATTCTGCACCCCACTATGATGCGTGCTAAGTCATATTTGATTTTCAGGTAGTTTTGAAAATGAAAAATCCCTCTATACCCCCTCTGACGACACGACAATGATTTCTGTTGAGGAATTATTGTTATTCAGATAGAAATGGATATTCTGCACCCCACCATGATGCGTGCCAAGTCATATTAGATTTTTGAAGAAATATCGAATTTGAAAAATCCCTTTATACCCCTTCTAACGACCCGACAATGATTTCTGTTGACGAATTATTGTTATTTAGATGGATATGGATACTTTGCACCCCACCATGATGCGTGCCAAGTCATATTAGATTTTCAGGTAGTTTTGAAAATGAAAAATCCCTCTATGCCCCCTCTGACGACACGACAATGATTTCTGTTGACGAATTATTGTTATTCATATGGAAATGGATATTCTGCAACCCACTTTGATGCGTGCCAAGTCATATTTGATTTTGAGGTAATTTTGAAAATGAAAAATCCCTCTACACCCCCCCTGACGACCCGTCAATGATTTCTGTTGACGAATTATTGTTATTCAGATGGGAATGGATATTCTGCACCCCACTATGATGCGTGCCAATTCATATTTCATTTGCAGGTAATTTTGAAAATGAAAAATCCCTCTATGCCCCCTCTGACGACACGACAATGATATCTAATGACGAATTATTGTTATTCATATGGAAATGGATATTCTCCACCCCACCATGATGCGTGCCAAGTAATATTAGATTTTTGAAGTAATTTTGAAAATGAAAATTCACTCCATACCTCCTCTGACGACACGACAATGATTTCTGTTGACGAATTAATGTTATTCATATGGAAATGGATATTCTGAACCCCACCATGATGCGTGCCAAGTCATATTTGATTTTTGAAGTAATTTTGAAAATGAAAAATCCCTCTATACCCCCTCTGACGACACGACAATGATTTCTTATGACGAGTTATTGTTATTCATATGGAAATGGATATTCTGCACCCCACTATGATGCGTGCCAAGTCATATTTGATTTTTGAAGTAATTTTGAAAATGAAAAATATCTCTATGCCCCCTCTGACGACACGACAATGATTTCTGTTGACGAAATAATATTTTTCAGACAGAAATGGATATTCTGCACCCCACCATGATGCGTGCCAAGTCATATTTGATTCTTGAAATCATTTTGATAATGAAAAATCCCTCTATACCCCCTCTGACGAACCGACAATGATTTCTCTAGACGAAATATTGTTATTCAGATGGACATGGAAACTTTGCACCCCACCATGATGCGTGCCAACTCATATTAGATTTTTGAAGTAATTTTGAAAATGAAAAATCCCTCTATACCCCCTCTGATGACACGAGAATGATTTCTTATGACGAATTCTTGTTATTCATATGGAAATGGATATTCTGCCCCCCACCATGATGCGTGCCAAGTCATATTAGATATTTGAAGTAATTTTGAAAATGAAAAATCCCTCTATGCCCCCTCTGACGACACGACAATGATTTCTGTTGACGAATTATTGTTATTCAGATGGGAATGGATATTCTGCACCCCACTATGATGCGTGCCAATTCATATTTTAATTTCAGGTAATTTTGAAAATGAAAAATCCCTCTATGCCCCCTCTGACGACACGACAATGATTTCTAATGACGAATTATTGTTATTCATATGGAAATGGATATTCTGAACCCCATTATGATGCGTGCCAAGTCATATTAGATTTTTGAAGTAATTTTGAAAATGAAAAATCCCTCCATACCTCCTCTGACGACACGACAATGATTTCTGTTGACGAATTATTGTTATTCATATGGAAATGGATATTCTGCACCCCACCATGATGCGTGCCAAGTCATATTTGGTTTTGAGGTAATTTTGAAAACGAAAAATCCCTCTGACGACACGACAATGATTTCTGTTGACGAATTATTGTTATTCAGATGGAAATGGATATTCTGCACCCCACCATGCTGCGTGCCAAGTCATATTAGATTTTTGAAGTAATTTTGAAAATGAAAAATCCCTCTATACCCCCTCTAACAACACGACAATGATTTCTGTTGACGAATGATTGTTATTCATATGGCAATGAATATTCTGCACCCCACCATGATGCGTGCCAAGTCATATTTGATTTTGAGGTAATTTTGAAAATGAAAAGTCCCTCTGACGACACGACAATGATTTCTGTTGACGAATTATTGTTATTCAGATGGGAATGGATATTCTGCACCCCACTATGATGCGTGCCAATTCATATTTTAATTTCAGGTAATTTTGAAAATGAAAAATCCCTCTATGCCCCCTCTGACGACACGACAATGATTTCTAATGACGAATTATTGTTATTCATATGGAAATGGATATTCTGAACCCCATTATGATGCGTGCCAAGTCATATTAGATTTTTGAAGTAATTTTGAAAATGAAAAATCCCTCCATACCTCCTCTGACGACACGACAATGATTTCTGTTGACGAATTATTGTTATTCATATGGAAATGGATATTCTGCACCCCACCATGATGCGTGCCATGTCATATTTGGTTTTGAGGTAATTTTGAAAACGAAAAATCCCTCTGACGACACGACAATGATTTCTGTTGACGAATTATTGTTATTCAGATGGAAATGGATATTCTGCACCCCACCATGCTGCGTGCCAAGTCATATTAGATTTTTGAAGTAATTTTGAAAATGAAAAATCCCTCTATGCCCCCTCTGACGACACGACAATGATTTCTGTTGACGAATTATTGTTATTCATATGGAAATGGATATTCTGCATCCCACTATGATGCGTGCCAAGTCATATTTGATTTTGAGGTAATTTTGAAAATGAAAAATCCCTCTACACCCCCCCTGACGACCCGTCAATGATTTCTGTTGACGAATTATTGTTATTCAGATGGGAATGGATATTCTGCACCCCACTATGATGCGTGCCAATTCATATTTTATTTGCAGGTAATTTTGAAAATGAAAAATCCCTCTATGCCCCCTCTGACGACACGACAATGATTTCTAATGACGAATTATTGTTATTCATATGGAAATGGATATTCTCCACCCCACCATGATGCGTGCCAAGTCATATTAGATTTTTGAAGTAATTTTGAAAATGAAAATTCACTCCATACCTCCTCTGACGACACGACAATGATTTCTGTTGACGAATTAATGTTATTCATATGGAAATGGATATTCTGCACCCCACCATGATGCGTGCCAAGTCATATTTGATTTTTGAAGTAATTTTGAAAATGAAAAATCCCTCTATACCCCCTCTGACGACACGACAATGATTTCTTATGACGAATTATTGTTATTCATATGGAAATGGATATTCTGCACCCCACCATGATGCGTGCCAAGTCATATTAGATTTTTGAAGTAATTTTGAAAATGAAAAATCCCTCTATGCCCCCTCTGACGACACGATAATGATTTCGGTTGACGAATTATTGTTATTCATATGGAAATGGATATTCTGCACCCCACTATGATGCGTGCCAAGTCATATTTGATTTTGAGGTAATTTAGAAAATGAAAAATCCCTCTGACGACACGACAATGATTTCTGTTGACGAATTATTGTTATTCAGATGGAAATGGATATTCTGCACCCCACCATGATGCGTGCCAAGTCATATTAGATTTTTGAAGTAATTTTGAAAAAGAAAAATACCTCTATGCCCCCTCTGACGACACGACAATGATATCTGTTGACGAATTATTGTTATTCATATGGAAATGGATATTCTGCACCCCACCATGATGCGTGCCAAGTCATATTTGATTTTGAGGTAATTTTGAAAATGAAAAATCCCTCTGACGACACGACAATGATTTCTGTTGACGAATTATTGTTATTCAGATGGAAATGGATATTCTGCACCCCACCATGATGCGTGCCAAGTCATATTTGATTTTTGAAGAAATTTTGAAAATGAAAAATCCCTCTATGCCCCCTCTGACGACACGACAATGATTTCTGTTAACGAAATAATATTTTTCAGATAGAAATGGATATTCTGCACCCCACCATGATGCGTGCCAAGTCATATTCGATTCTTGAAATCATTTTGATAATGAAAAATCCCTCTATACCCCCTCTGACGAACCGACAATGATTTCTCTTGACGAAATATTGTTATTCAGATGGACATGGATACTTTGCACCCCACCATGATGCGTGCCAACTCATATTAGATTTTTGAAGTAATTTTGAAAATGAAAAATCCCTCTATACCCCCTCTGACGACACGACAATGATTTCTTCTGACGAATTATTGTTATTCATATGGAAATGGATATTCTGCACCCCACCATGATGCGTGCCAAGTCATATTAGATTTTTGAAGTAATTTTGAAAATGAAAAATCCCTCTATGCCCCCTCTGACGACACGATAATGATTTCTGTTGACGAATTATTGTTATTCATATGGAAATGGATATTCTGCACCCCACTATGATGCGTGCCAAGTCATATTTGATATTGAGGTAATTTTGAAAATGAAAAATCCCTCTACACCCCCCCTGACGACGCGTCAATGATTTGTGTTGACGAATTATTGTTATTCAGAAGGGAATGGATATTCTGCACCCCACTATGATGCGTGCCAATTCATATTTTATTTTCAGGTAATTTTGAAAATGAAAAATCCCTCTATGCCCCCTCTGACGACACGACAATGATTTCTAATGACGAATTATTGTTATTCATATGGAAATGGATATTCTGAACCCCACCATGATGCGTGCCAAGTCATATTAGATTTTTGAAGTAATTTTGAAAATGAAAAATCCCTCCATACCTCCTCTGACGACACGACAATGATTTCTGTTGACGAATTATTGTTATTCAGATGGGAATAGATATTCTGCACCCCACCATGATGCGTGCCAAGTCATATTTCATTTTTGAAGTAATTTTGAAAATGAAAAATATCTCCATGCCCCCTCTGACGACACGACAATGATTTCTGTTGACGAAATAATATTTTTCAGACAGAAATGGATATTCTGCACCCCACCATGATGCGTGCCAAGTCATATTTGATTCTTGAAATCATTTTGATAATGAAAAATCTCTCTATACCCCCTCTGACGAACCGACAATGATTTCTCTTGACGAAATATTGTTATTCAGATGGACATGGATACTTTGCACCCCACCATGATGCGTGCCAACTCATATTAGATTTTTGAAGTAATTTTGAAAATGAAAAATCCCTCTATACCCCCTCTGATGACACGACAATGATTTCTTATGACGAATTATTGTTATTCATATGGAAATGGATATTCAGCCCCCCACCATGATTCGTGCCAAGTCATATTAGATTTTTGAAGTAATTTTGAAAATGAAAAATCCCTCTATACCCCCCCTGACGACCCGTCAATGATTTCTGTTGAAGAATTATTGCTATTCAGATGGGAGTAGACATTCTGCACCCCACCATGATGCGTGCCAAGTCATATTAGATTTTTGAAGTAATTTTGAAAATGAGAAATCCCTCCATACCTCCTCTGACGACACGACAATGATTTCTGTTGACGAATTATTGTTATTCAGATGGAAATGGATATTCTGCACCCCACCATGCTGCGTGCCAAGTCATATTAGATTTTTGAAGTAATTTTGAAAATGAAAAATCCCTCTATGCCCCCTCTGACGACACGACAATGATTTCTGTTGACGAATTATTGTTATTCATATGGAAATGGATATTCTGCACCCCACTATGATGCGTGCCAAGTCATATTTGATTTTGAGGTAATTTTGAAAATGAAAAATTCCTCTACACCCCCCCTGACGACCCGTCAATGATTTCTGTTGACGAATTATTGTTATTCAGATGAAAATGGATATTCTGCACCCCACTATGATGCGTGCCAAGTCATATTTGATTTTCAGGTAGTTTTGAAAATGAAAAATCCCTCTATACCCCCTCTGACGACACGACAATGATTTCTGTTGACGAATTATTGTTATTCAGATGGAAATGTATATTCTGCACCCCACCATGATGCGTGCCAAGTCATATTTGATTTTGAGGTAATTTTGAAAATGAGAAATCCCTCTATGTCCCCTCTGACGACACGACAATGATTTCTGTTGACGAATTATTGTTATTCAGATGAAATTGGATATTCTGCACCCCACCATATTGCGTGCCAAGTCATATTTAATTTTGAGGTAATTTTGAAAATGAAAAATTCCTCTATACCCCCTCTGACGACACAACAATGATTTCTGTTTACGAATTATTGGTATTCAGATGGACATGAATACTTTGCACCACACCTTGATGCGTGCCAAGTCATATTTGATTTTGAGGTAATTTTGAAAATGAAAAATCCCTCTATACCCCCTCTGACGACACGACAATGATTTCTTATGACGAATTATTGTTATTCATATGGAAATGGATATTCTGCCCCCCACCATGATGCGTGCCAAGTCATATTAGATTTTTGAAGTAATTTTGAAAATGAAAAATCCCTCTATACCCCCCCTGACGACCCGTCAATGATTTCTGTTGAAGAATCATTGCTATTCAGAAGGAAATAGAGATTCTGCACCCCACCATGATGCGTGCCAAGTCATATTAGATTTTTGAAGTAATTTTGAAAATGAGAAATCCCTCCATACCCCCTCTGACGACACGACAATGATTTCTGTTGACGAATTATTGTTATTCATATGGAAATGGATATTCTGCACCCCACCATGATGCGTCCCAAGTCATATTAGATTTTTGAAGTAATTTTGAAAATGATAAATCCCTCCATACCCCCTCTGACGACACGACAATGATTTCTGTTGATGAATTATTTCTATTCAGATGAAAATGGATATTATGCACTCCACCATGATACGTGCCAAGTCATTTTTGATTTATGAAGTAATTTTGAAAATGAAAAATCCCTCCATACCCCCTCTGACGACACGACAATGATTTCTGTTGAGGAATTAATGTTATTCAGATGGAAATGGATATTCTGCACCCCACCATGATGCGTGCCAAGTTAAATTAGATTTTTGAAGAAATATTGAAAATGAATAATCCCTCTATACCTCTTCTAACGACCAGACAATGCTTTCTATTGACGAATTATTGTTATTCAGATGGAAATGGATATTCTGCACCCCACCATATTGCGTGCCAAGTCATATTTAATTTTGAGGTAATTTTGAAAATGAAAAATTCCTCTATACCCCCTCTGACGACACAACAATGATTTCTGTTTACGAATTATTGGTATTCAGATGGACATGAATACTTTGCACCACACCATGATGCGTGCCAAGTCATATTTGATTTTGAGGTAATTTTGAAAATGAAAAATCCCTCTATACCCCCTCTGACGATACGACAAGAATTTCTGTTGAAGAATTATCGTTATTTAGATAGAAAAAGTTATTCTGCACCCCACCATGATGCGTGCCAAGTCATATTAGATTTTTGAAGTAATTTTGAAAATGAAAAATAACTCTATACCCCTTCTGACGACACGACAATGATTTCTGTTGACGAATTATTGTTATTCAAATGGAAATAGATATTCTGCACCCCACCTTGATGCGTGCCAAGTCATATTAGATTTTTGAAGTAATTTTGAAAATGAAAAATCCCTCTATACCCCCTCTAACAACACGACAATGATTTCTGTTGACGAATGATTGTTATTCATATGGCAATGAATATTCTGCACCCCACCATGATGCGTGCCAAGTCATATTTGATTTTGAGGTAATTTTGAAAATGAAAAGTCCCTCTGACGACACGACAATGATATCTGTTGACGAATTATTGTTATTCAGATGGAAATAGATATTCTGCACCCCACCATGATGCGTGCCCAGTCATATTTGATTTTTGAAGTAATTTTGAAAATGAAAAATATCTCTATGCCCCCTCTGACGACACGACAATGATTTCTGTTGACGAAATAATATTTTTCAGACAGAAATGGATATTCTGCACCCCACCATGATGCGTGCCAAGTCATATTTGATTCTTGAAATCATTTTGATAATGAAAAATCCCTCTATACCCCCTCTGACGAACCGACAATGATTTCTCTAGACGAAATATTGTTATTCAGATGGACATGGATACTTTGCACCCCACCATGATGCGTGCCAACTCATATTAGATTTTTGAAGTAATTTTGAAAATGAAAAATCCCTCTATACCCCCTCTGATGACACGAGAATGATTTCTTATGACGAATTCTTGTTATTCATATGGAAATGGATATTCTGCCCCCCACCATGATGCGTGCCAAGTCATATTAGATATTTGAAGTAATTTTGAAAATGAAAAATCCCTCTATGCCCCCTCTGACGACACGACAATGATTTCTGTTGACGAATTATTGTTATTCAGATGGGAATGGATATTCTGCACCCCACTATGATGCGTGCCAATTCATATTTTAATTTCAGGTAATTTTGAAAATGAAAAATCCCTCTATGCCCCCTCTGACGACACGACAATGATTTCTAATGACGAATTATTGTTATTCATATGGAAATGGATATTCTGAACCCCATTATGATGCGTGCCAAGTCATATTAGATTTTTGAAGTAATTTTGAAAATGAAAAATCCCTCCATACCTCCTCTGACGACACGACAATGATTTCTGTTGACGAATTATTGTTATTCATATGGAAATGGATATTCTGCACCCCACCATGATGCGTGCCAAGTCATATTTGGTTTTGAGGTAATTTTGAAAACGAAAAATCCCTCTGACGACACGACAATGATTTCTGTTGACGAATTATTGTTATTCAGATGGAAATGGATATTCTGCACCCCACCATGCTGCGTGCCAAGTCATATTAGATTTTTGAAGTGATTTTGAAAATGAAAAATCCCTCTATGCCCCCTCTGACGACACGACAATGATTTCTGTTGACGAATTATTGTTATTCATATGGAAATGGATATTCTGCACCCCACTATGATGCGTGCCAAGTCATATTTGATTTTGAGGTAATTTTGAAAATGAAAAATCCCTCTACACCCCCCCTGACGACCCGTCAATGATTTCTGTTGACGAATTATTGTTATTCAGATGGAAATGGATATTCTGCACCCCACTATGTTGCGTGCCAAGTCATATTTGATTTTCAGGTAGTTTTGAAAATGAAAAATCCCTCTATACCCCCTCTGACGACACGACAATGATTTCTGTTGGGGAATTATTGTTATTCAGATAGAAATGGATATTCTGCACCCCACCATGATGCGTGCCAAGTCATATTAGATTTTTGAAGAAATATCGAATATGAAAAATCCCTTTATACCCCTTCTAACGACCCGACAATGATTTCTGTTGACGAATTATTGTTATTTAGATGGATATGGATACTTTGCACCCCACCATGATGCGTGCCAAGTCATATTAGATTTTCAGGTAGTTTTGAAAATGAAAAATCCCTCTATGCCCCCTCTGACGACACGACAATGATTTCTGTTGACGAATTATTGTTATTCATATGGAAATGGATATTCTGCAACCCACTATGATGCGTGCCAAGTCATATTTGATTTTGAGGTAATTTTGAAAATGAAAAATCCCTCTACACCCCCCCTGACGACCCGTCAATGATTTCTGTTGACGAATTATTGTTATTCAGAAGGGAATGGATATTCTGCACCCCACTATGATGCGTGCCAATTCATATTTTATTTGCAGGTAATTTTGAAAATGAAAAATCCCTCTATGCCCCCTCTGACGACACGACAATGATTTCTAATGACGAATTATTGTTATTCATATGGAAATGGATATTCTCCACCCCACCATGATGCGTGCCAAGTCATATTAGATTTTTGAAGTAATTTTGAAAATGAAAATTCACTCCATACCTCCTCTGACGACACGACAATGATTTCTGTTGACGAATTAATGTTATTCATATGGAAATGGATATTCTGCACCCCACCATGATGCGTGCCAAGTCATATTTGATTTTGAGGTAATTTTGAAAATGAAAAATCCCTCTGACGACACGACAATGATTTCTGTTGACGAATTATTGTTAGTCAGATGGAAATGGATATTCTGCACCCCACCATGATGCGTGCCAAGTCATATTAGATTTTTGAAGAAATATCGAATATGAAAAATCCCTTTATACCCCTTCTAACGACCCGACAATGATTTCTGTTGACGAATTATTGTTATTTAGATGGATATGGATACTTTGCACCCCACCATGATGCGTGCCAAGTCATATTAGATTTTCAGGTAGTTTTGAAAATGAAAAATCCCTCTATGCCCCCTCTGACGACACGACAATGATTTCTGTTGACGAATTATTGTTATTCATATGGAAATGGATATTCTGCAACCCACTATGATGCGTGCCAAGTCATATTTGATTTTGAGGTAATTTTGAAAATCAAAAATCCCTCTACACCCCCCCTGACGACCCGTCAATGATTTCTTTTGACGAATTATTGTTATTCAGAAGGGAATGGATATTCTGCACCCCACTATGATGCGTGCCAATTCATATTTTATTTGCAGGTAATTTTGAAAATGAAAAATCCCTCTATGCCCCCTCTGACGACACGACAATGATTTCTAATGACGAATTATTGTTATTGATATGGAAATGGATATTCTCCACCCCACCATGATGCGTGCCAAGTCATATTAGATTTTTGAAGTAATTTTGAAAATGAAAATTCACTCCATACCTCCTCTGACGACACGACAATGATTTCTGTTGACGAATTAATGTTATTCATATGGAAATGGATATTCTGCACCCCACCATGATGCGTGCCAAGTCATATTTGATTTTGAGGTAATTTTGAAAATGAAAAATCCCTCTGACGACACGACAATGATTTCTGTTGACGAATTATTGTTAGTCAGATGGAAATGGATATTCTGCACCCCACCATGATGCGTGCCAAGTCATATTAGATTTTTGAAGTAATTTTGAAAATGAAAATTCACTCCTTACCTCCTCTGACGACACGACAATGATTTCTGTTGACGAATTATCGTTATTCATATGGAAATGGATATTCTGCACCCCACCATGATGCGTGCCAAGTCATATTTGATTTTGAGGTAATTTTGAAAATGAAAAATCCCTCTGACGACACGACAATGATTTCTGTTGACGAATTATTGTTATTCAGATGGAAATGGATATTCTGCACCCCACCATGATGCGTGCCAAGTCATATTAGATTTTTGAAGAAATTTTGAAAATGAAAATTCACTCCATACCTCCTCTGACGACACGACAATGATTTCTGTTGACGAATTAATGTTATTCATATGGAAATGGATATTCTGCACCCCACCATGATGCGTGCCAAGTCATATTTGATTTTGAGGTAATTTTGAAATTGAAAAATCCCTCTGACGACACGACAATGATTTCTGTTGACGAATTATTGTTAGTCAGATGGAAATGGATATTCTGCACCCCACCATGATGCGTGCCAAGTCATATTAGATTTTTGAAGTAATTTTGAAAATGAAAATTCACTCCTTACCTCCTCTGACGACACGACAATGATTTCTGTTGACGAATTATTGTTATTCATATGGAAATGGATATTCTGCACCCCACCATGATGCGTGCCAAGTCATATTTGATTTTGAGGTAATTTTGAAAATGAAAAATCCCTCTGACGACACGACAATGATTTCTGTTGACGAATTATTGTTATTCATATGGAAATGGATATTCTGCACCCCACCATGATGCGTGCCAAGTCATATTTGATTTTGAGGTAATTTTGAAAATGAAAAATCCCTCTGACGACACGACAATGATTTCTGTTGACGAATTATTGTTATTCAGATGGAAATGGATATTCTGCACCCCACCATGACGCGTGCCAAGTCATATTTGGTTTTGAGGTAATTTTGAAAACGAAAAATCCCTCTGACGACACGACAATGATTTCTGTTGACGAATTATTGTTATTCAGATGGAAATGGATATTCTGCACCCCACCATGCTGCGTGCCAAGTCATATTAGATATTTGAAGTAATTTTGAAAATGAAAAATCCCTCTATGCCCCCTCTGACGACACGACAATGATTTCTGTTGACGAATTATTGTTATTCATATGGAAATGGATATTCTGCACCCCACTATGATGCGTGCCAAGTCATATTTGATTTTGAGGTAATTTTGAAAATGAAAAATCCCTCTACACCCCCCCTGACGACCCGTCAATGATTTCTGTTGACGAATTATTGTTATTCAGATGGAAATGGATATTCTGCACCCCACTATGATGCGTGCCAAGTCATATTTGATTTTGAAGTAATTTTGAAAATGAGAAATCCCTCTATGCCCCCTCTGACGACACGACAATGATTTCTGTTGACGAATTATTGTTATTCAGATGAAAATGGATATTCTGCACCCCACCATATTGCGTGCCAAGTCATATTTGATTTTGAGGTAATTTTGAAAATGAAAAATCCCTCTTACCCTCTCTGACGACACAACAATAATTTCTGTTGACGAATTATTGGTATTCAGATGGACATGAATACTTTGCACCCCACCATGATGCGTGCCAAGTCATATTTGATTTTTAGGTAATTTTGAAAATGAAAAATCCCTCTATACCCCCTCTGACGACACGACAATGATTTCTGTTGAGGAATTATTGTTATTCAGATAGAAATGGATATTCTGCACCCCACCATGATGCGTGCCAAGTCATATTAGATTTTTGAAGAAATATCGAATATGAAAAATCCCTTTATACCCCTTCTAACGACCCGACAATGATTTCTGTTGACGAATTATTGTTATTTAGATGGATATGGATACTTTGCACCCCACCATGATGCGTGCCAAGTCATATTAGATTTTCAGGTAGTTTTGAAAATGAAAAATCCCTCTATGCCCCCTCTGACGACACGACAATGATTTCTGTTGACGAATTAATATTATTCAGATAGAAATGGATATTCTGCACCCCACCATGATGCGTGCCAACTCATATTAGATTTTTGAAGTAATTTTGAAAATGAAAAATCCCTCTATACCCCCTCTGACGACACGACAATGATTTCTAATGACGAATTATTGTTGTTCATATGGAAATGGATATTCTGCACCCCACCATGATGCGTGCCAAGTCATATTAGATTTTTGAAGTAATTTTGAAAATGAAAAATCCCTCTATGCCCCCTCTGACGACACGACAATGATTTCTGATGACGAATTATTGTTATTCATATGGAAATGGATATTCTGCAACCCACTATGATGCGTGCCAAGTCATATTTGATTTTGAGGTAATTTTGAAAATGAAAAATCCCTCTACACCCCCCCTGACGACCCGTCAATGATTTCTGTTGACGAAATATTGTTATTCAGATGGACATGGATACTTTGCACCCCACCATGATGCGTGCCAACTCATATTAGATTTTTGAAGTAAGTTTGAAAATGAGAAATCCCTCTATACCCCCTCTGATGACACGACAATGATTTCTTATGACGAATTATTGTTATTCATATGGAAATGGATATTCTGCCCCCCACCTTGATGCGTGCCAAGTAATATTAGATTTTTGAAGTAATTTTGAAAATGATAAATCCCTCCATACCCCCTCTGACGACACGACAATGATTTCTGTTGATGAATTATTTCTATTCAGATGAAAATGGATATTATGCACTCCACCATGATACGTGCCAAGTCATTTTTGATTTATGAAGTAATTTTGAAAATGAAAAATCCCTCCATACCACCTCTGACGACACGACAATGATTTCTGCTGAGGAATTATTGTTATTCAGATGGAAATGGATATTCTGCACCCCACCATGATGCGTGCCAAGTTAAATTAGATTTTTGAAGAAATATTGAAAATGAATAATCCCTCTATACCTCCTCTAACGACCAGACAATGATTTCTATTGACGAATTATTGTTATTCAGATGGAAATGGATATTCTGCACCCCACCATATTGCGTGCCAAGTCATATTTAATTTTGAGGTAATTTTGAAAATGAAAAATTCCTCTATACCCCCTCTGACGACACAACAATGATTTCTGTTTACGAATTATTGGTATTCTGATGGACATGAATACTTTGCACCACACCATGATGCGTGCCAAGTCATATTAGATTTTTGAAGTAATTTTGAAAATGAAAAATCCCTCCATACCTCCTCTGACGACACGACAATGATTTCTGTTGACGAATTATTGTTATTCATATGGAAATGGATATTCTGCACCCCACCATGATGCGTGCCAAGTCATATTTGGTTTTGAGGTAATTTTGAAAACGAAAAATCCCTCTGACGACACGACAATGATTTCTGTTGACGAATTATTGTTATTCAGATGGAAATGGATATTCTGCACCCCACCATGCTGCGTGCCAAGTCATATTAGATTTTTGAAGTAATTTTGAAAATGAAAAATCCCTCTATGCCCCCTCTGACGACACGACAATGATTTCTGTTGACGAATTATTGTTATTCATATGGAAATGGATATTCTGCACCCCACTATGATGCGTGCCAAGTCATATTTGATTTTGAGGTAATTTTGAAAATGAAAAATCCCTCTACACCCCCCCTGACGACACGTCAATGATTTCTGTTGACGAATTATTGTTATTCAGATGGAAATGGATATTCTGCACCCCACTATGATGCGTGCCAAGTCATATTCGATTTTCAGGTAGTTTTGAAAATGAAAAATCCCTCTATACCCCCTCTGACGACACGACAATGATTTCTGTTGAGGAATTATTGTTATTCAGATAGAAATGGATATTCTGCACCCCACCATGATGCGTGACAAGTCATATTAGATTTTTGAAGAAATATCGAATATGAAAAATCCCTTTATACCCCTTCTAACGACCCGACAATGATTTCTGTTGACGAATTATTGTTATTTAGATGGATATGGATACTTTGCACCCCACTATGATGCGTGCCAAGTCATATTAGATTTTCAGGTAGTTTTGAAAATGAAAAATCCCTCTATGCCCCCTCTGACGACACGACAATTATTTCTGTTGACGAATTATTGTTATTCATATGGAAATGGATATTCTGCAACCCACTATGATGCGTGCCAAGTCATATTTGATTTTGAGGTAATTTTGAAAATGAAAAATCCCTCTACACCCCCCCTGACGACCCGTCAATGATTTCTGTTGACGAATTATTGTTATTCAGATGGGAATGGATATTCTGCACCCCACTATGATGCGTGCCAATTCATATTTTATTTGCAGGTAATTTTGAAAATGAAAAATCCCTCTATGCCCCCTCTGACGACACGACAATGATTTCTAATGACGAATTATTGTTATTCATATGGAAATGGATATTCTCCACCCCACCATGATGCGTGCCAAGTCATATTAGATTTTTGAAGTAATTTTGAAAATGAAAATTCACTCCATACCTCCTCTGACGACACGACAATGATTTCTGTTGACGAATTAATGTTATTCATATGGAAATGGATATTCTGCACCCCACCATGATGCGTGCCAACTCATATTAGATTTTTGAAGTAAGTTTGAAAATGAGAAATCCCTCTATACCCCCTCTGATGACACGACAATGATTTCTTATGACGAATTATTGTTATTCATATGGAAATGGATATTCTGCCCCCCACCTTGATGCGTGCCAAGTAATATTAGATTTTTGAAGTAATTTTGAAAATGATAAATCCCTCCATACCCCCTCTGACGTCACGACAATGATTTCTGTTGATGAATTATTTCTATTCAGATGAAAATGGATATTATGCACTCCACCATGATACGTGCCAAGTCATTTTTGATTTATGAAGTAATTTTGAAAATGAAAAATCCCTCCATACCACCTCTGACGACACGACAATGATTTCTGCTGAGGAATTATTGTTATTCAGATGGAAATGGATATTCTGCACCCCACCATGATGCGTGCCAAGTTAAATTAGATTTTTGAAGAAATATTGAAAATGAATAATCCCTCTATACCTCCTCTAACGACCAGACAATGATTTCTATTGACGAATTATTGTTATTCAGATGGAAATGGATATTCTGCACCCCACCATATTGCGTGCCAAGTCATATTTAATTTTGAGGTAATTTTGAAAATGAAAAATTCCTCTATACCCCCTCTGACGACACAACAATGATTTCTGTTTACGAATTATTGGTATTCTGATGGACATGAATACTTTGCACCACACCATGATGCGTGCCAAGTCATATTAGATTTTTGAAGTAATTTTGAAAATGAAAAATCCCTCCATACCTCCTCTGACGACACGACAATGATTTCTGTTGACGAATTATTGTTATTCATATGGAAATGGATATTCTGCACCCCACCATGATGCGTGCCAAGTCATATTTGGTTTTGAGGTAATTTTGAAAACGAAAAATCCCTCTGACGACACGACAATGATTTCTGTTGACGAATTATTGTTATTCAGATGGAAATGGATATTCTGCACCCCACCATGCTGCGTGCCAAGTCATATTAGATTTTTGAAGTAATTTTGAAAATGAAAAATCCCTCTATGCCCCCTCTGACGACACGACAATGATTTCTGTTGACGAATTATTGTTATTCATATGGAAATGGATATTCTGCACCCCACTATGATGCGTGCCAAGTCATATTTGATTTTGAGGTAATTTTGAAAATGAAAAATCCCTCTACACCCCCCCTGACGACACGTCAATGATTTCTGTTGACGAATTATTGTTATTCAGATGGAAATGGATATTCTGCACCCCACTATGATGCGTGCCAAGTCATATTCGATTTTCAGGTAGTTTTGAAAATGAAAAATCCCTCTATACCCCCTCTGACGACACGACAATGATTTCTGTTGAGGAATTATTGTTATTCAGATAGAAATGGATATTCTGCACCCCACCATGATGCGTGACAAGTCATATTAGATTTTTGAAGAAATATCGAATATGAAAAATCCCTTTATACCCCTTCTAACGACCCGACAATGATTTCTGTTGACGAATTATTGTTATTTAGATGGATATGGATACTTTGCACCCCACTATGATGCGTGCCAAGTCATATTAGATTTTCAGGTAGTTTTGAAAATGAAAAATCCCTCTATGCCCCCTCTGACGACACGACAATTATTTCTGTTGACGAATTATTGTTATTCATATGGAAATGGATATTCTGCAACCCACTATGATGCGTGCCAAGTCATATTTGATTTTGAGGTAATTTTGAAAATGAAAAATCCCTCTACACCCCCCCTGACGACCCGTCAATGATTTCTGTTGACGAATTATTGTTATTCAGATGGGAATGGATATTCTGCACCCCACTATGATGCGTGCCAATTCATATTTTATTTGCAGGTAATTTTGAAAATGAAAAATCCCTCTATGCCCCCTCTGACGACACGACAATGATTTCTAATGACGAATTATTGTTATTCATATGGAAATGGATATTCTCCACCCCACCATGATGCGTGCCAAGTCATATTAGATTTTTGAAGTAATTTTGAAAATGAAAATTCACTCCATACCTCCTCTGACGACACGACAATGATTTCTGTTGACGAATTAATGTTATTCATATGGAAATGGATATTCTGCACCCCACCATGATGCGTGCCAAGTCATATTTGGTTTTGAGGTAATTTTGAAAACGAAAAATCCCTCTGACGACACGACAATGATTTCTGTTGACGAATTATTGTTATTCAGATGGAAATGGATATTCTGCACCCCACCATGCTGCGTGCCAAGTCATATTAGATATTTGAAGTAATTTTGAAAATGAAAAATCCCTCTATGCCCCCTCTGACGACACGACAATGATTTCTGTTGACGAATTATTGTTATTCATATGGAAATGGATATTCTGCACCCCACTATGATGCGTGCCAAGTCATATTTGATTTTGAGGTAATTTTGAAAATGAAAAATCCGTCTACACCCCCCCTGACGACCCGTCAATGATTTCTGTTGACGAATTATTGTTATTCAGATGGAAATGGATATTCTGCACCCCACTATGATGCGTGCCAAGTCATATTTGATTTTCAGGTAGTTTTGAAAATGAAAAATCCCTCTATACCACCTCTGACGACACGACAATGATTTCTGTTGACGAATTATTGTTATTCAGATGAAAATGGATATTCTGCACCCCACCATGATGCGTGCCAAGTCATATTTGATTTTGAAGTAATTTTGAAAATGAGAAATCCCTCTATGCCCCCTCTGACGACACGACAATGATTTCTGTTGAAGAATTATTGTTATTCAGATGAAAATGGATATTCTGCACCCCACCATATTGCGTGCCAAGTCATATTTGATTTTGAGGTAATTTTGAAAATGAAAAATCCCTCTTACCCTCTCTGACGACACAACAATAATTTCTGTTGACGAATTATTGTTATTCAGCTGGACATGAATACTTTGCACCCCACCATGATGCGTGCCAAGTCATATTTGATTTTGAAGTAATTTTGAAAATGAGAAATCCCTCTATGCCCCCTCTGACGACACGACAATGATTTCTGTTGACGAATTATTGTTATTCAGATGAAAATGGATATTCTGCACCCCACCATGATGCGTGCCAAGTCATATTTGATTTTGAAGTAATTTTGAAAATGAGAAATCCCTCTATGCCCCCTCTGACGACACGACAATGATTTCTGTTGACGAATTATTGTTATTCATATGGAAATGGATATTCTGCACCCCACTATGATGCGTGCCAAGTCATATTTGATTTTGAGGTAATTTTGAAAATGAAAAATCCCTCTACACCCCCCCTGACGACCCGTCAATGATTTCTGTTGACGAATAATTGTTATTCAGATGGAAATGGATATTCTGCACCCCACTATGATGCGTGCCAAGTCATATTTGATTTTCAGGTAGTTTTGAAAATGAAAAATCCCTCTATACCACCTCTGACGACACGACAATGATTTCTGTTGACGAATTATTGTTATTCAGATGAAAATGGATATTCTGCACCCCACCATGATGCGTGCCAAGTCATATTTGATTTTGAAGTAATTTTGAAAATGAGAAATCCCTCTATGCCCCCTCTGACGACACGACAATGATTTCTGTTGACGAATTATTGTTATTCAGATGAAAATGGATATTCTGCACCCCACCATATTGCGTGCCAAGTCATATTTGATTTTGAGGTAATTTTGAAAATGAAAAATCCCTCTTACCCTCTCTGACGACACAACAATAATTTCTGTTGACGAATTATTGTTATTCAGCTGGACATGAATACTTTGCACCCCACCATGATGCGTGCCAAGTCATATTTGATTTTTAGGTAATTTTGAAAATGAAAAATCCCTCTATACCCCCTCTGACGACACGACAATGATTTCTGTTGAGGAATTATTGTTATTCAGATAGAAATGGATATTCTGCACCCCACCATGATGCGTGCCAAGTCATATTAGATTTTTGAAGAAATATCGAATATGAAAAATCCCTTTATACCCCTTCTAACGACCCGACAATGATTTCTGTTGACGAATTATTGTTATTTAGATGGATATGGATACTTTGCACCCCACCATGATGCGTGCCAAGTCATATTAGATTTTCAGGTAGTTTTGAAAATGAAAAATCCCTCTATGCCCCCTCTGACGACACGACAATGATTTCTGTTGACGAATTATTGTTATTCATATGGAAATGGATATTCTGCAACCCACTATGATGCGTGCCAAGTCATATTTGATTTTGAGGTAATTTTGAAAATCAAAAATCCCTCTACACCCCCCCTGACGACCCGTCAATGATTTCTTTTGACGAATTATTGTTATTCAGAAGGGAATGGATATTCTGCACCCCACTATGATGCGTGCCAATTCATATTTTATTTGCAGGTAATTTTGAAAATGAAAAATCCCTCTATGCCCCCTCTGACGACACGACAATGATTTCTAATGACGAATTATTGTTATTGATATGGAAATGGATATTCTCCACCCCACCATGATGCGTGCCAAGTCATATTAGATTTTTGAAGTAATTTTGAAAATGAAAATTCACTCCATACCTCCTCTGACGACACGACAATGATTTCTGTTGACGAATTAATGTTATTCATATGGAAATGGATATTCTGCACCCCACCATGATGCGTGCCAAGTCATATTTGATTTTGAGGTAATTTTGAAAATGAAAAATCCCTCTGACGACACGACAATGATTTCTGTTGACGAATTATTGTTAGTCAGATGGAAATGGATATTCTGCACCCCACCATGATGCGTGCCAAGTCATATTAGATTTTTGAAGTAATTTTGAAAATGAAAATTCACTCCTTACCTCCTCTGACGACACGACAATGATTTCTGTTGACGAATTATCGTTATTCATATGGAAATGGATATTCTGCACCCCACCATGATGCGTGCCAAGTCATATTTGATTTTGAGGTAATTTTGAAAATGAAAAATCCCTCTGACGACACGACAATGATTTCTGTTGACGAATTATTGTTATTCAGATGGAAATGGATATTCTGCACCCCACCATGATGCGTGCCAAGTCATATTAGATTTTTGAAGAAATTTTGAAAATGAAAATTCACTCCATACCTCCTCTGACGACACGACAATGATTTCTGTTGACGAATTAATGTTATTCATATGGAAATGGATATTCTGCACCCCACCATGATGCGTGCCAAGTCATATTTGATTTTGAGGTAATTTTGAAAATGAAAAATCCCTCTGACGACACGACAATGATTTCTGTTGACGAATTATTGTTAGTCAGATGGAAATGGATATTCTGCACCCCACCATGATGCGTGCCAAGTCATATTAGATTTTTGAAGTAATTTTGAAAATGAAAATTCACTCCTTACCTCCTCTGACGACACGACAATGATTTCTGTTGACGAATTATTGTTATTCATATGGAAATGGATATTCTGCACCCCACCATGATGCGTGCCAAGTCATATTTGATTTTGAGGTAATTTTGAAAATGAAAAATCCCTCTGACGACACGACAATGATTTCTGTTGACGAATTATTGTTATTCATATGGAAATGGATATTCTGCACCCCACCATGATGCGTGCCAAGTCATATTTGATTTTGAGGTAATTTTGAAAATGAAAAATCCCTCTGACGACACGACAATGATTTCTGTTGACGAATTATTGTTATTCAGATGGAAATGGATATTCTGCACCCCACCATGACGCGTGCCAAGTCATATTTGGTTTTGAGGTAATTTTGAAAACGAAAAATCCCTCTGACGACACGACAATGATTTCTGTTGACGAATTATTGTTATTCAGATGGAAATGGATATTCTGCACCCCACCATGCTGCGTGCCAAGTCATATTAGATATTTGAAGTAATTTTGAAAATGAAAAATCCCTCTATGCCCCCTCTGACGACACGACAATGATTTCTGTTGACGAATTATTGTTATTCATATGGAAATGGATATTCTGCACCCCACTATGATGCGTGCCAAGTCATATTTGATTTTGAGGTAATTTTGAAAATGAAAAATCCCTCTACACCCCCCCTGACGACCCGTCAATGATTTCTGTTGACGAATTATTGTTATTCAGATGGAAATGGATATTCTGCACCCCACTATGATGCGTGCCAAGTCATATTTGATTTTCAGGTAGTTTTGAAAATGAAAAATCCCTCTATACCACCTCTGACGACACGACAATGATTTCTGTTGACGAATTATTGTTATTCAGATGAAAATGGATATTCTGCACCCCACCATGATGCGTGCCAAGTCATATTTGATTTTGAAGTAATTTTGAAAATGAGAAATCCCTCTATGCCCCCTCTGACGACACGACAATGATTTCTGTTGACGAATTATTGTTATTCAGATGAAAATGGATATTCTGCACCCCACCATATTGCGTGCCAAGTCATATTTGATTTTGAGGTAATTTTGAAAATGAAAAATCCCTCTTACCCTCTCTGACGACACAACAATAATTTCTGTTGACGAATTATTGGTATTCAGATGGACATGAATACTTTGCACCCCACCATGATGCGTGCCAAGTCATATTTGATTTTTAGGTAATTTTGAAAATGAAAAATCCCTCTATACCCCCTCTGACGACACGACAATGATTTCTGTTGAGGAATTATTGTTATTCAGATAGAAATGGATATTCTGCACCCCACCATGATGCGTGCCAAGTCATATTAGATTTTTGAAGAAATATCGAATATGAAAAATCCCTTTATACCCCTTCTAACGACCCGACAATGATTTCTGTTGACGAATTATTGTTATATAGATGGATATGGATACTTTGCACCCCACCATGATGCGTGCCAAGTCATATTAGATTTTCAGGTAGTTTTGAAAATGAAAAATCCCTCTATGCCCCCTCTGACGACACGACAATGATTTCTGTTGACGAATTAATATTATTCAGATAGAAATGGATATTCTGCACCCCACCATGATGCGTGCCAACTCATATTAGATTTTTGAAGTAATTTTGAAAATGAAAAATCCCTCTATACCCCCTCTGACGACACGACAATGATTTCTAATGACGAATTATTGTTGTTCATATGGAAATGGATATTCTGCACCCCACCATGATGCGTGCCAAGTCATATTAGATTTTTGAAGTAATTTTGAAAATGAAAAATCCCTCTATGCCCCCTCTGACGACACGACAATGATTTCTGATGACGAATTATTGTTATTCATATGGAAATGGATATTCTGCAACCCACTATGATGCGTGCCAAGTCATATTTGATTTTGAGGTAATTTTGAAAATGAAAAATCCCTCTACACCCCCCTGACGACCCGTCAATGATTTCTGTTGACGAAATATTGTTATTCAGATGGACATGGATACTTTGCACCCCACCATGATGCGTGCCAACTCATATTAGATTTTTGAAGTAAGTTTGAAAATGAGAAATCCCTCTATACCCCCTCTGATGACACGACAATGATTTCTTATGACGAATTATTGTTATTCATATGGAAATGGATATTCTGCCCCCCACCTTGATGCGTGCCAAGTAATATTAGATTTTTGAAGTAATTTTGAAAATGATAAATCCCTCCATACCCCCTCTGACGACACGACAATGATTTCTGTTGATGAATTATTTCTATTCAGATGAAAATGGATATTATGCACTCCACCATGATACGTGCCAAGTCATTTTTGATTTATGAAGTAATTTTGAAAATGAAAAATCCCTCCATACCACCTCTGACGACACGACAATGATTTCTGCTGAGGAATTATTGTTATTCAGATGGAAATGGATATTCTGCACCCCACCATGATGCGTGCCAAGTTAAATTAGATTTTTGAAGAAATATTGAAAATGAATAATCCCTCTATACCTCCTCTAACGACCAGACAATGATTTCTATTGACGAATTATTGTTATTCAGATGGAAATGGATATTCTGCACCCCACCATATTGCGTGCCAAGTCATATTTAATTTTGAGGTAATTTTGAAAATGAAAAATTCCTCTATACCCCCTCTGACGACACAACAATGATTTCTGTTTACGAATTATTGGTATTCTGATGGACATGAATACTTTGCACCACACCATGATGCGTGCCAAGTCATATTAGATTTTTGAAGTAATTTTGAAAATGAAAAATCCCTCCATACCTCCTCTGACGACACGACAATGATTTCTGTTGACGAATTATTGTTATTCATATGGAAATGGATATTCTGCACCCCACCATGATGCGTGCCAAGTCATATTTGGTTTTGAGGTAATTTTGAAAACGAAAAATCCCTCTGACGACACGACAATGATTTCTGTTGACGAATTATTGTTATTCAGATGGAAATGGATATTCTGCACCCCACCATGCTGCGTGCCAAGTCATATTAGATTTTTGAAGTAATTTTGAAAATGAAAAATCCCTCTATGCCCCCTCTGACGACACGACAATGATTTCTGTTGACGAATTATTGTTATTCATATGGAAATGGATATTCTGCACCCCACTATGATGCGTGCCAAGTCATATTTGATTTTGAGGTAATTTTGAAAATGAAAAATCCCTCTACACCCCCCCTGACGACACGTCAATGATTTCTGTTGACGAATTATTGTTATTCAGATGGAAATGGATATTCTGCACCCCACTATGATGCGTGCCAAGTCATATTCGATTTTCAGGTAGTTTTGAAAATGAAAAATCCCTCTATACCCCCTCTGACGACACGACAATGATTTCTGTTGAGGAATTATTGTTATTCAGATAGAAATGGATATTCTGCACCCCACCATGATGCGTGACAAGTCATATTAGATTTTTGAAGAAATATCGAATATGAAAAATCCCTTTATACCCCTTCTAACGACCCGACAATGATTTCTGTTGACGAATTATTGTTATTTAGATGGATATGGATACTTTGCACCCCACTATGATGCGTGCCAAGTCATATTAGATTTTCAGGTAGTTTTGAAAATGAAAAATCCCTCTATGCCCCCTCTGACGACACGACAATTATTTCTGTTGACGAATTATTGTTATTCATATGGAAATGGATATTCTGCAACCCACTATGATGCGTGCCAAGTCATATTTGATTTTGAGGTAATTTTGAAAATGAAAAATCCCTCTACACCCCCCTGACGACCCGTCAATGATTTCTGTTGACGAATTATTGTTATTCAGATGGGAATGGATATTCTGCACCCCACTATGATGCGTGCCAATTCATATTTTATTTGCAGGTAATTTTGAAAATGAAAAATCCCTCTATGCCCCCTCTGACGACACGACAATGATTTCTAATGACGAATTATTGTTATTCATATGGAAATGGATATTCTCCACCCCACCATGATGCGTGCCAAGTCATATTAGATTTTTGAAGTAATTTTGAAAATGAAAATTCACTCCATACCTCCTCTGACGACACGACAATGATTTCTGTTGACGAATTAATGTTATTCATATGGAAATGGATATTCTGCACCCCACCATGATGCGTGCCAAGTCATATTTGGTTTTGAGGTAATTTTGAAAACGAAAAATCCCTCTGACGACACGACAATGATTTCTGTTGACGAATTATTGTTATTCAGATGGAAATGGATATTCTGCACCCCACCATGCTGCGTGCCAAGTCATATTAGATATTTGAAGTAATTTTGAAAATGAAAAATCCCTCTATGCCCCCTCTGACGACACGACAATGATTTCTGTTGACGAATTATTGTTATTCATATGGAAATGGATATTCTGCACCCCACTATGATGCGTGCCAAGTCATATTTGATTTTGAGGTAATTTTGAAAATGAAAAATCCGTCTACACCCCCCCTGACGACCCGTCAATGATTTCTGTTGACGAATTATTGTTATTCAGATGGAAATGGATATTCTGCACCCCACTATGATGCGTGCCAAGTCATATTTGATTTTCAGGTAGTTTTGAAAATGAAAAATCCCTCTATACCACCTCTGACGACACGACAATGATTTCTGTTGACGAATTATTGTTATTCAGATGAAAATGGATATTCTGCACCCCACCATGATGCGTGCCAAGTCATATTTGATTTTGAAGTAATTTTGAAAATGAGAAATCCCTCTATGCCCCCTCTGACGACACGACAATGATTTCTGTTGAAGAATTATTGTTATTCAGATGAAAATGGATATTCTGCACCCCACCATATTGCGTGCCAAGTCATATTTGATTTTGAGGTAATTTTGAAAATGAAAAATCCCTCTTACCCTCTCTGACGACACAACAATAATTTCTGTTGACGAATTATTGTTATTCAGCTGGACATGAATACTTTGCACCCCACCATGATGCGTGCCAAGTCATATTTGATTTTGAAGTAATTTTGAAAATGAGAAATCCCTCTATGCCCCCTCTGACGACACGACAATGATTTCTGTTGACGAATTATTGTTATTCAGATGAAAATGGATATTCTGCACCCCACCATGATGCGTGCCAAGTCATATTTGATTTTGAAGTAATTTTGAAAATGAGAAATCCCTCTATGCCCCCTCTGACGACACGACAATGATTTCTGTTGACGAATTATTGTTATTCAGATGAAAATGGATATTCTGCACCCCACCATATTGCGTGCCAAGTCATATTTGATTTTGAGGTAATTTTGAAAATGAAAAATCCCTCTTACCCTCTCTGACGACACAACAATAATTTCTGTTGACGAATTATTGTTATTCAGCTGGACATGAATACTTTGCACCCCACCATGCTGCGTGCCAAGTCATATTAGATTTTTGAAGTAATTTTGAAAATGAAAAATCCCTCTATGCCCCCTCTGACGACACGACAATGATTTCTGTTGACGAATTATTGTTATTCATATGGAAATGGATATTCTGCACCCCACTATGATGCGTGCCAAGTCATATTTGATTTTGAGGTAATTTTGAAAATGAAAAATCCCTCTACACCCCCCCTGACGACCCGTCAATGATTTCTGTTGACGAATTATTGTTATTCAGATGGAAATGGATATTCTGCACCCCACTATGATGCGTGCCAAGTCATATTTGATTTTCAGGTAGTTTTGAAAATGAAAAATCCCTCTATACCACCTCTGACGACACGACAATGATTTCTGTTGACGAATTATTGTTATTCAGATGAAAATGGATATTCTGCACCCCACCATGATGCGTGCCAAGTCATATTTGATTTTGAAGTAATTTTGAAAATGAGAAATCCCTCTATGCCCCCTCTGACGACACGACAATGATTTCTGTTGACGAATTATTGTTATTCAGATGAAAATGGATATTCTGCACCCCACCATATTGCGTGCCAAGTCATATTTGATTTTGAGGTAATTTTGAAAATGAAAAATCCCTCTTACCCTCTCTGACGACACAACAATAATTTCTGTTGACGAATTATTGTTATTCAGCTGGACATGAATACTTTGCACCCCACCATGATGCGTGCCAAGTCATATTTGATTTTGAAGTAATTTTGAAAATGAGAAATCCCTCTATGCCCCCTCTGACGACACGACAATGATTTCTGTTGACGAATTATTGTTATTCAGATGAAAATGGATATTCTGCACCCCACCATATTGCGTGCCAAGTCATATTTGATTTTGAGGTAATTTTGAAAATGAAAAATCCCTCTTACCCTCTCTGACGACATAACAATAATTTCTGTTGACGAATTATTGGTATTCAGATGGACATGAATACTTTGCACCCCACCATGATGCGTGCCAAGTCATATTTGATTTTTAGGTAATTTTGAAAATGAAAAATCCCTCTATACCCCCTCTGACGACACGACAATGATTTCTGTTGAGGAATTATTGTTATTCAGATAGAAATGGATATTCTGCACCCCACCATGATGCGTGCCAAGTCATATTAGATTTTTGAAGAAATATCGAATATGAAAAATCCCTTTATACCCCTTCTAACGACCCGACAATGATTTCTGTTGACGAATTATTGTTATTTAGATGGATATGGATACTTTGCACCCCACCATGATGCGTGCCAAGTCATATTAGATTTTCAGGTAGTTTTGAAAATGAAAAATCCCTCTATGCCCCCTCTGACGACACGACAATGATTTCTGTTGACGAATTAATATTATTCAGATAGAAATGGATATTCTGCACCCCACCATGATGCGTGCCAACTCATATTAGATTTTTGAAGTAATTTTGAAAATGAAAAATCCCTCTATACCCCCTCTGACGACACGACAATGATTTCTAATGACGAATTATTGTTGTTCATATGGAAATGGATATTCTGCACCCCACCATGATGCGTGCCAAGTCATATTTGGTTTTGAGGTAATTTTGAAAACGAAAAATCCCTCTGACGACACGACAATGATTTCTGTTGACGAATTATTGTTATTCAGATGGAAATGGATATTCTGTACCCCACCATGCTGCGTGCCAAGTCATATTAGATTTTTGAAGTAATTTTGAAAATGAAAAATCCCTCTATGCCCCCTCTGACGACACGACAATGATTTCTGTTGACGAATTATTGTTATTCATATGGAAATGGATATTCTGCACCCCACTATGATGCGTGCCAAGTCATATTTGATTTTGAGGTAATTTTGAAAATGAAAAATCCCTCTACACCCCCCCTGACGACCCGTCAATGATTTCTGTTGACGAATTATTGTTATTCAGATGGAAATGGATATTCTGCACCCCACTATGATGCGTGCCAAGTCATATTCGATTTTCAGGTAGTTTTGAAAATGAAAAATCCCTCTATACCCCCTCTGACGACACGACAATGATTTCTGTTGAGGAATTATTGTTATTCAGATAGAAATGGATATTCTGCACCCCACCATGATGCGTGACAAGTCATAATAGATTTTTGAAGAAATATCGAATATGAAAAATCCCTTTATACCCCTTCTAACGACCCGACAATGATTTCTGTTGACGAATTATTGTTATTTAGATGGATATGGATACTTTGCACCCCACTATGATGCGTGCCAAGTCATATTAGATTTTCAGGTAGTTTTGAAAATGAAAAATCCCTCTATGCCCCCTCTGACGACACGACAATGATTTCTGTTGACGAATTATTGTTATTCATATGGAAATGGATATTCTGCAACCCACTATGATGCGTGCCAAGTCATATTTGATTTTGAGGTAATTTTGAAAATGAAAAATCCCTCTACACCCCCCCTGACGACCCGTCAATGATTTCTGTTGACGAATTATTGTTATTCAGATGGGAATGGATATTCTGCACCCCACTATGATGCGTGCCAATTCATATTTTATTTGCAGGTAATTTTGAAAATGAAAAATCCCTCTATGCCCCCTCTGACGACACGACAATGATTTCTAATGACGAATTATTGTTATTCATATGGAAATGGATATTCTCCACCCCATAATGATGCGTGCCAAGACATATTAGATTTTTGAAGTAATTTTGAAAATGAAAATTCACTCCATACCTCCTCTGACGACACGACAATGATTTCTGTTGACGAATTAATGTTATTCATATGAAAATGGATATTCTGCACCCCACCATGATGCGTGCCAAGTCATATTTGGTTTTGAGGTAATTTTGAAAACGAAAAATCCCTCTGACGACACGACAATGATTTCTGTTGACGAATTATTGTTATTCAGATGGAAATGGATATTCTGCACCCCACCATGCTGCGTGCCAAGTCATATTAGATATTTGAAGTAATTTTGAAAATGAAAAATCCCTCTATGCCCCCTCTGACGACACGACAATGATTTCTGTTGACGAATTATTGTTATTCATATGGAAATGGATATTCTGCACCCCACTATGATGCGTGCCAAGTCATATTTGATTTTGAGGTAATTTTGAAAATGAAAAATCCCTCTACACCCCCCCTGACGACCCGTCAATGATTTCTGTTGACGAATTATTGTTATTCAGATGGAAATGGATATTCTGCACCCCACTATGATGCGTGCCAAGTCATATTTGAATTTCAGGTAGTTTTGAAAATGAAAAATCCCTCTATACCACCTCTGACGACACGACAATGATTTCTGTTGACGAATTATTGTTATTCAGATGAAAATGGATATTCTGCACCCCACCATGATGCGTGCCAAGTCATATTTGATTTTGAAGTAATTTTGAAAATGAGAAATCCCTCTATGCCCCCTCTGACGACACGACAATGATTTCTGTTGACGAATTATTGTTATTCAGATGAAAATGGATATTCTGCACCCCACCATATTGCGTGCCAAGTCATATTTGATTTTGAGGTAATTTTGAAAATGAAAAATCCCTCTTACCCTCTCTGACGACACAACAATAATTTCTGTTGACGAATTATTGTTATTCAGATGGACATGAATACTTTGCACCCCACCATGATGCGTGCCAAGTCATATTTGATTTTTAGGTAATTTTGAAAATGAAAAATCCCTCTATACCCCCTCTGACGACACGACAATGATTTCTGTTGAGGAATTATTGTTATTCAGATAGAAATGGATATTCTGCACCCCACCATGATGCGTGCCAAGTCATATTAGATTTTTGAAGAAATATCGAAAATGAAAAATCCCTTTATACCCCTTCTAACGACCCGACAATGATTTCTGTTGACGAATTATTGTTATTTAGATGGATATGGATACTTTGCACCCCACCATGATGCGTGCCAAGTCATATTAGATTTTCAGGTAGTTTTGAAAATGAAAAATCCCTCTATGCCCCCTCTGACGACACGACAATGATTTCTGTTGACGAATTAATATTATTCAGATAGAAATGGATATTCTGCACCCCACCATGATGCGTGCCAACTCATATTAGATTTTTGAAGTAATTTTGAAAATGAAAAATCCCTCTATACCCCCTCTGACGACACGACAATGATTTCTAATGACGAATTATTGTTGTTCATATGGAAATGGATATTCTGCACCCCACCATGATGCGTGCCAAGTCATATTAGATTTTTGAAGTAATTTTGAAAATGAAAAATCCCTCTATGCCCCCTCTGACGACACGACAATGATTTCTGATGACGAATTATTGTTATTCATATGGAAATGGATATTCTGCAACCCTCTATGATGCGTGCCAAGTCATATTTGATTTTGAGGTAATTTTGAAAATGAAAAATCCCTCTACACCCCCCCTGACGACCCGTCAATGATTTCTGTTGACGAAATATTGTTATTCAGATGGACATGGATACTTTGCACCCCACCATGATGCGTGCCAACTCATATTAGATTTTTGAAGTAATTTTGAAAATGAGAAATCCCTCTATACCCCCTCTGATGACACGACAATGATTTCTTATGACGAATTATTGTTATTCATATGAAAATGGATATTCTGCCCCCCACCTTGATGCGTGCCAAGTAATATTAGATTTTTGAAGTAATTTTGAAAATGAAAAATCCCTCCATACCCCCTCTGACGACACGACAATGATTTCTGTTGATGAATTATTTCTATTCAGATGAAAATGGATATTATGCACTCCACCATGATACGTGCCAAGTCATTTTTGATTTATGAAGTAATTTTGAAAATGAAAAATCCCTCCATACCCCCTCTGACGACACGACAATGATTTCTGCTGAGGAATTATTGTTATTCAGATGGAAATGGATATTCTGCACCCCACCATGATGCGTGCCAAGTTAAATTAGATTTTTGAAGAAATATTGAAAATGAATAATCCCTCTATACCTCCTCTAACGACCAGACAATGATTTCTATTGACGAATTATTGTTATTCAGATGGAAATGGATATTCTGCACCCCACCATATTGCGTGCCAAGTCATATTTAATTTTGAGGTAATTTTGAAAATGAAAAATTCTTCTATACCCCCTCTGACGACACAACAATGATTTCTGTTTACGAATTATTGGTATTCAGATGGACATGAATACTTTGCACCACACCATGATGCGTGCCAAGTCATATTAGATTTTTGAAGTGATTTTGAAAATGAAAAATCCCTCCATACCTCCTCTGACGACACGACAATGATTTCAGTTGACGAATTATTGTTATTCATATGGAAATGGATATTCTGCACCCCACCATGATGCGTGCCAAGTCATATTTGGTTTTGAGGTAATTTTGAAAACGAAAAATCCCTCTGACGACACGACAATGATTTCTGTTGACGAATTATTGTTATTCAGATGGAAATGGATATTCTGCACCCCACCATGCTGCGTGCCAAGTCATATTAGATTTTTGAAGTAATTTTGAAAATGAAAAATCCCTCTATGCCCCCTCTGACGACACGACAATGATTTCTGTTGACGAATTATTGTTATTCATATGGAAATGGATATTCTGCACCCCACTATGATGCGTGCCAAGTCATATTTGATTTTGAGGTAATTTTGAAAATGAAAAATCCCTCTACACCCCCCCTGACGACCCGTCAATGATTTCTGTTGACGAATTATTGTTATTCAGATGGAAATGGATATTCTGCACCCCACTATGATGCGTGCCAAGTCATATTTGATTTTCAGGTAGTTTTGAAAATGAAAAATCCCTCTATACCACCTCTGACGACACGACAATGATTTCTGTTGACGAATTATTGTTATTCAGATGAAAATGGATATTCTGCACCCCACCATGATGCGTGCCAAGTCATATTTGATTTTGAAGTAATTTTGAAAATGAGAAATCCCTCTATGCCCCCTCTGACGACACGACAATGATTTCTGTTGACGAATTATTGTTATTCAGATGAAAATGGATATTCTGCACCCCACCATATTGCGTGCCAAGTCATATTTGATTTTGAGGTAATTTTGAAAATGAAAAATCCCTCTTACCCTCTCTGACGACACAACAATAATTTCTGTTGACGAATTATTGTTATTCAGCTGGACATGAATACTTTGCACCCCACCATGATGCATGCCAAGTCATATTTGATTTTGAAGTAATTTTGAAAATGAGAAATCCCTCTATGCCCCCTCTGACGACACGACAATGATTTCTGTTGACGAATTATTGTTATTCAGATGAAAATGGATATTCTGCACCCCACCATATTGCGTGCCAAGTCATATTTGATTTTGAGGTAATTTTGAAAATGAAAAATCCCTCTTACCCTCTCTGACGACACAACAATAATTTCTGTTGACGAATTATTGGTATTCAGATGGACATGAATACTTTGCACCCCACCATGATGCGTGCCAAGTCATATTTGATTTTTAGGTAATTTTGAAAATGAAAAATCCCTCTATACCCCCTCTGACGACACGACAATGATTTCTGTTGAGGAATTATTGTTATTCAGATAGAAATGGATATTCTGCACCCCACCATGATGCGTGCCAAGTCATATTAGATTTTTGAAGAAATATCGAATATGAAAAATCCCTTTATACCCCTTCTAACGACCCGACAATGATTTCTGTTGACGAATTATTGTTATTTAGATGGATATGGATACTTTGCACCCCACCATGATGCGTGCCAAGTCATATTAGATTTTCAGGTAGTTTTGAAAATGAAAAATCCCTCTATGCCCCCTCTGACGACACGACAATGATTTCTGTTGACGAATTAATATTATTCAGATAGAAATGGATATTCTGCACCCCACTATGATGCGTGCCAACTCATATTAGATTTTTGAAGTAATTTTGAAAATGAAAAATCCCTCTATACCCCCTCTGACGACACGACAATGATTTCTAATGACGAATTATTGTTGTTCATATGGAAATGGATATTCTGCACCCCACCATGATGCGTGCCAAGTCATATTAGAATTTTGAAGTAATTTTGAAAATGAAAAATTCCTCTATGCCCCCTCTGACGACACGACAATGATTTCTGATGACGAATTATTGTTATTCATATGGAAATGGATATTCTGCAACCCACTATGATGCGTGCCAAGTCATATTTGATTTTGAGGTAATTTTGAAAATGAAAAATCCCTCTACACCCCCCCTGACGACCCGTCAATAATTTCTGTTGACGAAATATTGTTATTCAGATGGACATGGATACTTTGCACCCCACCATGATGCGTGCCAACTCATATTAGATTTTTGAAGTAAGTTTGAAAATGAGAAATCCCTCTATACCCCCTCTGATGACACGACAATGATTTCTTATGACGAATTATTGTTATTCATATGGAAATGGATATTCTGCCCCCCACCTTGATGCGTGCCAAGTAATATTAGATTTTTGAAGTAATTTTGAAAATGATAAATCCCTCCATACCCCCTCTGACGACACGACAATGATTTCTGTTGATGAATTATTTCTATTCAGATGAAAATGGATATTATGCACTCCACCATGATACGTGCCAAGTCATTTTTGATTTATGAAGTAATTTTGAAAATGAAAAATCCCTCCATACCCCCTCTGCCGACACGACAATGATTTCTGCTGAGGAATTATTGTTATTCAGATGGAAATGGATATTCTGCACCCCACCATGATGCGTGCCGAGTTAAATTAGATTTTTGAAGAAATATTGAAAATGAATAATCCCTCTATACCTCCTCTAACGACCAGACAATGATTTCTATTGACGAATTATTGTTATTCAGATGGAAATGGATATTCTGCACCCCACCATATTGCGTGCCAAGTCATATTTAATTTTGAGGTAATTTTGAAAATGAAAAATTCCTCTATACCCCCTCTGACGACACAACAATGATTTCTGTTTACGAATTATTGGTATTCTGATGGACATGAATACTTTGCACCACACCATGATGCGTGCCAAGTCATATTAGATTTTTGAAGTAATTTTGAAAATGAAAAATCCCTCCATACCTCCTCTGACGACACGACAATGATTTCTGTTGACGAATTATTGTTATTCATATGGAAATGGATATTCTGCACCCCACCATGATGCGTGCCAAGTCATATTTGGTTTTGAGTTAATTTTGAAAACGAAAAATCCCTCTGACGACACGACAATGATTTCTGTTGACGAATTATTGTTATTCAGATGGAAATGGATATTCTGTACCCCACCATGCTGCGTGCCAAGTCATATTAGATTTTTGAAGTAATTTTGAAAATGATAAATCCCTCCATACCCCCTCTGACGACACGACAATGATTTCTGTTGATGAATTATTTCTATTCAGATGAAAATGGATATTATGCACTCCACCATGATACGTGCCAAGTCATTTTTGATTTATGAAGTAATTTTGAAAATGAAAAATCCCTCCATACCCCCTCTGCCGACACGACAATGATTTCTGCTGAGGAATTATTGTTATTCAGATGGAAATGGATATTCTGCACCCCACCATGATGCGTGCCAAGTTAAATTAGATTTTTGAAGAAATATTGAAAATGAATAATCCCTCTATACCTCCTCTAACGACCAAACAATGATTTCTATTGACGAATTATTGTTATTCAGATGGAAATGGATATTCTGCACCCCACCATATTGCGTGCCAAGTCATATTTAATTTTGAGGTAATTTTGAAAATGAAAAATTCCTCTATACCCCCTCTGACGACACAACAATGATTTCTGTTTACGAATTATTGGTATTCTGATGGACATGAATACTTTGCACCACACCATGATGCGTGCCAAGTCATATTAGATTTTTGAAGTAATTTTGAAAATGAAAAATCCCTCCATACCTCCTCTGACGACACGACAATGATTTCTGTTGACGAATTATTGTTATTCATATGGAAATGGATATTCTGCACCCCACCATGATGCGTGCCAAGTCATATTTGGTTTTGAGGTAATTTTGAAAACGAAAAATCCCTCTGACGACACGACAATGATTTCTGTTGACGAATTATTGTTATTCAGATGGAAATGGATATTCTGTACCCCACCATGCTGCGTGCCAAGTCATATTAGATTTTTGAAGTAATTTTGAAAATGAAAAATCCCTCTATGCCCCCTCTGACGACACGACAATGATTTCTGTTGACGAATTATTGTTATTCATATGGAAATGGATATTCTGCACCCCACTATGATGCGTGCCAAGTCATATTTGATTTTGAGGTAATTTTGAAAATGAAAAATCCCTCTACACCCCCCCTGACGACCCGTCAATGATTTCTGTTGACGAATTATTGTTATTCAGATGGAAATGGATATTCTGCACCCCACTATGATGCGTGCCAAGTCATATTCGATTTTCAGGTAGTTTTGAAAATGAAAAATCCCTCTATACCCCCTCTGACGACACGACAATGATTTCTGTTGAGGAATTATTTTTATTCAGATAGAAATGGATATTCTGCACCCCACCATGATGCGTGACAAGTCATATTAGATTTTTGAAGAAATATCGAATATGAAAAATCCCTTTATACCCCTTCTAACGACCCGACAATGATTTCTGTTGACGAATTATTGTTATTTAGATGGATATGGATACTTTGCACCCCACTATGATGCGTGCCAAGTCATATTAGATTTTCAGGTAGTTTTGAAAATGAAAAATCCCTCTATGCCCCCTCTGACGACACGACAATGATTTCTGTTGACGAATTATTGTTATTCATATGGAAATGGATATTCTCCACCCCATAATGATGCGTGCCAAGTCATATTAGATTTTTGAAGTAATTTTGAAAATGAAAATTCACTCCATACCTCCTCTGACGACACGACAATGATTTCTGTTGACGAATTAATGTTATTCATATGAAAATGGATATTCTGCACCCCACCATGATGCGTGCCAAGTCATATTTGGTTTTGAGGTAATTTTGAAAACGAAAAATCCCTCTGACGACACGACAATGATTTCTGTTGACGAATTATTGTTATTCAGATGGAAATGGATATTCTGCACCCCACCATGCTGCGTGCCAAGTCATATTAGATATTTGAAGTAATTTTGAAAATGAAAAATCCCTCTATGCCCCCTCTGACGACACGACAATGATTTCTGTTGACGAATTATTGTTATTCATATGGAAATGGATATTCTGCACCCCACTATGATGCGTGCCAAGTCATATTTGATTTTGAGGTAATTTTGAAAATGAAAAATCCCTCTACACCCCCCCTGACGACCCGTCAATGATTTCTGTTGACGAATTATTGTTATTCAGATGGAAATGGATATTCTGCACCCCACTATGATGCGTGCCAAGTCATATTTGAATTTCAGGTAGTTTTGAAAATGAAAAATCCCTCTATACCACCTCTGACGACACGACAATGATTTCTGTTGACGAATTATTGTTATTCAGATGAAAATGGATATTCTGCACCCCACCATGATGCGTGCCAAGTCATATTTGATTTTGAAGTAATTTTGAAAATGAGAAATCCCTCTATGCCCCCTCTGACGACACGACAATGATTTCTGTTGACGAATTATTGTTATTCAGATGAAAATGGATATTCTGCACCCCACCATATTGCGTGCCAAGTCATATTTGATTTTGAGGTAATTTTGAAAATGAAAAATCCCTCTTACCCTCTCTGACGACACAACAATAATTTCTGTTGACGAATTATTGTTATTCAGATGGACATGAATACTTTGCACCCCACCATGATGCGTGCCAAGTCATATTTGATTTTTAGGTAATTTTGAAAATGAAAAATCCCTCTATACCCCCTCTGACGACACGACAATGATTTCTGTTGAGGAATTATTGTTATTCAGATAGAAATGGATATTCTGCACCCCACCATGATGCGTGCCAAGTCATATTAGATTTTTGAAGAAATATCGAAAATGAAAAATCCCTTTATACCCCTTCTAACGACCCGACAATGATTTCTGTTGACGAATTATTGTTATTTAGATGGATATGGATACTTTGCACCCCACCATGATGCGTGCCAAGTCATATTAGATTTTCAGGTAGTTTTGAAAATGAAAAATCCCTCTATGCCCCCTCTGACGACACGACAATGATTTCTGTTGACGAATTAATATTATTCAGATAGAAATGGATATTCTGCACCCCACCATGATGCGTGCCAACTCATATTAGATTTTTGAAGTAATTTTGAAAATGAAAAATCCCTCTATACCCCCTCTGACGACACGACAATGATTTCTGTTGACGAATTATTGTTATTCAGATGAAAATGGATATTCTGCACCCCACCATATTGCGTGCCAAGTCATATTTGATTCTTGAAATCATTTTGATAATGAAAAATCCCTCTATACCCCCTCTGACGAACCGACAATGATTTCTCTAGACGAAATATTGTTATTCAGATGGACATGGATACTTTGCACCCCACCATGATGCGTGCCAACTCATATTAGATTTTTGAAGTAATTTTGAAAATGAAAAATCCCTCTATACCCCCTCTGATGACACGAGAATGATTTCTTATGACGAATTATTGTTATTCATATGGAAATGGAAATTCTGCCCCCCACCATGATGCGTGCCAAGTCATATTAGATTTTTGAAGTAATTTTGAAAATGAAAAATCCCTCTATGCCCCCTCTGACGACACGACAATGATTTCTGTTGACGAATTATTGTTATTCATATGGAAATGGATATTCTGCACCCCACTATGATGCGTGCCAAGTCATATTTGATTTTGAGGTAATTTTGAAAATGAAAAATCCCTCTACACCCCCCTGACGACCCGTCAATGATTTCTGTTGACGAATTATTGTTATTCAGATGGGAATGGATATTCTGCACCCCACTATGATGCGTGCCAATTCATATTTTATTTTCAGGTAATTTTGAAAATGAAAAATCTCTCTATGCCCCCTCTGACGACACGACAATGATTTCTAATGACGAATTATTGTTATTCATATGGAAATGGATATTCTGAACCCCATTATGATGCGTGCCAAGTCATATTAGATTTTTGAAGTAATTTTGAAAATGAAAAATCCCTCCATACCTCCTCTGACGACACGACAATGATTTCTGTTGACGAATTATTGTTATTCATATGGAAATGGATATTCTGCACCCCACCATGATGCGTGCCAAGTCATATTTGGTTTTGAGGTAATTTTGAAAACGAAAAATCTCTCTGACGACACGACAATGATTTTGTTGACGAATTATTGTTATTCAGATGGAAATGGATATTCTGCACCCCACCATGCTGCGTGCCAAGTCATATTAGATTTTTGAAGTAATTTTGAAAATGAAAAATCCCTCTATGCCCCCTCTGACGACACGACAATGATTTCTGTTGACGAATTATTGTTATTCATATGGAAATGGATATTCTGCACCCCACTATGATGCGTGCCAAGTCATATTTGATTTTGAGGTAATTTTGAAAATGAAAAATCCCTCTACACCCCCCCTGACGACCCGTCAATGATTTCTGTTGACGAATTATTGTTATTCAGATGGAAATGGATATTCTGCACCCCACTATGATGCGTGCCAAGTCATATTTGATTTTCAGGTAGTTTTGAAAATGAAAAATCCCTCTATACCCCCTCTGACGACACGACAATGATTTCTGTTGACGAATTATTGTTATTCAGATGGAAATGGATATTCTGCACCCCACCATGATGCGTGCCAAGTCATATTTGATTTTGAAGTAATTTTGAAATTGAGAAATCCCTCTATGCCCCCTCTGACGACACGACAATGATTTCTGTTGACGAATTATTGTTATTCAGATGAATATTGATATTCTGCACCCCACCATATTGCGTGCCAAGTCATATTTGATTTTGAGGTAATTTTGAAAATGAAAAATCCCTCTAACCCCCTCTGACGACACAACAATAATTTCTGTTGACGAATTATTGTTATTCAGATGAATATTGATATTCTGCACCCCACCATATTGCGTGCCAAGTCATATTTGATTTTGAGGTAATTTTGAAAATGGAAAATCCCTCTATACCCCCTCTGACGACACGACAATGATTTCTGTTGAGGAATTATTGTTATTCAGATAGAAATGGATATTCTGCACCCCACCATGATGCGTGCCAAGTCATATTAGATTTTTGAAGAAATATCGAATATGAAAAATCCCTTTATACCCCTTCTAACGACCCGACAATGATTTCTGTTGACGAATTATTTTTATTTAGATGGATATGGATACTTTGCACCCCACCATGATGCGTGCCAAGTCATATTAGATTTTCAGGTAGTTTTGAAAATGAAAAATCCCTCTATGCCCCCTCTGACGACACGACAATGATTTCTGTTGACGAATTAATATTATTCAGATAGAAATGGATATTCTGCACCCCACCATGATGCGTGCCAACTCATATTAGATTTTTGAAGTAATTTTGAAAATGAAAAATCCCTCTATACCCCCTCTGACGACACGACAATGATTTCTAATGACGAATTATTGTTGTTCATATGGAAATGGATATTCTGCACCCCACCATGATGCGTGCCAAGTCATATTAGATTTTTGAAGTAATTTTGAAAATGAAAAATCCCTCTATGCCCCCTCTGACGACACGACAATGATTTCTGATGACGAATTATTGTTATTCATATGGAAATGGATATTCTGCAACCCACTATGATGCGTGCCAAGTCATATTTGATTTTGAGGAAATTTTGAAAATGAAAAATCCCTCTACACCCCCCCTGACGTCCCGTCAATGATTTCTGTTGACGAATTATTGTTATTCAGATGGGAATGGATATTCTGCACCCCACTATGATGCGTGCCAATTCTTATTTTATTTGCAGGTAATTTTGAAAATGAAAAATCCCTCTATGCCCCCTCTGACGACACGACAATGATTTCTAATGATGAATTATTGTTATTCATATGGAAATGGATATTCTCCACCCCACCATGATGCGTGCCAAGTCATATTAGATTTTTGAAGTAATTTTGAAAATGAAAATTCACTCCATACCTCCTCTGACGACACGACAATGATTTCTGTTGACGAATTATTGTTATTCATATGGAAATGGATATTCTGCACCTCACCATGATGCGTGCCAAGTCATATTTGATTTTGAGGTAATTTTGAAAATGAAAAATCCCTCTGACGACACGACAATGATTTCTGTTGACGAATTATTGTTAGTCAGATGGAAATGGATATTCTGCACCCCACCATGATGCGTGCCAAGTCATATTAGATTTTTGAAGTAATTTTGAAAATGAAAATTCACTCCTTACCTCCTCTGACGACACGACAATGATTTCTGTTGACGAATTATTGTTATTCATATGGAAATGGATATTCTGCACCCCACCATGATGCGTGCCAAGTCATATTTGGTTTTGAGGTAATTTTGAAAACGAAAAATCCCTCTGACGACACGACAATGATTTCTGTTGACGAATTATTGTTATTCAGATGGAAATGGATATTCTGTACCCCACCATGCTGCGTGCCAAGTCATATTAGATTTTTGAAGTAATTTTGAAAATGAAAAATCCCTCTATGCCCCCTCTGACGACACGACAATGATTTCTGTTGACGAATTATTGTTATTCATATGGAAATGGATATTCTGCACCCCACTATGATGCGTGCCAAGTCATATTTGATTTTGAGGTAATTTTGAAAATGAAAAATCCCTCTACACCCCCCCTGACGACCCGTCAATGATTTCTGTTGACGAATTATTGTTATTCAGATGGAAATGGATATTCTGCACCCCACTATGATGCGTGCCAAGTCATATTCGATTTTCAGGTAGTTTTGAAAATGAAAAATCCCTCTATACCCCCTCTGACGACACGACAATGATTTCTGTTGAGGAATTATTTTTATTCAGATAGAAATGGATATTCTGCACCCCACCATGATGCGTGACAAGTCATATTAGATTTTTGAAGAAATATCGAATATGAAAAATCCCTTTATACCCCTTCTAACGACCCGACAATGATTTCTGTTGACGAATTATTGTTATTTAGATGGATATGGATACTTTGCACCCCACTATGATGCGTGCCAAGTCATATTAGATTTTCAGGTAGTTTTGAAAATGAAAAATCCCTCTATGCCCCCTCTGACGACACGACAATGATTTCTAATGACGAATTATTGTTATTCATATGGAAATGGATATTCTCCACCCCATAATGATGCGTGCCAAGTCATATTAGATTTTTGAAGTAATTTTGAAAATGAAAATTCACTCCATACCTCCTCTGACGACACGACAATGATTTCTGTTGACGAATTAATGTTATTCATATGAAAATGGATATTCTGCACCCCACCATGATGCGTGCCAAGTCATATTTGGTTTTGAGGTAATTTTGAAAACGAAAAATCCCTCTGACGACACGACAATGATTTCTGTTGACGAATTATTGTTATTCAGATGGAAATGGATATTCTGCACCCCACCATGCTGCGTGCCAAGTCATATTAGATATTTGAAGTAATTTTGAAAATGAAAAATCCCTCTATGCCCCCTCTGACGACACGACAATGATTTCTGTTGACGAATTATTGTTATTCATATGGAAATGGATATTCTGCACCCCACTATGATGCGTGCCAAGTCATATTTGATTTTGAGGTAATTTTGAAAATGAAAAATCCCTCTACACCCCCCCTGACGACCCGTCAATGATTTCTGTTGACGAATTATTGTTATTCAGATGGAAATGGATATTCTGCACCCCACTATGATGCGTGCCAAGTCATATTTGAATTTCAGGTAGTTTTGAAAATGAAAAATCCCTCTATACCACCTCTGACGACACGACAATGATTTCTGTTGACGAATTATTGTTATTCAGATGAAAATGGATATTCTGCACCCCACCATGATGCGTGCCAAGTCATATTTGATTTTGAAGTAATTTTGAAAATGAGAAATCCCTCTATGCCCCCTCTGACGACACGACAATGATTTCTGTTGACGAATTATTGTTATTCAGATGAAAATGGATATTCTGCACCCCACCATATTGCGTGCCAAGTCATATTTGATTTTGAGGTAATTTTGAAAATGAAAAATCCCTCTTACCCTCTCTGACGACACAACAATAATTTCTGTTGACGAATTATTGTTATTCAGATGGACATGAATACTTTGCACCCCACCATGATGCGTGCCAAGTCATATTTGATTTTTAGGTAATTTTGAAAATGAAAAATCCCTCTATACCCCCTCTGACGACACGACAATGATTTCTGTTGAGGAATTATTGTTATTCAGATAGAAATGGATATTCTGCACCCCACCATGATGCGTGCCAAGTCATATTAGATTTTTGAAGAAATATCGAAAATGAAAAATCCCTTTATACCCCTTCTAACGACCCGACAATGATTTCTGTTGACGAATTATTGTTATTTAGATGGATATGGATACTTTGCACCCCACCATGATGCGTGCCAAGTCATATTAGATTTTCAGGTAGTTTTGAAAATGAAAAATCCCTCTATGCCCCCTCTGACGACACGACAATGATTTCTGTTGACGAATTAATATTATTCAGATAGAAATGGATATTCTGCACCCCACCATGATGCGTGCCAACTCATATTAGATTTTTGAAGTAATTTTGAAAATGAAAAATCCCTCTATACCCCCTCTGACGACACGACAATGATTTCTGTTGACGAATTATTGTTATTCAGATGAAAATGGATATTCTGCACCCCACCATATTGCGTGCCAAGTCATATTTGATTCTTGAAATCATTTTGATAATGAAAAATCCCTCTATACCCCCTCTGACGAACCGACAATGATTTCTCTAGACGAAATATTGTTATTCAGATGGACATGGATACTTTGCACCCCACCATGATGCGTGCCAACTCATATTAGATTTTTGAAGTAATTTTGAAAATGAAAAATCCCTCTATACCCCCTCTGATGACACGAGAATGATTTCTTATGACGAATTATTGTTATTCATATGGAAATGGAAATTCTGCCCCCCACCATGATGCGTGCCAAGTCATATTAGATTTTTGAAGTAATTTTGAAAATGAAAAATCCCTCTATGCCCCCTCTGACGACACGACAATGATTTCTGTTGACGAATTATTGTTATTCATATGGAAATGGATATTCTGCACCCCACTATGATGCGTGCCAAGTCATATTTGATTTTGAGGTAATTTTGAAAATGAAAAATCCCTCTACACCCCCCTGACGACCCGTCAATGATTTCTGTTGACGAATTATTGTTATTCAGATGGGAATGGATATTCTGCACCCCACTATGATGCGTGCCAATTCATATTTTATTTTCAGGTAATTTTGAAAATGAAAAATCTCTCTATGCCCCCTCTGACGACACGACAATGATTTCTAATGACGAATTATTGTTATTCATATGGAAATGGATATTCTGAACCCCATTATGATGCGTGCCAAGTCATATTAGATTTTTGAAGTAATTTTGAAAATGAAAAATCCCTCCATACCTCCTCTGACGACACGACAATGATTTCTGTTGACGAATTATTGTTATTCATATGGAAATGGATATTCTGCACCCCACCATGATGCGTGCCAAGTCATATTTGGTTTTGAGGTAATTTTGAAAACGAAAAATCTCTCTGACGACACGACAATGATTTTGTTGACGAATTATTGTTATTCAGATGGAAATGGATATTCTGCACCCCACCATGCTGCGTGCCAAGTCATATTAGATTTTTGAAGTAATTTTGAAAATGAAAAATCCCTCTATGCCCCCTCTGACGACACGACAATGATTTCTGTTGACGAATTATTGTTATTCATATGGAAATGGATATTCTGCACCCCACTATGATGCGTGCCAAGTCATATTTGATTTTGAGGTAATTTTGAAAATGAAAAATCCCTCTACACCCCCCCTGACGACCCGTCAATGATTTCTGTTGACGAATTATTGTTATTCAGATGGAAATGGATATTCTGCACCCCACTATGATGCGTGCCAAGTCATATTTGATTTTCAGGTAGTTTTGAAAATGAAAAATCCCTCTATACCCCATCTGACGACACGACAATGATTTCTGTTGACGAATTATTGTTATTCAGATGGAAATGGATATTCTGCACCCCACCATGATGCGTGCCAAGTCATATTTGATTTTGAAGTAATTTTGAAATTGAGAAATCCCTCTATGCCCCCTCTGACGACACGACAATGATTTCTGTTGACGAATTATTGTTATTCAGATGAATATTGATATTCTGCACCCCACCATATTGCGTGCCAAGTCATATTTGATTTTGAGGTAATTTTGAAAATGAAAAATCCCTCTAACCCCCTCTGACGACACAACAATAATTTCTGTTGACGAATTATTGTTATTCAGATGAATATTGATATTCTGCACCCCACCATATTGCGTGCCAAGTCATATTTGATTTTGAGGTAATTTTGAAAATGGAAAATCCCTCTATACCCCCTCTGACGACACGACAATGATTTCTGTTGAGGAATTATTGTTATTCAGATAGAAATGGATATTCTGCACCCCACCATGATGCGTGCCAAGTCATATTAGATTTTTGAAGAAATATCGAATATGAAAAATCCCTTTATACCCCTTCTAACGACCCGACAATGATTTCTGTTGACGAATTATTTTTATTTAGATGGATATGGATACTTTGCACCCCACCATGATGCGTGCCAAGTCATATTAGATTTTCAGGTAGTTTTGAAAATGAAAAATCCCTCTATGCCCCCTCTGACGACACGACAATGATTTCTGTTGACGAATTAATATTATTCAGATAGAAATGGATATTCTGCACCCCACCATGATGCGTGCCAACTCATATTAGATTTTTGAAGTAATTTTGAAAATGAAAAATCCCTCTATACCCCCTCTGACGACACGACAATGATTTCTAATGACGAATTATTGTTGTTCATATGGAAATGGATATTCTGCACCCCACCATGATGCGTGCCAAGTCATATTAGATTTTTGAAGTAATTTTGAAAATGAAAAATCCCTCTATGCCCCCTCTGACGACACGACAATGATTTCTGATGACGAATTATTGTTATTCATATGGAAATGGATATTCTGCAACCCACTATGATGCGTGCCAAGTCATATTTGATTTTGAGGAAATTTTGAAAATGAAAAATCCCTCTACACCCCCCCTGACGTCCCGTCAATGATTTCTGTTGACGAATTATTGTTATTCAGATGGGAATGGATATTCTGCACCCCACTATGATGCGTGCCAATTCTTATTTTATTTGCAGGTAATTTTGAAAATGAAAAATCCCTCTATGCCCCCTCTGACGACACGACAATGATTTCTAATGATGAATTATTGTTATTCATATGGAAATGGATATTCTCCACCCCACCATGATGCGTGCCAAGTCATATTAGATTTTTGAAGTAATTTTGAAAATGAAAATTCACTCCATACCTCCTCTGACGACACGACAATGATTTCTGTTGACGAATTATTGTTATTCATATGGAAATGGATATTCTGCACCTCACCATGATGCGTGCCAAGTCATATTTGATTTTGAGGTAATTTTGAAAATGAAAAATCCCTCTGACGACACGACAATGATTTCTGTTGACGAATTATTGTTAGTCAGATGGAAATGGATATTCTGCACCCCACCATGATGCGTGCCAAGTCATATTAGATTTTTGAAGTAATTTTGAAAATGAAAATTCACTCCTTACCTCCTCTGACGACACGACAATGATTTCTGTTGACGAATTATTGTTATTCATATGGAAATGGATATTCTGCACCCCACCATGATGCGTGCCAAGTCATATTTGATTTTGAGGTAATTTAGAAAATGAAAAATCCCTCTGACGACACGACAATGATTTCTGTTGACGAATTATTGTTATTCAGATGGAAATGGATATTCTGCACCCCACCATGATGCGTGCCAAGTCATATTAGATTTTTGAAGTAATTTTGAAAAAGAAAAATACCTCTATGCCCCCTCTGACGACACGACAATGATATCTGTTGACGAATTATTGTTATTCATATGGAAATGGATATTCTGCACCCCACCATGATGCGTGCCAAGTCATATTTGATTTTGAGGTAATTTTGAAAATGAAAAATCCCTCTGACGACACGACAATGATTTCTGTTGACGAATTATTGTTATTCAGATGGAAATGGATATTCTGCACCCCACCATGATGCGTGTCAAGTCATATTTGATTTTTGAAGAAATTTTGAAAATGAAAAATCCCTCTATGCCCCCTCTGACGACACGACAATGATTTCTGTTAACGAAATAATATTTTTCAGATAGAAATGGATATTCTGCACCCCACCATGATGCGTGCCAAGTCATATTCGATTCTTGAAATCATTTTGATAATGAAAAATCCCTCTATACCCCCTCTGACGAACTGACAATGATTTCTCTTGACGAAATATTGTTATTCAGATGGACATGGATACTTTTCACCCCACCATGATGCGTGCCAACTCATATTAGAATTTTGAAGTAATTTTGAAAATGAAAAATCCCTCTATACCCCCTCTGACGACACGACAATGATTTCTTATGACGAATTATTGTTATTCATATGGAAATGGATATTCTGCACCCCACCATGATGCGTGCCAAGTCATATTAGATTTTTGAAGTAATTTTGAAAATGAAAAGTCCCTCTATGCCCCCTCTGACGACACGATAATGATTTCTGTTGACGAATTATTGTTATTCATATGGAAATGGATATTCTGCACCCCACTATGATGCGTGCCAAGTCATATTTGATTTTGAGGTAATTTTGAAAATGAAAAATCCCTCTACACCCCCCCTGACGACCCGTCAATGATTTGTGTTGACGAATTATTGTTATTCAGAAGGGAATGGATATTCTGCACCCCACTATGATGCGTGCCAATTCATATTTTATTTTCAGGTAATTTTGAAAATGAAAAATCCCTCTATGCCCCCTCTGACGACACGACAATGATTTCTAATGACGAATTATTGTTATTCATATGGAAATGGATATTCTGAACCCCACCATGATGCGTGCCAAGTCATATTAGATTTTTGAAGTAATTTTGAAAATGAAAAATCCCTCCATACCTCCTCTGACGACACGACAATGATTTCTGTTGACGAATTATTGTTATTCAGATGGGAATAGATATTCTGCACCCCACCATGATGCGTGCCAAGTCATATTTCATTTTTGAAGTAATTTTGAAAATGAAAAATATCTCCATGCCCCCTCTGACGACACGACAATGATTTCTGTTGACGAAAAAATATTTTTCAGACAGAAATGGATATTCTGCACCCCACCATGATGCGTGCCAAGTCATATTTGATTCTTGAAATCATGTTGATAATGAAAAATCTCTCTATACCCCCTCTGACGAACCGACAATGATTTCTCTTGACGAAATATTGTTATTCAGATGGACATGGATACTTTGCACCCCACCATGATGCGTGCCAACTCATATTAGATTTTTGAAGTAATTTTGAAAATGAAAAATCCCTCTATACCCCCTCTGATGACACGACAATGATTTCTTATGACGAATTATTGTTATTCATTTGGAAATGGATATTCAGCCCCCCACCATGATTCGTGCCAAGTCATATTAGATTTTTGAAGTAATTTTGAAAATGAAAAATCCCTCTATACCCCCCCTGACGACCCGTCAATGATTTCTGTTGAAGAATTATTGCTATTCAGATGGAAGTAGACATTCTGCACCCCACCATGATGCGTGCCAAGTCATATTAGATTTTTGAAGTAATTTTGAAAATGAGAAATCCCTCCATACCTCCTCTGACGACACGACAATGATTTCTGTTGACGAATTATTGTTATTCAGATGGAAATGGATATTCTGCACCCCACCATGCTGCGTGCCAAGTCATATTAGATTTTTGAAGTAATTTTGAAAATGAAAAATCCCTCTATGCCCCCTCTGACGACACGACAATGATTTCTGTTGACGAATTATTGTTATTCATATGGAAATGGATATTCTGCACCCCACTATGATGCGTGCCAAGTCATATTTGATTTTGAGGTAATTTTGAAAATGAAAAATTCCTCTACACCCCCCCTGACGACCCGTCAATGATTTCTGTTGACGAATTATTGTTATTCAGATGAAAATGGATATTCTGCACCCCACTATGATGCGTGCCAAGTCATATTTGATTTTCAGGTAGTTTTGAAAATGAAAAATCCCTCTATACCCCCTCTGACGACACGACAATTATTTCTGTTGACGAATTATTGTTATTCAGATGGAAATGGATATTCTGCACCCCACCATGATGCGTGCCAAGTCATATTTGATTTTGAAGTAATTTTGAAAATGAGAAATCCCTCCATGTCCCCTCTGACGACACGACAATGATTTCTGTTGACGAATTATTGTTATTCAGATGAAAATGGATATTCTGCACCCCACCATATTGCGTGCCAAGTCATATTAAATTTTGAGGTAATTTTGAAAATGAAAAATTCCTCTATACCCCCTCTGACGACACAACAATGATTTCTGTTTACGAATTATTGGTATTCAGATGGACATGAATACTTTGCACCACACCATGATGCGTGCCAAGTCATATTTGATTTTGAGGTAATTTTGAAAATGAAAAATCCCTCTATACCCCCTCTGACGACACGACAATGATTTCTTATGACGAATTATTGTTATTCATATGGAAATGGATATTCTGCCCCCCACCATGATGCGTGCCAAGTCATATTAGATTTTTGAAGTAATTTTGAAAATGAAAAATCCCTCTATACCCCCCTGACGACCCGTCAATGATTTCTGTTGAAGAATCATTGCTATTCAGAAGGAAATAGAGATTCTGCACCCCACCATGATGCGTGCCAAGTCATATTAGATTTTTGAAGTAATTTTGAAAATGAGAAATCCCTCCATACCCCCTCTGACGACACGACAATGATTTCTGTTGACGAATTATTGTTATTCATATGGAAATGGATATTCTGCACCCCACCATGATGCGTCCCAAGTCATATTAGATTTTTGAAGTAATTTTGAAAATGATAAATCTCTCCATACCCCCTCTGACGACACGACAAATTTCTGTTGATGAATTATTTCTATTCAGATGAAAATGGATATTATGCACTCCACCTTGATACGTGCCAAGTCATTTTTGATTTATGAAGTAATTTTGAAAATGAAAAATCCCTCCATACCCCCTCTGACGACACGACAATGATTTCTGCTGAGGAATTATCGTTATTCAGATGGAAATGGATATTCTGCACCCCACCATGATGCGTGCCAAGTTAAATTAGATTTTTGAAGAAATATTGAAAATGAATAATCCCTCTATACCTCTTCTAACGACCAGACAATGCTTTCTATTGACGAATTATTGTTATTCAGATGGAAATGGATATTCTGCACCCCACCATATTGCGTGCCAAGTCATATTTAATTTTGAGGTAATTTTGAAAATGAAAAATTCCTCTATACCCCCTCTGACGACACAACAATGATTTCTGTTTACGAATTATTGGTATTCAGATGGACATGAATACTTTGCACCACACCATGATGCGTGCCAAGTCATATTTGATTTTGAGGTAATTTTGAAAATGAAAAATCCCTCTATACCCCCTCTGACGACACGACAAGAATTTCTGTTGAAGAATTATTGTTATTTAGATAGAAAAAGTTATTCTGCACCCCACCATGATGCGTGCCAAGTCATATTAGATTTTTGAAGTAATTTTGAAAATGAAAAATAACTCTATACCCCTTCTGACGACACGACAATGATTTCTGTTGACGAATTATTGTTATTCAAATGGAAATAGATATTCTGCACCCCACCTTGATGCGTGCCAAGTCATATTAGATTTTTGAAGTAATTTTGAAAATGAAAAATCCCTCTATACCCCCTCTAACAACACGACAATGATTTCTGTTGACGAATGATTGTTATTCATATGGCAATGAATATTCTGCACCCCACCATGATGCGTGCCAAGTCATATTTGATTTTGAGGTAATTTTGAAAATGAAAAGTCCCTCTGACGACACGACAATGATTTCTGTTGACGAATTATTGTTATTCAGATGGAAATAGATATTCTGCACCCCACCATGATGCGTGCCAAGTCATATTTGATTTTTGAAGTAATTTTGAAAATGAAAAATATCTCTATGCCCCCTCTGACGACACGACAATGATTTCTGTTGACGAAATAATATTTTTCAGACAGAAATGGATATTCTGCACCCCACCATGATGCGTGCCAAGTCATATTTGATTCTTGAAATTATTTTGATAATGAAAAATCCCTCTATACCCCCTCTGACGAACCGACAATGATTTCTCTAGACGAAATATTGTTATTCAGATGGACATGGATACTTTGCACCCCACCATGATGCGTGCCAACTCATATTAGATTTTTGAAGTAACTTTGAAAATGAAAAATCCCTCTATACCCCCTCTGATGACACGAGAATGATTTCTTATGACGAATTCTTGTTATTCATATGGAAATGGATATTCTGCCCCCCACCATGATGCGTGCCAAGTCATATTAGATATTTGAAGTAATTTTGAAAATGAAAAATCCCTCTATGCCCCCTCTGACGACACGACAATGATTTCTGTTGACGAATTAATGTTATTCAGATGGGAATGGATATTCTGCACCCCACTATGATGCGTGCCAATTCATATTTTAATTTCAGGTAATTTTGAAAATGAAAAATCCCTCTATGCCCCCTCTGACGACACGACAATGATTTCTAATGACGAATTATTGTTATTCATATGGAAATGGATATTCTGAACCCCATTATGATGCGTGCCAAGTCATATTAGATTTTTGAAGTAATTTTGAAAATGAGAAATCCCTCCATACCCCCTCTGACGACACGACAATGATTTCTGTTGACGAATTATTGTTATTCATATGGAAATGGATATTCTGCACCCCACCATGATGCGTCCCAAGTCATATTAGATTTTTGAAGTAATTTTGAAAATGATAAATCTCTCCATACCCCCTCTGACGACACGACAAATTTCTGTTGATGAATTATTTCTATTCAGATGAAAATGGATATTATGCACTCCACCTTGATACGTGCCAAGTCATTTTTGATTTATGAAGTAATTTTGAAAATGAAAAATCCCTCCATACCCCCTCTGACGACACGACAATGATTTCTGCTGAGGAATTATCGTTATTCAGATGGAAATGGATATTCTGCACCCCACCATGATGCGTGCCAAGTTAAATTAGATTTTTGAAGAAATATTGAAAATGAATAATCCCTCTATACCTCTTCTAACGACCAGACAATGCTTTCTATTGACGAATTATTGTTATTCAGATGGAAATGGATATTCTGCACCCCACCATATTGCGTGCCAAGTCATATTTAATTTTGAGGTAATTTTGAAAATGAAAAATTCCTCTATACCCCCTCTGACGACACAACAATGATTTCTGTTTACGAATTATTGGTATTCAGATGGACATGAATACTTTGCACCACACCATGATGCGTGCCAAGTCATATTTGATTTTGAGGTAATTTTGAAAATGAAAAATCCCTCTATACCCCCTCTGACGACACGACAAGAATTTCTGTTGAAGAATTATTGTTATTTAGATAGAAAAAGTTATTCTGCACCCCACCATGATGCGTGCCAAGTCATATTAGATTTTTGAAGTAATTTTGAAAATGAAAAATAACTCTATACCCCTTCTGACGACACGACAATGATTTCTGTTGACGAATTATTGTTATTCAAATGGAAATAGATATTCTGCACCCCACCTTGATGCGTGCCAAGTCATATTAGATTTTTGAAGTAATTTTGAAAATGAAAAATCCCTCTATACCCCCTCTAACAACACGACAATGATTTCTGTTGACGAATGATTGTTATTCATATGGCAATGAATATTCTGCACCCCACCATGATGCGTGCCAAGTCATATTTGATTTTGAGGTAATTTTGAAAATGAAAAGTCCCTCTGACGACACGACAATGATTTCTGTTGACGAATTATTGTTATTCAGATGGAAATAGATATTCTGCACCCCACCATGATGCGTGCCAAGTCATATTTGATTTTTGAAGTAATTTTGAAAATGAAAAATATCTCTATGCCCCCTCTGACGACACGACAATGATTTCTGTTGACGAAATAATATTTTTCAGACAGAAATGGATATTCTGCACCCCACCATGATGCGTGCCAAGTCATATTTGATTCTTGAAATTATTTTGATAATGAAAAATCCCTCTATACCCCCTCTGACGAACCGACAATGATTTCTCTAGACGAAATATTGTTATTCAGATGGACATGGATACTTTGCACCCCACCATGATGCGTGCCAACTCATATTAGATTTTTGAAGTAATTTTGAAAATGAAAAATCCCTCTATACCCCCTCTGATGACACGAGAATGATTTCTTATGACGAATTCTTGTTATTCATATGGAAATGGATATTCTGCCCCCCACCATGATGCGTGCCAAGTCATATTAGATATTTGAAGTAATTTTGAAAATGAAAAATCCCTCTATGCCCCCTCTGACGACACGACAATGATTTCTGTTGACGAATTAATGTTATTCAGATGGGAATGGATATTCTGCACCCCACTATGATGCGTGCCAATTCATATTTTAATTTCAGGTAATTTTGAAAATGAAAAATCCCTCTATGCCCCCTCTGACGACACGACAATGATTTCTAATGACGAATTATTGTTATTCATATGGAAATGGATATTCTGAACCCCATTATGATGCGTGCCAAGTCATATTAGATTTTTGAAGTAATTTTGAAAATGAAAAATCCCTCCATACCTCCTCTGACGACACGAAAATGATTTCTTTTGACGAATTATTGTTATTCATATGGAAATGGATATTCTGCACCCCACCATGATGCGTGCCAAGTCATATTTGGTTTTGAGGTAATTTTGAAAACGAAAAATCCCTCTGACGACACGACAATGATTTCTGTTGACGAATTATTGTTATTCAGATGGAAATGGATATTCTGCACCCCACCATGCTGCGTGCCAAGTCATATTAGATTTTTGAAGTAATTTTGAAAATGAAAAATCCCTCTATGCCCCCTCTGACGACACGACAATGATTTCTGTTGACGAATTATTGTTATTCATATGGAAATGGATATTCTGCACCCCACTATGATGCGTGCCAAGTCATATTTGATTTTGAGGTAATTTTGAAAATGAAAAATCCCTCTACACCCCCCCTGACGACCCGTCAATGATTTCTGTTGACGAATTATTGTTATTCAGATGGAAATGGATATTCTGCACCCCACTATGATGCGTGCTAAGTCATATTTGATTTTCAGGTAGTTTTGAAAATGAAAAATCCCTCTATACCCCCTCTGACGACACGACAATGATTTCTGTTGAGGAATTATTGTTATTCAGATAGAAATGGATATTCTGCACCCCACCATGATGCGTGCCAAGTCATATTAGATTTTTGAAGAAATATCGAATTTGAAAAATCCCTTTATACCCCTTCTAACGACCCGACAATGATTTCTGTTGACGAATTATTGTTATTTAGATGGATATGGATACTTTGCACCCCACCATGATGCGTGCCAAGTCATATTAGATTTTCAGGTAGTTTTGAAAATGAAAAATCCCTCTATGCCCCCTCTGACGACACGACAATGATTTCTGTTGACGAATTATTGTTATTCATATGGAAATGGATATTCTGCAACCCACTTTGATGCGTGCCAAGTCATATTTGATTTTGAGGTAATTTTGAAAATGAAAAATCCCTCTACACCCCCCCTGACGACCCGTCAATGATTTCTGTTGACGAATTATTGTTATTCAGATGGGAATGGATATTCTGCACCCCACTATGATGCGTGCCAATTCATATTTTATTTGCAGGTAATTTTGAAAATGAAAAATCCCTCTATGCCCCCTCTGACGACACGACAATGATTTCTAATGACGAATTATTGTTATTCATATGGAAATGGATATTCTCCACCCCACCATGATGCGTGCCAAGTCATATTAGATTTTTGAAGTAATTTTGAAAATGAAAATTCACTCCATACCTCCTCTGACGACACGACAATGATTTCTGTTGACGAATTAATGTTATTCATATGGAAATGGATATTCTGCACCCCACCATGATGCGTGCCAAGTCATATTTGATTTTTGAAGTAATTTTGAAAATGAAAAATCCCTCTATACCCCCTCTGACGACACGACAATGATTTCTTATGACGAGTTATTGTTATTCATATGGAAATGGATATTCTGCACCCCACTATGATGCGTGCCAAGTCATATTTGATTTTTGAAGTAATTTTGAAAATGAAAAATATCTCTATGCCCCCTCTGACGACACGACAATGATTTCTGTTGACGAAATAATATTTTTCAGACAGAAATGGATATTCTGCACCCCACCATGATGCGTGCCAAGTCATATTTGATTCTTGAAATCATTTTGATAATGAAAAATCCCTCTATACCCCCTCTGACGAACCGACAATGATTTCTCTAGACGAAATATTGTTATTCAGATGGACATGGATACTTTGCACCCCACCATGATGCGTGCCAACTCATATTAGATTTTTGAAGTAATTTTGAAAATGAAAAATCCCTCTATACCCCCTCTGATGACACGAGAATGATTTCTTATGACGAATTCTTGTTATTCATATGGAAATGGATATTCTGCCCCCCACCATGATGCGTGCCAAGTCATATTAGATATTTGAAGTAATTTTGAAAATGAAAAATCCCTCTATGCCCCCTCTGACGACACGACAATGATTTCTGTTGACGAATTATTGTTATTCAGATGGGAATGGATATTCTGCACCCCACTATGATGCGTGCCAATTCATATTTTAATTTCAGGTAATTTTGAAAATGAAAAATCCCTCTATGCCCCCTCTGACGACACGACAATGATTTCTAATGACGAATTATTGTTATTCATATGGAAATGGATATTCTGAACCCCATTATGATGCGTGCCAAGTCATATTAGATTTTTGAAGTAATTTTGAAAATGAAAAATCCCTCCATACCTCCTCTGACGACACGACAATGATTTCTGTTGACGAATTATTGTTATTCATATGGAAATGGATATTCTGCACCCCACCATGATGCGTGCCAAGTCATATTTGGTTTTGAGGTAATTTTGAAAACGAAAAATCCCTCTGACGACACGACAATGATTTCTGTTGACGAATTATTGTTATTCAGATGGAAATGGATATTCTGCACCCCACCATGCTGCGTGCCAAGTCATATTAGATTTTTGAAGTAATTTTGAAAATGAAAAATCCCTCTATACCCCCTCTAACAACACGACAATGATTTCTGTTGACGAATGATTGTTATTCATATGGCAATGAATATTCTGCACCCCACCATGATGCGTGCCAAGTCATATTTGATTTTGAGGTAATTTTGAAAATGAAAAGTCCCTCTGACGACACGACAATGATTTCTGTTGACGAATTATTGTTATTCAGATGGAAATAGATATTCTGCACCCCACCATGATGCGTGCCAAGTCATATTTGATTTTTGAAGTAATTTTGAAAATGAAAAATATCTCTATGCCCCCTCTGACGACACGACAATGATTTCTGTTGACGAAATAATATTTTTCAGACAGAAATGGATATTCTGCACCCCACCATGATGCGTGCCAAGTCATATTTGATTCTTGAAATTATTTTGATAATGAAAAATCCCTCTATACCCCCTCTGACGAACCGACAATGATTTCTCTAGAAGAAATATTGTTATTCAGATGGACATGGATACTTTGCACCCCACCATGATGCGTGCCAACTCATATTAGATTTTTGAAGTAATTTTGAAAATGAAAAATCCCTCTATACCCCCTCTGATGACACGAGAATGATTTCTTATGACGAATTCTTGTTATTCATATGGAAATGGATATTCTGCACCCCACCATGATGCGTGCCAAGTCATATTTGGTTTTGAGGTAATTTTGAAAACGAAAAATCCCTCTGACGACACGACAATGATTTCTGTTGACGAATTATTGTTATTCAGATGGAAATGGATATTCTGCACCCCACCATGCTGCGTGCCAAGTCATATTAGATATTTGAAGTAATTTTGAAAATGAAAAATCCCTCTATGCCCCCTCTGACGACACGACAATGATTTCTGTTGACGAATTATTGTTATTCATATGGAAATGGATATTCTGCACCCCACTATGATGCGTGCCAAGTCATATTTGATTTTGAGGTAATTTTGAAAATGAAAAATCCCTCTACACCCCCCCTGACGACCCGTCAATGATTTCTGTTGACGAATTATTGTTATTCAGATGGAAATGGATATTCTGCACCCCACTATGATGCGTGCCAAGTCATATTTGAATTTCAGGTAGTTTTGAAAATGAAAAATCCCTCTATACCACCTCTGACGACACGACAATGATTTCTGTTGACGAATTATTGTTATTCAGATGAAAATGGATATTCTGCACCCCACCATGATGCGTGCCAAGTCATATTTGATTTTGAAGTAATTTTGAAAATGAGAAATCCCTCTATGCCCCCTCTGACGACACGACAATGATTTCTGTTGACGAATTATTGTTATTCAGATGAAAATGGATATTCTGCACCCCACCATATTGCGTGCCAAGTCATATTTGATTTTGAGGTAATTTTGAAAATGAAAAATCCCTCTTACCCTCTCTGACGACACAACAATAATTTCTGTTGACGAATTATTGTTATTCAGATGGACATGAATACTTTGCACCCCACCATGATGCGTGCCAAGTCATATTTGATTTTTAGGTAATTTTGAAAATGAAAAATCCCTCTATACCCCCTCTGACGACACGACAATGATTTCTGTTGAGGAATTATTGTTATTCAGATAGAAATGGATATTCTGCACCCCACCATGATGCGTGCCAAGTCATATTAGATTTTTGAAGAAATATCGAAAATGAAAAATCCCTTTATACCCCTTCTAACGACCCGACAATGATTTCTGTTGACGAATTATTGTTATTTAGATGGATATGGATACTTTGCACCCCACCATGATGCGTGCCAAGTCATATTAGATTTTCAGGTAGTTTTGAAAATGAAAAATCCCTCTATGCCCCCTCTGACGACACGACAATGATTTCTGTTGACGAATTAATATTATTCAGATAGAAATGGATATTCTGCACCCCACCATGATGCGTGCCAACTCATATTAGATTTTTGAAGTAATTTTGAAAATGAAAAATCCCTCTATACCCCCTCTGACGACACGACAATGATTTCTGTTGACGAATTATTGTTATTCAGATGAAAATGGATATTCTGCACCCCACCATATTGCGTGCCAAGTCATATTTGATTCTTGAAATCATTTTGATAATGAAAAATCCCTCTATACCCCCTCTGACGAACCGACAATGATTTCTCTAGACGAAATATTGTTATTCAGATGGACATGGATACTTTGCACCCCACCATGATGCGTGCCAACTCATATTAGATTTTTGAAGTAATTTTGAAAATGAAAAATCCCTCTATACCCCCTCTGATGACACGAGAATGATTTCTTATGACGAATTATTGTTATTCATATGGAAATGGAAATTCTGCCCCCCACCATGATGCGTGCCAAGTCATATTAGATTTTTGAAGTAATTTTGAAAATGAAAAATCCCTCTATGCCCCCTCTGACGACACGACAATGATTTCTGTTGACGAATTATTGTTATTCATATGGAAATGGATATTCTGCACCCCACTATGATGCGTGCCAAGTCATATTTGATTTTGAGGTAATTTTGAAAATGAAAAATCCCTCTACACCCCCCTGACGACCCGTCAATGATTTCTGTTGACGAATTATTGTTATTCAGATGGGAATGGATATTCTGCACCCCACTATGATGCGTGCCAATTCATATTTTATTTTCAGGTAATTTTGAAAATGAAAAATCTCTCTATGCCCCCTCTGACGACACGACAATGATTTCTAATGACGAATTATTGTTATTCATATGGAAATGGATATTCTGAACCCCATTATGATGCGTGCCAAGTCATATTAGATTTTTGAAGTAATTTTGAAAATGAAAAATCCCTCCATACCTCCTCTGACGACACGACAATGATTTCTGTTGACGAATTATTGTTATTCATATGGAAATGGATATTCTGCACCCCACCATGATGCGTGCCAAGTCATATTTGGTTTTGAGGTAATTTTGAAAACGAAAAATCTCTCTGACGACACGACAATGATTTTGTTGACGAATTATTGTTATTCAGATGGAAATGGATATTCTGCACCCCACCATGCTGCGTGCCAAGTCATATTAGATTTTTGAAGTAATTTTGAAAATGAAAAATCCCTCTATGCCCCCTCTGACGACACGACAATGATTTCTGTTGACGAATTATTGTTATTCATATGGAAATGGATATTCTGCACCCCACTATGATGCGTGCCAAGTCATATTTGATTTTGAGGTAATTTTGAAAATGAAAAATCCCTCTACACCCCCCCTGACGACCCGTCAATGATTTCTGTTGACGAATTATTGTTATTCAGATGGAAATGGATATTCTGCACCCCACTATGATGCGTGCCAAGTCATATTTGATTTTGAGGTAATTTTGAAAATGAAAAATCCCTCTACACCCCCCTGACGACCCGTCAATGATTTCTGTTGACGAATTATTGTTATTCAGATGGGAATGGATATTCTGCACCCCACTATGATGCGTGCCAATTCATATTTTATTTTCAGGTAATTTTGAAAATGAAAAATCTCTCTATGCCCCCTCTGACGACACGACAATGATTTCTAATGACGAATTATTGTTATTCATATGGAAATGGATATTCTGAACCCCATTATGATGCGTGCCAAGTCATATTAGATTTTTGAAGTAATTTTGAAAATGAAAAATCCCTCCATACCTCCTCTGACGACACGACAATGATTTCTGTTGACGAATTATTGTTATTCATATGGAAATGGATATTCTGCACCCCACCATGATGCGTGCCAAGTCATATTTGGTTTTGAGGTAATTTTGAAAACGAAAAATCTCTCTGACGACACGACAATGATTTTGTTGACGAATTATTGTTATTCAGATGGAAATGGATATTCTGCACCCCACCATGCTGCGTGCCAAGTCATATTAGATTTTTGAAGTAATTTTGAAAATGAAAAATCCCTCTATGCCCCCTCTGACGACACGACAATGATTTCTGTTGACGAATTATTGTTATTCATATGGAAATGGATATTCTGCACCCCACTATGATGCGTGCCAAGTCATATTTGATTTTGAGGTAATTTTGAAAATGAAAAATCCCTCTACACCCCCCCTGACGACCCGTCAATGATTTCTGTTGACGAATTATTGTTATTCAGATGGAAATGGATATTCTGCACCCCACTATGATGCGTGCCAAGTCATATTTGATTTTCAGGTAGTTTTGAAAATGAAAAATCCCTCTATACCCCCTCTGACGACACGACAATGATTTCTGTTGACGAATTATTGTTATTCAGATGGAAATGGATATTCTGCACCCCACCATGATGCGTGCCAAGTCATATTTGATTTTGAAGTAATTTTGAAATTGAGAAATCCCTCTATGCCCCCTCTGACGACACGACAATGATTTCTGTTGACGAATTATTGTTATTCAGATGAATATTGATATTCTGCACCCCACCATATTGCGTGCCAAGTCATATTTGATTTTGAGGTAATTTTGAAAATGAAAAATCCCTCTAACCCCCTCTGACGACACAACAATAATTTCTGTTGACGAATTATTGTTATTCAGATGAATATTGATATTCTGCACCCCACCATATTGCGTGCCAAGTCTTATTTGATTTTGAGGTAATTTTGAAAATGGAAAATCCCTCTATACCCCCTCTGACGACACGACAATGATTTCTGTTGAGGAATTATTGTTATTCAGATAGAAATGGATATTCTGCACCCCACCATGATGCGTGCCAAGTCATATTAGATTTTTGAAGAAATATCGAATATGAAAAATCCCTTTATACCCCTTCTAACGACCCGACAATGATTTCTGTTGACGAATTATTTTTATTTAGATGGATATGGATACTTTGCACCCCACCATGATGCGTGCCAAGTCATATTAGATTTTCAGGTAGTTTTGAAAATGAAAAATCCCTCTATGCCCCCTCTGACGACACGACAATGATTTCTGTTGACGAATTAATATTATTCAGATAGAAATGGATATTCTGCACCCCACCATGATGCGTGCCAACTCATATTAGATTTTTGAAGTAATTTTGAAAATGAAAAATCCCTCTATACCCCCTCTGACGACACGACAATGATTTCTAATGACGAATTATTGTTGTTCATATGGAAATGGATATTCTGCACCCCACCATGATGCGTGCCAAGTCATATTAGATTTTTGAAGTAATTTTGAAAATGAAAAATCCCTCTATGCCCCCTCTGACGACACGACAATGATTTCTGATGACGAATTATTGTTATTCATATGGAAATGGATATTCTGCAACCCACTATGATGCGTGCCAAGTCATATTTGATTTTGAGGAAATTTTGAAAATGAAAAATCCCTCTACACCCCCCCTGACGTCCCGTCAATGATTTCTGTTGACGAATTATTGTTATTCAGATGGGAATGGATATTCTGCACCCCACTATGATGCGTGCCAATTCTTATTTTATTTGCAGGTAATTTTGAAAATGAAAAATCCCTCTATGCCCCCTCTGACGACACGACAATGATTTCTAATGATGAATTATTGTTATTCATATGGAAATGGATATTCTCCACCCCACCATGATGCGTGCCAAGTCATATTAGATTTTTGAAGTAATTTTGAAAATGAAAATTCACTCCATACCTCCTCTGACGACACGACAATGATTTCTGTTGACGAATTATTGTTATTCATATGGAAATGGATATTCTGCACCTCACCATGATGCGTGCCAAGTCATATTTGATTTTGAGGTAATTTTGAAAATGAAAAATCCCTCTGACGACACGACAATGATTTCTGTTGACGAATTATTGTTAGTCAGATGGAAATGGATATTCTGCACCCCACCATGATGCGTGCCAAGTCATATTAGATTTTTGAAGTAATTTTGAAAATGAAAATTCACTCCTTACCTCCTCTGACGACACGACAATGATTTCTGTTGACGAATTATTGTTATTCATATGGAAATGGATATTCTGCACCCCACCATGATGCGTGCCAAGTCATATTTGATTTTGAGGTAATTTAGAAAATGAAAAATCCCTCTGACGACACGACAATGATTTCTGTTGACGAATTATTGTTATTCAGATGGAAATGGATATTCTGCACCCCACCATGATGCGTGCCAAGTCATATTAGATTTTTGAAGTAATTTTGAAAAAGAAAAATACCTCTATGCCCCCTCTGACGACACGACAATGATATCTGTTGACGAATTATTGTTATTCATATGGAAATGGATATTCTGCACCCCACCATGATGCGTGCCAAGTCATATTTGATTTTGAGGTAATTTTGAAAATGAAAAATCCCTCTGACGACACGACAATGATTTCTGTTGACGAATTATTGTTATTCAGATGGAAATGGATATTCTGCACCCCACCATGATGCGTGTCAAGTCATATTTGATTTTTGAAGAAATTTTGAAAATGAAAAATCCCTCTATGCCCCCTCTGACGACACGACAATGATTTCTGTTAACGAAATAATATTTTTCAGATAGAAATGGATATTCTGCACCCCACCATGATGCGTGCCAAGTCATATTCGATTCTTGAAATCATTTTGATAATGAAAAATCCCTCTATACCCCCTCTGACGAACTGACAATGATTTCTCTTGACGAAATATTGTTATTCAGATGGACATGGATACTTTTCACCCCACCATGATGCGTGCCAACTCATATTAGAATTTTGAAGTAATTTTGAAAATGAAAAATCCCTCTATACCCCCTCTGACGACACGACAATGATTTCTTATGACGAATTATTGTTATTCATATGGAAATGGATATTCTGCACCCCACCATGATGCGTGCCAAGTCATATTAGATTTTTGAAGTAATTTTGAAAATGAAAAGTCCCTCTATGCCCCCTCTGACGACACGATAATGATTTCTGTTGACGAATTATTGTTATTCATATGGAAATGGATATTCTGCACCCCACTATGATGCGTGCCAAGTCATATTTGATTTTGAGGTAATTTTGAAAATGAAAAATCCCTCTACACCCCCCCTGACGACCCGTCAATGATTTCTGTTGACGAATTATTGTTATTCAGATGGAAATGGATATTCTGCACCCCACTATGATGCGTGCCAAGTCATATTTGATTTTCAGGTAGTTTTGAAAATGAAAAATCCCTCTATACCCCCTCTGACGACACGACAATGATTTCTGTTGACGAATTATTGTTATTCAGATGGAAATGGATATTCTGCACCCCACCATGATGCGTGCCAAGTCATATTTGATTTTGAAGTAATTTTGAAATTGAGAAATCCCTCTATGCCCCCTCTGACGACACGACAATGATTTCTGTTGACGAATTATTGTTATTCAGATGAATATTGATATTCTGCACCCCACCATATTGCGTGCCAAGTCATATTTGATTTTGAGGTAATTTTGAAAATGAAAAATCCCTCTAACCCCCTCTGACGACACAACAATAATTTCTGTTGACGAATTATTGTTATTCAGATGAATATTGATATTCTGCACCCCACCATATTGCGTGCCAAGTCATATTTGATTTTGAGGTAATTTTGAAAATGGAAAATCCCTCTATACCCCCTCTGACGACACGACAATGATTTCTGTTGAGGAATTATTGTTATTCAGATAGAAATGGATATTCTGCACCCCACCATGATGCGTGCCAAGTCATATTAGATTTTTGAAGAAATATCGAATATGAAAAATCCCTTTATACCCCTTCTAACGACCCGACAATGATTTCTGTTGACGAATTATTTTTATTTAGATGGATATGGATACTTTGCACCCCACCATGATGCGTGCCAAGTCATATTAGATTTTCAGGTAGTTTTGAAAATGAAAAATCCCTCTATGCCCCCTCTGACGACACGACAATGATTTCTGTTGACGAATTAATATTATTCAGATAGAAATGGATATTCTGCACCCCACCATGATGCGTGCCAACTCATATTAGATTTTTGAAGTAATTTTGAAAATGAAAAATCCCTCTATACCCCCTCTGACGACACGACAATGATTTCTAATGACGAATTATTGTTGTTCATATGGAAATGGATATTCTGCACCCCACCATGATGCGTGCCAAGTCATATTAGATTTTTGAAGTAATTTTGAAAATGAAAAATCCCTCTATGCCCCCTCTGACGACACGACAATGATTTCTGATGACGAATTATTGTTATTCATATGGAAATGGATATTCTGCAACCCACTATGATGCGTGCCAAGTCATATTTGATTTTGAGGAAATTTTGAAAATGAAAAATCCCTCTACACCCCCCCTGACGTCCCGTCAATGATTTCTGTTGACGAATTATTGTTATTCAGATGGGAATGGATATTCTGCACCCCACTATGATGCGTGCCAATTCTTATTTTATTTGCAGGTAATTTTGAAAATGAAAAATCCCTCTATGCCCCCTCTGACGACACGACAATGATTTCTAATGATGAATTATTGTTATTCATATGGAAATGGATATTCTCCACCCCACCATGATGCGTGCCAAGTCATATTAGATTTTTGAAGTAATTTTGAAAATGAAAATTCACTCCATACCTCCTCTGACGACACGACAATGATTTCTGTTGACGAATTATTGTTATTCATATGGAAATGGATATTCTGCACCTCACCATGATGCGTGCCAAGTCATATTTGATTTTGAGGTAATTTTGAAAATGAAAAATCCCTCTGACGACACGACAATGATTTCTGTTGACGAATTATTGTTAGTCAGATGGAAATGGATATTCTGCACCCCACCATGATGCGTGCCAAGTCATATTAGATTTTTGAAGTAATTTTGAAAATGAAAATTCACTCCTTACCTCCTCTGACGACACGACAATAATTTCTGTTGACGAATTATTGTTATTCAGATGAATATTGATATTCTGCACCCCACCATATTGCGTGCCAAGTCATATTTGATTTTGAGGTAATTTTGAAAATGGAAAATCCCTCTATACCCCCTCTGACGACACGACAATGATTTCTGTTGAGGAATTATTGTTATTCAGATAGAAATGGATATTCTGCACCCCACCATGATGCGTGCCAAGTCATATTAGATTTTTGAAGAAATATCGAATATGAAAAATCCCTTTATACCCCTTCTAACGACCCGACAATGATTTCTGTTGACGAATTATTTTTATTTAGATGGATATGGATACTTTGCACCCCACCATGATGCGTGCCAAGTCATATTAGATTTTCAGGTAGTTTTGAAAATGAAAAATCCCTCTATGCCCCCTCTGACGACACGACAATGATTTCTGTTGACGAATTAATATTATTCAGATAGAAATGGATATTCTGCACCCCACCATGATGCGTGCCAACTCATATTAGATTTTTGAAGTAATTTTGAAAATGAAAAATCCCTCTATACCCCCTCTGACGACACGACAATGATTTCTAATGACGAATTATTGTTGTTCATATGGAAATGGATATTCTGCACCCCACCATGATGCGTGCCAAGTCATATTAGATTTTTGAAGTAATTTTGAAAATGAAAAATCCCTCTATGCCCCCTCTGACGACACGACAATGATTTCTGATGACGAATTATTGTTATTCATATGGAAATGGATATTCTGCAACCCACTATGATGCGTGCCAAGTCATATTTGATTTTGAGGAAATTTTGAAAATGAAAAATCCCTCTACACCCCCCCTGACGTCCCGTCAATGATTTCTGTTGACGAATTATTGTTATTCAGATGGGAATGGATATTCTGCACCCCACTATGATGCGTGCCAATTCTTATTTTATTTGCAGGTAATTTTGAAAATGAAAAATCCCTCTATACCCCCTCTGACGACACGACAATGATTTCTGTTGACGAATTATTGTTATTCAGATGGAAATGGATATTCTGCACCCCACCATGATGCGTGCCAAGTCATATTTGATTTTGAAGTAATTTTGAAATTGAGAAATCCCTCTATGCCCCCTCTGACGACACGACAATGATTTCTGTTGACGAATTATTGTTATTCAGATGAATATTGATATTCTGCACCCCACCATATTGCGTGCCAAGTCATATTTGATTTTGAGGTAATTTTGAAAATGAAAAATCCCTCTAACCCCCTCTGACGACACAACAATAATTTCTGTTGACGAATTATTGTTATTCAGATGAATATTGATATTCTGCACCCCACCATATTGCGTGCCAAGTCATATTTGATTTTGAGGTAATTTTGAAAATGGAAAATCCCTCTATACCCCCTCTGACGACACGACAATGATTTCTGTTGAGGAATTATTGTTATTCAGATAGAAATGGATATTCTGCACCCCACCATGATGCGTGCCAAGTCATATTAGATTTTTGAAGAAATATCGAATATGAAAAATCCCTTTATACCCCTTCTAACGACCCGACAATGATTTCTGTTGACGAATTATTTTTATTTAGATGGATATGGATACTTTGCACCCCACCATGATGCGTGCCAAGTCATATTAGATTTTCAGGTAGTTTTGAAAATGAAAAATCCCTCTATGCCCCCTCTGACGACACGACAATGATTTCTGTTGACGAATTAATATTATTCAGATAGAAATGGATATTCTGCACCCCACCATGATGCGTGCCAACTCATATTAGATTTTTGAAGTAATTTTGAAAATGAAAAATCCCTCTATACCCCCTCTGACGACACGACAATGATTTCTAATGACGAATTATTGTTGTTCATATGGAAATGGATATTCTGCACCCCACCATGATGCGTGCCAAGTCATATTAGATTTTTGAAGTAATTTTGAAAATGAAAAATCCCTCTATGCCCCCTCTGACGACACGACAATGATTTCTGATGACGAATTATTGTTATTCATATGGAAATGGATATTCTGCAACCCACTATGATGCGTGCCAAGTCATATTTGATTTTGAGGAAATTTTGAAAATGAAAAATCCCTCTACACCCCCCCTGACGTCCCGTCAATGATTTCTGTTGACGAATTATTGTTATTCAGATGGGAATGGATATTCTGCACCCCACTATGATGCGTGCCAATTCTTATTTTATTTGCAGGTAATTTTGAAAATGAAAAATCCCTCTATGCCCCCTCTGACGACACGACAATGATTTCTAATGATGAATTATTGTTATTCATATGGAAATGGATATTCTCCACCCCACCATGATGCGTGCCAAGTCATATTAGATTTTTGAAGTAATTTTGAAAATGAAAATTCACTCCATACCTCCTCTGACGACACGACAATGATTTCTGTTGACGAATTATTGTTATTCATATGGAAATGGATATTCTGCACCTCACCATGATGCGTGCCAAGTCATATTTGATTTTGAGGTAATTTTGAAAATGAAAAATCCCTCTGACGACACGACAATGATTTCTGTTGACGAATTATTGTTAGTCAGATGGAAATGGATATTCTGCACCCCACCATGATGCGTGCCAAGTCATATTAGATTTTTGAAGTAATTTTGAAAATGAAAATTCACTCCTTACCTCCTCTGACGACACGACAATGATTTCTGTTGACGAATTATTGTTATTCATATGGAAATGGATATTCTGCACCCCACCATGATGCGTGCCAAGTCATATTTGGTTTTGAGGTAATTTTGAAAACGAAAAATCCCTCTGACGACACGACAATGATTTCTGTTGACGAATTATTGTTATTCAGATGGAAATGGATATTCTGTACCCCACCATGCTGCGTGCCAAGTCATATTAGATTTTTGAAGTAATTTTGAAAATGAAAAATCCCTCTATGCCCCCTCTGACGACACGACAATGATTTCTGTTGACGAATTATTGTTATTCATATGGAAATGGATATTCTGCACCCCACTATGATGCGTGCCAAGTCATATTTGATTTTGAGGTAATTTTGAAAATGAAAAATCCCTCTACACCCCCCCTGACGACCCGTCAATGATTTCTGTTGACGAATTATTGTTATTCAGATGGAAATGGATATTCTGCACCCCACTATGATGCGTGCCAAGTCATATTCGATTTTCAGGTAGTTTTGAAAATGAAAAATCCCTCTATACCCCCTCTGACGACACGACAATGATTTCTGTTGAGGAATTATTTTTATTCAGATAGAAATGGATATTCTGCACCCCACCATGATGCGTGACAAGTCATATTAGATTTTTGAAGAAATATCGAATATGAAAAATCCCTTTATACCCCTTCTAACGACCCGACAATGATTTCTGTTGACGAATTATTGTTATTTAGATGGATATGGATACTTTGCACCCCACTATGATGCGTGCCAAGTCATATTAGATTTTCAGGTAGTTTTGAAAATGAAAAATCCCTCTATGCCCCCTCTGACGACACGACAATGATTTCTAATGACGAATTATTGTTATTCATATGGAAATGGATATTCTCCACCCCATAATGATGCGTGCCAAGTCATATTAGATTTTTGAAGTAATTTTGAAAATGAAAATTCACTCCATACCTCCTCTGACGACACGACAATGATTTCTGTTGACGAATTAATGTTATTCATATGAAAATGGATATTCTGCACCCCACCATGATGCGTGCCAAGTCATATTTGGTTTTGAGGTAATTTTGAAAACGAAAAATCCCTCTGACGACACGACAATGATTTCTGTTGACGAATTATTGTTATTCAGATGGAAATGGATATTCTGCACCCCACCATGCTGCGTGCCAAGTCATATTAGATATTTGAAGTAATTTTGAAAATGAAAAATCCCTCTATGCCCCCTCTGACGACACGACAATGATTTCTGTTGACGAATTATTGTTATTCATATGGAAATGGATATTCTGCACCCCACTATGATGCGTGCCAAGTCATATTTGATTTTGAGGTAATTTTGAAAATGAAAAATCCCTCTACACCCCCCCTGACGACCCGTCAATGATTTCTGTTGACGAATTATTGTTATTCAGATGGAAATGGATATTCTGCACCCCACTATGATGCGTGCCAAGTCATATTTGAATTTCAGGTAGTTTTGAAAATGAAAAATCCCTCTATACCACCTCTGACGACACGACAATGATTTCTGTTGACGAATTATTGTTATTCAGATGAAAATGGATATTCTGCACCCCACCATGATGCGTGCCAAGTCATATTTGATTTTGAAGTAATTTTGAAAATGAGAAATCCCTCTATGCCCCCTCTGACGACACGACAATGATTTCTGTTGACGAATTATTGTTATTCAGATGAAAATGGATATTCTGCACCCCACCATATTGCGTGCCAAGTCATATTTGATTTTGAGGTAATTTTGAAAATGAAAAATCCCTCTTACCCTCTCTGACGACACAACAATAATTTCTGTTGACGAATTATTGTTATTCAGATGGACATGAATACTTTGCACCCCACCATGATGCGTGCCAAGTCATATTTGATTTTTAGGTAATTTTGAAAATGAAAAATCCCTCTATACCCCCTCTGACGACACGACAATGATTTCTGTTGAGGAATTATTGTTATTCAGATAGAAATGGATATTCTGCACCCCACCATGATGCGTGCCAAGTCATATTAGATTTTTGAAGAAATATCGAAAATGAAAAATCCCTTTATACCCCTTCTAACGACCCGACAATGATTTCTGTTGACGAATTATTGTTATTTAGATGGATATGGATACTTTGCACCCCACCATGATGCGTGCCAAGTCATATTAGATTTTCAGGTAGTTTTGAAAATGAAAAATCCCTCTATGCCCCCTCTGACGACACGACAATGATTTCTGTTGACGAATTAATATTATTCAGATAGAAATGGATATTCTGCACCCCACCATGATGCGTGCCAACTCATATTAGATTTTTGAAGTAATTTTGAAAATGAAAAATCCCTCTATACCCCCTCTGACGACACGACAATGATTTCTGTTGACGAATTATTGTTATTCAGATGAAAATGGATATTCTGCACCCCACCATATTGCGTGCCAAGTCATATTTGATTCTTGAAATCATTTTGATAATGAAAAATCCCTCTATACCCCCTCTGACGAACCGACAATGATTTCTCTAGACGAAATATTGTTATTCAGATGGACATGGATACTTTGCACCCCACCATGATGCGTGCCAACTCATATTAGATTTTTGAAGTAATTTTGAAAATGAAAAATCCCTCTATACCCCCTCTGATGACACGAGAATGATTTCTTATGACGAATTATTGTTATTCATATGGAAATGGAAATTCTGCCCCCCACCATGATGCGTGCCAAGTCATATTAGATTTTTGAAGTAATTTTGAAAATGAAAAATCCCTCTATGCCCCCTCTGACGACACGACAATGATTTCTGTTGACGAATTATTGTTATTCATATGGAAATGGATATTCTGCACCCCACTATGATGCGTGCCAAGTCATATTTGATTTTGAGGTAATTTTGAAAATGAAAAATCCCTCTACACCCCCCTGACGACCCGTCAATGATTTCTGTTGACGAATTATTGTTATTCAGATGGGAATGGATATTCTGCACCCCACTATGATGCGTGCCAATTCATATTTTATTTTCAGGTAATTTTGAAAATGAAAAATCTCTCTATGCCCCCTCTGACGACACGACAATGATTTCTAATGACGAATTATTGTTATTCATATGGAAATGGATATTCTGAACCCCATTATGATGCGTGCCAAGTCATATTAGATTTTTGAAGTAATTTTGAAAATGAAAAATCCCTCCATACCTCCTCTGACGACACGACAATGATTTCTGTTGACGAATTATTGTTATTCATATGGAAATGGATATTCTGCACCCCACCATGATGCGTGCCAAGTCATATTTGGTTTTGAGGTAATTTTGAAAACGAAAAATCTCTCTGACGACACGACAATGATTTTGTTGACGAATTATTGTTATTCAGATGGAAATGGATATTCTGCACCCCACCATGCTGCGTGCCAAGTCATATTAGATTTTTGAAGTAATTTTGAAAATGAAAAATCCCTCTATGCCCCCTCTGACGACACGACAATGATTTCTGTTGACGAATTATTGTTATTCATATGGAAATGGATATTCTGCACCCCACTATGATGCGTGCCAAGTCATATTTGATTTTGAGGTAATTTTGAAAATGAAAAATCCCTCTACACCCCCCCTGACGACCCGTCAATGATTTCTGTTGACGAATTATTGTTATTCAGATGGAAATGGATATTCTGCACCCCACTATGATGCGTGCCAAGTCATATTTGATTTTCAGGTAGTTTTGAAAATGAAAAATCCCTCTATACCCCCTCTGACGACACGACAATGATTTCTGTTGACGAATTATTGTTATTCAGATGGAAATGGATATTCTGCACCCCACCATGATGCGTGCCAAGTCATATTTGATTTTGAAGTAATTTTGAAATTGAGAAATCCCTCTATGCCCCCTCTGACGACACGACAATGATTTCTGTTGACGAATTATTGTTATTCAGATGAATATTGATATTCTGCACCCCACCATATTGCGTGCCAAGTCATATTTGATTTTGAGGTAATTTTGAAAATGAAAAATCCCTCTAACCCCCTCTGACGACACAACAATAATTTCTGTTGACGAATTATTGTTATTCAGATGAATATTGATATTCTGCACCCCACCATATTGCGTGCCAAGTCATATTTGATTTTGAGGTAATTTTGAAAATGGAAAATCCCTCTATACCCCCTCTGACGACACGACAATGATTTCTGTTGAGGAATTATTGTTATTCAGATAGAAATGGATATTCTGCACCCCACCATGATGCGTGCCAAGTCATATTAGATTTTTGAAGAAATATCGAATATGAAAAATCCCTTTATACCCCTTCTAACGACCCGACAATGATTTCTGTTGACGAATTATTTTTATTTAGATGGATATGGATACTTTGCACCCCACCATGATGCGTGCCAAGTCATATTAGATTTTCAGGTAGTTTTGAAAATGAAAAATCCCTCTATGCCCCCTCTGACGACACGACAATGATTTCTGTTGACGAATTAATATTATTCAGATAGAAATGGATATTCTGCACCCCACCATGATGCGTGCCAACTCATATTAGATTTTTGAAGTAATTTTGAAAATGAAAAATCCCTCTATACCCCCTCTGACGACACGACAATGATTTCTAATGACGAATTATTGTTGTTCATATGGAAATGGATATTCTGCACCCCACCATGATGCGTGCCAAGTCATATTAGATTTTTGAAGTAATTTTGAAAATGAAAAATCCCTCTATGCCCCCTCTGACGACACGACAATGATTTCTGATGACGAATTATTGTTATTCATATGGAAATGGATATTCTGCAACCCACTATGATGCGTGCCAAGTCATATTTGATTTTGAGGAAATTTTGAAAATGAAAAATCCCTCTACACCCCCCCTGACGTCCCGTCAATGATTTCTGTTGACGAATTATTGTTATTCAGATGGGAATGGATATTCTGCACCCCACTATGATGCGTGCCAATTCTTATTTTATTTGCAGGTAATTTTGAAAATGAAAAATCCCTCTATGCCCCCTCTGACGACACGACAATGATTTCTAATGATGAATTATTGTTATTCATATGGAAATGGATATTCTCCACCCCACCATGATGCGTGCCAAGTCATATTAGATTTTTGAAGTAATTTTGAAAATGAAAATTCACTCCATACCTCCTCTGACGACACGACAATGATTTCTGTTGACGAATTATTGTTATTCATATGGAAATGGATATTCTGCACCTCACCATGATGCGTGCCAAGTCATATTTGATTTTGAGGTAATTTTGAAAATGAAAAATCCCTCTGACGACACGACAATGATTTCTGTTGACGAATTATTGTTAGTCAGATGGAAATGGATATTCTGCACCCCACCATGATGCGTGCCAAGTCATATTAGATTTTTGAAGTAATTTTGAAAATGAAAATTCACTCCTTACCTCCTCTGACGACACGACAATGATTTCTGTTGACGAATTATTGTTATTCATATGGAAATGGATATTCTGCACCCCACCATGATGCGTGCCAAGTCATATTTGATTTTGAGGTAATTTAGAAAATGAAAAATCCCTCTGACGACACGACAATGATTTCTGTTGACGAATTATTGTTATTCAGATGGAAATGGATATTCTGCACCCCACCATGATGCGTGCCAAGTCATATTAGATTTTTGAAGTAATTTTGAAAAAGAAAAATACCTCTATGCCCCCTCTGACGACACGACAATGATATCTGTTGACGAATTATTGTTATTCATATGGAAATGGATATTCTGCACCCCACCATGATGCGTGCCAAGTCATATTTGATTTTGAGGTAATTTTGAAAATGAAAAATCCCTCTGACGACACGACAATGATTTCTGTTGACGAATTATTGTTATTCAGATGGAAATGGATATTCTGCACCCCACCATGATGCGTGTCAAGTCATATTTGATTTTTGAAGAAATTTTGAAAATGAAAAATCCCTCTATGCCCCCTCTGACGACACGACAATGATTTCTGTTAACGAAATAATATTTTTCAGATAGAAATGGATATTCTGCACCCCACCATGATGCGTGCCAAGTCATATTCGATTCTTGAAATCATTTTGATAATGAAAAATCCCTCTATACCCCCTCTGACGAACTGACAATGATTTCTCTTGACGAAATATTGTTATTCAGATGGACATGGATACTTTTCACCCCACCATGATGCGTGCCAACTCATATTAGAATTTTGAAGTAATTTTGAAAATGAAAAATCCCTCTATACCCCCTCTGACGACACGACAATGATTTCTTATGACGAATTATTGTTATTCATATGGAAATGGATATTCTGCACCCCACCATGATGCGTGCCAAGTCATATTAGATTTTTGAAGTAATTTTGAAAATGAAAAGTCCCTCTATGCCCCCTCTGACGACACGATAATGATTTCTGTTGACGAATTATTGTTATTCATATGGAAATGGATATTCTGCACCCCACTATGATGCGTGCCAAGTCATATTTGATTTTGAGGTAATTTTGAAAATGAAAAATCCCTCTACACCCCCCCTGACGACCCGTCAATGATTTGTGTTGACGAATTATTGTTATTCAGAAGGGAATGGATATTCTGCACCCCACTATGATGCGTGCCAATTCATATTTTATTTTCAGGTAATTTTGAAAATGAAAAATCCCTCTATGCCCCCTCTGACGACACGACAATGATTTCTAATGACGAATTATTGTTATTCATATGGAAATGGATATTCTGAACCCCACCATGATGCGTGCCAAGTCATATTAGATTTTTGAAGTAATTTTGAAAATGAAAAATCCCTCCATACCTCCTCTGACGACACGACAATGATTTCTGTTGACGAATTATTGTTATTCAGATGGGAATAGATATTCTGCACCCCACCATGATGCGTGCCAAGTCATATTTCATTTTTGAAGTAATTTTGAAAATGAAAAATATCTCCATGCCCCCTCTGACGACACGACAATGATTTCTGTTGACGAAAAAATATTTTTCAGACAGAAATGGATATTCTGCACCCCACCATGATGCGTGCCAAGTCATATTTGATTCTTGAAATCATGTTGATAATGAAAAATCTCTCTATACCCCCTCTGACGAACCGACAATGATTTCTCTTGACGAAATATTGTTATTCAGATGGACATGGATACTTTGCACCCCACCATGATGCGTGCCAACTCATATTAGATTTTTGAAGTAATTTTGAAAATGAAAAATCCCTCTATACCCCCTCTGATGACACGACAATGATTTCTTATGACGAATTATTGTTATTCATTTGGAAATGGATATTCAGCCCCCCACCATGATTCGTGCCAAGTCATATTAGATTTTTGAAGTAATTTTGAAAATGAAAAATCCCTCTATACCCCCCCTGACGACCCGTCAATGATTTCTGTTGAAGAATTATTGCTATTCAGATGGAAGTAGACATTCTGCACCCCACCATGATGCGTGCCAAGTCATATTAGATTTTTGAAGTAATTTTGAAAATGAGAAATCCCTCCATACCTCCTCTGACGACACGACAATGATTTCTGTTGACGAATTATTGTTATTCAGATGGAAATGGATATTCTGCACCCCACCATGCTGCGTGCCAAGTCATATTAGATTTTTGAAGTAATTTTGAAAATGAAAAATCCCTCTATGCCCCCTCTGACGACACGACAATGATTTCTGTTGACGAATTATTGTTATTCATATGGAAATGGATATTCTGCACCCCACTATGATGCGTGCCAAGTCATATTTGATTTTGAGGTAATTTTGAAAATGAAAAATTCCTCTACACCCCCCCTGACGACCCGTCAATGATTTCTGTTGACGAATTATTGTTATTCAGATGAAAATGGATATTCTGCACCCCACTATGATGCGTGCCAAGTCATATTTGATTTTCAGGTAGTTTTGAAAATGAAAAATCCCTCTATACCCCCTCTGACGACACGACAATTATTTCTGTTGACGAATTATTGTTATTCAGATGGAAATGGATATTCTGCACCCCACCATGATGCGTGCCAAGTCATATTTGATTTTGAAGTAATTTTGAAAATGAGAAATCCCTCCATGTCCCCTCTGACGACACGACAATGATTTCTGTTGACGAATTATTGTTATTCAGATGAAAATGGATATTCTGCACCCCACCATATTGCGTGCCAAGTCATATTAAATTTTGAGGTAATTTTGAAAATGAAAAATTCCTCTATACCCCCTCTGACGACACAACAATGATTTCTGTTTACGAATTATTGGTATTCAGATGGACATGAATACTTTGCACCACACCATGATGCGTGCCAAGTCATATTTGATTTTGAGGTAATTTTGAAAATGAAAAATCCCTCTATACCCCCTCTGACGACACGACAATGATTTCTTATGACGAATTATTGTTATTCATATGGAAATGGATATTCTGCCCCCCACCATGATGCGTGCCAAGTCATATTAGATTTTTGAAGTAATTTTGAAAATGAAAAATCCCTCTATACCCCCCTGACGACCCGTCAATGATTTCTGTTGAAGAATCATTGCTATTCAGAAGGAAATAGAGATTCTGCACCCCACCATGATGCGTGCCAAGTCATATTAGATTTTTGAAGTAATTTTGAAAATGAGAAATCCCTCCATACCCCCTCTGACGACACGACAATGATTTCTGTTGACGAATTATTGTTATTCATATGGAAATGGATATTCTGCACCCCACCATGATGCGTCCCAAGTCATATTAGATTTTTGAAGTAATTTTGAAAATGATAAATCTCTCCATACCCCCTCTGACGACACGACAAATTTCTGTTGATGAATTATTTCTATTCAGATGAAAATGGATATTATGCACTCCACCTTGATACGTGCCAAGTCATTTTTGATTTATGAAGTAATTTTGAAAATGAAAAATCCCTCCATACCCCCTCTGACGACACGACAATGATTTCTGCTGAGGAATTATCGTTATTCAGATGGAAATGGATATTCTGCACCCCACCATGATGCGTGCCAAGTTAAATTAGATTTTTGAAGAAATATTGAAAATGAATAATCCCTCTATACCTCTTCTAACGACCAGACAATGCTTTCTATTGACGAATTATTGTTATTCAGATGGAAATGGATATTCTGCACCCCACCATATTGCGTGCCAAGTCATATTTAATTTTGAGGTAATTTTGAAAATGAAAAATTCCTCTATACCCCCTCTGACGACACAACAATGATTTCTGTTTACGAATTATTGGTATTCAGATGGACATGAATACTTTGCACCACACCATGATGCGTGCCAAGTCATATTTGATTTTGAGGTAATTTTGAAAATGAAAAATCCCTCTATACCCCCTCTGACGACACGACAAGAATTTCTGTTGAAGAATTATTGTTATTTAGATAGAAAAAGTTATTCTGCACCCCACCATGATGCGTGCCAAGTCATATTAGATTTTTGAAGTAATTTTGAAAATGAAAAATAACTCTATACCCCTTCTGACGACACGACAATGATTTCTGTTGACGAATTATTGTTATTCAAATGGAAATAGATATTCTGCACCCCACCTTGATGCGTGCCAAGTCATATTAGATTTTTGAAGTAATTTTGAAAATGAAAAATCCCTCTATACCCCCTCTAACAACACGACAATGATTTCTGTTGACGAATGATTGTTATTCATATGGCAATGAATATTCTGCACCCCACCATGATGCGTGCCAAGTCATATTTGATTTTGAGGTAATTTTGAAAATGAAAAGTCCCTCTGACGACACGACAATGATTTCTGTTGACGAATTATTGTTATTCAGATGGAAATAGATATTCTGCACCCCACCATGATGCGTGCCAAGTCATATTTGATTTTTGAAGTAATTTTGAAAATGAAAAATATCTCTATGCCCCCTCTGACGACACGACAATGATTTCTGTTGACGAAATAATATTTTTCAGACAGAAATGGATATTCTGCACCCCACCATGATGCGTGCCAAGTCATATTTGATTCTTGAAATTATTTTGATAATGAAAAATCCCTCTATACCCCCTCTGACGAACCGACAATGATTTCTCTAGACGAAATATTGTTATTCAGATGGACATGGATACTTTGCACCCCACCATGATGCGTGCCAACTCATATTAGATTTTTGAAGTAATTTTGAAAATGAAAAATCCCTCTATACCCCCTCTGATGACACGAGAATGATTTCTTATGACGAATTCTTGTTATTCATATGGAAATGGATATTCTGCCCCCCACCATGATGCGTGCCAAGTCATATTAGATATTTGAAGTAATTTTGAAAATGAAAAATCCCTCTATGCCCCCTCTGACGACACGACAATGATTTCTGTTGACGAATTAATGTTATTCAGATGGGAATGGATATTCTGCACCCCACTATGATGCGTGCCAATTCATATTTTAATTTCAGGTAATTTTGAAAATGAAAAATCCCTCTATGCCCCCTCTGACGACACGACAATGATTTCTAATGACGAATTATTGTTATTCATATGGAAATGGATATTCTGAACCCCATTATGATGCGTGCCAAGTCATATTAGATTTTTGAAGTAATTTTGAAAATGAAAAATCCCTCCATACCTCCTCTGACGACACGAAAATGATTTCTGTTGACGAATTATTGTTATTCATATGGAAATGGATATTCTGCACCCCACCATGATGCGTGCCAAGTCATATTTGGTTTTGAGGTAATTTTGAAAACGAAAAATCCCTCTGACGACACGACAATGATTTCTGTTGACGAATTATTGTTATTCAGATGGAAATGGATATTCTGCACCCCACCATGCTGCGTGCCAAGTCATATTAGATTTTTGAAGTAATTTTGAAAATGAAAAATCCCTCTATGCCCCCTCTGACGACACGACAATGATTTCTGTTGACGAATTATTGTTATTCATATGGAAATGGATATTCTGCACCCCACTATGATGCGTGCCAAGTCATATTTGATTTTGAGGTAATTTTGAAAATGAAAAATCCCTCTACACCCCCCCTGACGACCCGTCAATGATTTCTGTTGACGAATTATTGTTATTCAGATGGAAATGGATATTCTGCACCCCACTATGATGCGTGCTAAGTCATATTTGATTTTCAGGTAGTTTTGAAAATGAAAAATCCCTCTATACCCCCTCTGACGACACGACAATGATTTCTGTTGAGGAATTATTGTTATTCAGATAGAAATGGATATTCTGCACCCCACCATGATGCGTGCCAAGTCATATTAGATTTTTGAAGAAATATCGAATTTGAAAAATCCCTTTATACCCCTTCTAACGACCCGACAATGATTTCTGTTGACGAATTATTGTTATTTAGATGGATATGGATACTTTGCACCCCACCATGATGCGTGCCAAGTCATATTAGATTTTCAGGTAGTTTTGAAAATGAAAAATCCCTCTATGCCCCCTCTGACGACACGACAATGATTTCTGTTGACGAATTATTGTTATTCATATGGAAATGGATATTCTGCAACCCACTTTGATGCGTGCCAAGTCATATTTGATTTTGAGGTAATTTTGAAAATGAAAAATCCCTCTACACCCCCCCTGACGACCCGTCAATGATTTCTGTTGACGAATTATTGTTATTCAGATGGGAATGGATATTCTGCACCCCACTATGATGCGTGCCAATTCATATTTTATTTGCAGGTAATTTTGAAAATGAAAAATCCCTCTATGCCCCCTCTGACGACACGACAATGATTTCTAATGACGAATTATTGTTATTCATATGGAAATGGATATTCTCCACCCCACCATGATGCGTGCCAAGTCATATTAGATTTTTGAAGTAATTTTGAAAATGAAAATTCACTCCATACCTCCTCTGACGACACGACAATGATTTCTGTTGACGAATTAATGTTATTCATATGGAAATGGATATTCTGCACCCCACCATGATGCGTGCCAAGTCATATTTGATTTTTGAAGTAATTTTGAAAATGAAAAATCCCTCTATACCCCCTCTGACGACACGACAATGATTTCTTATGACGAGTTATTGTTATTCATATGGAAATGGATATTCTGCACCCCACTATGATGCGTGCCAAGTCATATTTGATTTTTGAAGTAATTTTGAAAATGAAAAATATCTCTATGCCCCCTCTGACGACACGACAATGATTTCTGTTGACGAAATAATATTTTTCAGACAGAAATGGATATTCTGCACCCCACCATGATGCGTGCCAAGTCATATTTGATTCTTGAAATCATTTTGATAATGAAAAATCCCTCTATACCCCCTCTGACGAACCGACAATGATTTCTCTAGACGAAATATTGTTATTCAGATGGACATGGATACTTTGCACCCCACCATGATGCGTGCCAACTCATATTAGATTTTTGAAGTAATTTTGAAAATGAAAAATCCCTCTATACCCCCTCTGATGACACGAGAATGATTTCTTATGACGAATTCTTGTTATTCATATGGAAATGGATATTCTGCCCCCCACCATGATGCGTGCCAAGTCATATTAGATATTTGAAGTAATTTTGAAAATGAAAAATCCCTCTATGCCCCCTCTGACGACACGACAATGATTTCTGTTGACGAATTATTGTTATTCAGATGGGAATGGATATTCTGCACCCCACTATGATGCGTGCCAATTCATATTTTAATTTCAGGTAATTTTGAAAATGAAAAATCCCTCTATGCCCCCTCTGACGACACGACAATGATTTCTAATGACGAATTATTGTTATTCATATGGAAATGGATATTCTGAACCCCATTATGATGCGTGCCAAGTCATATTAGATTTTTGAAGTAATTTTGAAAATGAAAAATCCCTCCATACCTCCTCTGACGACACGACAATGATTTCTGTTGACGAATTATTGTTATTCATATGGAAATGGATATTCTGCACCCCACCATGATGCGTGCCAAGTCATATTTGGTTTTGAGGTAATTTTGAAAACGAAAAATCCCTCTGACGACACGACAATGATTTCTGTTGACGAATTATTGTTATTCAGATGGAAATGGATATTCTGCACCCCACCATGCTGCGTGCCAAGTCATATTAGATTTTTGAAGTAATTTTGAAAATGAAAAATCCCTCTATACCCCCTCTAACAACACGACAATGATTTCTGTTGACGAATGATTGTTATTCATATGGCAATGAATATTCTGCACCCCACCATGATGCGTGCCAAGTCATATTTGATTTTGAGGTAATTTTGAAAATGAAAAGTCCCTCTGACGACACGACAATGATTTCTGTTGACGAATTATTGTTATTCAGATGGAAATAGATATTCTGCACCCCACCATGATGCGTGCCAAGTCATATTTGATTTTTGAAGTAATTTTGAAAATGAAAAATATCTCTATGCCCCCTCTGACGACACGACAATGATTTCTGTTGACGAAATAATATTTTTCAGACAGAAATGGATATTCTGCACCCCACCATGATGCGTGCCAAGTCATATTTGATTCTTGAAATTATTTTGATAATGAAAAATCCCTCTATACCCCCTCTGACGAACCGACAATGATTTCTCTAGAAGAAATATTGTTATTCAGATGGACATGGATACTTTGCACCCCACCATGATGCGTGCCAACTCATATTAGATTTTTGAAGTAATTTTGAAAATGAAAAATCCCTCTATACCCCCTCTGATGACACGAGAATGATTTCTTATGACGAATTCTTGTTATTCATATGGAAATGGATATTCTGCCCCCCACCATGATGCGTGCCAAGTCATATTAGATATTTGAAGTAATTTTGAAAATGAAAAATCCCTCTATGCCCCCTCTGACGACACGACAATGATTTCTGTTGACGAATTATTGTTATTCAGATGGGAATGGATATTCTGCACCCCACTATGATGCGTGCCAATTCATATTTTAATTTCAGGTAATTTTGAAAATGAAAAATCCCTCTATGCCCCCTCTGACGACACGACAATGATTTCTAATGACGAATTATTGTTATTCATATGGAAATGGATATTCTGAACCCCATTATGATGCGTGCCAAGTCATATTAGATTTTTGAAGTAATTTTGAAAATGAAAAATCCCTCCATACCTCCTCTGACGACACGACAATGATTTCTGTTGACGAATTATTGTTATTCATATGGAAATGGATATTCTGCACCCCACCATGATGCGTGCCATGTCATATTTGGTTTTGAGGTAATTTTGAAAACGAAAAATCCCTCTGACGACACGACAATGATTTCTGTTGACGAATTATTGTTATTCAGATGGAAATGGATATTCTGCACCCCACCATGCTGCGTGCCAAGTCATATTAGATTTTTGAAGTAATTTTGAAAATGAAAAATCCCTCTATGCCCCCTCTGACGACACGACAATGATTTCTGTTGACGAATTATTGTTATTCATATGGAAATGGATATTCTGCATCCCACTATGATGCGTGCCAAGTCATATTTGATTTTGAGGTAATTTTGAAAATGAAAAATCCCTCTACACCCCCCCTGACGACCCGTCAATGATTTCTGTTGACGAATTATTGTTATTCAGATGGGAATGGATATTCTGCACCCCACTATGATGCGTGCCAATTCATATTTTATTTGCAGGTAATTTTGAAAATGAAAAATCCCTCTATGCCCCCTCTGACGACACGACAATGATTTCTAATGACGAATTATTGTTATTCATATGGAAATGGATATTCTCCACCCCACCATGATGCGTGCCAAGTCATATTAGATTTTTGAAGTAATTTTGAAAATGAAAATTCACTCCATACCTCCTCTGACGACACGACAATGATTTCTGTTGACGAATTAATGTTATTCATATGGAAATGGATATTCTGCACCCCACCATGATGCGTGCCAAGTCATATTTGATTTTTGAAGTAATTTTGAAAATGAAAAATCCCTCTATACCCCCTCTGACGACACGACAATGATTTCTTATGACGAATTATTGTTATTCATATGGAAATGGATATTCTGCACCCCACCATGATGCGTGCCAAGTCATATTAGATTTTTGAAGTAATTTTGAAAATGAAAAATCCCTCTATGCCCCCTCTGACGACACGATAATGATTTCGGTTGACGAATTATTGTTATTCATATGGAAATGGATATTCTGCACCCCACTATGATGCGTGCCAAGTCATATTTGATTTTGAGGTAATTTAGAAAATGAAAAATCCCTCTGACGACACGACAATGATTTCTGTTGACGAATTATTGTTATTCAGATGGAAATGGAAATTCTGCACCCCACCATGATGCGTGCCAAGTCATATTAGATTTTTGAAGTAATTTTGAAAAAGAAAAATACCTCTATGCCCCCTCTGACGACACGACAATGATATCTGTTGACGAATTATTGTTATTCATATGGAAATGGATATTCTGCACCCCACCATGATGCGTGCCAAGTCATATTTGATTTTGAGGTAATTTTGAAAATGAAAAATCCCTCTGACGACACGACAATGATTTCTGTTGACGAATTATTGTTATTCAGATGGAAATGGATATTCTGCACCCCACCATGATGCGTGCCAAGTCATATTTGATTTTTGAAGAAATTTTGAAAATGAAAAATCCCTCTATGCCCCCTCTGACGACACGACAATGATTTCTGTTAACGAAATAATATTTTTCAGATAGAAATGGATATTCTGCACCCCACCATGATGCGTGCCAAGTCATATTCGATTCTTGAAATCATTTTGATAATGAAAAATCCCTCTATACCCCCTCTGACGAACCGACAATGATTTCTCTTGACGAAATATTGTTATTCAGATGGACATGGATACTTTGCACCCCACCATGATGCGTGCCAACTCATATTAGATTTTTGAAGTAATTTTGAAAATGAAAAATCCCTCTATACCACCTCTGACGACACGACAATGATTTCTTATGACGAATTATTGTTATTCATATGGAAATGGATATTCTGCACCCCACCATGATGCGTGCCAAGTCATATTAGATTTTTGAAGTAATTTTGAAAATGAAAAATCCCTCTATGCCCCCTCTGACGACACGATAATGATTTCTGTTGACGAATTATTGTTATTCATATGGAAATGGATATTCTGCACCCCACTATGATGCGTGCCAAGTCATATTTGATTTTGAGGTAATTTTGAAAATGAAAAATCCCTCTACACCCCCCCTGACGACCCGTCAATGATTTGTGTTGACGAATTATTGTTATTCAGAAGGGAATGGATATTCTGCACCCCACTATGATGCGTGCCAATTCATATTTTATTTTCAGGTAATTTTGAAAATGAAAAATCCCTCTATGCCCCCTCTGACGACACGACAATGATTTCTTATGACGAATTATTGTTATTCATATGGAAATGGATATTCTGAACCCCACCATGATGCGTGCCAAGTCATATTAGATTTTTGAAGTAATTTTGAAAATGAAAAATCCCTCCATACCTCCTCTGACGACACGACAATGATTTCTGTTGACGAATTATTGTTATTCAGATGGGAATAGATATTCTGCACCCCACCATGATGCGTGCCAAGTCATATTTCATTTTTGAAGTAATTTTGAAAATGAAAAATATCTCCATGCCCCCTCTGACGACACGACAATGATTTCTGTTGACGAAATAATATTTTTCAGACAGAAATGGATATTCTGCACCCCACCATGATGCGTGCCAAGTCATATTTGATTCTTGAAATCATTTTGATAATGAAAAATCTCTCTATACCCCCTCTGACGAACCGACAATGATTTCTCTTGACGAAATATTGTTATTCAGATGGACATGGATACTTTGCACCCCACCATGATGCGTGCCAACTCATATTAGATTTTTGAAGTAATTTTGAAAATGAAAAATCCCTCTATACCCCCTCTGATGACACGACAATGATTTCTTATGACGAATTATTGTTATTCATATGGAAATGGATATTCAGCCCCCCACCATGATTCGTGCCAAGTCATATTAGATTTTTGAAGTAATTTTGAAAATGAAAAATCCCTCTATACCCCCCCTGACGACCCGTCAATGATTTCTGTTGAAGAATTATTGCTATTCAGATGGGAGTAGACATTCTGCACCCCACCATGATGCGTGCCAAGTCATATTAGATTTTTGAAGTAATTTTGAAAATGAGAAATCCCTCCATACCTCCTCTGACGACACGACAATGATTTCTGTTGACGAATTATTGTTATTCAGATGGAAATGGATATTCTGCACCCCACCATGCTGCGTGCCAAGTCATATTAGATTTTTGAAGTAATTTTGAAAATGAAAAATCCCTCTATGCCCCCTCTGACGACACGACAATGATTTCTGTTGACGAATTATTGTTATTCATATGGAAATGGATATTCTGCACCCCACTATGATGCGTGCCAAGTCATATTTGATTTTGAGGTAATTTTGAAAATGAAAAATTCCTCTACACCCCCCCTGACGACCCGTCAATGATTTCTGTTGACGAATTATTGTTATTCAGATGAAAATGGATATTCTGCACCCCACTATGATGCGTGCCAAGTCATATTTGATTTTCAGGTAGTTTTGAAAATGAAAAATCCCTCTATACCCCCTCTGACGACACGACAATGATTTCTGTTGACGAATTATTGTTATTCAGATGGAAATGTATATTCTGCACCCCACCATGATGCGTGCCAAGTCATATTTGATTTTGAAGTAATTTTGAAAATGAGAAATCCCTCTATGTCCCCTCTGACGACACGACAATGATTTCTGTTGACGAATTATTGTTATTCAGATGAAAATGGATATTCTGCACCCCACCATATTGCGTGCCAAGTCATATTTAATTTTGAGGTAATTTTGAAAATGAAAAATTCCTCTATACCCCCTCTGACGACACAACAATGATTTCCGTTTACGAATTATTGGTATTCAGATGGACATGAATACTTTGCACCACACCTTGATGCGTGCCAAGTCATATTTGATTTTGAGGTAATTTTGAAAATGAAAAATCCCTCTATACCCCCTCTGACGACACGACAATGATTTCTTATGACGAATTATTGTTATTCATATGGAAATGGATATTCTGCCCCCCACCATGATGCGTGCCAAGTCATATTAGATTTTTGAAGTAATTTTGAAAATGAAAAATCCCTCTATACCCCCCCTGACGACCCGTCAATGATTTCTGTTGAAGAATCATTGCTATTCAGAAGGAAATAGAGATTCTGCACCCCACCATGATGCGTGCCAAGTCATATTAGATTTTTGAAGTAATTTTGAAAATGAGAAATCCCTCCATACCCCCTCTGACGACACGACAATGATTTCTGTTGACGAATTATTGTTATTCATATGGAAATGGATATTCTGCACCCCACCATGATGCGTCCCAAGTCATATTAGATTTTTGAAGTAATTTTGAAAATGATAAATCCCTCCATACCCCCTCTGACGACACGACAATGATTTCTGTTGATGAATTATTTCTATTCAGATGAAAATGGATATTATGCACTCCACTATGATACGTGCCAAGTCATTTTTGATTTATGAAGTAATTTTGAAAATGAAAAATCCCTCCATACCCCCTCTGACGACACGACAATGATTTCTGTTGAGGAATTAATGTTATTCAGATGGAAATGGATATTCTGCACCCCACCATGATGCGTGCCAAGTTAAATTAGATTTTTGAAGAAATATTGAAAATGAATAATCCCTCTATACCTCTTCTAACGACCAGACAATGCTTTCTATTGACGAATTATTGTTATTCAGATGGAAATGGATATTCTGCACCCCACCATATTGCGTGCCAAGTCATATTTAATTTTGAGGTAATTTTGAAATTGAAAAATTCCTCTATACCCCCTCTGACGACACAACAATGATTTCTGTTTACGAATTATTGGTATTCAGATGGACATGAATACTTTGCACCACACCATGATGCGTGCCAAGTCATATTTGATTTTGAGGTAATTTTGAAAATGAAAAATCCCTCTATACCCCCTCTGACGATACGACAAGAATTTCTGTTGAAGAATTATCGTTATTTAGATAGAAAAAGTTATTCTGCACCCCACCATGATGCGTGCCAAGTCATATTAGATTTTTGAAGTAATTTTGAAAATGAAAAATAACTCTATACCCCTTCTGACGACACGACAATGATTTCTGTTGACGAATTATTGTTATTCAAATGGAAATAGATATTCTGCACCCCACCTTGATGCGTGCCAAGTCATATTAGATTTTTGAAGTAATTTTGAAAATGAAAAATCCCTCTATACCCCCTCTAACAACACGACAATGATTTCTGTTGACGAATGATTGTTATTCATATGGCAATGAATATTCTGCACCCCACCATGATGCGTGCCAAGTCATATTTGATTTTGAGGTAATTTTGAAAATGAAAAGTCCCTCTGACGACACGACAATGATATCTGTTGACGAATTATTGTTATTCAGATGGAAATAGATATTCTGCACCCCACCATGATGCGTGCCCAGTCATATTTGATTTTTGAAGTAATTTTGAAAATGAAAAATATCTCTATGCCCCCTCTGACGACACGACAATGATTTCTGTTGACGAAATAATATTTTTCAGACAGAAATGGATATTCTGCACCCCACCATGATGCGTGCCAAGTCATATTTGATTCTTGAAATCATTTTGATAATGAAAAATCCCTCTATACCCCCTCTGACGAACCGACAATGATTTCTCTAGACGAAATATTGTTATTCAGATGGACATGGATACTTTGCACCCCACCATGATGCGTGCCAACTCATATTAGATTTTTGAAGTAATTTTGAAAATGAAAAATCCCTCTATACCCCCTCTGATGACACGAGAATGATTTCTTATGACGAATTCTTGTTATTCATATGGAAATGGATATTCTGCCCCCCACCATGATGCGTGCCAAGTCATATTAGATATTTGAAGTAATTTTGAAAATGAAAAATCCCTCTATGCCCCCTCTGACGACACGACAATGATTTCTGTTGACGAATTATTGTTATTCAGATGGGAATGGATATTCTGCACCCCACTATGATGCGTGCCAATTCATATTTTAATTTCAGGTAATTTTGAAAATGAAAAATCCCTCTATGCCCCCTCTGACGACACGACAATGATTTCTAATGACGAATTATTGTTATTCATATGGAAATGGATATTCTGAACCCCATTATGATGCGTGCCAAGTCATATTAGATTTTTGAAGTAATTTTGAAAATGAAAAATCCCTCCATACCTCCTCTGACGACACGACAATGATTTCTGTTGACGAATTATTGTTATTCATATGGAAATGGATATTCTGCACCCCACCATGATGCGTGCCAAGTCATATTTGGTTTTGAGGTAATTTTGAAAACGAAAAATCCCTCTGACGACACGACAATGATTTCTGTTGACGAATTATTGTTATTCAGATGGAAATGGATATTCTGCACCCCACCATGCTGCGTGCCAAGTCATATTAGATTTTTGAAGTGATTTTGAAAATGAAAAATCCCTCTATGCCCCCTCTGACGACACGACAATGATTTCTGTTGACGAATTATTGTTATTCATATGGAAATGGATATTCTGCACCCCACTATGATGCGTGCCAAGTCATATTTGATTTTGAGGTAATTTTGAAAATGAAAAATCCCTCTACACCCCCCCTGACGACCCGTCAATGATTTCTGTTGACGAATTATTGTTATTCAGATGGAAATGGATATTCTGCACCCCACTATGTTGCGTGCCAAGTCATATTTGATTTTCAGGTAGTTTTGAAAATGAAAAATCCCTCTATACCCCCTCTGACGACACGACAATGATTTCTGTTGGGGAATTATTGTTATTCAGATAGAAATGGATATTCTGCACCCCACCATGATGCGTGCCAAGTCATATTAGATTTTTGAAGAAATATCGAATATGAAAAATCCCTTTATACCCCTTCTAACGACCCGACAATGATTTCTGTTGACGAATTATTGTTATTTAGATGGATATGGATACTTTGCACCCCACCATGATGCGTGCCAAGTCATATTAGATTTTCAGGTAGTTTTGAAAATGAAAAATCCCTCTATGCCCCCTCTGACGACACGACAATGATTTCTGTTGACGAATTATTGTTATTCATATGGAAATGGATATTCTGCAACCCACTATGATGCGTGCCAAGTCATATTTGATTTTGAGGTAATTTTGAAAATGAAAAATCCCTCTACACCCCCCCTGACGACCCGTCAATGATTTCTGTTGACGAATTATTGTTATTCAGAAGGGAATGGATATTCTGCACCCCACTATGATGCGTGCCAATTCATATTTTATTTGCAGGTAATTTTGAAAATGAAAAATCCCTCTATGCCCCCTCTGACGACACGACAATGATTTCTAATGACGAATTATTGTTATTCATATGGAAATGGATATTCTCCACCCCACCATGATGCGTGCCAAGTCATATTAGATTTTTGAAGTAATTTTGAAAATGAAAATTCACTCCATACCTCCTCTGACGACACGACAATGATTTCTGTTGACGAATTAATGTTATTCATATGGAAATGGATATTCTGCACCCCACCATGATGCGTGCCAAGTCATATTTGATTTTGAGGTAATTTTGAAAATGAAAAATCCCTCTGACGACACGACAATGATTTCTGTTGACGAATTATTGTTAGTCAGATGGAAATGGATATTCTGCACCCCACCATGATGCGTGCCAAGTCATATTAGATTTTTGAAGAAATATCGAATATGAAAAATCCCTTTATACCCCTTCTAACGACCCGACAATGATTTCTGTTGACGAATTATTGTTATTTAGATGGATATGGATACTTTGCACCCCACCATGATGCGTGCCAAGTCATATTAGATTTTCAGGTAGTTTTGAAAATGAAAAATCCCTCTATGCCCCCTCTGACGACACGACAATGATTTCTGTTGACGAATTATTGTTATTCATATGGAAATGGATATTCTGCAACCCACTATGATGCGTGCCAAGTCATATTTGATTTTGAGGTAATTTTGAAAATCAAAAATCCCTCTACACCCCCCCTGACGACCCGTCAATGATTTCTTTTGACGAATTATTGTTATTCAGAAGGGAATGGATATTCTGCACCCCACTATGATGCGTGCCAATTCATATTTTATTTGCAGGTAATTTTGAAAATGAAAAATCCCTCTATGCCCCCTCTGACGACACGACAATGATTTCTAATGACGAATTATTGTTATTGATATGGAAATGGATATTCTCCACCCCACCATGATGCGTGCCAAGTCATATTAGATTTTTGAAGTAATTTTGAAAATGAAAATTCACTCCATACCTCCTCTGACGACACGACAATGATTTCTGTTGACGAATTAATGTTATTCATATGGAAATGGATATTCTGCACCCCACCATGATGCGTGCCAAGTCATATTTGATTTTGAGGTAATTTTGAAAATGAAAAATCCCTCTGACGACACGACAATGATTTCTGTTGACGAATTATTGTTAGTCAGATGGAAATGGATATTCTGCACCCCACCATGATGCGTGCCAAGTCATATTAGATTTTTGAAGTAATTTTGAAAATGAAAATTCACTCCTTACCTCCTCTGACGACACGACAATGATTTCTGTTGACGAATTATCGTTATTCATATGGAAATGGATATTCTGCACCCCACCATGATGCGTGCCAAGTCATATTTGATTTTGAGGTAATTTTGAAAATGAAAAATCCCTCTGACGACACGACAATGATTTCTGTTGACGAATTATTGTTATTCAGATGGAAATGGATATTCTGCACCCCACCATGATGCGTGCCAAGTCATATTAGATTTTTGAAGAAATTTTGAAAATGAAAATTCACTCCATACCTCCTCTGACGACACGACAATGATTTCTGTTGACGAATTAATGTTATTCATATGGAAATGGATATTCTGCACCCCACCATGATGCGTGCCAAGTCATATTTGATTTTGAGGTAATTTTGAAAATGAAAAATCCCTCTGACGACACGACAATGATTTCTGTTGACGAATTATTGTTAGTCAGATGGAAATGGATATTCTGCACCCCACCATGATGCGTGCCAAGTCATATTAGATTTTTGAAGTAATTTTGAAAATGAAAATTCACTCCTTACCTCCTCTGACGACACGACAATGATTTCTGTTGACGAATTATTGTTATTCATATGGAAATGGATATTCTGCACCCCACCATGATGCGTGCCAAGTCATATTTGATTTTGAGGTAATTTTGAAAATGAAAAATCCCTCTGACGACACGACAATGATTTCTGTTGACGAATTATTGTTATTCATATGGAAATGGATATTCTGCACCCCACCATGATGCGTGCCAAGTCATATTTGATTTTGAGGTAATTTTGAAAATGAAAAATCCCTCTGACGACACGACAATGATTTCTGTTGACGAATTATTGTTATTCAGATGGAAATGGATATTCTGCACCCCACCATGACGCGTGCCAAGTCATATTTGGTTTTGAGGTAATTTTGAAAACGAAAAATCCCTCTGACGACACGACAATGATTTCTGTTGACGAATTATTGTTATTCAGATGGAAATGGATATTCTGCACCCCACCATGCTGCGTGCCAAGTCATATTAGATATTTGAAGTAATTTTGAAAATGAAAAATCCCTCTATGCCCCCTCTGACGACACGACAATGATTTCTGTTGACGAATTATTGTTATTCAGATGGAAATGGATATTCTGCACCCCACTATGATGCGTGCCAAGTCATATTTGATTTTCAGGTAGTTTTGAAAATGAAAAATCCCTCTATACCACCTCTGACGACACGACAATGATTTCTGTTGACGAATTATTGTTATTCAGATGAAAATGGATATTCTGCACCCCACCATGATGCGTGCCAAGTCATATTTGATTTTGAAGTAATTTTGAAAATGAGAAATCCCTCTATGCCCCCTCTGACGACACGACAATGATTTCTGTTGACGAATTATTGTTATTCAGATGAAAATGGATATTCTGCACCCCACCATATTGCGTGCCAAGTCATATTTGATTTTGAGGTAATTTTGAAAATGAAAAATCCCTCTTACCCTCTCTGACGACACAACAATAATTTCTGTTGACGAATTATTGGTATTCAGATGGACATGAATACTTTGCACCCCACCATGATGCGTGCCAAGTCATATTTGATTTTTAGGTAATTTTGAAAATGAAAAATCCCTCTATACCCCCTCTGACGACACGACAATGATTTCTGTTGAGGAATTATTGTTATTCAGATAGAAATGGATATTCTGCACCCCACCATGATGCGTGCCAAGTCATATTAGATTTTTGAAGAAATATCGAATATGAAAAATCCCTTTATACCCCTTCTAACGACCCGACAATGATTTCTGTTGACGAATTATTGTTATTTAGATGGATATGGATACTTTGCACCCCACCATGATGCGTGCCAAGTCATATCAGATTTTCAGGTAGTTTTGAAAATGAAAAATCCCTCTATGCCCCCTCTGACGACACGACAATGATTTCTGTTGACGAATTAATATTATTCAGATAGAAATGGATATTCTGCACCCCACCATGATGCGTGCCAACTCATATTAGATTTTTGAAGTAATTTTGAAAATGAAAAATCCCTCTATACCCCCTCTGACGACACGACAATGATTTCTAATGACGAATTATTGTTGTTCATATGGAAATGGATATTCTGCACCCCACCATGATGCGTGCCAAGTCATATTAGATTTTTGAAGTAATTTTGAAAATGAAAAATCCCTCTATGCCCCCTCTGACGACACGACAATGATTTCTGATGACGAATTATTGTTATTCATATGGAAATGGATATTCTGCAACCCACTATGATGCGTGCCAAGTCATATTTGATTTTGAGGTAATTTTGAAAATGAAAAATCCCTCTACACCCCCCCTGACGACCCGTCAATGATTTCTGTTGACGAAATATTGTTATTCAGATGGACATGGATACTTTGCACCCCACCATGATGCGTGCCAACTCATATTAGATTTTTGAAGTAAGTTTGAAAATGAGAAATCCCTCTATACCCCCTCTGATGACACGACAATGATTTCTTATGACGAATTATTGTTATTCATATGGAAATGGATATTCTGCCCCCCACCTTGATGCGTGCCAAGTAATATTAGATTTTTGAAGTAATTTTGAAAATGATAAATCCCTCCATACCCCCTCTGACGACACGACAATGATTTCTGTTGATGAATTATTTCTATTCAGATGAAAATGGATATTATGCACTCCACCATGATACGTGCCAAGTCATTTTTGATTTATGAAGTAATTTTGAAAATGAAAAATCCCTCCATACCACCTCTGACGACACGACAATGATTTCTGCTGAGGAATTATTGTTATTCAGATGGAAATGGATATTCTGCACCCCACCATGATGCGTGCCAAGTTAAATTAGATTTTTGAAGAAATATTGAAAATGAATAATCCCTCTATACCTCCTCTAACGACCAGACAATGATTTCTATTGACGAATTATTGTTATTCAGATGGAAATGGATATTCTGCACCCCACCATATTGCGTGCCAAGTCATATTTAATTTTGAGGTAATTTTGAAAATGAAAAATTCCTCTATACCCCCTCTGACGACACAACAATGATTTCTGTTTACGAATTATTGGTATTCTGATGGACATGAATACTTTGCACCACACCATGATGCGTGCCAAGTCATATTAGATTTTTGAAGTAATTTTGAAAATGAAAAATCCCTCCATACCTCCTCTGACGACACGACAATGATTTCTGTTGACGAATTATTGTTATTCATATGGAAATGGATATTCTGCACCCCACCATGATGCGTGCCAAGTCATATTTGGTTTTGAGGTAATTTTGAAAACGAAAAATCCCTCTGACGACACGACAATGATTTCTGTTGACGAATTATTGTTATTCAGATGGAAATGGATATTCTGCACCCCACCATGCTGCGTGCCAAGTCATATTAGATTTTTGAAGTAATTTTGAAAATGAAAAATCCCTCTATGCCCCCTCTGACGACACGACAATGATTTCTGTTGACGAATTATTGTTATTCATATGGAAATGGATATTCTGCACCCCACTATGATGCGTGCCAAGTCATATTTGATTTTGAGGTAATTTTGAAAATGAAAAATCCCTCTACACCCCCCCTGACGACACGTCAATGATTTCTGTTGACGAATTATTGTTATTCAGATGGAAATGGATATTCTGCACCCCACTATGATGCGTGCCAAGTCATATTCGATTTTCAGGTAGTTTTGAAAATGAAAAATCCCTCTATACCCCCTCTGACGACACGACAATGATTTCTGTTGAGGAATTATTGTTATTCAGATAGAAATGGATATTCTGCACCCCACCATGATGCGTGACAAGTCATATTAGATTTTTGAAGAAATATCGAATATGAAAAATCCCTTTATACCCCTTCTAACGACCCGACAATGATTTCTGTTGACGAATTATTGTTATTTAGATGGATATGGATACTTTGCACCCCACTATGATGCGTGCCAAGTCATATTAGATTTTCAGGTAGTTTTGAAAATGAAAAATCCCTCTATGCCCCCTCTGACGACACGACAATTATTTCTGTTGACGAATTATTGTTATTCATATGGAAATGGATATTCTGCAACCCACTATGATGCGTGCCAAGTCATATTTGATTTTGAGGTAATTTTGAAAATGAAAAATCCCTCTACACCCCCCCTGACGACCCGTCAATGATTTCTGTTGACGAATTATTGTTATTCAGATGGGAATGGATATTCTGCACCCCACTTTGATGCGTGCCAATTCATATTTTATTTGCAGGTAATTTTGAAAATGAAAAATCCCTCTATGCCCCCTCTGACGACACGACAATGATTTCTAATGACGAATTATTGTTATTCATATGGAAATGGATATTCTCCACCCCACCATGATGCGTGCCAAGTCATATTAGATTTTTGAAGTAATTTTGAAAATGAAAATTCACTCCATACCTCCTCTGACGACACGACAATGATTTCTGTTGACGAATTAATGTTATTCATATGGAAATGGATATTCTGCACCCCACCATGATGCGTGCCAAGTCATATTTGGTTTTGAGGTAATTTTGAAAACGAAAAATCCCTCTGACGACACGACAATGATTTCTGTTGACGAATTATTGTTATTCAGATGGAAATGGATATTCTGCACCCCACCATGCTGCGTGCCAAGTCATATTAGATATTTGAAGTAATTTTGAAAATGAAAAATCCCTCTATGCCCCCTCTGACGACACGACAATGATTTCTGTTGACGAATTATTGTTATTCATATGGAAATGGATATTCTGCACCCCACTATGATGCGTGCCAAGTCATATTTGATTTTGAGGTAATTTTGAAAATGAAAAATCCCTCTACACCCCCCCTGACGACCCGTCAATGATTTCTGTTGACGAATTATTGTTATTCAGATGGAAATGGATATTCTGCACCCCACTATGATGCGTGCCAAGTCATATTTGATTTTCAGGTAGTTTTGAAAATGAAAAATCCCTCTATACCACCTCTGACGACACGACAATGATTTCTGTTGAAGAATTATTGTTATTCAGATGAAAATGGATATTCTGCACCCCACCATGATGCGTGCCAAGTCATATTTGATTTTGAAGTAATTTTGAAAATGAGAAATCACTCTATGCCCCCTCTGACGACACGACAATGATTTCTGTTGACGAATTATTGTTATTCAGATGAAAATGGATATTCTGCACCCCACCATATTGCGTGCCAAGTCATATTTGATTTTGAGGTAATTTTGAAAATGAAAAATCCCTCTTACCCTCTCTGACGACACAACAATAATTTCTGTTGACGAATTATTGTTATTCAGCTGGACATGAATACTTTGCACCCCACCATGATGCGTGCCAAGTCATATTTGATTTTGAAGTAATTTTGAAAATGAGAAATCCCTCTATGCCCCCTCTGACGACACGACAATGATTTCTGTTGACGAATTATTGTTATTCAGATGAAAATGGATATTCTGCACCCCACCATGATGCGTGCCAAGTCATATTTGATTTTGAAGTAATTTTGAAAATGAGAAATCCCTCTATGCCCCCTCTGACGACACGACAATGATTTCTGTTGACGAATTATTGTTATTCAGATGAAAATGGATATTCTGCACCCCACCATATTGCGTGCCAAGTCATATTTGATTTTGAGGTAATTTTGAAAATGAAAAATCCCTCTTACCCTCTCTGACGACACAACAATAATTTCTGTTGACGAATTATTGTTATTCAGCTGGACATGAATACTTTGCACCCCACCATGCTGCGTGCCAAGTCATATTAGATTTTTGAAGTAATTTTGAAAATGAAAAATCCCTCTATGCCCCCTCTGACGACACGACAATGATTTCTGTTGACGAATTATTGTTATTCATATGGAAATGGATATTCTGCACCCCACTGTGATGCGTGCCAAGTCATATTTGATTTTGAGGTAATTTTGAAAATGAAAAATCCCTCTACACCCCCCCTGACGACCCGTCAATGATTTCTGTTGACGAATTATTGTTATTCAGATGGAAATGGATATTCTGCACCCCACTATGATGCGTGCCAAGTCATATTTGATTTTCAGGTAGTTTTGAAAATGAAAAATCCCTCTATACCACCTCTGACGACACGACAATGATTTCTGTTGACGAATTATTGTTATTCAGATGAAAATGGATATTCTGCACCCCACCATGATGCGTGCCAAGTCATATTTGATTTTGAAGTAATTTTGAAAATGAGAAATCCCTCTATGCCCCCTCTGACGACACGACAATGATTTCTGTTGACGAATTATTGTTATTCAGATGAAAATGGATATTCTGCACCCCACCATATTGCGTGCCAAGTCATATTTGATTTTGAGGTAATTTTGAAAATGAAAAATCCCTCTTACCCTCTCTGACGACACAACAATAATTTCTGTTGACGAATTATTGTTATTCAGCTGGACATGAATACTTTGCACCCCACCATGATGCGTGCCAAGTCATATTTGATTTTGAAGTAATTTTGAAAATGAGAAATCCCTCTATGCCCCCTCTGACGACACGACAATGATTTCTGTTGACGAATTATTGTTATTCAGATGAAAATGGATATTCTGCACCCCACCATATTGCGTGCCAAGTCATATTTGATTTTGAGGTAATTTTGAAAATGAAAAATCCCTCTTACCCTCTCTGACGACACAACAATAATTTCTGTTGACGAATTATTGGTATTCAGATGGACATGAATACTTTGCACCCCACCATGATGCGTGCCAAGTCATATTTGATTTTTAGGTAATTTTGAAAATGAAAAATCCCTCTATACCCCCTCTGACGACACGACAATGATTTCTGTTGAGGAATTATTGTTATTCAGATAGAAATGGATATTCTGCACCCCACCATGATGCGTGCCAAGTCATATTAGATTTTTGAAGAAATATCGAATATGAAAAATCCCTTTATACCCCTTCTAACGACCCGACAATGATTTCTGTTGACGAATTATTGTTATTTAGATGGATATGGATACTTTGCACCCCACCATGATGCGTGCCAAGTCATATTAGATTTTCAGGTAGTTTTGAAAATGAAATATCCCTCTATGCCCCCTCTGACGACACGACAATGATTTCTGTTGACGAATTAATATTATTCAGATAGAAATGGATATTCTGCACCCCACCATGATGCGTGCCAACTCATATTAGATTTTTGAAGTAATTTTGAAAATGAAAAATCCCTCTATACCCCCTCTGACGACACGACAATGATTTCTAATGACGAATTATTGTTGTTCATATGGAAATGGATATTCTGCACCCCACCATGATGCGTGCCAAGTCATATTTGGTTTTGAGGTAATTTTGAAAACGAAAAATCCCTCTGACGACACGACAATGATTTCTGTTGACGAATTATTGTTATTCAGATGGAAATGGATATTCTGTACCCCACCATGCTGCGTGCCAAGTCATATTAGATTTTTGAAGTAATTTTGAAAATGAAAAATCCCTCTATGCCCCCTCTGACGACACGACAATGATTTCTGTTGACGAATTATTGTTATTCATATGGAAATGGATATTCTGCACCCCACTATGATGCGTGCCAAGTCATATTTGATTTTGAGGTAATTTTGAAAATGAAAAATCCCTCTACACCCCCCCTGACGACCCGTCAATGATTTCTGTTGACGAATTATTGTTATTCAGATGGAAATGGATATTCTGCACCCCACTATGATGCGTGCCAAGTCATATTCGATTTTCAGGTAGTTTTGAAAATGAAAAATCCCTCTATACCCCCTCTGACGACACGACAATGATTTCTGTTGAGGAATTATTGTTATTCAGATAGAAATGGATATTCTGCACCCCACCATGATGCGTGACAAGTCATATTAGATTTTTGAAGAAATATCGAATATGAAAAATCCCTTTATACCCCTTCTAACGACCCGACAATGATTTCTGTTGACGAATTATTGTTATTTAGATGGATATGGATACTTTGCACCCCACTATGATGCGTGCCAAGTCATATTAGATTTTCAGGTAGTTTTGAAAATGAAAAATCCCTCTATGCCCCCTCTGACGACACGACAATGATTTCTGTTGACGAATTATTGTTATTCATATGGAAATGGATATTCTGCAACCCACTATGATGCGTGCCAAGTCATATTTGATTTTGAGGTAATTTTGAAAATGAAAAATCCCTCTACACCCCCCCTGACGACCCGTCAATGATTTCTGTTGACGAATTATTGTTATTCAGATGGGAATGGATATTCTGCACCCCACTATGATGCGTGCCAATTCATATTTTATTTGCAGGTAATTTTGAAAATGAAAAATCCCTCTATGCCCCCTCTGACGACACGACAATGATTTCTAATGACGAATTATTGTTATTCATATGGAAATGGATATTCTCCACCCCATAATGATGCGTGCCAAGTCATATTAGATTTTTGAAGTAATTTTGAAAATGAAAATTCACTCCATACCTCCTCTGACGACACGACAATGATTTCTGTTGACGAATTAATGTTATTCATATGGAAATGGATATTCTGCACCCCACCATGATGCGTGCCAAGTCATATTTGGTTTTGAGGTAATTTTGAAAACGAAAAATCCCTCTGACGACACGACAATGATTTCTGTTGACGAATTATTGTTATTCAGATGGAAATGGATATTCTGCACCCCACCATGCTGCGTGCCAAGTCATATTAGATATTTGAAGTAATTTTGAAAATGAAAAATCCCTCTATGCCCCCTCTGACGACACGACAATGATTTCTGTTGACGAATTATTGTTATTCATATGGAAATGGATATTCTGCACCCCACTATGATGCGTGCCAAGTCATATTTGATTTTGAGGTAATTTTGAAAATGAAAAATCCCTCTACACCCCCCCTGACGACCCGTCAATGATTTCTGTTGACGAATTATTGTTATTCAGATGGAAATGGATATTCTGCACCCCACTATGATGCGTGCCAAGTCATATTTGATTTTCAGGTAGTTTTGAAAATGAAAAATCCCTCTATACCACCTCTGACGACACGACAATGATTTCTGTTGACGAATTATTGTTATTCAGATGAAAATGGATATTCTGCACCCCACCATGATGCGTGCCAAGTCATATTTGATTTTGAAGTAATTTTGAAAATGAGAAATCCCTCTATGCCCCCTCTGACGACACGACAATGATTTCTGTTGACGAATTATTGTTATTCAGATGAAAATGGATATTCTGCACCCCACCATATTGCGTGCCAAGTCATATTTGATTTTGAGGTAATTTTGAAAATGAAAAATCCCTCTTACCCTCTCTGACGACACAACAATAATTTCTGTTGACGAATTATTGTTATTCAGATGGACATGAATACTTTGCACCCCACCATGATGCGTGCCAAGTCATATTTGATTTTTAGGTAATTTTGAAAATGAAAAATCCCTCTATACCCCCTCTGACGACACGACAATGATTTCTGATGACGAATTATTGTTATTCATATGGAAATGATTATTCTGCAACCCTCTATGATGCGTGCCAAGTCATATTTGATTTTGAGGTAATTTTGAAAATGAAAAATCCCTCTACACCCCCCCTGACGACCCGTCAATGATTTCTGTTGACGAAATATTGTTATTCAGATGGACATGGATACTTTGCACCCCACCATGATGCGTGCCAACTCATATTAGATTTTTGAAGTAATTTTGAAAATGAGAAATCCCTCTATACCCCCTCTGATGACACGACAATGATTTCTAATGACGAATTATTGTTGTTCATATGGAAATGGATATTCTGCACCCCACCATGATGCGTGCCAAGTAATATTAGATTTTTGAAGTAATTTTGAAAATGATAAATCCCTCCATACCCCCTCTGACGACACGACAATGATTTCTGTTGATGAATTATTTCTATTCAGATGGAAATGGATATTATGCACTCCACCATGATACGTGCCAAGTCATTTTTGATTTATGAAGTAATTTTGAAAATGAAAAATCCCTCCATACCCCCTCTGACGACACGACAATGATTTCTGCTGAGGAATTATTGTTATTCAGATGGAAATGGATATTCTGCACCCCACCATGATGCGTGCCAAGTTAAATTAGATTTTTGAAGAAATATTGAAAATGAATAATCCCTCTATACCTCCTCTAACGACCAGACAATGATTTCTATTGACGAATTATTGTTATTCAGATGGAAATGGATATTCTGCACCCCACCATATTGCGTGCCAAGTCATATTTAATTTTGAGGTAATTTTGAAAATGAAAAATTCCTCTATACCCCCTCTGACGACACAACAATGATTTCTGTTTACGAATTATTGGTATTCAGATGGACATGAATACTTTGCACCACACCATGATGCGTGCCAAGTCATATTAGATTTTTGAAGTAATTTTGAAAATGAAAAATCCCTCCATACCTCCTCTGACGACACGACAATGATTTCAGTTGACGAATTATTGTTATTCATATGGAAATGGATATTCTGCACCCCACCATGATGCGTGCCAAGTCATATTTGGTTTTGAGGTAATTTTGAAAACGAAAAATCCCTCTGACGACACGACAATGATTTCTGTTGACGAATTATTGTTATTCAGATGGAAATGGATATTCTGCACCCCACCATGCTGCGTGCCAAGTCATATTAGATTTTTGAAGTAATTTTGAAAATGAAAAATCCCTCTATGCCCCCTCTGACGACACGACAATGATTTCTGTTGACGAATTATTGTTATTCATATGGAAATGGATATTCTGCACCCCACTATGATGCGTGCCAAGTCATATTTGATTTTGAGGTAATTTTGAAAATGAAAAATCCCTCTACACCCCCCCTGACGACCCGTCAATGATTTCTGTTGACGAATTATTGTTATTCAGATGAAAATGGACATTCTGCACCCCACTATGATGCGTGCCAAGTCATATTCGATTTTCAGGTAGTTTTGAAAATGAAAAATCCCTCTATACCCCCTCTGACGACACGACAATGATTTCTGTTGAGGAATTATTGTTATTCAGATAGAAATGGATATTCTGCACCCCACCATGATGCGTGACAAGTCATATTAGATTTTTGAAGAAATATCGAATATGAAAAATCCCTTTATACCCCTTCTAACGACCCGACAATGATTTCTGTTGACGAATTATTGTTATTTCGATGGATATGGATACTTTGCACCCCACTATGATGCGTGCCAAGTCATATTAGATTTTCAGGTAGTTTTGAAAACGAAAAATCCCTCTGACGACACGACAATGATTTCTAATGACGAATTATTGTTGTTCATATGGAAATGGATATTCTGCACCCCACCATGATGCGTGCCAAGTCATATTAGATTTTTGAAGTAATTTTGAAAATGAAAAATCCCTCTATGCCCCCTCTGACGACACGACAATGATTTCTGATGACGAATTATTGTTATTCATATGGAAATGGATATTCTGCAACCCTCTATGATGCGTGCCAAGTCATATTTGATTTTGAGGTAATTTTGAAAATGAAAAATCCCTCTACACCCCCCCTGACGACCCGTCAATGATTTCTGTTGACGAAATATTGTTATTCAGATGGACATGGATACTTTGCACCCCACCATGATGCGTGCCAACTCATATTAGATTTTTGAAGTAATTTTGAAAATGAGAAATCCCTCTATACCCCCTCTGATGACACGACAATGATTTCTTATGACGAATTATTGTTATTCATATGAAAATGGATATTCTGCCCCCCACCTTGATGCGTGCCAAGTAATATTAGATTTTTGAAGTAATTTTGAAAATGATAAATCCCTCCATACCCCCTCTGACGACACGACAATGATTTCTGTTGATGAATTATTTCTATTCAGATGGAAATGGATATTATGCACTCCACCATGATACGTGCCAAGTCATTTTTGATTTATGAAGTAATTTTGAAAATGAAAAATCCCTCCATACCCCCTCTGACGACACGACAATGATTTCTGCTGAGGAATTATTGTTATTCAGATGGAAATGGATATTCTGCACCCCACCATGATGCGTGCCAAGTTAAATTAGATTTTTGAAGAAATATTGAAAATGAATAATCCCTCTATACCTCCTCTAACGACCAGACAATGATTTCTATTGACGAATTATTGTTATTCAGATGGAAATGGATATTCTGCACCACACCATATTGCGTGCCAAGTCATATTTAATTTTGAGGTAATTTTGAAAATGAAAAATTCCTCTATACCCCCTCTGACGACACAACAATGATTTCTGTTTACGAATTATTGGTATTCAGATGGACATGAATACTTTGCACCACACCATGATGCGTGCCAAGTCATATTAGATTTTTGAAGTAATTTTGAAAATGAAAAATCCCTCCATACCTCCTCTGACGACACGACAATGATTTCAGTTGACGAATTATTGTTATTCATATGGAAATGGATATTCTGCACCCCACCATGATGCGTGCCAAGTCATATTTGGTTTTGAGGTAATTTTGAAAACGAAAAATCCCTCTGACGACACGACAATGATTTCTGTTGACGAATTATTGTTATTCAGATGGAAATGGATATTCTGCACCCCACCATGCTGCGTGCCAAGTCATATTAGATTTTTGAAGTAATTTTGAAAATGAAAAATCCCTCTATGCCCCCTCTGACGACACGACAATGATTTCTGTTGATGAATTATTGTTATTCATATGGAAATGGATATTCTGCACCCCACTATGATGCGTGCCAAGTCATATTTGATTTTGAGGTAATTTTGAAAATGAAAAATCCCTCTACACCCCCCCTGACGACCCGTCAATGATTTCTGTTGACGAATTATTGTTATTCAGATGGAAATGGATATTCTGCACCCCACTATGATGCGTGCCAAGTCATATTCGATTTTCAGGTAGTTTTGAAAATGAAAAATCCCTCTATACCCCCTCTGACGACACGACAATGATTTCTGTTGAGGAATTATTGTTATTCAGATAGAAATGGATATTCTGCACCCCACCATGATGCGTGACAAGTCATATTAGATTTTTGAAGAAATATCGAATATGAAAAATCCCTTTATACCCCTTCTAACGACCCGACAATGATTTCTGTTGACGAATTATTGTTATTTCGATGGATATGGATACTTTGCACCCCACTATGATGCGTGCCAAGTCATATTAGATTTTCAGGTAGTTTTGAAAATGAAAAATCCCTCTATGCCCCCTCTGACGACACGACAATGATTTCTGTTGACGAATTATTGTTATTCATATGGAAATGGATATTCTGCAACCCACTATGATGCGTGCCAAGTCATATTTGATTTTGAGGTAATTTTGAAAATGAAAAATCCCTCTACACCCCCCCTGACGACCCGTCAATGATTTCTGTTGACGAATTATTGTTATTCAGATGGGAATGGATATTCTGCACCCCACTATGATGCGTGCCAATTCATATTTTATTTGCAGGTAATTTTGAAAATGAAAAATCCCTCTATGCCCCCTCTGACGACACGACAATGATTTCTAATGACGAATTATTGTTATTCATATGGAAATGGATATTCTCCACCCCACCATGATGCGTGCCAAGTCATATTAGATTTTTGAAGTAATTTTGAAAATGAAAATTCACTCCATACCTCCTCTGACGACACGACAATGATTTCTGTTGACGAATTAATGTTATTCATATGGAAATGGATATTCTGCACCCCACCATGATGCGTGCCAAGTCATATTTGATTTTGAGGTAATTTTGAAAATGAAAAATCCCTCTGACGACACGACAATGATTTCTGTTGACGAATTATAGTTAGTCAGATGGAAATGGATATTCTGCACCCCACCATGATGCGTGCCAAGTCATATTTGATTTTGAGGTAATTTTGAAAATAAAAAATCCCTCTGACGACACGACAATGATTTCTGTTGACGAATTATAGTTAGTCAGATGGAAATGGATATTCTGCACCCCACCATGATGCGTGCCAAGTCATATTAGATTTTTGAAGTAATTTTGAAAATGAAAATTCACTCCTTACCTCCTCTGACGACACGACAATGATTTCTGTTGACGAATTATTGTTATTCATATGGAAATGGATATTCTGCACCCCACCATGATGCGTGCCAAGTCATATTTGATTTTGAGGTAATTTTGAAAATGAAAAATCCCTCTGACGACACGACAATGATTTTTGTTGACGAATTATTGTTATTCAGATGGGAATGGATATTCTGCACCCCACTATGATGCGTGCCAATTCATATTTTATTTTCAGGTAATTTTGAAAATGAAAAATCCCTCTATGCCCCCTCTGACGACACGACAATGATTTCTAATGACGAATTATTGTTATTCATATGGAAATGGATATTCTGAACCCCATTATGATGCGTGCCAAGTCATATTAGATTTTTGAAGTAATTTTGAAAATGAAAAATCCCTCCATACCTCCTCTGACGACACGACAATGATTTCTGTTGACGAATTATTGTTATTCATATGAAAATGGATATTCTGCACCCCACCATGATGCGTGCCAAGTCATATTTGGTTTTGAGGTAATTTTGAAAACGAAAAATTCCTCTGACGACACGACAATGATTTCTGTTGACGAATTATTGTTATTCAGATGGAAATGGATATTCTGCACCCCACCATGCTGCGTGCCAAGTCATATTAGATTTTTGAAGTAATTTTGAAAATGAAAAATCCCTCTATGCCCCCTCTGACGACACGACAATGATTTCTGTTGACGAATTATTGTTATTCATATGTAAATGGATATTCTGCACCCCACTATGATGCGTGCCAAGTCATATTTGATTTTGAGGTAATTTTGAAAATGAAAAATCCCTCTACACCCCCCCTGACGACCCGTCAATGATTTCTGTTGACGAATTATTGTTATTCAGATGGAAATGGATATTCTGCACCCCACTATGATGCGTGCCAAGTCATATTTGATTTTCAGGTAGTTTTGAAAATGAAAAATCCCTCTATACCCCCTCTGACGACACGACAATGATTTCTGTTGACGCATTATTGTTATTCAGATGGAAATGGATATTCTGCACCCCACCATGATGCGTGCCAAGTCATATTTGATTTTGAAGTAATTTTGAAAATGAGAAATCCCTCTATGCCCCCTCTGACGACACGACAATGATTTCTGTTGACGAATTATTGTTATTCAGATGAAAATTGATATTCTGCACCCCACCATATTGCGTGCCAAGTCATATTTGATTTTGAGGTAATTTTGAAAATGAAAAATCCCTCTAACCCCCTCTGACGACACAACAATAATTTCTGTTGACGAATTATTGTTATTCAGATGGACATGAATACTTTGCATCCCACCATGATGCGTGCCAAGTCATATTTGATTTTGAGGTAATTTTGAAAATGAAAAATCCCTCTATACCCCCTCTGACGACACGACAATGAATTCTGTTGAGGAATTATTGTTATTCAGATAGAAATGGATATTCTGCACCCCACCATGATGCGTGCCAAGTCATATTAGATTTTTGAAGAAATATCGAATATGAAAAATCCCTTTATACCCCTTCTAACGACCCGACAATGATTTCTGTTGACGAATTATTGTTATTTAGATGGATATGGATACTTTGCACCCCACCATGATGCGTGCCAAGTCATATTAGATTTTCAGGTAGTTTTGAAAAAGAAAAATCCCTCTATGCCCCCTCTGACGACACGACAATGATTTCTGTTGACGAATTAATATTATTCAGATAGAAATGGATATTCTGCACCCCACCATGATGCGTGCCAACTCATATTAGATTTTTGAAGTAATTTTGAAAATGAAAAATCCCTCTATACCCCCTCTGACGACACGACAATGATTTCTAATGACGAATTATTGTTGTTCATATGGAAATGGATATTCTGCACCCCACCATGATGCGTGCCAAGTCATATTAGATTTTTGAAGTAATTTTGAAAATGAAAAATCCCTCTATGCCCCCTCTGACGACACGACAATGATTTCTGATGACGAATTATTGTTATTCATATGGAAATGGATATTCTGCACCCCACCATGATGCGTGCCAAGTCATATTAGATTTTTGAAGTAATTTTGAAAATGAAAAATCCCTCTATGCCCCCTCTGACGACACGACAATGATTTCTGTTGACGAATTATTGTTATTCAGATGAAAATGGATATTCTGCACCCCACCATATTGCGTGCCAAGTCATATTTGATTTTGAGGTAATTTTGAAAATGAAAAATCCCTCTTACCCTCTCTGACGACACAACAATAATTTCTGTTGACGAATTATTGTTATTCAGATGGACATGAATACTTTGCACCCCACCATGATGCGTGCCAAGTCATATTTGATTTTTAGGTAATTTTGAAAATGAAAAATCCCTCTATACCCCCTCTGACGACACGACAATGATTTCTGTTGAGGAATTATTGTTATTCAGATAGATATGGATATTCTGCACCCCACCATGATGCGTGCCAAGTCATATTAGATTTTTGAAGAAATATCGAATATGAAAAATCCCTTTATACCCCTTCTAACGACCCGACAATGATTTCTGTTGACGAATTATTGTTATTTAGATGGATATGGATACTTTGCACCCCACCATGATGCGTGCCAAGTCATATTAGATTTTCAGGTTGTTTTGAAAATGAAAAATCCCTCTATGCCCCCTCTGACGACACGACAATGATTTCTGTTGACGAATTAATATTATTCAGATAGAAATGGATATTCTGCACCCCACCATGATGCGTGCCAACTCATATTAGATTTTTGGAGTAATTTTGAAAATGAAAAATCCCTCTATACCCCCTCTGACGACACGACAATGATTTCTAATGACGAATTATTGTTGTTCATATGGAAATGGATATTCTGCACCCCACCATGATGCGTGCCAAGTCATATTAGATTTTTGAAGTAATTTTGAAAATGAAAATTCACTCCTTACCTCCTCTGACGACACGACAATGATTTCTGTTGACGAATTATTGTTATTCATATGGAAATGGATATTCTGCACCCCACCATGATGCGTGCCAAGTCATATTTGATTTTGAGGTAATTTTGAAAATGAAAAATCCCTCTGACGACACGACAATGATTTCTGTTGACGAATTATTGTTATTCAGATGGAAATGGATATTCTGCACCCCACCATGATGCGTGCCAAGTCATATTAGATTTTTGAAGAAATTTTGAAAAAGAAAAATACCTCTATGCCCCCTCTGACGACACGACAATGATTTCTGTTGACGAATTATTGTTATTCATATGGAAATGGATATTCTGCACCCCACCATGACGCGTGCCAAGTCATATTTGGTTTTGAGGTAATTTTGAAAACGAAAAATCCCTCTGACGACACGACAATGATTTCTGTTGACGAATTATTGTTATTCAGATGGAAATGGATATTCTGCACCCCACCATGCTGCGTGCCAAGTCATATTAGATTTTTGAAGTAATTTTGAAAATGAAAAATCCCTCTATGGCCCCTCTGACGACACGACAATGATATCTGTTGACGAATTATTGTTATTCATATGGAAATGGATATTCTGCACCCCACTATGATGCGTGCCAAGTCATATTTGATTTTGAGGTAATTTTGAAAATGAAAAATCCCTCTATACCACCTCTGACGACACGACAATGATTTCTGTTGACGAATTATTGTTATTCAGATGAAAATGGATATTCTGCACCCCACCATGATGCGTGCCAAGTCATATTTGATTTTGAAGTAATTTTGAAAATGAGAAATCCCTCTATGCCCCCTCTGACGACACGACAATGATTTCTGTTGACGAATTATTGTTATTCAGATGAAAATTGATATTCTGCACCCCACCATGATGCGTGCCAAGTCATATTTGATTTTGAAGTAATTTTGAAAATGAGAAATCCCTCTATGCCCCCTCTGACGACACGACAATGATTTCTGTTGACGAATTATTGTTATTCAGATGAAAATTGATATTCTGCACCCCACCATATTGCGTGCCAAGTCATATTTGATTTTGAAGTAATTTTGAAAATGAAAAATCCCTCTAACCCCCTCTGACGACACAACAATAATTTCTGTTGACGAATTATTGTTATTCAGATGGACATGAATACTTTGCATCCCACTATGATGCGTGCCAAGTCATATTTGATTTTGAGGTAATTTTGAAAATGAAAAATCCCTCTATACCCCCTCTGACGACACGACAATGATTTCTGTTGAGGAATTATTGTTATTCAGATAGAAATGGATATTCTGCACCCCACCATGATGCGTGCCAAGTCATATTAGATTTTTAAAGAAATATCGAATATGAAAAATCCCTTTATACCCCTTCTAACGACCCGACAATGATTTCTGTTGACGAATTATTGTTATTTAGATGGATATGGATACTTTGCACCCCACCATGATGCGTGCCAAGTCATATTAGATTTTCAGGTAGTGTTGAAAAAGAAAAATCCCTCTATGCCCCCTCTGACGACACGACAATGATTTCTGTTGACGAATAAATATTATTCAGATAGAAATGAATATTCTGCACCCCACCATGATGCGTGCCAACTCATATTAGATTTTTGAAGTAATTTTGAAAATGAAAAATCCCTCTATACCCCCTCTGACGACACGACAATGATTTCTAATGACGAATTATTGTTGTTCATATGGAAATGGATATTCTGCACCCCACCATGATGCGTGCCAAGTCATATTAGATTTTTGAAGTAATTTTGAAAATGAAAAATCGCTCTATGCCCCCTCTGACGACACGACAATGATTTCTGATGACGAATTATTGTTATTCATATGGAAATGGATATTCTGCAACCCACTATGATGCGTGCCAAGTCATATTTGATTTTGAGGTAATTTTGAAAATGAAAAATCCCTCTACAACCCCCCTGACGTCCCGTCAATGATTTCTGTTGACGAATTATTGTTATTCAGATGGGAATGGATATCCTGCACCCCACTATGATGCGTGCCAATTCATATTTTATTTGCAGGTAATTTTGAAAATGAAAAATCCCTCTATGCCCCCTCTGACGACACGACAATGATTTCTAATGATGAATTATTGTTATTCATATGGAAATGGATATTCTCCACCCCACCATGATGCGTGCCAAGTCATATTAGATTTTTGAAGTAATTTTGAAAATGAAAATTCACTCCATACCTCCTCTGACGACACGACAATGATTTCTGTTGACGAATTATTGTTATTCATATGGAAATGGATATTCTGCACCCCACCATGATGCGTGCCAAGTCATATTTGATTTTGAGGTAATTTTGAAAATGAAAAATCCCTCTGACGACACGACAATGATTTCTGTTGACGAATTATTGTTATTCAGATGGGAATGGATATTCTGCACCCCACTATGATGCGTGCCAATTCATATTTTATTTTCAGGTAATTTTGAAAATGAAAAATCCCTCTATGCCCCCTCTGACGACACGACAATGATTTCTAATGACGAATTATTGTTATTCATATGGAAATGGATATTCTGAACCCCATTATGATGCGTGCCAAGTCATATTAGATTTTTGAAGTAATTTTGAAAATGAAAAATCCCTCCATACCTCCTCTGACGACACGACAATGATTTCTGTTGACGAATTATTGTTATTCATATGGAAATGGATATTCTGCACCCCACCATGATGCGTGCCAAGTCATATTTGGTTTTGAGGTAATTTTGAAAACGAAAAATCCCTCTGACGACACGACAATGATTTCTGTTGACGAATTATTGTTATTCAGATGGAAATGGATATTCTGCACCCAACCATGCTGCGTGCCAAGTCATATTAGATTTTTGAAGTAATTTTGAAAATGAAAAATCCATCTATGCCCCCTCTGACGACACGACAATGATTTCTGTTGACGAATTATTGTTATTCATATGTAAATGGATATTCTGCACCCCACTATGATGCGTGCCAAGTCATATTTGATTTTGAGGTAATTTTGAAAATGAAAAATCCCTCTACACCCCCCCTGACGACCCGTCAATGATTTCTGTTGACGAATTATTGTTATTCAGATGGAAATGGATATTCTGCACCCCACTATGATGCGTGCCAAGTCATATTTGATTTTCAGGTAGTTTTGAAAATGAAAAATCCCTCTATACCCCCTCTGACGACACGACAATGATTTCTGTTGACGAATTATTGTTATTCAGATGGAAATGGATATTCTGCACCCCACCATGATGCGTGCCAAGTCATATTTGATTTTGAAGTAATTTTGAAAATGAGAAATCCCTCTATGCCCCCTCTGACGACACGACAATGATTTCTGTTGACGAATTATTGTTATTCAGATGAAAATTGATATTCTGCACCCCACCATATTGCGTGCCAAGTCATATTTGATTTTGAGGTAATTTTGAAAATGAAAAATCCCTCTAACCCGCTCTGACGACACAACAATAATTTCTGTTGACGAATTATTGTTATTCAGATGGACATGAATACTTTGCATCCCACCATGATGCGTGCCAAGTCATATTTGATTTTGAGGTAATTTTGAAAATGAAAAATCCCTCTATACCCCCTCTGACGACACGACAATGATTTCTGTTGAGGAATTATTGTTATTCAGATAGAAATGGATATTCTGCACCCCACCATGATGCGTGCCAAGTCATATTAGATTTTTGAAGAAATATCGAATATGAAAAATCCCTTTATACCCCTTCTAACGACCCGACAATGATTTCAGTTGACGAATTATTGTTATTTAGATGGATATGGATACTTTGCACCCCACCATGATGCGTGCCAAGTCATATTAGATTTTCAGGTAGTTTTGAAAAAGAAAAATCCCTCTATGCCCCCTCTGACGACACGACAATGATTTCTGTTGACGAATTAATATTATTCAGATAGAAATGGATATTCTGCACCCCACCATGATGCGTGCCAACTCATATTAGATTTTTGAAGTAATTTTGAAAATGAAAAATCCCTCTATACCCCCTCTGACGACACGATAATGATTTCTAATGACGAATTATTGTTGTTCATATGGAAATGGATATTCTGCACCCCACCATGATGCGTGCCAAGTCATATTAGATTTTTGAAGTAATTTTGAAAATGAAAAATACCTCTATGCCCCCTCTGACGACACGACAATGATTTCTGATGACGAATTATTGTTATTCATATGGAAATGGATATTCTGCAACCCACTATGATGCGTGCCAAGTCATATTTGATTTTGAGGTAATTTTGAAAATGAAAAATCCCTCTACACCCCCCCTGACGTCCCGTCAATGATTTCTGTTGACGAATTATTGTTATTCAGATGGGAATGGATATTCTGCACCCCACTATGATGCGTGCCAATTCATATTTTATTTGCAGGTAATTTTGAAAATGAAAAATCCCTCTATGCCCCCTCTGACGACACGACAATGATTTCTAATGATGAATTATTGTTATTCATATGGAAATGGATATTCTGAACCCCACCATGATGCGTGCCAAGTCATATTAGATTTTTGAAGTAATTTTGAAAATGAAAATTCACTCCATACCTCCTCTGACGACACGACAATGATTTCTGTTGACGAATTATTGTTATTCATATGGAAATGGATATTCTGCACCCCACCATGATGCGTGCCAAGTCATATTTGATTTTGAGTTAATTTTGAAAATGAAAAATCCCTCTGACGACACGACAATGATTTCTGTTGACGAATTATTGTTAGTCAGATGGAAATGGATATTCTGCACCCCACCATGATGCGTGCCAAGTCATATTAGATTTTTGAAGTAATTTTGAAAATGAAAATTCACTCCTTACCTCCTCTGACGACACGACAATGATTTCTGTTGACGAATTATTGTTATTCATATGGAAATGGATATTCTGCACCCCACCATGATGCGTGCCAAGTCATATTAGATTTTTGAAGTAATTTTGAAAAAGAAAAATACCTCTATGCCCCCTCTGACGACACGACAATGATATCTGTTGAAGAATTATTGTTATTCATATGGAAATGGATATTCTGCACCCCACCATGATGCGTGCCAAGTCATATTTGATTTTGAGGTAATTTTGAAAATGAAAAATCCCTCTGACGACACGACAACGATTTCTGTTGACGAATTATTGTTATTCAGATGGAAATGGATATTCTGCACCCCACCATGATGCGTGCCAAGTCATATTTGATTTTTGAAGAAATTTTGAAAAAGAAAAATACCTCTATGCCCCCTCTGACGACACGACAATGATATCTGTTGACGAATTATTGTTATTCATATGGAAATGGATATTCTGCACCCCACCATGATGCGTGCCAAGTCATATTTGATTTTGAGGTAATTTTGAAAATGAAAAATCCCTCTGACGACACGACAACGATTTCTGTTGACGAATTATTGTTATTCAGATGGAAATGGATATTCTGCACCCCACCATGATGCGTGCCAAGTCATATTTGATTTTTGAAGAAATTTTGAAAATGAAAAATCCCTCTATGCCCCCTCTGACGACACGACAATGATTTCTGTTAACGAAATAATATTTTTCAGATAGAAATGGATATTCTGCACCCCACCATGATGCTTGCCAAGTCATATTCGATTCTTGAAATCATTTTGATAATGAAAAATTCCTCTATACCCCCTCTGACGAACCGACAATGATTTCTCTATACGAAATATTGTTATTCAGATGGACATGGATACTTTGCACCCCACCATGATGCGTGCCAACTCATATTAGATTTTTGAAGTAATTTTGAAAATGAAAAATCCCTCTATACCCCCTCTGACGAAACGACAATGATTTCTTATGACGAGTTTTTGTTATTCATATGGAAATGGATATTCTGCACCCCACCATGATGCGTGCCAAGTCATATTAGATTTTTGAAGTAATTTTGAAAATGAAAAATCTCTCTATGCCTCCTCTGACGACACGATAATGATTTCTGTTGACGAATTATTGTTATTCATATGGAAATGGATATTCTGCACCCCACTATGATGCGTGCCAAGTCATATTTGATTTTGAGGTAATTTTGAAAATGAAAAATCCCTTTACACCCCCCCCTGACGACCCGTCAATGATTTCTGTTGACGAATTATTGTTATTCAGATGAGAATGGATATTCTGCACCCCACTATGATGCGTGCCAATTCATATTTTATTTTCAGGTAATTTTGAAAATGAAAAATCCCTCTATGCCCCCTCTGACGACACGACAATGATTTCTAATGACGAATTATTGTTATTCATATGGAAATGGATATTCTGAACCCCACCATGATGCGTGCCAAGTCATATTAGATTTTTGAAGTAATTTTGAAATTGAAAAATCCCTCCATACCTCCTCTGACGACACGACAATGATTTCTGTTGACGAATTATTGTTATTCAGATGGGAATAGATATTCTGCACCCCACCATGATGCGTGCCAAGTCATATTTCATTTTTGAAGTAATTTTGAAAATGAAAAATATCTCTATGCCCCCTCTGACGACACGACAATGATTTCTGTTGACGAAATAATATTTTTCAGACAGAAATGGATATTCTGCACCCCACAATGATGCGTGCCAAGTCATATTTGATTCTTGAAATCATTTTGATAATGAAAAATCTCTCTATACCCCCTCTGACGAACCGACAATGATTTATCTTGACGAAATATTGTTATTCAGATGGACATGGATACTTTGCACCCCCCCATGATGCGTGCCAACTCATTAGATTTTTGAAGTAATTTTGAAAATGAAAAATCCCTCTATACCCCCTCTGATGACACGACAATGATTTCTTATGACGAATTATTGTTATTCATATGGAAATGGATATTCTGCCCCCCACCATGATTCGTGCCAAGGCATATTAGATTTTTGAAGTAATTTTGAAAATGAAAAATCCCTCTATACCCCCCCTGACGACCCGTCAATGATTTCTGTTGAAGAATTATTGCTATTCAGATGGAAGTAGACATTCTGCACCCCACCATGATGCGTGCCAAGTCATATTAGATTTTTGAAGTAATTTTGAAAATGAGAAATCCCTCCATACCCCCTCTGACGACACGACAATGATTTCTGTTGACGAATTATTGTTATTCATATGGAAATGGATAATCTGCACCCCACTATGATGCGTGCCAAGTCATATTTGATTTTGAGGTAATTTTGAAAATGAAAAATCCCTCTACACCCCCCCTGACGACCCGTCAATGATTTCTGTTGACGAATTATTGTTATTCAGATGGAAATGGATATTCTGCACCCCACTATGATGCGTGCCAAGTCATATTTGATTCTTGAAATCATTTTGATAATGAAAAATCTCTCTATACCCCCTCTGACGAACCGACAATGATTTCTCTTGACGAAATATTGTTATTCAGATGGACATGGATACTTTGCACCCCACCATGATGCGTGCCAACTCATATTAGATTTTTGAAGTAATTTTGAAAATGAAAAATCCCTCTATGCCCCCTCTGACGACACGACAATGATTTCTAATGGCGAATTATTGTTATTCATATGGAAATGGATATTCTGAACCCCACCATGATGCGTGCCAAGTCATATTAGATTTTTGAAGTAATTTTGAAAATGAAAAATCCCTCCATACCTCCTCTGACGACACGACAATGATTTCTGTTGACGAATTATTGTTATTCAGATGGAAATGGATATTCTGCACCCCACCATGCTGCGTGCCAAGTCATATTAGATTTTTGAAGTAATTTTGAAAATGAAAAATCCTTCTATGCCCCCTCTGACGACACGACAATGAATTCTGTTGACGAATTATTGTTATTCATATGGAAATGGATATTCTGCACCCCACTATGATGCGTGCCAAGTCATATTTGATTTTCAGGTAGTTTTGAAAATGAAAAATCCCTCTATACCCCCTCTGACGACACGACAATGATTTCTGTTGACGAATTATTGTTATTCAGATGGAAATGGATATTCTGCACCCCACCATGATGCGTGCCAAGTCATATTTGATTTTGAAGTAATTTTGAAAATGAGAAATCCCTCTATGTCCCCTCTGACGACACGACAATGATTTCTGTTGACGAATTATTGTTATTCAGATGAAAATGGATATTGTGCACCCCACCATATTGCGTGCCAAGTCATATTTGATTTTGAGGTAATTTTGAAAATGAAAAATTCCTCTATACCCCCTCTGACGACACAACAATGATTTATGTTTACGAATTATTGGTATTCAGATGGACATGAATACTTTGCACCACACCATGATGCGTGCCAAGTCATATTTGATTTTGAGGTAATTTTGAAAATGAAAAATCCCTCTATACCCCCTCTGACGACACGACAAGAATTTCTGTTGAAGAATTATTGTTATTTAGATAGAAAAAGATATTCTGCACCCCACCATGATGCGTGCCAAGTCATATTAGATTTTTGAAGTAATTTTGAAAATGAAAAATAACTCTATACCCCCTCTGACGACACGACAATGATTTCTGTTGACGAATGATTGTTATTCATATGGCAATGAATATTCTGCACCCCACCATGATGCGTGCCAAGTCATATTTGATTTTGAGGTAATTTTGAAAATGAAAAGTCCCTCTGACGACACGACAATGATTTCTGTTGACGAATTATTGTTATTCAGATGGGAATAGATATTCTGCACCCCACCATGATGCGTGCCAAGTCATATTTGATTTTTGAAGTAATTTTGAAAATGAAAAATATCTCTATGCCCCCTCTGACGACACGACAATGATTTCTGTTGACGAAATAATATTTTTCAGACAGAAATGGATATTCTGCACCCCACCATGATTCGTGCCAAGTCATATTTGATTCTTGAAATCATTTTGATAATGAAAAATCCCTCTATACCCCCTCTGACGAACCGACAATGATTTCTCTCGACGAAATATTGTTATTCAGATGGACATGGATACTTTGCACCCCACCATGATGCGTGCCAACTCATATTAGATTTTTGAAGTAATTTTGAAAATGAAAAATCCCTCTATACCCCCTCTGATGACACGACAATGATTTCTTATGACGAATTATTGTTATTCATATGGAAATGGATATTTTGCCCCCCACCATGATGCGTGCCAAGTCATATTAGATTTTTGAAGTAATTTTGAAAATGAAAAATCCCTCTATACCCCCCCTGACGACCCGTCAATGATTTCTGTTGAAGAATCATTGCTATTCAGAAGGAAATAGAGATTCTGCACCCCACCATGATGCGTGCCAAGTCATATTAGATTTTTGAAGTAATTTTGAAAATGAGAAATCCCCCCATACCCCCTCTGACGAAACGACAATGATTTCTGTTGACGAATTATTGTTATTCATATGGAAATGGATATTCTGCACCCCACCATGATGCGTCCCAAGTCATATTAGATTTTTGAAGTAATTTTGAAAATGATAAATCCCTCCATACCCCCTCTGACGACACGACAATGATTTCTGTTGATAAATTATTTCTATTCAGATGAAAATGGATATTATGCACTCCACCATGATACGTGTTAAGTCATTTTTGATTTATGAAGTAATTTTGAAAATGAAAAATCCCTCCATACCCCCTCTGACGAACCGACAATGATTTCTCTTGACGAAATATTGTTATTCAGATGGACATGGATACTTTGCACCCCACCATGATGCGTGCCAACTCATATTAGATTTTTGAAGTAATTTTGAAAATGAAAAATCCCTCTATACCCCCTCTGATGACACGACAATGATTTCTTATGTCGAATTATTGTTATTCATATGGAAATGGATATTCTGCCCCCCACCATGATGCGTGCCAAGTCATATTAGATTTTTGAAGTAATTTTGAAAATGAAAAATCCCTCTATACCCCCCCTGACGACCCGTCAATGATTTCTGTTGAAGAATCATTGCTATTCAGAAGGAAATAGAGATTCTGCACCCCACCATGATGCGTGCCAAGTCATATTAGATTTTTGAAGTAATTTTGAAAATGAGAAATCCCTCCATACCCCCTCTGACGAACCGACAATGATTTCTCTTGAGGATATATTGTTATTCAGATGGACATGGATACTTTGCACCCCACCATGATGCGTGCCAACTCATATTAGATTTTTGAAGTAATTTTGAAAATGAAAAATCCCTCTATACCCCCTCTGATGACACGACAATGATTTCTTATGACGAATTATTGTTATTCATATGGAAATGGATATTTTGCCCCCCACCATGATGTGTGCCAAGTCATATTAGATTTTTGAAGTAATTTTGAAAATGAAAAATCCCTCTATACCCCCCCTAACGACCCGTCAATGATTTCTGTTGAAGAATCATTGCTATTCAGAAGGAAATAGAGATTCTGCACCCCACCATGATGCGTGCCAAGTCATATTAGATTTTTGAAGTAATTTTGAAAATGAGAAATCCCTCCATACCCCCTCTGACGAAACGACAATGATTTCTGTTGACGAATTATTGTTATTCATATGGAAATGGATATTCTGCACCCCACCATGATGCGTCCCAAGTCATATTAGATTTTTGAAGTAATTTTGAAAATGATAAATCCCTCCATACCCCCTCTGACGACACGACAATGATTTCTGTTGATAAATTATTTCTATTCAGATGAAAATGGATATTATGCACTCCACCATGATACGTGTTAAGTCATTTTTGATTTATGAAGTAATTTTGAAAATGAAAAATCCCTCCATACCCCCTCTGACGAACCGACAATGATTTCTCTTGACGAAATATTGTTATTCAGATGGACATGGATACTTTGCACCCCACCATGATGCGTGCCAACTCATATTAGATTTTTGAAGTAATTTTGAAAATGAAAAATCCCTCTATACCCCCTCTGATGACACGACAATGATTTCTTATGACGAATTATTGTTATTCATATGGAAATGGATATTCTGCCCCCCACCATGATGCGTGCCAAGTCATATTAGATTTTTGAAGTAATTTTGAAAATGAAAAATCCCTCTATACCCCCCCTGACGACCCGTCAATGATTTCTGTTGAAGAATCATTGCTATTCAGAAGGAAATAGAGATTCTGCACCCCACCATGATGCGTGCCAAGTCATATTAGATTTTTGAAGTAATTTTGAAAATGAGAAATCCCTCCATACCCCCTCTGACGAAACGACAATGATTTCTGTTGACGAATTATTGTTATTCATATGGAAATGGATATTCTGCACCCCACCATGATGCGTCCCAAGTCATATTAGATTTTTGAAGTAATTTTGAAAATGATAAATCCCTCCATACCCCCTCTGACGACACGACAATGATTTCTGTTGATAAATTATTTCTATTCAGATGAAAATGGATATTATGCACTCCACCATGATACGTGCCAAGTCATTTTTGATTTATGAAGTAATTTTGAAAATGAAAAATCCCTCCATACCCCCTCTGACGACACGACAATGATTTCTGCTGAGGAATTATTGTTATTCAGATGGAAATGGATATTCTGCACCCCACCATGATGCGTGCCAAGTTAAATTAGATTTTTGAAGAAATATTGAAAATGAATAATCCCTCTATACCTCTTCTAACGACCAGACAATGCTTTCTATTGACGAATTATTGTTATTCAGATGGAAATGGATATTCTGCACCCCACCATATTGCGTGCCAAGTCATATTTAATTTTGAGGTAAATTTGAAAATGAGAAATCCCTCTATGTCCCCTCTGACGACACGACAATGATTTCTGTTGACGAATTATTGTTATTCAGATGAAAATGGATATTCTGCACCCCACCATATTGCGTGCCAAGTCATATTTAATTTTGAGGTAATTTTGAAAATGAAAAATTCCTCTATACCCCCTCTGACGACACAACAATGATTTCTGTTTACGAATTATTGTTATTCAGACGGAAATGGATATTCTGCACCCCACCATGATGCGTGCCAAGTCATATTTGATTTTGAAGTAATTTTGAAAATGAGAAATCCCTCTATGTCCCCTCTGACGACACGACAATGATTTCTGTTGACGAATTATTGTTATTCAGATGAAAATGGATATTCTGCACCCCACCATATTGCGTGCCAAGTCATATTTAATTTTGAGGTAATTTTGAAAATGAAAAATTCCTCTATACCCCCTCTGACGACACAACAATGATTTCTGTTTACGAATTATTGGTATTCAGATGGACATGAATACTTTGCACCACACCATGATGCGTGCTAAGTCATATTTGATTTTGAGGTAATTTTGAAAACGAAAAATCCCTCTATACCCCCTCTGACGACACGACAAGAATTTCTGTTGAAGAATTATTGTTATTTAGATAGAAAAAGATATTCTGCACCCCACCATGATGCGTGCCAAGTCATATTAGATTTTTGAAGTAATTTTGAAAATGAAAAATAACTCTATACCCCCTCTGACGACACGACAATGATTTCTGTTGACGAATGATTGTTATTCATATGGCAATGAATATTCTGCACCCCACCATGATGCGTGCCAAGTCATATTTGATTTTGAGATAATTTTGAAAATGAAAAGTCCCTCTGACGACACGACAATGATTTCTGTTGACGAATTATTGTTATTCAGATGGGAATAGATATTCTGCACCCCACCATGATGCGTGCCAAGTCATATTTGATTTTTGAAGTAATTTTGAAAATGAAAAATATCTCTATGCCCCCTCTGACGACACGACAATGATTTCTGTTGACGAAATAATATTTTTCAGACAGGAATGGATATTCTGCACCCCACCATGATTCGTGCCAAGTCATATTTGATTCTTGAAATCATTTTGATAATGAAAAATCCCTCTATACCCCCTCTGACGAACCGACAATGATTTCTCTTGACGAAATATTGTTATTCAGATGGACATGGATACTTTGCACCCCACCATGATGCGTGCCAACTCATATTAGATTTTTGAAGTAATTTTGAAAATGAAAAATCCCTCTATACCCCCTCTGATGACACGACAATGATTTCTTATGACGAATTATTGTTATTCATATGGAAATGGATATTCTGCCCCCCACCATGATGCATGCCAAGTCATATTAGATTTTTGAAGTAATTTTGAAAATGAAAAATCCCTCTATACCCCCCCTGACGACCCGTCAATGATTTCTGTTGAAGAATCATTGCTATTCAGAAGGAAATAGAGATTCTGCACCCCACCATGATGCGTGCCAAGTCATATTAGATTTTTGAAGTAATTTTGAAAATGAGAAATCCCTCCATACCCCCTCTGACGAAACGACAATGATTTCTGTTGACGAATTATTGTTATTCATATGGAAATGGATATTCTGCACCCCACCATGATGCGTCCCAAGTCATATTAGATTTTTGAAGTAATTTTGAAAATGATAAATCCCTCCATACCCCCTCTGACGACACGACAATGATTTCTGTTGATAAATTATTTCTATTCAGATGAAAATGGATATTATGCACTCCACCATGATACGTGCCAAGTCATTTTTGATTTATGAAGTAATTTTGAAAATGAAAAATCCCTCCATACCCCCTCTGACGACACGACAATGATTTCTGCTGAGGAATTATTGTTATTCAGATGGAAATGGATATTCTGCACCCCACCATGATGCGTGCCAAGTTAAATTAGATTTTTGAAGAAATATTGAAAATGAATAATCCCTCTATACCTCTTCTAACGACCAGACAATGCTTTCTATTGACGAATTATTGTTATTCAGATGGAAATGGATATTCTGCACCCCACCATATTGCGTGCCAAGTCATATTCAATTTTGAGGTAATTTTGAAAATGAAAAATTCCTCTATACCCCCTCTGACGACACAACAATGATTTCTGTTTACGAATTATTGGTATTCAGATGGACATGAATACTTTGCACCACACCATGATGCGTGCCAAGTCATATTAGATTTTTGAAGTAATTTTGAAAATGAAAAATAACTCTATACCCCTTCTGACGACACGACAATGATTTCTGTTGACGAATTATTGTTATTCAAATGGAAATAGATATTCTGCACCCCACCTTGATGCGTGCCAAGTCATTTTAGATTTTTGAAGTAATTTTGAAAATGAAAAATCCCTCTATACCCCCTCTAACAACACGACAATGATTTCTGTTGACGAATGATTGTTATTCATATGGCAATGAATATTCTGCACCCCACCATGATGCGTGCCAAGTCATATTTGATTTTGAGGTAATTTTGAAAATGAAAAGTCCCTCTGACGACACGACAATGATTTCTGTTGACGAATTATTGTTATTCAGATGGAAATAGATATTCTGCACCCCACCATGATGCGTGCCAAGTCATATTTGATTTTTGAAGTAATTTTGAAAATGAAAAATATCTCTATGCCCCCTCTGACGACACGACAATGATTTCTGTTGACGAAATAATATTTTTCAGACAGAAATGGATATTCTGCACCCCACCATGATGCGTGCCAAGTCATATTTGATTCTTGAAATCATTTTGATAATGACAAATCCCTCTATACCCCCTCTGACGAACCGACAATGATTTCTCTAGACGAAATATTGTTATTCAGTTGGACATGGATACTTTGCACCCCACCATGATGCGTGCCAAGTCATATTAGATATTTGAAGTAATTTTGAAAATGAAAAATTCCTCTATGCCCCCTCTGAAGACACGACAATGATTTCTGTTGACGAATTATTGTTATTCATATGGAAATGGATATTCTGCACCCCACTATGATGCGTGCCAAGTCATATTAGATATTTGAAGTAATTTTGAAAATGAAAAATCCCTCTACACCCCCCCTGACGACCCGTCAATGATTTCTGTTGACGAATTATTGTTATTCAGATGGGAATGGATATTCTGCACCCCACTATGATGCGTGCCAATTCAAATTTTAATTTCAGGTAATTTTGAAAATGAAAAATCCCTCTATGCCCCCTCTGACGACACGACAATGATTTCTAATGACGAATTATTGTTATTCATATGGAAATGGATATTCTGAACCCCATTATGATGCGTGCCAAGTCATATTAGATTTTTGAAGTAATTTTGAAAATGAAAAATCCCTCCATACCTCCTCTGACGACACGACAATGATTTCTGTTGACGAATTATTGTTATTCATATGGAAATGGATATTCTGCACCCCACCATGATGCGTGCCAAGTCATATTTGGTTTTGAGGTAATTTTGAAAACGAAAAATCCCTCTGACGACACGACAATGATTTCTGTTGACGAATTATTGTTATTCAGATGGAAATGGATATTCTGCACCCCACCATGCTGCGTGCCAAGTCATATTAGATTTTTGAAGTAATTTTGAAAATGAAAAATCCCTCTATGCCCCCTCTGACGACACGACAATGATTTCTAATGACGAATTATTGTTATTCATATGGAAATGGATATTCTGAACCCCATTATGATGCGTGCCAAGTCATATTTGATTTTGAGGTAATTTTGAAAATGAAAAATCCCTCTAACCCCCTCTGACGACACAACAATAATTTCTGTTGACGAATTATTGTTATTCAGATGGACATGAATACTTTGCATCCCACCATGATGCGTGCCAAGTCATATTTGATTTTGAGGTAATTTTGAAAATGAAAAATCCCTCTATACCCCCTCTGACGACACGACAATGATTTCTGTTGAGGAATTATTGTTATTCAGATAGAAATGGATATTCTGCACCCCACCATGATGCGTGCCAAGTCATATTAGATTTTTTAAGAAATATCGAATATGAAAAATCCCTTTATACCCCTTCTAACGACCCGACAATGATTTCTGTTGACGAATTATTGTTATTTAGATGGATATGGATACTTTGCACCCCACCATGATGCGTGCCAAGTCATATTAGATTTTCAGGTAGTGTTGAAAAAGAAAAATCCCTCTATGCCCCCTCTGACGACACGACAATGATTTCTGTTGACGAATAAATATTATTCAGATAGAAATGGATATTCTGCACCCCACCATGATGCGTGCCAACTCATATTAGATTTTTGAAGTAATTTTGAAAATGAAAAATCCCTCTATACCCCCTCTGACGACACGACAATGATTTCTAATGACGAATTATTGTTGTTCATATGGAAATGGATATTCTGCACCCCACCATGATGCGTGCCAAGTCATATTAGATTTTTGAAGTAATTTTGAAAATGAAAAATCGCTCTATGCCCCCTCTGACGACACGACAATGATTTCTGATGACGAATTATTGTTATTCATATGGAAATGGATATTCTGCAACCCACTATGATGCGTGCCAAGTCATATTTGATTTTGAGGTAATTTTGAAAATGAAAAATCCCTCTACAACCCCCCTGACGTCCCGTCAATGATTTCTGTTGACGAATTATTGTTATTCAGATGGGAATGGATATCCTGCACCCCACTATGATGCGTGCCAATTCATATTTTATTTGCAGGTAATTTTGAAAATGAAAAATCCCTCTATGCCCCCTCTGACGACACGACAATGATTTCTAATGATGAATTATTGTTATTCATATGGAAATGGATATTCTCCACCCCACCATGATGCGTGCCAAGTCATATTAGATTTTTGAAGTAATTTTGAAAATGAAAATTCACTCCATACCTCCTCTGACGACACGACAATGATTTCTGTTGACGAATTATTGTTATTCATATGGAAATGGATATTCTGCACCTCACCATGATGCGTGCCAAGTCATATTTGATTTTGAGGTAATTTTGAAAATGAAAAATCCCTCTGACGACACGACAATGATTTCTGTTGACGAATTATTGTTATTCAGATGGGAATGGATATTCTGCACCCCACTATGATGCGTGCCAATTCATATTTTATTTTCAGGTAATTTTGAAAATGAAAAATCCCTCTATGCCCCCTCTGACGACACGACAATGATTTCTAATGACGAATTATTGTTATTCATATGGAAATGGATATTCTGAACCCCATTATGATGCGTGCCAAGTCATATTAGATTTTTGAAGTAATTTTGAAAATGAAAAATCCCTCCATACCTCCTCTGACGACACGACAATGATTTCTGTTGACGAATTATTGTTATTCATATGGAAATGGATATTCTGCACCCCACCATGTTGCGTGCCAAGTCATATTTGGTTTTGAGGTAATTTTGAAAACGAAAAATCCCTCTATGCCCCCTCTGACGACACGACAATGATTTCTGTTGACGAATTATTGTTATTCATATGGAAATGGATATTCTGCACCTCACCATGATGCGTGCCAAGTCATATTTGATTTTGAGGTAATTTTGAAAATGAAAAATCCCTCTGACGACACGACAATGATTTCTGTTGACGAATTATTGTTATTCAGATGGGAATGGATATTCTGCACCCCACTATGATGCGTGCCAATTCAAATTTTAATTTCAGGTAATTTTGAAAATGAAAAATCCCTCTATGCCCCCTCTGACGACACGACAATGATTTCTAATGACGAATTATTGTTATTCATATGGAAATGGATATTCTGAACCCCATTATGATGCGTGCCAAGTCATATTAGATTTTTGAAGTAATTTTGAAAATGAAAAATCCCTCCATACCTCCTCTGACGACACGACAATGATTTCTGTTGACGAATTATTGTTATTCATATGGAAATGGATATTCTGCACCCCACCATGATGCGTGCCAAGTCATATTTGGTTTTGAGGTAATTTTGAAAACGAAAAATCCCTCTGACGACACGACAATGATTTCTGTTGACGAATTATTGTTATTCAGATGGAAATGGATATTCTGCACCCCACTATGATGCGTGCCAAGTCATATTTGATTTTGAGGTAATTTTGAAAATGAAAAATCTCTCTATGCCCCCTCTGACGACACGACAATGATTTCTAATGACGAATTATTGTTATTCATATGGAAATGGATATTCTGAACCCCATTATGATGCGTGCCAAGTCATATTAGATTTTTGAAGTAATTTTGAAAATGAAAAATCCCTCCATACCTCCTCTGACGACACGACAATGATTTCTGTTGACGAATTATTGTTATTCATATGGAAATGGATATTCTGCACCCCACCATGATGCGTGCCAAGTCATATTTGGTTTTGAGGTAATTTTGAAAACGAAAAATCCCTCTGACGACACGACAATGATTTCTGTTGACGAATTATTATTATTCAGATGGAAATGGATATTCTGCACCCCACCATGCTGCGTGCCAAGTCATATTAGATTTTTGAAGTAATTTTGAAAATGAAAAATCCCTCTATGCCCCCTCTGACGACACGACAATGATTTCTGTTGACGAATTATTGTTATTCAGATGAAAATTGATATTCTGCACCCCACCATATTGCGTGCCAAGTCATATTTGATTTTGAGGTAATTTTGAAAATGAAAAATCCCTCTAACCCCCTCTGACGACACAACAATAATTTCTGTTGACGAATTATTGTTATTCAGATGGACATGAATACTTTGCATCCCACCATGATGCGTGCCAAGTCATATTTGATTTTGAGGTAATTTTGAAAATGAAAAATCCCTCTATACCCCCTCTGACGACACGACAATGATTTCTGTTGAGGAATTATTGTTATTCAGATAGAAATGGATATTCTGCACCCCACCATGATGCGTGCCAAGTCATATTAGATTTTTTAAGAAATATCGAATATGAAAAATCCCTTTATACCCCTTCTAACGACCCGACAATGATTTCTGTTGACGAATTATTGTTATTTAGATGGATATGGATACTTTGCACCCCACCATGATGCGTGCCAAGTCATATTAGATTTTCAGGTAGTGTTGAAAAAGAAAAATCCCTCTATGCCCCCTCTGACGACACGACAATGATTTCTGTTGACGAATAAATATTATTCAGATAGAAATGGATATTCTGCACCCCACCATGATGCGTGCCAACTCATATTAGATTTTTGAAGTAATTTTGAAAATGAAAAATCCCTCTATACCCCCTCTGACGACACGACAATGATTTCTAATGACGAATTATTGTTGTTCATATGGAATTGGATATTCTGCACCCCACCATGATGCGTGCCAAGTCATATTAGATTTTTGAAGTAATTTTGAAAATGAAAAATCGCTCTATGCCCCCTCTGACGACACGACAATGATTTCTGATGACGAATTATTGTTATTCATATGGAAATGGATATTCTGCAACCCACTATGATGCGTGCCAAGTCATATTTGATTTTGAGGTAATTTTGAAAATGAAAAATCCCTCTACAACCCCCCTGACGTCCCGTCAATGATTTCTGTTGACGAATTATTGTTATTCAGATGGGAATGGATATCCTGCACCCCACTATGATGCGTGCCAATTCATATTTTATTTGCAGGTAATTTTGAAAATGAAAAATCCCTCTATGCCCCCTCTGACGACACGACAATGATTTCTAATGATGAATTATTGTTATTCATATGGAAATGGATATTCTCCACCCCACCATGATGCGTGCCAAGTCATATTAGATTTTTGAAGTAATTTTGAAAATGAAAATTCACTCCATACCTCCTCTGACGACACGACAATGATTTCTGTTGACGAATTATTGTTATTCATATGGAAATGGATATTCTGCACCTCACCATGATGCGTGCCAAGTCATATTTGATTTTGAGGTAATTTTGAAAATGAAAAATCCCTCTGACGACACGACAATGATTTCTGTTGACGAATTATTGTTATTCAGATGGGAATGGATATTCTGCACCCCACTATGATGCGTGCCAATTCATATTTTATTTTCAGGTAATTTTGAAAATGAAAAATCCCTCTATGCCCCCTCTGACGACACGACAATGATTTCTAATGACGAATTATTGTTATTCATATGGAAATGGATATTCTGAACCCCATTATGATGCGTGCCAAGTCATATTAGATTTTTGAAGTAATTTTGAAAATGAAAAATCCCTCCATACCTCCTCTGACGACACGACAATGATTTCTGTTGACGAATTATTGTTATTCATATGGAAATGGATATTCTGCACCCCACCATGTTGCGTGCCAAGTCATATTTGGTTTTGAGGTAATTTTGAAAACGAAAAATCCCTCTGACGACACGACAATGATTTCTGTTGACGAATTATTGTTATTCAGATGGAAATGGATATTCTGCACCCAACCATGCTGCGTGCCAAGTCATATTAGATTTTTGAAGTAATTTTGAAAATGAAAAATCCCTCTATGCCCCCTCTGACGACACGACAATGATTTCTGTTGACGAATTATTGTTATTCATATGTAAATGGATATTCTGCACCCCACTATGATGCGTGCCAAGTCATATTTGATTTTGAGGTAATTTTGAAAATGAAAAATCCCTCTACACCCCCCCTGACGACCCGTCAATGATTTCTGTTGACGAATTATTGTTATTCAGATGGAAATGGATATTCTGCACCCCACTATGATGCGTGCCAAGTCATATTTGATTTTCAGGTAGTTTTGAAAATGAAAAATCCCTCTATACCCCCTCTGACGACACGACAATGATTTCTGTTGACGAATTATTGTTATTCAGATGGAAATGGATATTCTGCACCCCACCATGATGCGTGCCAAGTCATATTTGATTTTGAAGTAATTTTGAAAATGAGAAATCCCTCTATGCCCCCTCTGACGACACGACAATGATTTCTGTTGACGAATTATTGTTATTCAGATGAAAATTGATATTCTGCACCCCACCATATTGCGTGCCAAGTCATATTTGATTTTGAGGTAATTTTGAAAATGAAAAATCCCTCTAACCCGCTCTGACGACACAACAATAATTTCTGTTGACGAATTATTGTTATTCAGATGGACATGAATACTTTGCATCCCACCATGATGCGTGCCAAGTCATATTTGATTTTGAGGTAATTTTGAAAATGAAAAATCCCTCTATACCCCCTCTGACGACACGACAATGATTTCTGTTGAGGAATTATTGTTATTCAGATAGAAATGGATATTCTGCACCCCACCATGATGCGTGCCAAGTCATATTAGATTTTTGAAGAAATATCGAATATGAAAAATCCCTTTATACCCCTTCTAACGACCCGACAATGATTTCAGTTGACGAATTATTGTTATTTAGATGGATATGGATACTTTGCACCCCACCATGATGCGTGCCAAGTCATATTAGATTTTCAGGTAGTTTTGAAAAAGAAAAATCCCTCTATGCCCCCTCTGACGACACGACAATGATTTCTGTTGACGAATTAATATTATTCAGATAGAAATGGATATTCTGCACCCCACCATGATGCGTGCCAACTCATATTAGATTTTTGAAGTAATTTTGAAAATGAAAAATCCCTCTATACCCCCTCTGACGACACGACAATGATTTCTAATGACGAATTATTGTTGTTCATATGGAAATGGATATTCTGCACCCCACCATGATGCGTGCCAAGTCATATTAGATTTTTGAAGTAATTTTGAAAATGAAAAATACCTCTATGCCCCCTCTGACGACACGACAATGATTTCTGATGACGAATTATTGTTATTCATATGGAAATGGATATTCTGCAACCCACTATGATGCGTGCCAAGTCATATTTGATTTTGAGGTAATTTTGAAAATGAAAAATCCCTCTACACCCCCCCTGACGTCCCGTCAATGATTTCTGTTGACGAATTATTGTTATTCAGATGGGAATGGATATTCTGCACCCCACTATGATGCGTGCCAATTCATATTTTATTTGCAAGTAATTTTGAAAATGAAAAATCCCTCTATGCCCCCTCTGACGACACGACAATGATTTCTAATGATGAATTATTGTTATTCATATGGAAATGGATATTCTGAACCCCACCATGATGCGTGCCAAGTCATATTAGATTTTTGAAGTAATTTTGAAAATGAAAATTCACTCCATACCTCCTCTGACGACACGACAATGATTTCTGTTGACGAATTATTGTTATTCATATGGAAATGGATATTCTACACCCCACCATGATGCGTGCCAAGTCATATTTGATTTTGAGGTAATTTTGAAAATGAAAAATCCCTCTGACGACACGACAATGATTTCTGTTGACGAATTATTGTTAGTCAGATGGAAATGGATATTCTGCACCCCACCATGATGCGTGCCAAGTCATATTAGATTTTTGAAGTAATTTTGAAAATGAAAATTCACTCCTTACTTCCTCTGACGACACGACAATGATTTCTGTTGACGAATTATTGTTATTCATATGGAAATGGATATTCTGCACCCCACCATGATGCGTGCCAAGTCATATTAGATTTTTGAAGTAATTTTGAAAAAGAAAAATACCTCTATGCCCCCTCTGACGACACGACAATGATATCTGTTGACGAATTATTGTTATTCATATGGAAATGGATATTCTGCACCCCACCATGATGCGTGCCAAGTCATATTTGATTTTGAGGTAATTTTGAAAATGAAAAATCCCTCTGACGACACGACAACGATTTCTGTTGACGAATTATTGTTATTCAGATAGAAATGGATATTCTGCACCCCACCATGATGCGTGCCAAGTCATATTTGATTTTTGAAGAAATTTTGAAAAAGAAAAATACCTCTATGCCCCCTCTGACGACACGACAATGATATCTGTTGACGAATTATTGTTATTCATATGGAAATGGATATTCTGCACCCCACCATGATGCGTGCCAAGTCATATTAGATTTTTGAAGTAATTTTGAAAATGAAAATTCACTCCTTACCTCCTCTGACGACACGACAATGATATCTGTTGACGAATTATTGTTATTCATATGGAAATGGATATTCTGCACCCCACCATGATGCGTGCCAAGTCATATTTGATTTTGAGGTAATTTTGAAAATGAAAAATCCCTCTGACGACACGACAACGATTTCTGTTGACGAATTATTGTTATTCAGATGGAAATGGATATTCTGCACCCCACCATGATGCGTGCCAAGTCATATTTGATTTTTGAAGAAATTTTGAAAATGAAAAATCCCTCTATGCCCCCTCTGACGACACGACAATGATTTCTGTTAACGAAATAATATTTTTCAGATAGAAATGGATATTCTGCACCCCACCATGATGCTTGCCAAGTCATATTCGATTCTTGAAATCATTTTGATAATGAAAAATTCCTCTATACCCCCTCTGACGAACCGACAATGATTTCTCTTTACGAAATATTGTTATTCAGATGGACATGGATACTTTGCACCCCACCATGATGCGTGCCAACTCACATTAGATTTTTGAAGTAATTTTGAAAATGAAAAATCCCTCTATACCCCCTCTGACGAAACGACAATGATTTCTTATGACGAGTTTTTGTTATTCATATGGAAATGGATATTCTGCACCCCACCATGATGCGTGCCAAGTCATATTAGATTTTTGAAGTAATTTTGATAATGAAAATTCCCTCTATGCCTCCTCTGACGACACGATAATGATTTCTGTTGACGAATTATTGTTATTCATATGGAAATGGATATTCTGCACCCCACTATGATGCGTGCCAAGTCATATTTGATTTTGAGGTAATTTTGAAAATGAAAAATCCCTTTACACCCTCCCCTGACGACCCGTCAATGATTTCTGTTGACGAATTATTGTTATTCAGATGAGAATGGATATTCTGCACCCCACTATGATGCGTGCCAATTCATATTTTATTTTCAGGTAATTTTGAAAATGAAAAATCCCTCTATGCCCCCTCTGACGACACGACAATGATTTCTAATGACGAATTATTGTTATTCATATGGAAATGGATATTCTGAACCCCACCATGATGCGTGCCAAGTCATATTAGATTTTTGAAGTAATTTTGAAATTGAAAAATCCCTCCATACCTCCTCTGACGACACGACAATGATTTCTGTTGACGAATTATTGTTATTCAGATGGGAATAGATATTCTGCACCCCACCATGATGCGTGCCAAGTCATATTTCATTTTTGAAGTAATTTTGAAAATGAAAAATATCTCTATGCCCCCTCTGACGACACGACAATGATTTCTGTTGACGAAATAATATTTTTCAGACAGAAATGGATATTCTGCACCCCACAATGATGCGTGCCAAGTCATATTTGATTCTTGAAATCATTTTGATAATGAAAAATCTCTCTATACCCCCTCTGACGAACCGACAATGATTTATCTTGACGAAATATTGTTATTCAGATGGACATGGATACTTTGCACCCCCCCATGATGCGTGCCAACTCATTAGATTTTTGAAGTAATTTTGAAAATGAAAAATCCCTCTATACCCCCTCTGATGACACGACAATGATTTCTTATGACGAATTATTGTTATTCATATGGAAATGGATATTCTGCCCCCCACCATGATTCGTGCCAAGTCATATTAGATTTTTGAAGTAATTTTGAAAATGAAAAATCCCTCTATACCCCCCCTGACGACCCGTCAATGATTTCTGTTGAAGAATTATTGCTATTCAGATGGAAGTAGACATTCTGCACCCCACCATGATGCGTGCCAAGTCATATTAGATTTTTGAAGTAATTTTGAAAATGAGAAATCCCTCCATACCCCCTCTGACGACACGACAATGATTTCTGTTGACGAATTATTGTTATTCATATGGAAATGGATAATCTGCACCCCACTATGATGCGTGCCAAGTCATATTTGATTTTGAGGTAATTTTGAAAATGAAAAATCCCTCTACACCCCCCCTGACGACCCGTCAATGATTTTTGTTGACGAATTATTGTTATTCAGATGGAAATGGATATTCTGCACCCCACTATGATGCGTGCTAAGTCATATTTGATTCTTGAAATCATTTTGATAATGAAAAATCTCTCTATACCCCCTCTGACGAACCGACAATGATTTCTCTTGACGAAATATTGTTATTCAGATGGACATGGATACTTTGCACCCCACCATGATGCGTGCCAACTCATATTAGATTTTTGAAGTAATTTTGAAAATGAAAAATCCCTCTATGCCCCCTCTGACGACACGACAATGATTTCTAATGGCGAATTATTGTTATTCATATGGAAATGGATATTCTGAACCCCACCATGATGCGTGCCAAGTCATATTAGATTTTTGAAGTAATTTTGAAAATGAAAAATCCCTCCATACCTCCTCTGACGACACGACAATGATTTCTGTTGACGAATTATTGTTATTCAGATGGAAATGGATATTCTGCACCCCACCATGCTGCGTGCCAAGTCATATTAGATTTTTGAAGTAATTTTGAAAATGAAAAATCCTTCTATGCCCCCTCTGACGACACGACAATGATTTCTGTTGACGAATTATTGTTATTCATATGGAAATGGATATTCTGCACCCCACTATGATGCGTGCCAAGTCATATTTGATTTTCAGGTAGTTTTGAAAATGAAAAATCCCTCTATACCCCCTCTGACGACACGACAATGATTTCTGTTGACGAATTATTGTTATTCAGATGGAAATGGATATTCTGCACCCCACCATGATGCGTGCCAAGTCATATTTGATTTTGAAGTAATTTTGAAAATGAGAAATCCCTCTATGTCCCCTCTGACGACACGACAATGATTTCTGTTGACGAATTATTGTTATTCAGATGAAAATGGATATTGTGCACCCCACCATATTGCGTGCCAAGTCATATTTGATTTTGAGGTAATTTTGAAAATGAAAAATTCCTCTATACCCCCTCTGACGACACAACAATGATTTATGTTTACGAATTATTGGTATTCAGATGGACATGAATACTTTGCACCACACCATGATGCGTGCCAAGTCATATTTGATTTTGAGGTAATTTTGAAAATGAAAAATCCCTCTATACCCCCTCTGACGACACGACAAGAATTTCTGTTGAAGAATTATTGTTATTTAGATAGAAAAAGATATTCTGCACCCCACCATGATGCGTGCCAAGTCATATTAGATTTTTGAAGTAATTTTGAAAATGAAAAATAACTCTATACCCCCTCTGACGACACGACAATGATTTCTGTTGACGAATGATTGTTATTCATATGGCAATGAATATTCTGCACCCCACCATGATGCGTGCCAAGTCATATTTGATTTTGAGGTAATTTTGAAAATGAAAAGTCCCTCTGACGACACGACAATGATTTCTGTTGACGAATTATTGTTATTCAGATGGGAATAGATATTCTGCACCCCACCATGATGCGTGCCAAGTCATATTTGATTTTTGAAGTAATTTTGAAAATGAAAAATATCTCTATGCCCCCTCTGACGACACGACAATGATTTCTGTTGACGAAATAATATTTTTCAGACAGAAATGGATATTCTGCACCCCACCATGATTCGTGCCAAGTCATATTTGATTCTTGAAATCATTTTGATAATGAAAAATCCCTCTATACCCCCTCTGACGAACCGACAATGATTTCTCTTGACGAAATATTGTTATTCAGATGGACATGGATACTTTGCACCCCACCATGATGCGTGCCAACTCATATTAGATTTTTGAAGTAATTTTGAAAATGAAAAATCCCTCTATACCCCCTCTGATGACACGACAATGATTTCTTATGACGAATTATTGTTATTCATATGGAAATGGATATTTTGCCCCCCACCATGATGCGTGCCAAGTCATATTAGATTTTTGAAGTAATTTTGAAAATGAAAAATCCCTCTATACCCCCCCTGACGACCCGTCAATGATTTCTGTTGAAGAATCATTGCTATTCAGAAGGAAATAGAGATTCTGCACCCCACCATGATGCGTGCCAAGTCATATTAGATTTTTGAAGTAATTTTGAAAATGAGAAATCCCTCCATACCCCCTCTGACGAAACGACAATGATTTCTGTTGACGAATTATTGTTATTCATATGGAAATGGATATTCTGCACCCCACCATGATGCGTCCCAAGTCATATTAGATTTTTGAAGTAATTTTGAAAATGATAAATCCCTCCATACCCCCTCTGACGACACGACAATGATTTCTGTTGATAAATTATTTCTATTCAGATGAAAATGGATATTATGCACTCCACCATGATACGTGTTAAGTCATTTTTGATTTATGAAGTAATTTTGAAAATGAAAAATCCCTCCATACCCCCTCTGACGAACCGACAATGATTTCTCTTGACGAAATATTGTTATTCAGATGGACATGGATACTTTGCACCCCACCATGATGCGTGCCAACTCATATTAGATTTTTGAAGTAATTTTGAAAATGAAAAATCCCTCTATACCCCCTCTGATGACACGACAATGATTTCTTATGACGAATTATTGTTATTCATATGGAAATGGATATTCTGCCCCCCACCATGATGCGTGCCAAGTCATATTAGATTTTTGAAGTAATTTTGAAAATGAAAAATCCCTCTATACCCCCCCTGACGACCCGTCAATGATTTCTGTTGAAGAATCATTGCTATTCAGAAGGAAATAGAGATTCTGCACCCCACCATGATGCGTGCCAAGTCATATTAGATTTTTGAAGTAATTTTGAAAATGAGAAATCCCTCCATACCCCCTCTGACGAACCGACAATGATTTCTCTTGAGGAAATATTGTTATTCAGATGGACATGGATACTTTGCACCCCACCATGATGCGTGCCAACTCATATTAGATTTTTGAAGTAATTTTGAAAATGAAAAATCCCTCTATACCCCCTCTGATGACACGACAATGATTTCTTATGACGAATTATTGTTATTCATATGGAAATGGATATTTTGCCCCCCACCATGATGCGTGCCAAGTCATATTAGATTTTTGAAGTAATTTTGAAAATGAAAAATCCCTCTATACCCCCCCTGACGACCCGTCAATGATTTCTGTTGAAGAATCATTGCTATTCAGAAGGAAATAGAGATTCTGCACCCCACCATGATGCGTGCCAAGTCATATTAGATTTTTGAAGTAATTTTGAAAATGAGAAATCCCTCCATACCCCCTCTGACGAAACGACAATGATTTCTGTTGACGAATTATTGTTATTCATATGGAAATGGATATTCTGCACCCCACCATGATGCGTCCCAAGTCATATTAGATTTTTGAAGTAATTTTGAAAATGATAAATCCCTCCATACCCCCTCTGACGACACGACAATGATTTCTGTTGATAAATTATTTCTATTCAGATGAAAATGGATATTATGCACTCCACCATGATACGTGTTAAGTCATTTTTGATTTATGAAGTAATTTTGAAAATGAAAAATCCCTCCATACCCCCTCTGACGAACCGACAATGATTTCTCTTGACGAAATATTGTTATTCAGATGGACATGGATACTTTGCACCCCACCATGATGCGTGCCAACTCATATTAGATTTTTGAAGTAATTTTGAAAATGAAAAATCCCTCTATACCCCCTCTGATGACACGACAATGATTTCTTATGACGAATTATTGTTATTCATATGGAAATGGATATTCTGCCCCCCACCATGATGCGTGCCAAGTCATATTAGATTTTTGAAGTAATTTTGAAAATGAAAAATCCCTCTATACCCCCCCTGACGACCCGTCAATGATTTCTGTTGAAGAATCATTGCTATTCAGAAGGAAATAGAGATTCTGCACCCCACCATGATGCGTGCCAAGTCATATTAGATTTTTGAAGTAATTTTGAAAATGAGAAATCCCTCCATACCCCCTCTGACGAAACGACAATGATTTCTGTTGACGAATTATTGTTATTCAGATGGACATGAATACTTTGCACCACACCATGATGCGTGCTAAGTCATATTTGATTTTGAGGTAATTTTGAAAACGAAAAATCCCTCTATACCCCCTCTGACGACACGACAAGAATTTCTGTTGAAGAATTATTGTTATTTAGATAGAAAAAGATATTCTGCACCCCACCATGATGCGTGCCAAGTCATATTAGATTTTTGAAGTAATTTTGAAAATGAAAAATAACTCTATACCCCCTCTGACGACACGACAATGATTTCTGTTGACGAATGATTGTTATTCATATGGCAATGAATATTCTGCACCCCACCATGATGCGTGCCAAGTCATATTTGATTTTGAGGTAATTTTGAAAATGAAAAGTCCCTCTGACGACACGACAATGATTTCTGTTGACGAATTATTGTTATTCAGATGGGAATAGATATTCTGCACCCCACCATGATGCGTGCCAAGTCATATTTGATTTTTGAAGTAATTTTGAAAATGAAAAATATCTCTATGCCCCCTCTGACGACACGACAATGATTTCTGTTGACGAAATAATATTTTTCAGACAGGAATGGATATTCTGCACCCCACCATGATTCGTGCCAAGTCATATTTGATTCTTGAAATCATTTTGATAATGAAAAATCCCTCTATACCCCCTCTGACGAACCGACAATGATTTCTCTTGACGAAATATTGTTATTCAGATGGACATGGATACTTTGCACCCCACCATGATGCGTGCCAACTCATATTAGATTTTTGAAGTAATTTTGAAAATGAAAAATCCCTCTATACCCCCTCTGATGACACGACAATGATTTCTTATGACGAATTATTGTTATTCATATGGAAATGGATATTCTGCCCCCCACCATGATGCATGCCAAGTCATATTAGATTTTTGAAGTAATTTTGAAAATGAAAAATCCCTCTATACCCCCCCTGACGACCCGTCAATGATTTCTGTTGAAGAATCATTGCTATTCAGAAGGAAATAGAGATTCTGCACCCCACCATGATGCGTGCCAAGTCATATTAGATTTTTGAAGTAATTTTGAAAATGAGAAATCCCTCCATACCCCCTCTGACGAAACGACAATGATTTCTGTTGACGAATTATTGTTATTCATATGGAAATGGATATTCTGCACCCCACCATGATGCGTCCCAAGTCATATTAGATTTTTGAAGTAATTTTGAAAATGATAAATCCCTCCATACCCCCTCTGACGACACGACAATGATTTCTGTTGATAAATTATTTCTATTCAGATGAAAATGGATATTATGCACTCCACCATGATACGTGCCAAGTCATTTTTGATTTATGAAGTAATTTTGAAAATGAAAAATCCCTCCATACCCCCTCTGACGACACGACAATGATTTCTGCTGAGGAATTATTGTTATTCAGATGGAAATGGATATTCTGCACCCCACCATGATGCGTGCCAAGTTAAATTAGATTTTTGAAGAAATATTGAAAATGAATAATCCCTCTATACCTCTTCTAACGACCAGACAATGCTTTCTATTGACGAATTATTGTTATTCAGATGGAAATGGATATTCTGCACCCCACCATATTGCGTGCCAAGTCATATTCAATTTTGAGGTAATTTTGAAAATGAAAAATTCCTCTATACCCCCTCTGACGACACAACAATGATTTCTGTTTACGAATTATTGGTATTCAGATGGACATGAATACTTTGCACCACACCATGATGCGTGCCAAGTCATATTAGATTTTTGAAGTAATTTTGAAAATGAAAAATAACTCTATACCCCTTCTGACGACACGACAATGATTTCTGTTGACGAATTATTGTTATTCAAATGGAAATAGATATTCTGCACCCCACCTTGATGCGTGCCAAGTCATTTTAGATTTTTGAAGTAATTTTGAAAATGAAAAATCCCTCTATACCCCCTCTAACAACACGACAATGATTTCTGTTGACGAATGATTGTTATTCATATGGCAATGAATATTCTGCACCCCACCATGATGCGTGCCAAGTCATATTTGATTTTGAGGTAATTTTGAAAATGAAAAGTCACTCTGACGACACGACAATGATTTCTGTTGACGAATTATTGTTATTCAGATGGAAATAGATATTCTGCACCCCACCATGATGCGTGCCAAGTCATTTTTGATTTTTGAAGTAATTTTGAAAATGAAAAATATCTCTATGCCCCCTCTGACGACACGACAATGATTTCTGTTGACGAAATAATATTTTTCAGACAGAAATGGATATTCTGCACCCCACCATGATGCGTGCCAAGTCATATTTGATTCTTGAAATCATTTTGATAATGACAAATCCCTCTATACCCCCTCTGACGAACCGACAATGATTTCTCTAGACGAAATATTGTTATTCAGTTGGACATGGATACTTTGCACCCCACCATGATGCGTGCCAACTCATATTAGATTTTTGAAGTAATTTTGAAAATGAAAAATCCCTCTATACCCCCTCTGATGACACGAGAATGATTTCTTATGACGAATTCTTGTTATTCATATGGAAATGGATATTCTGCCCCCCACCATGATGCGTGCCAAGTCATATTAGATATTTGAAGTAATTTTGAAAATGAAAAATTCCTCTATGCCCCCTCTGAAGACACGACAATGATTTCTGTTGACGAATTATTGTTATTCATATGGAAATGGATATTCTGCACCCCACTATGATGCGTGCCAAGTCATATTAGATATTTGAAGTAATTTTGAAAATGAAAAATCCCTCTACACCCCCCCTGACGACCCGTCAATGATTTCTGTTGATGAATTATTGTTATTCAGATGGGAATGGATATTCTGCACCCCACTATGATGCGTGCCAATTCAAATTTTAATTTCAGGTAATTTTGAAAATGAAAAATCCCTCTATGCCCCCTATGACGACACGACAATGATTTCTAATGACGAATTATTGTTATTCATATGGAAATGGATATTCTGAACCCCATTATGATGCGTGCCAAGTCATATTAGATTTTTGAAGTAATTTTGAAAATGAAAAATCCCTCCATACCTCCTCTGACGACACGACAATGATTTCTGTTGACGAATTATTGTTATTCATATGGAAATGGATATTCTGCACCCCACCATGATGCGTGCCAAGTCATATTTGGTTTTGAGGTAATTTTGAAAACGAAAAATCCCTCTGACGACACGACAATGATTTCTGTTGACGAATTATTGTTATTCAGATGGAAATGGATATTCTGCACCCCACCATGCTGCGTGCCAAGTCATATTAGATTTTTGAAGTAATTTTGAAAATGAAAAATCCCTCTATGCCCCCTCTGACGACACGACAATGATTTCTGTTGACGAATTATTGTTATTCATATGGAAATGGATATTCTGCACCCCACTATGATGCGTGCCAAGTCATATTTGATTTTGAGGTAATTTTGAAAATGAAAAATCCCTCTACATCCCCCCTGACGACCCGTCAATGATTTCTGTTGACGAATTATTGTTATTCAGATGGAAATGGATATTCTGCACCCCACTATGATGCGTGCCAAGTCATATTTGATTTTCAGGTAGTTTTGAAAATGAAAAATCCCTCTATACCCCCTCTGACGACACGACAATGATTTCTGTTGAGGAATTATTGTTATTCAGATAGAAATGGATATTCTGCACCCCACCATGATGCGTGCCAAGTCATATTAGATTTTTGAAGAAATATCGAATATGAAAAATCCCTTTATACCCCTTCTAACGACCCGACAATGATTTCTGTTGACGAATTATTGTTATTTAGATGGATATGCATACTTTGCACCCCACCATGATGCGTGCCAAGTCATATTAGATTTTTGAAGAAATTTTGAAAAAGAAAAATACCTCTATGCCCCCTCTGACGACACGACAATGATTTCTGTTGACGAATTATTGTTATTCATATGGAAATGGATATTCTGCACCCCACCATGATGCGTGTCAAGTCATATTTGGTTTTGAGGTAATTTTGAAAACGAAAAATCCCTCTGACGACACGACAATGATTTCTGTTGACGAATTATTGTTATTCAGATGGAAATGGATATTCTGCACCCCACCATGCTGCGTGCCAAGTCATATTAGATTTTTGAAGTAATTTTGAAAATGAAAAATCCCTCTATGCCCCCTCTGACGACACGACAATGATTTCTGTTGACGAATTATTGTTATTCATATGGAAATGGATATTCTGCACCCCACTATGATGCGTGCCAAGTCATATTTGATTTTGAGGTAATTTTGAAAATGAGAAATCCCTCTACACCCCCCCTGACGACCCGTCAATGATTTCTGTTGACGAATTATTGTTATTCAGATGGAAATGGATATTCTGCACCCCACTATGATGCGTGCCAAGTCATATTTGATTTTCAGGTAGTTTTGAAAATGAAAAATCCCTCTATACCCCCTCTGACGACACGACAATGATTTCTGTTGACGAATTATTGTTAATCAGATGAAAATGGATATTCTGCACCCCACCATGATGCGTGCCAAGTCATATTTGATTTTGAAGTAATTTTGAAAATGAGAAATCCCTCTATGCCCCCTCTGACGACACGACAATGATTTCTGTTGACGAATTATTGTTATTCAGATGAAAATGGATATTCTGCACCCCACCATATTGCGTGCCAAGTCATATTTGATTTTGAGGTAATTTTGAAAATGAAAAATCCCTCTTACCCTCTCTGACGACACAACAATAATTTCTGTTGACGAATTATTGTTATTCAGATGGACATGAATACTTTGCACCCCACCATGATGCGTGCCAAGTCATATTTGATTTTTAGGTAATTTTGAAAATGAAAAATCCCTCTATACCCCCTCTGACGACACGACAATGAATTCTGTTGAGGAATTATTGTTATTCAGATAGAAATGGATATTCTGCACCCCACCATGATGCGTGCCAAGTCATATTAGATTTTTGAAGAAATATCGAATATGAAAAATTCCTTTATACCCCTTCTAACGACCCGACAATGATTTCTGTTGACGAATTATTGTTATTTAGATGGATATGGATACCTTGCACCCCACCATGATGCGTGCCAAGTCATATTAGATTTTCAGGTAGTTTTGAAAATGAAAAATCCCTCTATGCCCCCTCTGACGACACGACAATGATTTCTGTTGACGAATTAATATTATTCAGATAGAAATGGATATTCTGCACCCCACCATGATGCGTGCCAACTCATATTAGATTTTTGAAGTAATTTTGAAAATGAAAAATCCCTCTATACCCCCTCTGACGACACGACAATGATTTCTAATGACGAATTATTGTTGTTCATATGGAAATGGATATTCTGCACCCCACCATGATGCGTGCCAAGTCATATTAGATTTTTGAAGTAATTTTGAAAATGAAAAATCCCTCTATGCCCCCTCTGACGACACGACAATGATTTCTGATGACGAATTATTGTTATTCATATGGAAATGGATATTCTGCAACCCACTATGATGCGTGCCAAGTCATATTTGATTTTGAGGTAATTTTGAAAATGAAAAATCCCTCTACACCCCCCCTGACGACCCGTCAATGATTTCTGTTGACGAAATATTGTTATTCAGATGGACATGGATACTTTGCACCCCACCATGATGCGTGCCAACTCATATTAGATTTTTGAAGTAATTTTGAAAATGAAAAATCCCTCTATACCCCCTCTGATGACACGACAATGATTTCTTATGACGAATTATTGTTATTCATATGGAAATGGATATTCTGCCCCCCACCTTGATGCGTGCCAAGTCATATTAGATTTTTGAAGTAATTTTGAAAATGAAAAATCCCTCTATACCCCCCCTGACGACCCGTAAATGATTTCTGATGAAGAATCATTGCTATTCAGAAAGAAATAGACATTCTGCACCCCACCATGATGCGTGCCAAGTCATATTAGATTTTTGAAGTAATTTTGAAAATGAGAAATCCCTCCATACCCCCTCTGACGACACGACAATGATTTCTGTTGACGAATTATTGTTATTCATATGGAAATGGATATTCTGCACCCCACCATGATGCGTCACAAGTCATATTAGATTTTTGAAGTAATTTTGAAAATGATAAATCCCTCCATACCCCCTCTGACGACACGACAATGATTTCTGTTCATGAATTATTTCTATTCAGATGAAAATGGATATTATGCACTCCACCATGATACGTGCCAAGTCATTTTTGATTTATGAAGTAATTTTGAAAATGAAAAATCCCTCCATACCCCCTCTGACGACACGACAATGATTTCTGCTGAGGAATTATTGTTATTCAGATGGAAATGGATATTCTGCACCCCACCATGATGCATGCCAAGTTAAATTAGATTTTTGAAGAAATATTGAAAATGAATAATCCCTCTATACCTCCTCTAACGACCAGACAATGATTTCTATTGACGAATTATTGTTATTCAGATGGAAATGGATATTCTGCACCCCACCATATTGCGTGCCAAGTCATATTTAATTTTGAGGTAATTTTGAAAATGAAAAATTCCTCTATACCCCCTCTGACGACACAACAATGATTTCTGTTTACGAATTATTGGTATTCAGATGAACATGAATACTTTGCACCACACCATGATGCGTGCCAAGTCATATTAGATTTTTGAAGTAATTTTGAAAATGAAAAATTCCTCCATACCTCCTCTGACGACACGACAATGATTTCTGTTGACGAATTATTGTTATTCATATGGAAATGGATATTCTGCACCCCACCATGATGCTTGCCAAGTCATATTTGGTTTTGAGGTAATTTTGAAAACGAAAAATCCCTCTGACGACACGACAATGATTTCTGTTGACGAATTATTGTTATTCATATGGAAATGGATATTCTGCACCCCACCATGATGCTTGCCAAGTCATATTTGGTTTTGAGGTAATTTTGAAAACGAAAAATCCCTCTGACGACACGACAATGATTTCTGTTGACGAATTATTGTTATTCAGATGGAAATGGATATTCTGCACCCCACCATGATGCGTGCCAAGTCATATTAGATTTTTGAAGAAATTTTGAAAAAGAAAAATACCTCTATGCCCCCTCTGACGACGCGACAATGATTTCTGTTGACGAATTATTGTTATTCATATGGAAATCGATATTCTGCACCCCACCATGATGCGTGCCAAGTCATATTTGGTTTTGAGGTAATTTTGAAAACGAAAAATCCCTCTGACGACACGACAATGATTTCTGTTGACGAATTATTGTTATTCAGATGGAAATGGATATTCTGCACCCCACCATGCTGCGTGCCAAGTCATATTAGATTTTTGAGGTAATTTTGAAAATGAAAAATCCCTCTACACCCCCCCTGACGACCCGTCAATGATTTCTGTTGACGAAATATTGTTATTCAGATGGACATGGATACTTTGCACCCCACCATGATGCGTGCCAACTCATATTAGATTTTTGAAGTAATTTTGAAAATGAAAAATCCCTCTATACCCCCTCTGATGACACGACAATGATTTCTTATGACGAATTATTGTTATTCATATGGAAATGGATATTCTGCCCCCCACCTTGATGCGTGCCAAGTCATATTAGATTTTTGAAGTAATTTTGAAAATGAAAAATCCCTCTATACCCCCCCTGACGACCCGTAAATGATTTCTGATGAAGAATCATTGCTATTCAGAATGAAATAGACATTCTGCACCCCACCATGATGCGTGCCAAGTCATATTAGATTTTTGAAGTAATTTTGAAAATGAGAAATCCCTCCATACCCCCTCTGACGACACGACAATGATTTCTGTTGACGAATTATTGTTATTCATATGGAAATTGATATTCTGCACCCCACCATGATGCGTCCCAAGTCATATTAGATTTTTGAAGTAATTTTGAAAATGATAAATCCCTCCATACCCCCTCTGACGACACGACAATGATTTCTGTTGATGAATTATTTCTATTCAGATGAAAATTGATATTATGCACTCCACCATGATACGTGCCAAGTCATTTTTGATTTATGAAGTAATTTTGAAAATGAAAAATCCCTCCATACCCCCTCTGACGACACGACAATGATTTCTGCTGAGGAATTATTGTTATTCAGATGGAAATGGATATTCTGCACCCCACCATGATGCATGCCAAGTTAAATTAGATTTTTGAAGAAATATTGAAAATGAATAATCCCTCTATACCTCCTCTAACGACCAGACAATGATTTCTGTTGACGAATTATTGTTATTCAGATGGAAATGGATATTCTGCACCCCACCATATTGCGTGCCAAGTCATATTTAATTTTGAGGTAATTTTGAAAATGAAAAATTCCTCTATACCCCCTCTGACGACACAACAATGATTTCTGTTTACGAATTATTGGTATTCAGATGGACATGAATACTTTGCACCACACCATGATGCGTGCCAAGTCATATTAGATTTTTGAAGTAATTTTGAAAATGAAAAATTCCTCCATACCTCCTCTGACGACACGACAATGATTTCTGTTGACGAATTATTGTTATTCATATGGAAATGGATATTCTGCACCCCACCATGATGCTTGCCAAGTCATATTTGGTTTTGAGGTAATTTTGAAAACGAAAAATCCCTCTGACGACACGACAATGATTTCTGTTGACGAATTATTGTTATTCATATGGAAATGGATATTCTGCACCCCACCATGATGCGTGCCAAGTCATATTTGATTTTGAGGTAATTTTGAAAATGAAAAATCCCTCTGACGACACGACAATGATTTCTGTTGACGAATTATTGTTATTCAGATGGGAATGGATATTCTGCACCCCACCATGATGCGTGCCAAGTCATATTAGATTTTTGAAGAAATTTTGAAAAAGAAAAATACCTCTATGCCCCCTCTGACGACGCGACAATGATTTCTGTTGACGAATTATTGTTATTCATATGGAAATCGATATTCTGCACCCCACCATGATGCGTGCCAAGTCATATTTGGTTTTGTGGTAATTTTGAAAACGAAAAATCCCTCTGACGACACGACAATGATTTCTGTTGACGAATTATTGTTATTCAGATGGAAATGGATATTCTGCACCCCACCATGCTGCGTGCCAAGTCATATTAGATTTTTGAAGTAATTTTGAAAATGAAAAATCCCTCTATGCCCCCTCTGACGACACGACAATGATTTATGTTGATGAATTATTGTTATTCATATGGAAATGGATATTCTGCACCCCACTATGATGCGTGCCAAGTCATATTTGATTTTGAGGTAATTTTGAAAATGAAAAATCCCTCTACACCCCCCCTGACGACCCGTCAATGATTTTTGTTGACGAATTATTGTTATTCAGATGGAAATGGATATTCTGCACCCCACTATGATGCGTGCCAAGTCATATTTGATTTTGAAGTAATTTTGAAAATGAGAAATCCCTCTATGCCCCCTCTGACGACACGACAATGATTTCTTATGACGAATTATTGTTAATCATATGGAAATGGATATTCTGCCCCCCACCTTGATGCGTGCCAAGTCATATTAGATTTTTGAAGTAATTTTGAAAATGAAAAATCCCTCTATACCCCCCCTGACGACCCGTAAATGATTTCTGATGAAGAATCATTGCTATTCAGAATGAAATAGACATTCTGCACCCCACCATGATGCGTGCCAAGTCATATTAGATTTTTGAAGTAATTTTGAAAATGAGAAATCCCTCCATACCCCCTCTGACGACACGACAATGATTTCTGTTGACGAATTATTGTTATTCATATGGAAATGGATATTCTGCACCCCACCATGATGCGTCCCAAGTCATATTAGATTTTTGAAGTAATTTTGAAAATGATAAATCCCTCCATACCCCCTCTGACGACACGACAATGATTTCTGTTGATAAATTATTTCTATTCAGATGAAAATGGATATTATGCACTCCACCATGATACGTGCCAAGTCATTTTTGATTTATGAAGTAATTTTGAAAATGAAAAATCCCTCCATACCCCCTCTGACGACACGACAATGATTTCTGCTGAGGAATTATTGTTATTCAGATGGAAATGGATATTCTGCACCCCACCATGATGCGTGCCAAGTTAAATTAGATTTTTGAAGAAATATTGAAAATGAATAATCCCTCTATACCTCTTCTAACGACCAGACAATGCTTTCTATTGACGAATTATTGTTATTCAGATGGAAATGGATATTCTGCACCCCACCATATTGCGTGCCAAGTCATATTCAATTTTGAGGTAATTTTGAAAATGAAAAATTCCTCTATACCCCCTCTGACGACACAACAATGATTTCTGTTTACGAATTATTGGTATTCAGATGGACATGAATACTTTGCACCACACCATGATGCGTGCCAAGTCATATTAGATTTTTGAAGTAATTTTGAAAATGAAAAATAACTCTATACCCCTTCTGACGACACGACAATGATTTCTGTTGACGAATTATTGTTATTCAAATGGAAATAGATATTCTGCACCCCACCTTGATGCGTGCCAAGTCATTTTAGATTTTTGAAGTAATTTTGAAAATGAAAAATCCCTCTATACCCCCTCTAACAACACGACAATGATTTCTGTTGACGAATGATTGTTATTCATATGGCAATGAATATTCTGCACCCCACCATGATGCGTGCCAAGTCATATTTGATTTTGAGGTAATTTTGAAAATGAAAAGTCCCTCTGACGACACGACAATGATTTCTGTTGACGAATTATTGTTATTCAGATGGAAATAGATATTCTGCACCCCACCATGATGCGTGCCAAGTCATATTTGATTTTTGAAGTAATTTTGAAAATGAAAAATATCTCTATGCCCCCTCTGACGACACGACAATGATTTCTGTTGACGAAATAATATTTTTCAGACAGAAATGGATATTCTGCACCCCACCATGATGCGTGCCAAGTCATATTTGATTCTTGAAATCATTTTGATAATGACAAATCCCTCTATACCCCCTCTGACGAACCGACAATGATTTCTCTGGACGAAATATTGTTATTCAGTTGGACATGGATACTTTGCACCCCACCATGATGCGTGCCAACTCATATTAGATTTTTGAAGTAATTTTGAAAATGAAAAATCCCTCTATACCCCCTCTGATGACACGAGAATGATTTCTTATGACGAATTCTTGTTATTCATATGGAAATGGATATTCTGCCCCCCACCATGATGCGTGCCAAGTCATATTAGATATTTGAAGTAATTTTGAAAATGAAAAATCCCTCTATGCCCCCTCTGAAGACACGACAATGATTTCTGTTGACGAATTATTGTTATTCATATGGAAATGGATATTCTGCACCCCACTATGATGCGTGCCAAGTCATATTAGATATTTGAAGTAATTTTGAAAATGAAAAATCCCTCTACACCCCCCCTGACGACCCGTCAATGATTTCTGTTGACGAATTATTGTTATTCAGATGGGAATGGATATTCTGCACCCCACTATGATGCGTGCCAATTCAAATTTTAATTTCAGGTAATTTTGAAAATGAAAAATCCCTCTATGCCCCCTCTGACGACACGACAATGATTTCTAATGACGAATTATTGTTATTCATATGGAAATGGATATTCTGAACCCCATTATGATGCGTGCCAAGTCATATTAGATTTTTGAAGTAATTTTGAAAATGAAAAATCCCTCCATACCTCCTCTGACGACACGACAATGATTTCTGTTGACGAATTATTGTTATTCATATGGAAATGGATATTCTGCACCCCACCATGATGCGTGCCAAGTCATATTTGGTTTTGAGGTAATTTTGAAAACGAAAAATCCCTCTGACGACACGACAATGATTTCTGTTGACGAATTATTGTTATTCAGATGGAAATGGATATTCTGCACCCCACCATGCTGCGTGCCAAGTCATATTAGATTTTTGAAGTAATTTTGAAAATGAAAAATCCCTCTATGCCCCCTCTGACGACACGACAATGATTTCTGTTGACGAATTATTGTTATTCATATGGAAATGGATATTCTGCACCCCACTATGATGCGTGCCAAGTCATATTTGATTTTGAGGTAATTTTGAAAATGAAAAATCCCTCTACATCCCCCCTGACGACCCGTCAATGATTTCTGTTGACGAATTATTGTTATTCAGATGGAAATGGATATTCTGCACCCCACTATGATGCGTGCCAAGTCATATTTGATTTTCAGGTAGTTTTGAAAATGAAAAATCCCTCTATACCCCCTCTGACGACACGACAATGATTTCTGTTGACGAATTATTGTTATTCATATGGAAATGGATATTCTGCACCCCACTATGATGCGTGCCAAGTCATATTTGATTTTGAGGTAATTTTGAAAATGAAAAATCCCTCTACATCCCCCCTGACGACCCGTCAATGATTTCTGTTGACGAATTATTGTTATTCAGATAGAAATGGATATTCTGCACCCCACCATGATGCGTGCCAAGTCATATTAGATTTTTGAAGAAATATCGAATATGAAAAATCCCTTTATACCCCTTCTAACGACCCGACAATGATTTCTGTTGACGAATTATTGTTATTTAGATGGATATGCATACTTTGCACCCCACCATGATGCGTGCCAAGTCATATTAGATTTTCAGGTAGTTTTGAAAATGAAAAATCCCTCTATGCCCCCTCTGACGACACGACAATGATTTCTGTTGACGAATTATTGTTATTCATATGGAAATGGATATTCTGCAACCCACTATGATGCGTGCCAAGTCATATTTGATTTTCAGGTAGTTTTGAAAATGAAAAATCCCTCTATACCCCCTCTGACGACACGACAATGATTTCTGTTGACGAATTATTGTTATTCATATGGAAATGGATATTCTGCACCCCACTATGATGCGTGCCAAGTCATATTTGATTTTCAGGTAGTTTTGAAAATGAAAAATCCCTCTATACCCCCTCTGACGACACGACAATGATTTCTGTTGACGAATTATTGTTATTCATATGGAAATGGATATTCTGCACCCCACTATGATGCGTGCCAAGTCATATTTGATTTTGAGGTAATTTTGAAAATGAAAAATCCCTCTACATCCCCCCTGACGACCCGTCAATGATTTCTGTTGACGAATTATTGTTATTCAGATAGAAATGGATATTCTGCACCCCACCATGATGCGTGCCAAGTCATATTAGATTTTTGAAGAAATATCGAATATGAAAAATCCCTTAATACCCCTTCTAACGACCCGACAATGATTTCTGTTGACGAATTATTGTTATTTAGATGGATATGCATACTTTGCACCCCACCATGATGCGTGCCAAGTCATATTAGATTTTCAGGTAGTTTTGAAAATGAAAAATCCCTCTATGCCCCCTCTGACGACACGACAATGATTTCTGTTGACGAATTATTGTTATTCAGATGGAAATGGATATTCTGCACCCCACCATGATGCATGCCAAGTTAAATTAGATTTTTGAAGAAATATTGAAAATGAATAATCCCTCTATACCTCCTCTAACGACCAGACAATGATTTCTATTGACGAATTATTGTTATTCAGATGGAAATGGATATTCTGCACCCCACCATATTGCGTGCCAAGTCATATTTAATTTTGAGGTAATTTTGAAAATGAAAAATTCCTCTATACCCCCTCTGACGACACAACAATGATTTCTGTTTACGAATTATTGGTATTCAGATGGACATGAATACTTTGCACCACACCATGATGCGTGCCAAGTCATATTAGATTTTTGAAGTAATTTTGAAAATGAAAAATTCCTCCATACCTCCTCTGACGACACGACAATGATTTCTGTTGACGAATTATTGTTATTCATATGGAAATGGATATTCTGCACCCCACCATGATGCTTGCCAAGTCATATTTGGTTTTGAGGTAATTTTGAAAACGAAAAATCCCTCTGACGACACGACAATGATTTCTGTTGACGAATTATTGTTATTCATATGGAAATGGATATTCTGCACCCCACCATGATGCGTGCCAAGTCATATTTGATTTTGAGGTAATTTTGAAAATGAAAAATCCCTCTGACGACACGACAATGATTTCTGTTGACGAATTATTGTTATTCAGATGGGAATGGATATTCTGCACCCCACCATGATGCGTGCCAAGTCATATTAGATTTTTGAAGAAATTTTGAAAAAGAAAAATACCTCTATGCCCCCTCTGACGACGCGACAATGATTTCTGTTGACGAATTATTGTTATTCATATGGAAATCGATATTCTGCACCCCACCATGATGCGTGCCAAGTCATATTTGGTTTTGTGGTAATTTTGAAAACGAAAAATCCCTCTGACGACACGACAATGATTTCTGTTGACGAATTATTGTTATTCAGATGGAAATGGATATTCTGCACCCCACCATGCTGCGTGCCAAGTCATATTAGATTTTTGAAGTAATTTTGAAAATGAAAAATCCCTCTATGCCCCCTCTGACGACACGACAATGATTTATGTTGATGAATTATTGTTATTCATATGGAAATGGATATTCTGCACCCCACTATGATGCGTGCCAAGTCATATTTGATTTTGAGGTAATTTTGAAAATGAAAAATCCCTCTACACCCCCCCTGACGACCCGTCAATGATTTTTGTTGACGAATTATTGTTATTCAGATGGAAATGGATATTCTGCACCCCACTATGATGCGTGCCAAGTCATATTTGATTTTGAAGTAATTTTGAAAATGAGAAATCCCTCTATGCCCCCTCTGACGACACGACAATGATTTCTTATGACGAATTATTGTTAATCATATGGAAATGGATATTCTGCCCCCCACCTTGATGCGTGCCAAGTCATATTAGATTTTTGAAGTAATTTTGAAAATGAAAAATCCCTCTATACCCCCCCTGACGACCCGTAAATGATTTCTGATGAAGAATCATTGCTATTCAGAATGAAATAGACATTCTGCACCCCACCATGATGCGTGCCAAGTCATATTAGATTTTTGAAGTAATTTTGAAAATGAGAAATCCCTCCATACCCCCTCTGACGACACGACAATGATTTCTGTTGACGAATTATTGTTATTCATATGGAAATGGATATTCTGCACCCCACCATGATGCGTCCCAAGTCATATTAGATTTTTGAAGTAATTTTGAAAACGATAAATCCCTCCATACCCCCTCTGACGACACGACAATGATTTCTGTTGATAAATTATTTCTATTCAGATGAAAATGGATATTATGCACTCCACCATGATACGTGCCAAGTCATTTTTGATTTATGAAGTAATTTTGAAAATGAAAAATCCCTCCATACCCCCTCTGACGACACGACAATGATTTCTGCTGAGGAATTATTGTTATTCAGATGGAAATGGATATTCTGCACCCCACCATGATGCGTGCCAAGTTAAATTAGATTTTTGAAGAAATATTGAAAATGAATAATCCCTCTATACCTCTTCTAACGACCAGACAATGCTTTCTATTGACGAATTATTGTTATTCAGATGGAAATGGATATTCTGCACCCCACCATATTGCGTGCCAAGTCATATTCAATTTTGAGGTAATTTTGAAAATGAAAAATTCCTCTATACCCCCTCTGACGACACAACAATGATTTCTGTTTACGAATTATTGGTATTCAGATGGACATGAATACTTTGCACCACACCATGATGCGTGCCAAGTCATATTAGATTTTTGAAGTAATTTTGAAAATGAAAAATAACTCTATACCCCTTCTGACGACACGACAATGATTTCTGTTGACGAATTATTGTTATTCAAATGGAAATAGATATTCTGCACCCCACCTTGATGCGTGCCAAGTCATTTTAGATTTTTGAAGTAATTTTGAAAATGAAAAATCCCTCTATACCCCCTCTAACAACACGACAATGATTTCTGTTGACGAATGATTGTTATTCATATGGCAATGAATATTCTGCACCCCACCATGATGCGTGCCAAGTCATATTTGATTTTGAGGTAATTTTGAAAATGAAAAGTCCCTCTGACGACACGACAATGATTTCTGTTGACGAATTATTGTTATTCAGATGGAAATAGATATTCTGCACCCCACCATGATGCGTGCCAAGTCATATTTGATTTTTGAAGTAATTTTGAAAATGAAAAATATCTCTATGCCCCCTCTGACGACACGACAATGATTTCTGTTGACGAAATAATATTTTTCAGACAGAAATGGATATTCTGCACCCCACCATGATGCGTGCCAAGTCATATTTGATTCTTGAAATCATTTTGATAATGACAAATCCCTCTATACCCCCTCTGACGAACCGACAATGATTTCTCTGGACGAAATATTGTTATTCAGTTGGACATGGATACTTTGCACCCCACCATGATGCGTGCCAACTCATATTAGATTTTTGAAGTAATTTTGAAAATGAAAAATCCCTCTATACCCCCTCTGATGACACGAGAATGATTTCTTATGACGAATTCTTGTTATTCATATGGAAATGGATATTCTGCCCCCCACCATGATGCGTGCCAAGTCATATTAGATATTTGAAGTAATTTTGAAAATGAAAAATCCCTCTATGCCCCCTCTGAAGACACGACAATGATTTCTGTTGACGAATTATTGTTATTCATATGGAAATGGATATTCTGCACCCCACTATGATGCGTGCCAAGTCATATTAGATATTTGAAGTAATTTTGAAAATGAAAAATCCCTCTACACCCCCCCTGACGACCCGTCAATGATTTCTGTTGACGAATTATTGTTATTCAGATGGGAATGGATATTCTGCACCCCACTATGATGCGTGCCAATTCAAATTTTAATTTCAGGTAATTTTGAAAATGAAAAATCCCTCTATGCCCCCTCTGACGACACGACAATGATTTCTAATGACGAATTATTGTTATTCATATGGAAATGGATATTCTGAACCCCATTATGATGCGTGCCAAGTCATATTAGATTTTTGAAGTAATTTTGAAAATGAAAAATCCCTCCATACCTCCTCTGACGACACGACAATGATTTCTGTTGACGAATTATTGTTATTCATATGGAAATGGATATTCTGCACCCCACCATGATGCGTGCCAAGTCATATTTGGTTTTGAGGTAATTTTGAAAACGAAAAATCCCTCTGACGACACGACAATGATTTCTGTTGACGAATTATTGTTATTCAGATGGAAATGGATATTCTGCACCCCACCATGCTGCGTGCCAAGTCATATTAGATTTTTGAAGTAATTTTGAAAATGAAAAATCCCTCTATGCCCCCTCTGACGACACGACAATGATTTCTGTTGACGAATTATTGTTATTCATATGGAAATGGATATTCTGCACCCCACTATGATGCGTGCCAAGTCATATTTGATTTTGAGGTAATTTTGAAAATGAAAAATCCCTCTACATCCCCCCTGACGACCCGTCAATGATTTCTGTTGACGAATTATTGTTATTCAGATGGAAATGGATATTCTGCACCCCACTATGATGCGTGCCAAGTCATATTTGATTTTCAGGTAGTTTTGAAAATGAAAAATCCCTCTATACCCCCTCTGACGACACGACAATGATTTCTGTTGACGAATTATTGTTATTCATATGGAAATGGATATTCTGCACCCCACTATGATGCGTGCCAAGTCATATTTGATTTTGAGGTAATTTTGAAAATGAAAAATCCCTCTACATCCCCCCTGACGACCCGTCAATGATTTCTGTTGACGAATTATTGTTATTCAGATAGAAATGGATATTCTGCACCCCACCATGATGCGTGCCAAGTCATATTAGATTTTTGAAGAAATATCGAATATGAAAAATCCCTTTATACCCCTTCTAACGACCCGACAATGATTTCTGTTGACGAATTATTGTTATTTAGATGGATATGCATACTTTGCACCCCACCATGATGCGTGCCAAGTCATATTAGATTTTCAGGTAGTTTTGAAAATGAAAAATCCCTCTATGCCCCCTCTGACGACACGACAATGATTTCTGTTGACGAATTATTGTTATTCATATGGAAATGGATATTCTGCAACCCACTATGATGCGTGCCAAGTCATATTTGATTTTGAGGTAATTTTGAAAATGAAAAATCCCTCTACACCCCCCCTGACGACCCGTCAATGATTTCTGTTGACGAATTATTGTTATTCAGATGGGAATGGATATTCTGCACCCCACTTTGATGCGTGCCAATTCATATTTTATTTGCAGGTAATTTTAAAAATGAAAAATCCCTCTATGCCCCCTCTGACGACACGACAATGATTTCTAATGACGAATTATTGTTACTCATATGGAAATGGATATTCTCCACCCCACCATGATGCGTGCCAAGTCATATTAGATTTTTGAAGTAATTTTGAAAATGAAAATTCACTCCATACCTCCTCTGACGACACGACAATGATTTCTGTTGACGAATTAATGTTATTCATATGGAAATGGATATTCTGCACCCCACCATGATGCGTGCCAAGTCATATTTGATTTTGAGGTAATTTTGAAAATGAAAAATCCCTCTGACGACACGACAATGATTTCTGTTGACGAATTATTGTTAGTCAGATGGAAATGGATATTCTGCACCCCACCATGATGCGTGCCAAGTCATATTAGATTTTTGAAGTAATTTTGAAAATGAAAATTCACTCCTTACCTCCTCTGACGACACGACAATGATTTCTGTTGACGAATTATTGTTATTCATATGGAAATGGATATTCTGCACCCCACCATGATGCGTGCCAAGTCATATTAGATTTTTGAAGAAATTTTGAAAAAGAAAAATACCTCTATGCCCCCTCTGACGACACGACAATGATTTCTGTTGACGAATTATTGTTATTCATATGGAAATGGATATTCTGCACCCCACCATGATGCGTGTCAAGTCATATTTGGTTTTGAGGTAATTTTGAAAACGAAAAATCCCTCTGACGACACAACAATGATTTCTGTTGACGAATTATTGTTATTCAGATGGAAATGGATATTCTGCACCCCACCATGCTGCGTGCCAAGTCATATTAGATTTTTGAAGTAATTTTGAAAATGAAAAATCCCTCTATGCCCCCTCTGACGACACGACAATGATTTCTGTTGACGAATTATTGTTATTCATATGGAAATGGATATTCTGCACCCCACTATGATGCGTGCCAAGTCATATTTGATTTTGAGGTAATTTTGAAAATGAAAAATCCCTCTACACCCCCCCTGACGACCCGTCAATGATTTCTGTTGACGAATTATTGTTATTCAGATGGAAATGGATATTCTGCACCCCACTATGATGCGTGCCAAGTCATATTTAATTTTCAGGTAGTTTTGAAAATGAAAAATCCCTCTATACCCCCTCTGACGACACGACAATGATTTCTGTTGACGAATTATTGTTATTCAGATGAAAATGGATATTCTGCACCCCACCATGATGCGTGCCAAGTCATATTTGATTTTGAAGTAATTTTGAAAATGAGAAATCCCTCTATGCCCCCTCTGACGACACGACAATGATTTCTGTTGACGAATTATTGTTATTCAGATGAAAATGGATATTCTGCACCCCACCATATTGCGTGCCAAGTCATATTTGATTTTGAGGTAATTTTGAAAATGAAAAATCCCTCTTACCCTCTCTGACGACACAACAATAATTTCTGTTGACGAATTATTGTTATTCAGATGGACATGAATACTTTGCACCCCACCATGATGCGTGCCAAGTCATATTTGATTTTTAGGTAATTTTGAAAATGAAAAATCCCTCTATACCCCCTCTGACGACACGACAATGAATTCTGTTGAGGAATTATTGTTATTCAGATAGAAATGGATATTCTGCACCCCACCATGATGCGTGCCAAGTCATATTAGATTTTTGAAGAAATATCGAATATGAAAAATTCCTTTATACCCCTTCTAACGACCCGACAATGATTTCTGTTGACGAATTATTGTTATTTAGATGGATATGGATACCTTGCACCCCACCATGATGCGTGCCAAGTCATATTAGATTTTCAGGTAGTTTTGAAAATGAAAAATCCCTCTATGCCCCCTCTGACGACACGACAATGATTTCTGTTGACGAATTAATATTATTCAGATAGAAATGGATATTCTGCACCCCACCATGATGCGTGCCAACTCATATTAGATTTTTGAAGTAATTTTGAAAATGAAAAATCCCTTTATACCCCCTCTGACGACACGACAATGATTTCTAATGACGAATTATTATTGTTCATATGGAAATGGATATTCTGCACCCCACCATGATGCGTGCCAAGTCATATTAGATTTTTGAAGTAATTTTGAAAATGAAAAATCCCTCTATGCCCCCTCTGACGACACGACAATGATTTCTGATGACGAATTATTGTTATTCATATGGAAATGGATATTCTGCAACCCACTATGATGCGTGCCAAGTCATATTTGATTTTGAGGTAATTTTGAAAATGAAAAATCCCTCTACACCCCCCCTGACGACCCGTCAATGATTTCTGTTGACGAAATATTGTTATTCAGATGGACATGGATACTTTGCACCCCACCATGATGCGTGCCAACTCATATTAGATTTTTGAAGTAATTTTGAAAATGAAAAATCCCTCTATACCCCCTCTGATGACACGACAATGATTTCTTATGACGAATTATTGTTATTCATATGGAAATGGATATTCTGCCCCCCACCTTGATGCGTGCCAAGTCATATTAGATTTTTGAAGTAATTTTGAAAATGAAAAATCCCTCTATACCCCCCCTGACGACCCGTAAATGATTTCTGATGAAGAATCATTGCTATTCAGAAAGAAATAGACATTCTGCACCCCACCATGATGCGTGCCAAGTCATATTAGATTTTTGAAGTAATTTTGAAAATGAGAAATCCCTCCATACCCCCTCTGACGACACGACAATGATTTCTGTTGACGAATTATTGTTATTCATATGGAAATGGATATTCTGCACCCCACCATGATGCGTCACAAGTCATATTAGATATTTGAAGTAATTTTGAAAATGATAAATCCCTCCATACCCCCTCTGACGACACGACAATGATTTCTGTTCATGAATTATTTCTATTCAGATGAAGATGGATATTATGCACTCCACCATGATACGTGCCAAGTCATTTTTGATTTATGAAGTAATTTTGAAAATGAAAAATCCCTCCATACCCCCTCTGACGACACGACAATGATTTCTGCTGAGGAATTATTGTTATTCAGATGGAAATGGATATTCTGCACCCCACCATGATGCATGCCAAGTTAAATTAGATTTTTGAAGAAATATTGAAAATGAATAATCCCTCTATACCTCCTCTAACGACCAGACAATGATTTCTATTGACGAATTATTGTTATTCAGATGGAAATGGATATTCTGCACCCCACCATATTGCGTGCCAAGTCATATTTAATTTTGAGGTAATTTTGAAAATGAAAAATTCCTCTATACCCCCTCTGACGACACAACAATGATTTCTGTTTACGAATTATTGGTATTCAGATGAACATGAATACTTTGCACCACACCATGATGCGTGCCAAGTCATATTAGATTTTTGAAGTAATTTTGAAAATGAAAAATTCCTCCATACCTCCTCTGACGACACGACAATGATTTCTGTTGACGAATTATTGTTATTCATATGGAAATGGATATTCTGCACCCCACCATGATGCTTGCCAAGTCATATTTGGTTTTGAGGTAATTTTGAAAACGAAAAATCCCTCTGACGACACGACAATGATTTCTGTTGACGAATTATTGTTATTCATATGGAAATGGATATTCTGCACCCCACCATGATGCGTGCCAAGTCATATTTGATTTTGAGGTAATTTTGAAAATGAAAAATCCCTCTGACGACACGACAATGATTTCTGTTGACGAATTATTGTTATTCAGATGGAAATGGATATTCTGCACCCCACCATGATGCGTGCCAAGTCATATTAGATTTTTGAAGAAATTTTGAAAAAGAAAAATACCTCTATGCCCCCTCTGACGACGCGACAATGATTTCTGTTGACGAATTATTGTTATTCATATGGAAATCGATATTCTGCACCCCACCATGATGCGTGCCAAGTCATATTTGGTTTTGAGGTAATTTTGAAAACGAAAAATCCCTCTGACGACTCGACAATGATTTCTGTTGACGAATTATTGTTATTCAGATGGAAATGGATATTCTGCACCCCACCATGCTGCGTGCCAAGTCATATTAGATTTTTGAGGTAATTTTGAAAATGAAAAATCCCTCTACACCCCCCCTGACGACCCGTCAATGATTTCTGTTGACGAAATATTGTTATTCAGATGGACATGGAAACTTTGCACCCCACCATGATGCGTGCCAACTCATATTAGATTTTTGAAGTAATTTTGAAAATGAAAAATCCCTCTATACCCCCTCTGATGACACGACAATGATTTCTTATGACGAATTATTGTTATTCATATGGAAATGGATATTCTGCCCCCCACCTTGATGCGTGCCAAGTCATATTAGATTTTTGAAGTAATTTTGAAAATGAAAAATCCCTCTATACCCCCCCTGACGACCCGTAAATGATTTCTGATGAAGAATCATTGCTATTCAGAATGAAATAGACATTCTGCACCCCACCATGATGCGTGCCAAGTCATATTAGATTTTTGAAGTAATTTTGAAAATGATAAATCCCTCCATACCCCCTCTGACGACACGACAATGATTTCTGTTGACGAATTATTGTTATTCATATGGAAATTGATATTCTGCACCCCACCATGATGCGTCCCAAGTCATATTAGATTTTTGAAGTAATTTTGAAAATGATAAATCCCTCCATACCCCCTCTGACGACACGACAATGATTTCTGTTGATGAATTATTTCTATTCAGATGAAAATTGATATTATGCACTCCACCATGATACGTGCCAAGTCATTTTTGATTTATGAAGTAATTTTGAAAATGAAAAATCCCTCCATACCCCCTCTGACGACACGACAATGATTTCTGCTGAGGAATTATTGTTATTCAGATGGAAATGGATATTCTGCACCCCACCATGATGCATGCCAAGTTAAATTAGATTTTTGAAGAAATATTGAAAATGAATAATCCCTCTATACCTCCTCTAACGACCAGACAATGATTTCTATTGACGAATTATTGTTATTCAGATGGAAATGGATATTCTGCACCCCACCATATTGCGTGCCAAGTCATATTTAATTTTGAGGTAATTTTGAAAATGAAAAATTCCTCTATACCCCCTCTGACGACACAACAATGATTTCTGTTTACGAATTATTGGTATTCAGATGAACATGAATACTTTGCACCACACCATGATGCGTGCCAAGTCATATTAGATTTTTGAAGTAATTTTGAAAATGATAAATTCCTCCATACCTCCTCTGACGACACGACAATGATTTCTGTTGACGAATTATTGTTATTCATATGGAAATGGATATTCTGCACCCCACCATGATGCTTGCCAAGTCATATTTGGTTTTGAGGTAATTTTGAAAACGAAAAATCCCTCTGACGACACGACAATGATTTCTGTTGACGAATTATTGTTATTCATATGGAAATGGATATTCTGCACCCCACCATGATGCGTGCCAAGTCATATTTGATTTTGAGGTAATTTTGAAAATGAAAAATCCCTCTGACGACACGACAATGATTTCTGTTGACGAATTATTGTTATTCAGATGGAAATGGATATTCTGCACCCCACCATGATGCGTGCCAAGTCATATTAGATTTTTGAAGAAATTTTGAAAAAGAAAAATACCTCTATGCCCCCTCTGACGACGCGACAATGATTTCTGTTGACGAATTATTGTTATTCATATGGAAATCGATATTCTGCACCCCACCATGATGCGTGCCAAGTCATATTTGGTTTTGTGGTAATTTTGAAAACGAAAAATCCCTCTGACGACACGACAATGATTTCTGTTGACGAATTATTGTTATTCAGATGGAAATGGATATTCTGCACCCCACCATGCTGCGTGCCAAGTCATATTAGATTTTTGAAGTAATTTTGAAAATGAAAAATCCCTCTATGCCCCCTCTGACGACACGACAATGATTTATGTTGTTGAATTATTGTTATTCATATGGAAATGGATATTCTGCACCCCACTATGATGCGTGCCAAGTCATATTTGATTTTGAGGTAATTTTGAAAATGAAAAATCCCTCTACACCCCCCCTGACGACCCGTCAATGATTTTTGTTGACGAATTATTGTTATTCAGATGGAAATGGATATTCTGCACCCCACTATGATGCGTGCCAAGTCATATTTGATTTTCAGGTAGTTTTGAAAATGAAAAATCCCTCTATACCCCCTCTGACGACACGACAATGATTTCTGTTGACGAATTATTGTTATTCAGATGAAAATGGATATTCTGCACCCCACCATGATGCGTGCCAAGTCATATTTGATTTTGAAGTAATTTTGAAAATGAGAAATCCCTCTATGCCCCCTCTGACGACACGACAATGATTTCTTATGACGAATTATTGTTAATCATATGGAAATGGATATTCTGCCCCCCACCTTGATGCGTGCCAAGTCATATTAGATTTTTGAAGTAATTTTGAAAATGAAAAATCCCTCTATACCCCCCCTGACGACCCGTAAATGATTTCTGATGAAGAATCATTGCTATTCAGAATGAAATAGACATTCTGCACCCCACCATGATGCGTGCCAAGTCATATTAGATTTTTGAAGTAATTTTGAAAATGAGAAATCCCTCCATACCCCCTCTGACGACACGACAATGATTTCTGTTGACGAATTATTGTTATTCATATGGAAATGGATATTCTGCACCCCACCATGATGCGTCCCAAGTCATATTAGATTTTTGAAGTAATTTTGAAAATGATAAATCCCTCTACACCCCCCCTGACGACCCGTCAATGTTTTCTGTTGAGGAAATATTGTTATTCAGATGGACATGGATACTTTGCACCCCACCATGATGCGTGCCAACTCATATTAGATTTTTGAAGTAATTTTGAAAATGAAAAATCCCTCTATACCCCCTCTGATGACACGACAATGATTTCTTATGACGAATTATTCTTATTCATATGGAAATGGATATTCTGCCCCCCACCTTGATGCGTGCCAAGTCATATTAGATTTTTAAAGTAATTTTGAAAATGAAAAATCCCTCTATACCCCCCCTGACGACCCGTAAATGATTTCTGATGAAGAATCATTGCTATTCAGAATGAAATAGACATTCTGCAACCCACCATGATGCGTCCCAAGTCATATTAGATTTTTGAAGTAATTTTGAAAATGATAAATCCCTCCATACCCCCTCTGACGACACGACAATGATTTCTGTTGATGAATTATTTCTATTCAGATGAAAATGGATATTATGCACTCCACCATGATACGTGCCAAGTCATTTTTGATTTATGAAGTAATTTTGAAAATGAAAAATCCCTCCATACCCCCTCTGACGACACGACAATGATTTCTGCTGAGGAATTTTTGTTATTCAGATGGAAATGGATATTCTGCACCCCACCATGATGCATGCCAAGTTAAATTAGATTTTTGAAGAAATATTGAAAATGAATAATCCCTCTATACCTCCTCTAACGACCAGACAATGATTTCTATTGACGAATTATTGTTATTCAGATGGAAATGGATATTCTGCACCCCACCATATTGCGTGCCAAGTCATATTTAATTTTGAGGTAATTTTGAAAATGAAAAATTCCTCTATACCCCCTCTGACGACACAACAATGATTTCTGTTTACGAATTATTGGTATTCAGATGGACATGAATACTTTGCACCACACCATGATGCGTGCCAAGTCATATTAGATTTTTGAAGTAATTTTGAAAATGAAAAATTCCTCCATACCTCCTCTGACGACACGACAATGATTTCTTATGACGAATTATTGTTAATCATATGGAAATGGATATTCTGCCCCCCACCTTGATGCGTGCCAAGTCATATTAGATTTTTGAAGTAATTTTGAAAATGAAAAATCCCCCTATACCCCCCCTGACGACCCGTAAATGATTTCTGATGAAGAATCATTACTATTCAGAATGAAATAGACATTCTGCACCCCACCATGATGCGTGCCAAGTCATATTAGATTTTTGAAGTAATTTTGAAAATGAGAAATCCCTCCATACCCCCTCTGACGACACGACAATGATTTCTGTTGACGAATTATTGTTATTCATATGGAAATGGATATTCTGCACCCCACCATGATGCGTCCCAAGTCATATTAGATTTTTTAAGTAATTTTGAAAATGATAAATCCCTCTACACCCCCCCTGACGACCCGTCAATGATTTCTGTTGAGGAAATATTGTTATTCAGATGGACATGGATACTTTGCATCCCACCATGATGCGTGCCAACTCATATTAGATTTTTGAAGTAATTTTGAAAATGAAAAATCCCTCTATACCCCCTCTGATGACACGACAATGATTTCTTATGACGAATTATTGTTATTCATATGGAAATGGATATTCTGCCCCCCACCTTGATGCGTGCCAAGTCATATTAGATTTTTAAAGTAATTTTGAAAATGAAAAATCCCTCTATACCCCCCCTGACGACCCGTAAATGATTTCTGATGAAGAATCATTGCTATTCAGAATGAAATAGACATTCTGCACCCCACCATGATGCGTCCCAAGTCATATTAGATTTTTGAAGTAATTTTGAAAATGATAAATCCCTCCATACCCCCTCTGACGACACGACAATGATTTCTGTTGATGAATTATTTCTATTCAGATGAAAATGGATATTATGCACTCCACCATGATACGTGCCAAGTCATTTTTGATTTATGAAGTAATTTTGAAAATGAAAAATCCCTCCATACCCCCTCTGACGACACGACAATGATTTCTGCTGAGGAATTATTGTTATTCAGATGGAAATGGATATTCTGCACCCCACCATGATGCATGCCAAGTTAAATTAGATTTTTGAAGAAATATTGAAAATGAATAATCCCTCTATACCTCCTCTAACGACCAGACAATGATTTCTATTGACGAATTATTGTTATTCAGATGGAAATGGATATTCTGCACCCCACCATATTGCGTGCCAAGTCATATTTAATTTTGAGGTAATTTTGAAAATGAAAAATTCCTCTATACCCCCTCTGACGACACAACAATGATTTCTGTTTACGAATTATTGGTATTCAGATGGACATGAATACTTTGCACCACACCATGATGCGTGCCAAGTCATATTAGATTTTTGAAGTAATTTTGAAAATGAAAAATTCCTCCATACCTCCTCTGACGACACGACAATGATTTCTTATGACGAATTATTGTTAATCATATGGAAATGGATATTCTGCCCCCCACCTTGATGCGTGCCAAGTCATATTAGATTTTTGAAGTAATTTTGAAAATGAAAAATCCCTCTATACCCCCCCTGACGACCCGTAAATGATTTCTGATGAAGAATCATTACTATTCAGAATGAAATAGACATTCTGCACCCCACCATGATGCGTGCCAAGTCATATTAGATTTTTGAAGTAATTTTGAAAATGAGAAATCCCTCCATACCCCCTCTGACGACACGACAATGATTTCTGTTGACGAATTATTGTTATTCATATGGAAATGGATATTCTGCACCCCACCATGATGCGTCCCAAGTCATATTAGATTTTTTAAGTAATTTTGAAAATGATAAATCCCTCTACACCCCCCCTGACGACCCGTCAATGATTTCTGTTGACGAAATATTGTTATTCAGATGGACATGGATACTTTGCACCCCACCATGATGCGTGCCAACTCATATTAGATTTTTGAAGTAATTTTGAAAATGAAAAATCCCTCTATACCCCCTCTGATGACACGACAATGATTTCTTATGACGAATTATTGTTATTCATATGGAAATGGATATTCTGCCCCCCACCTTGATGCGTGCCAAGTCATATTAGATTTTTAAAGTAATTTTGAAAATGAAAAATCCCTCTATACCCCCCCTGACGACCCGTAAATGATTTCTGATGAAGAATCATTGCTATTCAGAATGAAATAGACATTCTGCACCCCACCATGATGCGTCCCAAGTCATATTAGATTTTTGAAGTAATTTTGAAAATGATAAATCCCTCCATACCCCCTCTGACGACACGACAATGATTTCTGTTGATGAATTATTTCTATTCAGATGAAAATGGATATTATGCACCCCACCATGATGCGTGCCAAGTCATATTAGATTTTTGAAGAAATTTTGAAAAAGAAAAATACCTCTATGCCCCCTCTGACGACGCGACAATGATTTCTGTTGACGAATTATTGTTATTCATATGGAAATTGATATTCTGCACCCCACCATGATGCGTGCCAAGTCATATTTGGTTTTGAGGTAATTTTGAAAACGAAAAATCCCTCTGACGACACGACAATGATTTCTGTTGACGAATTATTGTTATTCAGATGGAAATGGATATTCTGCACCCCACCATGCTGCGTGCCAAGTCATATTAGATTTTTGAAGTAATTTTGAAAATGAAAAATCCCTCTATGCCCCCTCTGACGACACGACAATGATTTCTGTTGACGAATTATTGTTATTCATATGGAAATGGATATTCTGCACCCCACTATGATGCGTGCCAAGTCATATTTGATTTTGAGGTAATTTTGAAAATGAAAAATCCCTCTACACCCCCCCTGACGAACCGTCAATGATTTTTGTTGACGAATTATTGTTATTCAGATGGAAATGGATATTCTGCACCCCACCATGATGCGTGCCAAGTCATATTTGATTTTGAAGTAATTTTGAAAATGAGAAATCCCTCTATGCCCCCTCTGACGACACGACAATGATTTCTTATGACGAATTATTGTTAATCATATGGAAATGGATATTCTGCCCCCCACCTTGATGCGTGCCAAGTCATATTAGATTTTTGAAGTAATTTTGAAAATGAATAATCCCTCTATACCCCCCCTGACGACCCGTAAATGATTTCTGATGAAGAATCATTGCTATTCAGAATGAAATAGACATTCTGCACCCCACCATGATGCGTGCCAAGTCATATTAGATTTTTGAAGTAATTTTGAAAATGAGAAATCCCTCCATACCCCCTCTGACGACACGACAATGATTTCTGTTGACGAATTATTGTTATTCATATGGAAATGGATATTCTGCACCCCACCATGATGCGTGCCAAGTCATATTAGATTTTTGAAGAAATATCGAATATGAAAAATCCCTTTATACCCCTTCTAACGACCCGACAATGATTTCTGTTGACGAATTATTGTTATTTAGATGGATATGCATACTTTGCACCCCACCATGATGCGTGCCAAGTCATATTAGATTTTCAGGTAGTTTTGAAAATGAAAAATCCCTCTATGCCCCCTCTGACGACACGACAATGATTTCTGTTGACGAATTATTGTTATTCATATGGAAATGGATATTCTGCAACCCACTATGATGCGTGCCAAGTCATATTTGATTTTCAGGTAGTTTTGAAAATGAAAAATCCCTCTATACCCCCTCTGACGACACGACAATGATTTCTGTTGACGAATTATTGTTATTCATATGGAAATGGATATTCTGCACCCCACTATGATGCGTGCCAAGTCATATTTGATTTTCAGGTAGTTTTGAAAATGAAAAATCCCTCTATACCCCCTCTGACGACACGACAATGATTTCTGTTGACGAATTATTGTTATTCATATGGAAATGGATATTCTGCACCCCACTATGATGCGTGCCAAGTCATATTTGATTTTGAGGTAATTTTGAAAATGAAAAATCCCTCTACATCCCCCCTGACGACCCGTCAATGATTTCTGTTGACGAATTATTGTTATTCAGATAGAAATGGATATTCTGCACCCCACCATGATGCGTGCCAAGTCATATTAGATTTTTGAAGAAATATCGAATATGAAAAATCCCTTTATACCCCTTCTAACGACCCGACAATGATTTCTGTTGACGAATTATTGTTATTTAGATGGATATGCATACTTTGCACCCCACCATGATGCGTGCCAAGTCATATTAGATTTTCAGGTAGTTTTGAAAATGAAAAATCCCTCTATGCCCCCTCTGACGACACGACAATGATTTCTGTTGACGAATTATTGTTATTCAGATGGAAATGGATATTCTGCACCCCACCATGATGCATGCCAAGTTAAATTAGATTTTTGAAGAAATATTGAAAATGAATAATCCCTCTATACCTCCTCTAACGACCAGACAATGATTTCTATTGACGAATTATTGTTATTCAGATGGAAATGGATATTCTGCACCCCACCATATTGCGTGCCAAGTCATATTTAATTTTGAGGTAATTTTGAAAATGAAAAATTCCTCTATACCCCCTCTGACGACACAACAATGATTTCTGTTTACGAATTATTGGTATTCAGATGGACATGAATACTTTGCACCACACCATGATGCGTGCCAAGTCATATTAGATTTTTGAAGTAATTTTGAAAATGAAAAATTCCTCCATACCTCCTCTGACGACACGACAATGATTTCTGTTGACGAATTATTGTTATTCATATGGAAATGGATATTCTGCACCCCACCATGATGCTTGCCAAGTCATATTTGGTTTTGAGGTAATTTTGAAAACGAAAAATCCCTCTGACGACACGACAATGATTTCTGTTGACGAATTATTGTTATTCATATGGAAATGGATATTCTGCACCCCACCATGATGCGTGCCAAGTCATATTTGATTTTGAGGTAATTTTGAAAATGAAAAATCCCTCTGACGACACGACAATGATTTCTGTTGACGAATTATTGTTATTCAGATGGGAATGGATATTCTGCACCCCACCATGATGCGTGCCAAGTCATATTAGATTTTTGAAGAAATTTTGAAAAAGAAAAATACCTCTATGCCCCCTCTGACGACGCGACAATGATTTCTGTTGACGAATTATTGTTATTCATATGGAAATCGATATTCTGCACCCCACCATGATGCGTGCCAAGTCATATTTGGTTTTGTGGTAATTTTGAAAACGAAAAATCCCTCTGACGACACGACAATGATTTCTGTTGACGAATTATTGTTATTCAGATGGAAATGGATATTCTGCACCCCACCATGCTGCGTGCCAAGTCATATTAGATTTTTGAAGTAATTTTGAAAATGAAAAATCCCTCTATGCCCCCTCTGACGACACGACAATGATTTATGTTGATGAATTATTGTTATTCATATGGAAATGGATATTCTGCACCCCACTATGATGCGTGCCAAGTCATATTTGATTTTGAGGTAATTTTGAAAATGAAAAATCCCTCTACACCCCCCCTGACGACCCGTCAATGATTTTTGTTGACGAATTATTGTTATTCAGATGGAAATGGATATTCTGCACCCCACTATGATGCGTGCCAAGTCATATTTGATTTTGAAGTAATTTTGAAAATGAGAAATCCCTCTATGCCCCCTCTGACGACACGACAATGATTTCTTATGACGAATTATTGTTAATCATATGGAAATGGATATTCTGCCCCCCACCTTGATGCGTGCCAAGTCATATTAGATTTTTGAAGTAATTTTGAAAATGAAAAATCCCTCTATACCCCCCCTGACGACCCGTAAATGATTTCTGATGAAGAATCATTGCTATTCAGAATGAAATAGACATTCTGCACCCCACCATGATGCGTGCCAAGTCATATTAGATTTTTGAAGTAATTTTGAAAATGAGAAATCCCTCCATACCCCCTCTGACGACACGACAATGATTTCTGTTGACGAATTATTGTTATTCATATGGAAATGGATATTCTGCACCCCACCATGATGCGTCCCAAGTCATATTAGATTTTTGAAGTAATTTTGAAAATGATAAATCCCTCCATACCCCCTCTGACGACACGACAATGATTTCTGTTGATAAATTATTTCTATTCAGATGAAAATGGATATTATGCACTCCACCATGATACGTGCCAAGTCATTTTTGATTTATGAAGTAATTTTGAAAATGAAAAATCCCTCCATACCCCCTCTGACGACACGACAATGATTTCTGCTGAGGAATTATTGTTATTCAGATGGAAATGGATATTCTGCACCCCACCATGATGCGTGCCAAGTTAAATTAGATTTTTGAAGAAATATTGAAAATGAATAATCCCTCTATACCTCTTCTAACGACCAGACAATGCTTTCTATTGACGAATTATTGTTATTCAGATGGAAATGGATATTCTGCACCCCACCATATTGCGTGCCAAGTCATATTCAATTTTGAGGTAATTTTGAAAATGAAAAATTCCTCTATACCCCCTCTGACGACACAACAATGATTTCTGTTTACGAATTATTGGTATTCAGATGGACATGAATACTTTGCACCACACCATGATGCGTGCCAAGTCATATTAGATTTTTGAAGTAATTTTGAAAATGAAAAATAACTCTATACCCCTTCTGACGACACGACAATGATTTCTGTTGACGAATTATTGTTATTCAAATGGAAATAGATATTCTGCACCCCACCTTGATGCGTGCCAAGTCATTTTAGATTTTTGAAGTAATTTTGAAAATGAAAAATCCCTCTATACCCCCTCTAACAACACGACAATGATTTCTGTTGACGAATGATTGTTATTCATATGGCAATGAATATTCTGCACCCCACCATGATGCGTGCCAAGTCATATTTGATTTTGAGGTAATTTTGAAAATGAAAAGTCCCTCTGACGACACGACAATGATTTCTGTTGACGAATTATTGTTATTCAGATGGAAATAGATATTCTGCACCCCACCATGATGCGTGCCAAGTCATATTTGATTTTTGAAGTAATTTTGAAAATGAAAAATATCTCTATGCCCCCTCTGACGACACGACAATGATTTCTGTTGACGAAATAATATTTTTCAGACAGAAATGGATATTCTGCACCCCACCATGATGCGTGCCAAGTCATATTTGATTCTTGAAATCATTTTGATAATGACAAATCCCTCTATACCCCCTCTGACGAACCGACAATGATTTCTCTGGACGAAATATTGTTATTCAGTTGGACATGGATACTTTGCACCCCACCATGATGCGTGCCAACTCATATTAGATTTTTGAAGTAATTTTGAAAATGAAAAATCCCTCTATACCCCCTCTGATGACACGAGAATGATTTCTTATGACGAATTCTTGTTATTCATATGGAAATGGATATTCTGCCCCCCACCATGATGCGTGCCAAGTCATATTAGATATTTGAAGTAATTTTGAAAATGAAAAATCCCTCTATGCCCCCTCTGAAGACACGACAATGATTTCTGTTGACGAATTATTGTTATTCATATGGAAATGGATATTCTGCACCCCACTATGATGCGTGCCAAGTCATATTAGATATTTGAAGTAATTTTGAAAATGAAAAATCCCTCTACACCCCCCCTGACGACCCGTCAATGATTTCTGTTGACGAATTATTGTTATTCAGATGGGAATGGATATTCTGCACCCCACTATGATGCGTGCCAATTCAAATTTTAATTTCAGGTAATTTTGAAAATGAAAAATCCCTCTATGCCCCCTCTGACGACACGACAATGATTTCTAATGACGAATTATTGTTATTCATATGGAAATGGATATTCTGAACCCCATTATGATGCGTGCCAAGTCATATTAGATTTTTGAAGTAATTTTGAAAATGAAAAATCCCTCCATACCTCCTCTGACGACACGACAATGATTTCTGTTGACGAATTATTGTTATTCATATGGAAATGGATATTCTGCACCCCACCATGATGCGTGCCAAGTCATATTTGGTTTTGAGGTAATTTTGAAAACGAAAAATCCCTCTGACGACACGACAATGATTTCTGTTGACGAATTATTGTTATTCAGATGGAAATGGATATTCTGCACCCCACCATGCTGCGTGCCAAGTCATATTAGATTTTTGAAGTAATTTTGAAAATGAAAAATCCCTCTATGCCCCCTCTGACGACACGACAATGATTTCTGTTGACGAATTATTGTTATTCATATGGAAATGGATATTCTGCACCCCACTATGATGCGTGCCAAGTCATATTTGATTTTGAGGTAATTTTGAAAATGAAAAATCCCTCTACATCCCCCCTGACGACCCGTCAATGATTTCTGTTGACGAATTATTGTTATTCAGATGGAAATGGATATTCTGCACCCCACTATGATGCGTGCCAAGTCATATTTGATTTTCAGGTAGTTTTGAAAATGAAAAATCCCTCTATACCCCCTCTGACGACACGACAATGATTTCTGTTGACGAATTATTGTTATTCATATGGAAATGGATATTCTGCACCCCACTATGATGCGTGCCAAGTCATATTTGATTTTGAGGTAATTTTGAAAATGAAAAATCCCTCTACATCCCCCCTGACGACCCGTCAATGATTTCTGTTGACGAATTATTGTTATTCAGATAGAAATGGATATTCTGCACCCCACCATGATGCGTGCCAAGTCATATTAGATTTTTGAAGAAATATCGAATATGAAAAATCCCTTTATACCCCTTCTAACGACCCGACAATGATTTCTGTTGACGAATTATTGTTATTTAGATGGATATGCATACTTTGCACCCCACCATGATGCGTGCCAAGTCATATTAGATTTTCAGGTAGTTTTGAAAATGAAAAATCCCTCTATGCCCCCTCTGACGACACGACAATGATTTCTGTTGACGAATTATTGTTATTCATATGGAAATGGATATTCTGCAACCCACTATGATGCGTGCCAAGTCATATTTGATTTTGAGGTAATTTTGAAAATGAAAAATCCCTCTACACCCCCCCTGACGACCCGTCAATGATTTCTGTTGACGAATTATTGTTATTCAGATGGGAATGGATATTCTGCACCCCACTTTGATGCGTGCCAATTCATATTTTATTTGCAGGTAATTTTAAAAATGAAAAATCCCTCTATGCCCCCTCTGACGACACGACAATGATTTCTAATGACGAATTATTGTTATTCATATGGAAATGGATATTCTCCACCCCACCATGATGCGTGCCAAGTCATATTAGATATTTGAAGTAATTTTGAAAATGAAAATTCACTCCATACCTCCTCTGACGACACGACAATGATTTCTGTTGACGAATTAATGTTATTCATATGGAAATGGATATTCTGCACCCCACCATGATGCGTGCCAAGTCATATTTGATTTTGAGGTAATTTTGAAAATGAAAAATCCCTCTGACGACACGACAATGATTTCTGTTGACGAATTATTGTTAGTCAGATGGAAATGGATATTCTGCACCCCACCATGATGCGTGCCAAGTCATATTAGATTTTTGAAGTAATTTTGAAAATGAAAATTCACTCCTTACCTCCTCTGACGACACGACAATGATTTCTGTTGACGAATTATTGTTATTCATATGGAAATGGATATTCTGCACCCCACCATGATGCGTGCCAAGTCATATTAGATTTTTGAAGAAATTTTGAAAAAGAAAAATACCTCTATGCCCCCTCTGACGACACGACAATGATTTCTGTTGACGAATTATTGTTATTCATATGGAAATGGATATTCTGCACCCCACCATGATGCGTGTCAAGTCATATTTGGTTTTGAGGTAATTTTGAAAACGAAAAATCCCTCTGACGACACAACAATGATTTCTGTTGACGAATTATTGTTATTCAGATGGAAATGGATATTCTGCACCCCACCATGCTGCGTGCCAAGTCATATTAGATTTTTGAAGTAATTTTGAAAATGAAAAATCCCTCTATGCCCCCTCTGACGACACGACAATGATTTCTGTTGACGAATTATTGTTATTCATATGGAAATGGATATTCTGCACCCCACTATGATGCGTGCCAAGTCATATTTGATTTTGAGGTAATTTTGAAAATGAAAAATCCCTCTACACCCCCCCTGACGACCCGTCAATGATTTCTGTTGACGAATTATTGTTATTCAGATGGAAATGGATATTCTGCACCCCACTATGATGCGTGCCAAGTCATATTTAATTTTCAGGTAGTTTTGAAAATGAAAAATCCCTCTATACCCCCTCTGACGACACGACAATGATTTCTGTTGACGAATTATTGTTATTCAGATGAAAATGGATATTCTGCACCCCACCATGATGCGTGCCAAGTCATATTTGATTTTGAAGTAATTTTGAAAATGAGAAATCCCTCTATGCCCCCTCTGACGACACGACAATGATTTCTGTTGACGAATTATTGTTATTCAGATGAAAATGGATATTCTGCACCCCACCATATTGCGTGCCAAGTCATATTTGATTTTGAGGTAATTTTGAAAATGAAAAATCCCTCTTACCCTCTCTGACGACACAACAATAATTTCTGTTGACGAATTATTGTTATTCAGATGGACATGAATACTTTGCACCCCACCATGATGCGTGCCAAGTCATATTTGATTTTTAGGTAATTTTGAAAATGAAAAATCCCTCTATACCCCCTCTGACGACACGACAATGAATTCTGTTGAGGAATTATTGTTATTCAGATAGAAATGGATATTCTGCACCCCACCATGATGCGTGCCAAGTCATATTAGATTTTTGAAGAAATATCGAATATGAAAAATTCCTTTATACCCCTTCTAACGACCCGACAATGATTTCTGTTGACGAATTATTGTTATTTAGATGGATATGGATACCTTGCACCCCACCATGATGCGTGCCAAGTCATATTAGATTTTCAGGTAGTTTTGAAAATGAAAAATCCCTCTATGCCCCCTCTGACGACACGACAATGATTTCTGTTGACGAATTAATATTATTCAGATAGAAATGGATATTCTGCACCCCACCATGATGCGTGCCAACTCATATTAGATTTTTGAAGTAATTTTGAAAATGAAAAATCCCTTTATACCCCCTCTGACGACACGACAATGATTTCTAATGACGAATTATTATTGTTCATATGGAAATGGATATTCTGCACCCCACCATGATGCGTGCCAAGTCATATTAGATTTTTGAAGTAATTTTGAAAATGAAAAATCCCTCTATGCCCCCTCTGACGACACGACAATGATTTCTGATGACGAATTATTGTTATTCATATGGAAATGGATATTCTGCAACCCACTATGATGCGTGCCAAGTCATATTTGATTTTGAGGTAATTTTGAAAATGAAAAATCCCTCTACACCCCCCCTGACGACCCGTCAATGATTTCTGTTGACGAAATATTGTTATTCAGATGGACATGGATACTTTGCACCCCACCATGATGCGTGCCAACTCATATTAGATTTTTGAAGTAATTTTGAAAATGAAAAATCCCTCTATACCCCCTCTGATGACACGACAATGATTTCTTATGACGAATTATTGTTATTCATATGGAAATGGATATTCTGCCCCCCACCTTGATGCGTGCCAAGTCATATTAGATTTTTGAAGTAATTTTGAAAATGAAAAATCCCTCTATACCCCCCCTGACGACCCGTAAATGATTTCTGATGAAGAATCATTGCTATTCAGAAAGAAATAGACATTCTGCACCCCACCATGATGCGTGCCAAGTCATATTAGATTTTTGAAGTAATTTTGAAAATGAGAAATCCCTCCATACCCCCTCTGACGACACGACAATGATTTCTGTTGACGAATTATTGTTATTCATATGGAAATGGATATTCTGCACCCCACCATGATGCGTCACAAGTCATATTAGATATTTGAAGTAATTTTGAAAATGATAAATCCCTCCATACCCCCTCTGACGACACGACAATGATTTCTGTTCATGAATTATTTCTATTCAGATGAAGATGGATATTATGCACTCCACCATGATACGTGCCAAGTCATTTTTGATTTATGAAGTAATTTTGAAAATGAAAAATCCCTCCATACCCCCTCTGACGACACGACAATGATTTCTGCTGAGGAATTATTGTTATTCAGATGGAAATGGATATTCTGCACCCCACCATGATGCATGCCAAGTTAAATTAGATTTTTGAAGAAATATTGAAAATGAATAATCCCTCTATACCTCCTCTAACGACCAGACAATGATTTCTATTGACGAATTATTGTTATTCAGATGGAAATGGATATTCTGCACCCCACCATATTGCGTGCCAAGTCATATTTAATTTTGAGGTAATTTTGAAAATGAAAAATTCCTCTATACCCCCTCTGACGACACAACAATGATTTCTGTTTACGAATTATTGGTATTCAGATGAACATGAATACTTTGCACCACACCATGATGCGTGCCAAGTCATATTAGATTTTTGAAGTAATTTTGAAAATGAAAAATTCCTCCATACCTCCTCTGACGACACGACAATGATTTCTGTTGACGAATTATTGTTATTCATATGGAAATGGATATTCTGCACCCCACCATGATGCTTGCCAAGTCATATTTGGTTTTGAGGTAATTTTGAAAACGAAAAATCCCTCTGACGACACGACAATGATTTCTGTTGACGAATTATTGTTATTCATATGGAAATGGATATTCTGCACCCCACCATGATGCGTGCCAAGTCATATTTGATTTTGAGGTAATTTTGAAAATGAAAAATCCCTCTGACGACACGACAATGATTTCTGTTGACGAATTATTGTTATTCAGATGGAAATGGATATTCTGCACCCCACCATGATGCGTGCCAAGTCATATTAGATTTTTGAAGAAATTTTGAAAAAGAAAAATACCTCTATGCCCCCTCTGACGACGCGACAATGATTTCTGTTGACGAATTATTGTTATTCATATGGAAATCGATATTCTGCACCCCACCATGATGCGTGCCAAGTCATATTTGGTTTTGAGGTAATTTTGAAAACGAAAAATCCCTCTGACGACTCGACAATGATTTCTGTTGACGAATTATTGTTATTCAGATGGAAATGGATATTCTGCACCCCACCATGCTGCGTGCCAAGTCATATTAGATTTTTGAGGTAATTTTGAAAATGAAAAATCCCTCTACACCCCCCCTGACGACCCGTCAATGATTTCTGTTGACGAAATATTGTTATTCAGATGGACATGGAAACTTTGCACCCCACCATGATGCGTGCCAACTCATATTAGATTTTTGAAGTAATTTTGAAAATGAAAAATCCCTCTATACCCCCTCTGATGACACGACAATGATTTCTTATGACGAATTATTGTTATTCATATGGAAATGGATATTCTGCCCCCCACCTTGATGCGTGCCAAGTCATATTAGATTTTTGAAGTAATTTTGAAAATGAAAAATCCCTCTATACCCCCCCTGACGACCCGTAAATGATTTCTGATGAAGAATCATTGCTATTCAGAATGAAATAGACATTCTGCACCCCACCATGATGCGTGCCAAGTCATATTAGATTTTTGAAGTAATTTTGAAAATGAGAAATCCCTCCATACCCCCTCTGACGACACGACAATGATTTCTGTTGACGAATTATTGTTATTCATATGGAAATTGATATTCTGCACCCCACCATGATGCGTCCCAAGTCATATTAGATTTTTGAAGTAATTTTGAAAATGATAAATCCCTCCATACCCCCTCTGACGACACGACAATGATTTCTGTTGATGAATTATTTCTATTCAGATGAAAATTGATATTATGCACTCCACCATGATACGTGCCAAGTCATTTTTGATTTATGAAGTAATTTTGAAAATGAAAAATCCCTCCATACCCCCTCTGACGACACGACAATGATTTCTGCTGAGGAATTATTGTTATTCAGATGGAAATGGATATTCTGCACCCCACCATGATGCATGCCAAGTTAAATTAGATTTTTGAAGAAATATTGAAAATGAATAATCCCTCTATACCTCCTCTAACGACCAGACAATGATTTCTATTGACGAATTATTGTTATTCAGATGGAAATGGATATTCTGCACCCCACCATATTGCGTGCCAAGTCATATTTAATTTTGAGGTAATTTTGAAAATGAAAAATTCCTCTATACCCCCTCTGACGACACAACAATGATTTCTGTTTACGAATTATTGGTATTCAGATGAACATGAATACTTTGCACCACACCATGATGCGTGCCAAGTCATATTAGATTTTTGAAGTAATTTTGAAAATGATAAATTCCTCCATACCTCCTCTGACGACACGACAATGATTTCTGTTGACGAATTATTGTTATTCATATGGAAATGGATATTCTGCACCCCACCATGATGCTTGCCAAGTCATATTTGGTTTTGAGGTAATTTTGAAAACGAAAAATCCCTCTGACGACACGACAATGATTTCTGTTGACGAATTATTGTTATTCATATGGAAATGGATATTCTGCACCCCACCATGATGCGTGCCAAGTCATATTTGATTTTGAGGTAATTTTGAAAATGAAAAATCCCTCTGACGACACGACAATGATTTCTGTTGACGAATTATTGTTATTCAGATGGAAATGGATATTCTGCACCCCACCATGATGCGTGCCAAGTCATATTAGATTTTTGAAGAAATTTTGAAAAAGAAAAATACCTCTATGCCCCCTCTGACGACGCGACAATGATTTCTGTTGACGAATTATTGTTATTCATATGGAAATCGATATTCTGCACCCCACCATGATGCGTGCCAAGTCATATTTGGTTTTGTGGTAATTTTGAAAACGAAAAATCCCTCTGACGACACGACAATGATTTCTGTTGACGAATTATTGTTATTCAGATGGAAATGGATATTCTGCACCCCACCATGCTGCGTGCCAAGTCATATTAGATTTTTGAAGTAATTTTGAAAATGAAAAATCCCTCTATGCCCCCTCTGACGACACGACAATGATTTATGTTGTTGAATTATTGTTATTCATATGGAAATGGATATTCTGCACCCCACTATGATGCGTGCCAAGTCATATTTGATTTTGAGGTAATTTTGAAAATGAAAAATCCCTCTACACCCCCCCTGACGACCCGTCAATGATTTTTGTTGACGAATTATTGTTATTCAGATGGAAATGGATATTCTGCACCCCACTATGATGCGTGCCAAGTCATATTTGATTTTCAGGTAGTTTTGAAAATGAAAAATCCCTCTATACCCCCTCTGACGACACGACAATGATTTCTGTAGACGAATTATTGTTATTCAGATGAAAATGGATATTCTGCACCCCACCATGATGCGTGCCAAGTCATATTTGATTTTGAAGTAATTTTGAAAATGAGAAATCCCTCTATGCCCCCTCTGACGACACGACAATGATTTCTTATGACGAATTATTGTTAATCATATGGAAATGGATATTCTGCCCCCCACCTTGATGCGTGCCAAGTCATATTAGATTTTTGAAGTAATTTTGAAAATGAAAAATCCCTCTATACCCCCCCTGACGACCCGTAAATGATTTCTGATGAAGAATCATTGCTATTCAGAATGAAATAGACATTCTGCACCCCACCATGATGCGTGCCAAGTCATATTAGATTTTTGAAGTAATTTTGAAAATGAGAAATCCCTCCATACCCCCTCTGACGACACGACAATGATTTCTGTTGACGAATTATTGTTATTCATATGGAAATGGATATTCTGCACCCCACCATGATGCGTCCCAAGTCATATTAGATTTTTGAAGTAATTTTGAAAATGATAAATCCCTCTACACCCCCCCTGACGACCCGTCAATGTTTTCTGTTGAGGAAATATTGTTATTCAGATGGACATGGATACTTTGCACCCCACCATGATGCGTGCCAACTCATATTAGATTTTTGAAGTAATTTTGAAAATGAAAAATCCCTCTATACCCCCTCTGATGACACGACAATGATTTCTTATGACGAATTATTGTTATTCATATGGAAATGGATATTCTGCCCCCCACCTTGATGCGTGCCAAGTCATATTAGATTTTTAAAGTAATTTTGAAAATGAAAAATCCCTCTATACCCCCCCTGACGACCCGTAAATGATTTCTGATGAAGAATCATTGCTATTCAGAATGAAATAGACATTCTGCAACCCACCATGATGCGTCCCAAGTCATATTAGATTTTTGAAGTAATTTTGAAAATGATAAATCCCTCCATACCCCCTCTGACGACACGACAATGATTTCTGTTGATGAATTATTTCTATTCAGATGAAAATGGATATTATGCACTCCACCATGATACGTGCCAAGTCATTTTTGATTTATGAAGTAATTTTGAAAATGAAAAATCCCTCCATACCCCCTCTGACGACACGACAATGATTTCTGCTGAGGAATTTTTGTTATTCAGATGGAAATGGATATTCTGCACCCCACCATGATGCATGCCAAGTTAAATTAGATTTTTGAAGAAATATTGAAATTGAATAATCCCTCTATACCTCCTCTAACGACCAGACAATGATTTCTATTGACGAATTATTGTTATTCAGATGGAAATGGATATTCTGCACCCCACCATATTGCGTGCCAAGTCATATTTAATTTTGAGGTAATTTTGAAAATGAAAAATTCCTCTATACCCCCTCTGACGACACAACAATGATTTCTGTTTACGAATTATTGGTATTCAGATGGACATGAATACTTTGCACCACACCATGATGCGTGCCAAGTCATATTAGATTTTTGAAGTAATTTTGAAAATGAAAAATTCCTCCATACCTCCTCTGACGACACGACAATGATTTCTTATGACGAATTATTGTTAATCATATGGAAATGGATATTCTGCCCCCCACCTTGATGCGTGCCAAGTCATATTAGATTTTTGAAGTAATTTTGAAAATGAAAAATCCCCCTATACCCCCCCTGACGACCCGTAAATGATTTCTGATGAAGAATCATTACTATTCAGAATGAAATAGACATTCTGCACCCCACCATGATGCGTGCCAAGTCATATTAGATTTTTGAAGTAATTTTGAAAATGAGAAATCCCTCCATACCCCCTCTGACGACACGACAATGATTTCTGTTGACGAATTATTGTTATTCATATGGAAATGGATATTCTGCACCCCACCATGATGCGTCCCAAGTCATATTAGATTTTTTAAGTAATTTTGAAAATGATAAATCCCTCTACACCCCCCCTGACGACCCGTCAATGATTTCTGTTGAGGAAATATTGTTATTCAGATGGACATGGATACTTTGCACCCCACCATGATGCGTGCCAACTCATATTAGATTTTTGAAGTAATTTTGAAAATGAAAAATCCCTCTATACCCCCTCTGATGACACGACAATGATTTCTTATAACGAATTATTGTTATTCATATGGAAATGGATATTCTGCCCCCCACCTTGATGCGTGCCAAGTCATATTAGATTTTTAAAGTAATTTTGAAAATGAAAAATCCCTCTATACCCCCCCTGACGACCCGTAAATGATTTCTGATGAAGAATCATTGCTATTCAGAATGAAATAGACATTCTGCACCCCACCATGATGCGTCCCAAGTCATATTAGATTTTTGAAGTAATTTTGAAAATGATAAATCCCTCCATACCCCCTCTGACGACACGACAATGATTTCTGTTGATGAATTATTTCTATTCAGATGAAAATGGATATTATGCACTCCACCATGATACGTGCCAAGTCATTTTTGATTTATGAAGTAATTTTGAAAATGAAAAATCCCTCCATACCCCCTCTGACGACACGACAATGATTTCTGCTGAGGAATTATTGTTATTCAGATGGAAATGGATATTCTGCACCCCACCATGATGCATGCCAAGTTAAATTAGATTTTTGAAGAAATATTGAAAATGAATAATCCCTCTATACCTCCTCTAACGACCAGACAATGATTTCTATTGACGAATTATTGTTATTCAGATGGAAATGGATATTCTGCACCCCACCATATTGCGTGCCAAGTCATATTTAATTTTGAGGTAATTTTGAAAATGAAAAATTCCTCTATACCCCCTCTGACGACACAACAATGATTTCTGTTTACGAATTATTGGTATTCAGATGGACATGAATACTTTGCACCACACCATGATGCGTGCCAAGTCATATTAGATTTTTGAAGTAATTTTGAAAATGAAAAATTCCTCCATACCTCCTCTGACGACACGACAATGATTTCTTATGACGAATTATTGTTAATCATATGGAAATGGATATTCTGCCCCCCACCTTGATGCGTGCCAAGTCATATTAGATTTTTGAAGTAATTTTGAAAATGAAAAATCCCTCTATACCCCCCCTGACGACCCGTAAATGATTTCTGATGAAGAATCATTACTATTCAGAATGAAATAGACATTCTGCACCCCACCATGATGCGTGCCAAGTCATATTAGATTTTTGAAGTAATTTTGAAAATGAGAAATCCCTCCATACCCCCTCTGACGACACGACAATGATTTCTGATGACGAATTATTGTTATTCATATGGAAATGGATATTCTGCACCCCACCATGATGCGTCCCAAGTCATATTAGATTTTTTAAGTAATTTTGAAAATGATAAATCCCTCTACACCCCCCCTGACGACCCGTCAATGATTTCTGTTGACGAAATATTGTTATTCAGATGGACATGGATACTTTGCACCCCACCATGATGCGTGCCAACTCATATTAGATTTTTGAAGTAATTTTGAAAATGAAAAATCCCTCTATACCCCCTCTGATGACACGACAATGATTTCTTATGACGAATTATTGTTATTCATATGGAAATGGATATTCTGCCCCCCACCTTGATGCGTGCCAAGTCATATTAGATTTTTAAAGTAATTTTGAAAATGAAAAATCCCTCTATACCCCCCCTGACGACCCGTAAATGATTTCTGATGAAGAATCATTGCTATTCAGAATGAAATAGACATTCTGCACCCCACCATGATGCGTCCCAAGTCATATTAGATTTTTGAAGTAATTTTGAAAATGATAAATCCCTCCATACCCCCTCTGACGACACGACAATGATTTCTGTTGATGAATTATTTCTATTCAGATGAAAATGGATATTATGCACCCCACCATGATGCGTGCCAAGTCATATTAGATTTTTGAAGAAATTTTGAAAAAGAAAAATACCTCTATGCCCCCTCTGACGACGCGACAATGATTTCTGTTGACGAATTATTGTTATTCATATGGAAATTGATATTCTGCACCCCACCATGATGCGTGCCAAGTCATATTTGGTTTTGAGGTAATTTTGAAAACGAAAAATCCCTCTGACGACACGACAATGATTTCTGTTGACGAATTATTGTTATTCAGATGGAAATGGATATTCTGCACCCCACCATGCTGCGTGCCAAGTCATATTAGATTTTTGAAGTAATTTTGAAAATGAAAAATCCCTCTATGCCCCCTCTGACGACACGACAATGATTTCTGTTGACGAATTATTGTTATTCATATGGAAATGGATATTCTGCACCCCACTATGATGCGTGCCAAGTCATATTTGATTTTGAGGTAATTTTGAAAATGAAAAATCCCTCTACACCCCCCCTGACGAACCGTCAATGATTTTTGTTGACGAATTATTGTTATTCAGATGGAAATGGATATTCTGCACCCCACCATGATGCGTGCCAAGTCATATTTGATTTTGAAGTAATTTTGAAAATGAGAAATCCCTCTATGCCCCCTCTGACGACACGACAATGATTTCTTATGACGAATTATTGTTAATCATATGGAAATGGATATTCTGCCCCCCACCTTGATGCGTGCCAAGTCATATTAGATTTTTGAAGTAATTTTGAAAATGAATAATCCCTCTATACCCCCCCTGACGACCCGTAAATGATTTCTGATGAAGAATCATTGCTATTCAGAATGAAATAGACATTCTGCACCCCACCATGATGCGTGCCAAGTCATATTAGATTTTTGAAGTAATTTTGAAAATGAGAAATCCCTCCATACCCCCTCTGACGACACGACAATGATTTCTGTTGACGAATTATTGTTATTCATATGGAAATGGATATTCTGCACCCCACCATGATGCGTCCCAAGTCATATTAGATTTTTGAAGTAATTTTGAAAATGATAAATCCCTCCATACCCCCTCTGACGACACGACAATTATTTCTGTTGATGAATTATTTCTATTCAGATGAAAATGGATATTATGCACTCCACCATGATACGTGCCAAGTCATTTTTGATTTATGAAGTAATTTTGAAAATGAAAAATCCCTCCATACCCCCTCTGACGACACGACAATGATTTCTGCTGAGGAATTATTGTTATTCAGATGGAAATGGATATTCTGCACCCCACCATGATGCATGCCAAGTTAAATTAGATTTTTGAAGAAATATTGAAAATGAATAATCCCTCTATACCTCCTCTAACGACCAGACAATGATTTCTATTGACGAATTATTGTTATTCAGATGGAAATGGATATTCTGCACCCCACCATATTGCGTGCCAAGTCATATTTAATTTTGAGGTAATTTTGAAAATGAAAAATTCCTCTATACCCCCTCTGACGACACAACAATGATTTCTGTTTACGAATTATTGGTATTCAGATGGACATGAATACTTTGCACCACACCATGATGCGTGCCAAGTCATATTAGATTTTTGAAGTAATTTTGAAAATGAAAAATTCCTCCATACCTCCTCTGACGACACGACAATGATTTCTGTTGACGAATTATTGTTATTCATATGGAAATGGATATTCTGCACCCCACCATGATGCTTGCCAAGTCATATTTGGTTTTGAGGTAATTTTGAAAACGAAAAATCCCTCTGACGACACGACAATGATTTCTGTTGACGAATTATTGTTATTCATATGGAAATGGATATTCTGCACCCCACCATGATGCGTGCCAAGTCATATTTGATTTTGAGGTAATTTTGAAAATGAAAAATCCCTCTGACGACACGACAATGATTTCTGTTGACGAATTATTGTTATTCAGATGGAAATGGATATTCTGCACCCCACCATGATGCGTGCCAAGTCATATTTGGTTTTGAGGTAATTTTGAAAACGAAAAATCCCTCTGACGACACGACAATGATTTCTGTTGACGAATTATTGTTATTCAGATGGAAATGGATATTCTGCACCCCACCATGCTGCGTGCCAAGTCATATTAGATTTTTGAAGTAATTTTGAAAATGAAAAATCCCTCTATGCCCCCTCTGACGACACGACAATGATTTCTGTTGACGAATTATTGTTATTCATATGGAAATGTATATTCTGCACCCCACTATGATGCGTGCCAAGTCATATTTGATTTTGAGGTAATTTTGAAAATGAAAAATCCCTCTACACCCCCCCTGACGACCCGTCAATGATTTCTGTTGACGAATTATTGTTATTCAGATGGAAATGGATATTCTGCACCCCACTATGATGCGTGCCAAGTCATATTTGATTTTCAGGTAGTTTTGAAAATGAAAAATCCCTCTATACCCCCTCTGACGACACGACAATGATTTCTGTTGACGAATTATTGTTATTCAGATGAAAATGGATATTCTGCACCCCACCATGATGCGTGCCAAGTCATATTTGATTTTGAAGTAATTTTGAAAATGAGAAATCCCTCTATGCCCCCTCTGACGACACGACAATGATTTCTGTTGACGAATTATTGTTATTCAGATGGACATGAATACTTTGCACCCCACCATGATGCGTGCCAAGTCATATTTGATTTTTAGGTAATTTTGAAAATGAAAAATCCCTCTATACCCCCTCTGACGACACGACAATGATTTCTGTTGAGGAATTATTGTTATTCAGATAGAAATGGATATTCTGCACCCCACCATGATGCGTGCCAAGTCATATTAGATTTTTGAAGAAATATCGAATATAAAAAATCCCTTTATTCCCCTTCTAACGACCCGACAATGATTTCTGTTGACGAATCATTGTTATTTAGATGGATATGGATACTTTGCACCCCACCATGATGCGTGCCAAGTCATATTAGATTTTCAGGTAGTTTTGAAAATGAAAAATCCCTCTATGCCCCCTCTGACGACACGACAATGATTTCTGTTGACGAATTAATATTATTCAGATAGAAATGGATATTCTGCACCCCACCATGATGCGTGCCAACTCATATTAGATTTTTGAAGTAATTTTGAAAATGAAAAATCCCTCTATACCCCCTCTGACGACACGACAATGATTTCTAATGACGAATTATTGTTGTTCATATGGAAATGGATATTCTGCACCCCACCATGATGCGTGCCAAGTCATATTAGATTTTTGAAGTAATTTTGAAAATGAAAAATCCCTCTATGCCCCCTCTGACGACACGACAATGATTTCTGATGACGAATTATTGTTATTCATATGGAAATGGATATTCTGCAACCCACTATGATGCGTGCCAAGTCATATTTGATTTTGAGGTAATTTTGAAAATGAAAAATCCCTCTACACTCCCCCTGACGACCCGTCAATGATTTCTGTTGACGAATTATTGTTATTCAGATGGGAATGGATATTCTGCACCCCACCATGATGCGTGCCAACTCATATTAGATTTTTGAAGTAATTTTGAAAATGAAAAATAACTCTATACCCCCTCTGACGACACGACAATGATTTCTGTTGACGAATGATTGTTATTCATATGGCAATGAATATTCTGCACCCCACCATGATGCGTGCCAAGTCATATTTGATTTTGAGGTAATTTTGAAAATGAAAAGTCCCTCTGACGACACGACAATGATTTCTGTTGACGAATTATTGTTATTCAGATGGGAATAGATATTCTGCACCCCACCATGATGCGTGCCAAGTCATATTTGATTTTTGAAGTAATTTGGAAAATGAAAAATATCTCTATGCCCCCTCTGACGACACGACAATGATTTCTGTTGACGAAATAATATTTTTCAGACAGAAATGGATATTCTGCACCCCACCATGATTCGTGCCAAGTCATATTTGATTCTTGAAATCATTTTGATAATGAAAAATCCCTCTATACCCCCTCTGACGAACCGACAATGATTTCTCTTGACGAAATATTGTTATTCGGATGGACATGGTACTTTGCACCCCACCATGATGCGTGCCAACTCATATTAGATTTTTGAAGTAATTTTGAAAATGAAAAATCCCTCTATACCCCCTCTGATGACACGACAATGATTTCTTATGACGAATTATTGTTATTCATATGGAAATGGATATTCTGCCCCCCACCATGATGCGTGCCAAGTCATATTAGATTTTTGAAGTAATTTTGAAAATGAAAAATCCCTCTATACCCCCCCTGACGACCCGTAAATGATTTCCGATGAAGAATCATTGCTATTCAGAAGGAAATAGACATTCTGCACCCCACCATGATGCGTGCCAAGTCATATTAGATTTTTGAAGTAATTTTGAAAAAGAGAAATCCCTCCATACCCCCTCTGACGACACGACAATGATTTCTGTTGACGAATTATTGTTATTCATATGGAAATGGATATTCTGCACCCCACCATGATGCGTGCCAAGTTAAATTAGATTTTTGAAGAAATATTGAAAATGAATAATCCCTCTATACCTCCTCTAACGACCAGACAATGATTTCTATTGACGAATTATTGTTATTCAGATGGAAATGGATATTCTGCACCCCACCATATTGCGTGCCAAGTCATATTTAATTTTGAGGTAATTTTGAAAATGAAAAATTCCTCTATTCCCCCTCTGACGACACAACAATGATTTCTGTTTACGAATTATTGGTATTCAGATGGACATGAATACTTTGCACCACACCATGATGCGTGCCAAGTCATATTTGATTTTGAGGTAATTTTGAAAATGAAAAATCCCTCTATACCCCCTCTGACGACACGACAAGAATTTCTGTTGAAGAATTAATGTTATTTAGATAGAAAAAGTTATTCTGCACCCCACCATGATGCGTTCCAAGTCATATTAGATTTTTGAAGTAATTTTGAAAATGAAAAATAACTCTATACCCCTTCTGACGACACGACAATGATTTCTGTTGACGAATTATTGTTATTCAAATGGAAATAGATATTCTGCATCCCACCTTGATGCGTGCCAAGTCATATTAGATTTTTGAAGTAATTTTGAAAATGAAAAATCCCTCTATACCCCCTCTAACAACACGACAATGATTTCTGTTCACGAATGATTGTTATTCATATGGCAATGAATATTCTGCCCCCCACCATGATGCGTGCCAAGTCATATTAGATTTTTGAAGTAATTTTGAAAATGAAAAATCCCTCTATACCCCCCCTGACGACCCGTAAATGATTTCTATTGACGAATTATTGTTATTCAGATGGAAATGGATATTCTGCACCCCACCATATTGCGTGCCAAGTCATATTTAATTTTGAGGTAAATTTGAAAATGAAAAATTGCTCTATACCCCCTCTGACGACACAACAATGATTTCTGTTTACGAATTATTGGTATTCAGATGGACATGAATACTTTGCACCACACCATGATGCGTGCCAAGTCATATTAGATTTTTGAAGTAATTTTGAAAATGAAAAATCCCTCCATACCTCCTCTGACGACACGACAATGATTTCTGTTGACGAATTATTGTTATTCATATGGAAATGGATATTCTGCACCCCACCATGATGCGTGCCAAGTCATATTTGATTTTGAAGTAATTTTGAAAATGAGAAATCCCTCTATGCCCCCTCTGACGACACGACAATGATTTCTGTTGACGAATTATTGTTATTCAGATGAAAATGGATATTCTGCACCCCACCATATTGCGTGCCAAGTCATATTTGATTTTGAGGTAATTTTGAAAATGAAAAATCCCTCTTACCCTCTCTGACGACACAACAATAATTTCTGTTGACGAATTATTGTTATTCAGATGGACATGAATACTTTGCACCCCACCATGATGCGTGCCAAGTCATATTTGATTTTTAGGTAATTTTGAAAATGAAAAATCCCTCTATACCCCCTCTGACGACACGACAATGAATTCTGTTGAGGAATTATTGTTATTCAGATAGAAATGGATATTCTGCACCCCACCATGATGCGTGCCAAGTCATATTAGATTTTTGAAGAAATATCGAATATGAAAAATCCCTTTATACCCCTTCTAACGACCCGACAATGATTTCTGTTGACGAATTATTGTTATTTAGATGGATATGGATACCTTGCACCCCACCATGATGCGTGCCAAGTCATATTAAATTTTCAGGTAGTTTTGAAAATGAAAAATCCCTCTATGCCCCCTCTGACGACACGACAATGATTTCTGATGACGAATTAATATTATTCAGATAGAAATGGATATTCTGCACCCCACCATGATGAGTGCCAACTCATATTAGATTTTTGAAGTAATTTTGAAAATGAAAAATCCCTCCATACCCCCTCTGACGACACGACAATGATTTCTAATGACGAATTATTGTTGTTCATATGGAAATGGATATTCTGCACCCCACTATGATGCGTGCCAAGTCATATTAGATTTTTGAAGTAATTTTGAAAATGAAAAATCCCTCTATGCCCCCTCTGACGACACGACAATGATTTCTGATGACGAATTATTGTTATTCATATGGAAATGGATATTCTGCAACCCACTATGATGCGTGCCAAGTCATATTTGATTTTGAGGTAATTTTGAAAATGAAAAATCCCTCTACACCCCCCCTGACGACCCGTCAATGATTTCTGTTGACGAAATGTTGTTATTCAGATGGACATGGATACTTTGCACCCCACCATGATGCGTGCCAACTCATATTAGATTTTTGAAGTAATTTTGAAAATGAAAAATCTCTCTATACCCCCTCTGATGACACGACAATGATTTCTTATGACGAATTATTGTTATTCATATGGAAATGGATATTCTGCCCCCCACCTTGATGCGTGCCAAGTCATATTAGATTTTTGAAGTAATTTTGAAAATGAAAAATCCCTCTATACCCCCCCTGACGACCCGTAAATGATTTCTGATGAAGAATCATTGCTATTCAGAAGGAAATAGACATTCTGCACCCCACCATGATGCGTGCCAAGTCATATTAGATTTTTGAAGTAATTTTGAAAATGAGAAATCCCTCCATACCCCCTCTGACGACACGACAATGATTTCTGTTGACGAATTATTGTTATTCATATGGAAATGGATATTCTGCACCCCACCATGATGCGTCCCAAGTCATATTAGATTTATGAAGTAATTTTGAAAATGAAAAATCCCTCCATACCCCCTCTGACGACACGACAATGATTTCTGCTGAGGAATTATTGTTATTCAGATGGAAATGGATATTCTGCACCCCACCATGATGCGTGCCAAGTTAAATTAGATATTTGAAGAAATATTGAAAATGAATAATCCCTCTATACCTCCTCTAACGACCAGACAATGATTTCTATTGACGAATTATTGTTATTCAGATGGAAATGGATATTCTGCACCCCACCATATTGCGTGCCAAGTCATATTTAATTTTGAGGTAATTTTGAAAATGAAAAATTCCTCTATACCCCCTCTGACGACACAACAATGATTTCTGTTTACGAATTATTGGTATTCAGATGGACATGAATACTTTGCACCACACCATGATGCGTGCCAAGTCATATTAGATTTTTGAAGTAATTTTGAAAATGAAAAATCCCTCCATACCTCCTCTGACGACACGACAATGATTTCTGTTGACGAATTATTGTTATTCATATGGAAATGGATATTCTGCACCCCACCATGATGCGTGCCAAGTCATATTTGATTTTGAGGTAATTTTGAAAATGAAAAATCCCTCTGACGACACGACAATGATTTCTGTTGACGAATTATTGTTATTCAGATGGAAATGGATATTCTGCACCCCACCATGATGCGTGCCAAGTCATATTAGATTTTTGAAGAAATTTTGAAAAAGAAAAATACCTCTATGCCCCCTCTGACGACGCGACAATGATTTCTGTTGACGAATTATTGTTATTCATATGGAAATCGATATTCTGCACCCCACCATGATGCGTGCCAAGTCATATTTGGTTTTGAGGTAATTTTGAAAACGAAAAATCCCTCTGACGACACGACAATGATTTCTGTTGACGAATTATTGTTATTCAGATGGAAATGGATATTCTGCACCCCACCATGCTGCGTGCCAAGTCATATTAGATTTTTGAAGTAATTTTGAAAATGAAAAATCCCTCTATGCCCCCTCTGACGACACGACAATGATTTCTGTTGACGAATTATTGTTATTCATATGGAAATGGATATTCTGCACCCCACTATGATGCGTGCCAAGTCATATTTGATTTTCAGGTAGTTTTGAAAATGAAAAATCCCTCTATACCCCCTCTGACGACACGACAATGATTTCTGTTGACGAATTATTGTTATTCAGATGAAAATGGATATTCTGCACCCCACCATGATGCGTGCCAAGTCATATTAGATTTTTGAAGTAATTTTGAAAATGAAAAATCCCTCTATGCCCCCTCTGACGACACGACAATGATTTCTGATGACGAATTATTGTTATTCATATGGAAATGGATATTCTGCAACCCACTATGATGCGTGCCAAGTCATATTTGATTTTGAGGTAATTTTGAAAATGAAAAATCCCTTTACACCCCCCCTGACGACCCGTCAATGATTTCTGTTGACGAAATATTGTTATTCAGATGGACATGGATACTTTGCACCCCACCATGATGCGTGCCAACTCATATTAGATTTTTGAAGTAATTTTGAAAATGAAAAATCCCTCTATACCCCCTCTGATGACACGACAATGATTTCTTATGACGAATTATTGTTATTCATATGGAAATGGATATTCTGCCCCCCACCTTGATGCGTGCCAAGTCATATTAGATTTTTGAAGTAATTTTGAAAATGAAAAATCCCTCTATACCCCCCCTGACGACCCGTAAATGATTTCTGATGAAGAATCATTGCTATTCAGAAGGAAATAGACATTCTGCACCCCACCATGATGCGTGCCAAGTCATATTAGATTTTTGAAGTAATTTTGAAAATGAGAAATCCCTCCATACCCCCTCTGACGACACGACAATGATTTCTGTTGACAATTTATCGTTATTCATATGGAAATGGATATTCTGCACCCCACCATGATGCGTCCCAAGTCATATTAGATTTTTGAAGTAATTTTGAAAATGATAAATCCCTCAATACCCCCTCTGACGACACGACAATGATTTCTGTTGATGAATTATTTCTATTCAGATGAAAATGGATATTATGCACTCCACCATGATACGTGCCAAGTCATTTTTGATTTATGAAGTAATTTTGAAAATGAAAAATCCCTCCATACCCCCTCTGTTGACACGACAATGATTTCTGCTGAGGAATTATTGTTATTCAGATGGAAATGAATATTCTGCACCCCACCATGATGCGTGCCAAGTTAAATTAGATTTTTGAAAAAATATTGAAAATGAATAATCCCTCTATACCTCCTCTAACGACCAGACAATGATTTCTATTGACGAATTATTGTCATTCAGATGGAAATGGATATTCTGCACCCCACCATATTGCGTGCCAAGTCATATTTAATTTTGAGGTAATTTTGAAAATGAAAAATTCCTCTATACCCCCTCTGACGACACAACAATGATTTCGGTTTACGAATTATTGGTATTCAGATGGACATGAATACTTTGCACCACACCATGATGCGTGCCAAGTCATATTAGATTTTTGAAGTAATTTTGAAAATGAAAAATCCCTCCATACCTCCTCTGACGACACGACAATGATTTCTGTTGACGAATTATTGTTATTCATATGGAAATGGATATTCTGCACCCCACCATGATGCTTGCCAAGTCATATTTGGTTTTGAGGTAATTTTGAAAACGAAAAATCCCTCTGACGACACGACAATGATTTCTGTTGACGAATTATGGTTATTCATATGGAAATGGATATTCTGCACCCCACCATGATGCGTGCCAAGTCATATTTGATTTTGAGGTAATTTTGAAAATGAAAAATCCCTCTGACGACACGACAATGATTTCTGTTGACGAATTATTGTTATTCAGATGGAAATGAATATTCTGCACCCCACCATGATGCGTGCCAAGTCATATTAGATTTTTGAAGAAATTTTGAAAAAGAAAAATACCTCTATGCCCCCTCTGACGACGCGACAATGATTTCTGTTGACGAATTATTGTTATTCATATGGAAATCGATATTCTGCACCCCACCATGATGCGTGCCAAGTCATATTTGGTTTTGAGGTAATTTTGAAAACGAAAAATCCCTCTGACGACACGACAATGATTTCTGTTGACGAATTATTGTTATTCAGATGGAAATGGATAATCTGCACCCCACCATGCTGCGTGCCAAGTCATATTAGATTTTTGAAGTAATTTTGAAAATGAAAAATCCCTCTATGCCCCCTCTGACGACACGACAATGATTTCTGTTGACGAATTATTGTTATTCATATGGAAATGGATATTCTGCACCCCACTATGATGCGTGCCAAGTCATATTTGATTTTCAGGTAGTTTTGAAAATGAAAAATCCCTCTATACCCCCTCTGACGACACGACAATGATTTCTGTTGACGAATTATTGTTATTCAGATGAAAATGGATATTCTGCACCCCACCATATTGCGTGCCAAGTCATATTTGATTTTGAGGTAATTTTGAAAATGAAAAATCCCTCTTACCCTCTGGGCCGACACAACAATAATTTCTGTTGACGAATTATTGTTATTCAGATGGACATGAATACTTTGCACCCCACCATGATGCGTGCCAAGTCATATTTGATTTTTAGGTAATTTTGAAAATGAAAAATCCCTCTATACCCCCTCTGACGACACGACAATGATTTCTGTTGAGGAATTATTGTTATTCAAATAGAAATGGATATTCTGCACCCCACCATGATGCGTGCCAAGTCATATTAGATTTTTGAAGAAATATCGAATATAAAAAATCCCTTTATACCCCTTCTAACGACCCGACAATGATTTCTGTTGACGAATCATTGTTATTTAGATGGATATGGATACTTTGCACCCCACCATGATGCGTGCCAAGTCATATTAGATTTTCAGGTAGTTTTGAAAATGAAAAATCCCTCTATGCCCCCTCTGACGACACGACAATGATTTCTGTTGACGAATTAATATTATTCAGATAGAAATGGATATTCTGCACCCCACCATGATGCGTGCCAACTCATATTAGATTTTTGAAGTAATTTTGAAAATGAAAAATCCCTCTATACCCCCTCTGACGACACGACAATGATTTCTAATGACGAATTATTGTTGTTCATATGGAAATGGATATTCTGCACCCCACCATGATGCGTGCCAAGTCATATTAGATTTTTGAAGTAATTTTGAAAATGAAAAATCCCTCTATGCCCCCTCTGACGACACGACAATGATTTCTGTTGACGAATTATTGTTATTCAGATGAAAATGGATATTCTGCACCCCACCATGATGCGTGCCAAGTCATATTAGATTTTTGAAGTAATTTTGAAAATGAAAAATCCCTCTATGCCCCCTCTGACGACACGACAATGATTTCTGATGACGAATTATTGTTATTCATATGGAAATGGATATTCTGCAACCCACTATGATGCGTGCCAAGTCATATTTGATTTTGAGGTAATTTTGAAAATGAAAAATCCCTTTACACCCCCCCTGACGACCCGTCAATGATTTCTGTTGACGAAATATTGTTATTCAGATGGACATGGATACTTTGCACTCCACCATGATGCGTGCCAACTCATATTAGATTTTTGAAGTAATTTTGAAAATGAAAAATCCCTCTATACCCCCTCTGATGACACGACAATGATTTCTTATGACGAATTATTGTTATTCATATGGAAATGGATATTCTGCCCCCCACCTTGATGCGTGCCAAGTCATATTAGATTTTTGAAGTAATTTTGAAAATGAAAAATCCCTCTATACCCCCCCTGACGACCCGTAAATGATTTCTGATGAAGAATCATTGCTATTCAGAAGGAAATAGACATTCTGCACCCCACCATGATGCGTGCCAAGTCATATTAGATTTTTGAAGTAATTTTGAAAATGAGAAATCCCTCCATACCCCCTCTGACGACACGACAATGATTTCTGTTGACAATTTATCGTTATTCATATGGAAATGGATATTCTGCACCCCACCATGATGCGTCCCAAGTCATATTAGATTTTTGAAGTAATTTTGAAAATGATAAATCCCTCAATACCCCCTCTGACGACACGACAATGATTTCTGTTGATGAATTATTTCTATTCAGATGAAAATGGATATTATGCACTCCACCATGATACGTGCCAAGTCATTTTTGATTTATGAAGTAATTTTGAAAATGAAAAATCCCTCCATACCCCCTCTGTTGACACGACAATGATTTCTGCTGAGGAATTATTGTTATTCAGATGGAAATGAATATTCTGCACCCCACCATGATGCGTGCCAAGTTAAATTAGATTTTTGAAAAAATATTGAAAATGAATAATCCCTCTATACCTCCTCTAACGACCAGACAATGATTTCTATTGACGAATTATTGTCATTCAGATGGAAATGGATATTCTGCACCCCACCATATTGCGTGCCAAGTCATATTTAATTTTGAGGTAATTTTGAAAATGAAAAATTCCTCTATACCCCCTCTGACGACACAACAATGATTTCGGTTTACGAATTATTGGTATTCAGATGGACATGAATACTTTGCACCACACCATGATGCGTGCCAAGTCATATTAGATTTTTGAAGTAATTTTGAAAATGAAAAATCCCTCCATACCTCCTCTGACGACACGACAATGATTTCTGTTGACGAATTATTGTTATTCATATGGAAATGGATATTCTGCACCCCACCATGATGCTTGCCAAGTCATATTTGGTTTTGAGGTAATTTTGAAAACGAAAAATCCCTCTGACGACACGACAATGATTTCTGTTGACGAATTATGGTTATTCATATGGAAATGGATATTCTGCACCCCACCATGATGCGTGCCAAGTCATATTTGATTTTGAGGTAATTTTGAAAATGAAAAATCCCTCTGACGACACGACAATGATTTCTGTTGACGAATTATTGTTATTCAGATGGAAATGAATATTCTGCACCCCACCATGATGCGTGCCAAGTCATATTAGATTTTTGAAGAAATTTTGAAAAAGAAAAATACCTCTATGCCCCCTCTGACGACGCGACAATGATTTCTGTTGACGAATTATTGTTATTCATATGGAAATCGATATTCTGCACCCCACCATGATGCGTGCCAAGTCATATTTGGTTTTGAGGTAATTTTGAAAACGAAAAATCCCTCTGACGACACGACAATGATTTCTGTTGACGAATTATTGTTATTCAGATGGAAATGGATAATCTGCACCCCACCATGCTGCGTGCCAAGTCATATTAGATTTTTGAAGTAATTTTGAAAATGAAAAATCCCTCTATGCCCCCTCTGACGACACGACAATGATTTCTGTTGACGAATTATTGTTATTCATATGGAAATGGATATTCTGCACCCCACTATGATGCGTGCCAAGTCATATTTGATTTTCAGGTAGTTTTGAAAATGAAAAATCCCTCTATACCCCCTCTGACGACACAACAATGATTTCTGTTGACGAATTATTGTTATTCAGATGAAAATGGATATTCTGCACCCCACCATATTGCGTGCCAAGTCATATTTGATTTTGAGGTAATTTTGAAAATGAAAAATCCCTCTTACCCTCTGGGCCGACACAACAATAATTTCTGTTGACGAATTATTGTTATTCAGATGGACATGAATACTTTGCACCCCACCATGATGCGTGCCAAGTCATATTTGATTTTTAGGTAATTTTGAAAATGAAAAATCCCTCTATACCCCCTCTGACGACACGACAATGATTTCTGTTGAGGAATTATTGTTATTCAAATAGAAATGGATATTCTGCACCCCACCATGATGCGTGCCAAGTCATATTAGATTTTTGAAGAAATATCGAATATAAAAAATCCCTTTATACCCCTTCTAACGACCCGACAATGATTTCTGTTGACGAATCATTGTTATTTAGATGGATATGGATACTTTGCACCCCACCATGATGCGTGCCAAGTCATATTAGATTTTCAGGTAGTTTTGAAAATGAAAAATCCCTCTATGCCCCCTCTGACGACACGACAATGATTTCTGTTGACGAATTAATATTATTCAGATAGAAATGGATATTCTGCACCCCACCATGATGCGTGCCAACTCATATTAGATTTTTGAAGTAATTTTGAAAATGAAAAATCCCTCTATACCCCCTCTGACGACACGACAATGATTTCTAATGACGAATTATTGTTGTTCATATGGAAATGGATATTCTGCACCCCACCATGATGCGTGCCAAGTCATATTAGATTTTTGAAGTAATTTTGAAAATGAAAAATCCCTCTATGCCCCCTCTGACGACACGACAATGATTTCTGATGACGAATTATTGTTATTCATATGGAAATGGATATTCTGCAACCCACTATGATGCGTGCCAAGTCATATTTGATTTTGAGGTAATTTTGAAAATGAAAAATCCCTCTACACCCCCCCTGACGACCCGTCAATGATTTCTGTTGACGAATTATTGTTATTCAGATGGGAATGGATATTCTGCACCCCACCATGATGCGTGCCAACTCATATTAGATTTTTGAAGTAATTTTGAAAATGAAAAATAACTCTATACCCCCTCTGACGACACGACAATGATTTCTGTTGACGAATGATTGTTATTCATATGGCAATGAATATTCTGCACCCCACCATGATGCGTGCCAAGTCATATTTGATTTTGAGGTAATTTTGAAAATGAAAAGTCCTTCTGACGACACGACAATGATTTCTGTTGACGAATTATTGTTATTCAGATGGGAATAGATATTCTGCACCCCACCATGATGCGTGCCAAGTCATATTTGATTTTTGAAGTAATTTTGAAAATGAAAAATATCTCTATGCCCCCTCTGACGACACGACAATGATTTCTGTTGACGAAATAATATTTTTCAGACAGAAATGGATATTCTGCACCCCACCATGATTCGTGCCAAGTCATATTTGATTCTTGAAATCATTTTGATAATGAAAAATCCCTCTATACCCCCTCTGACGAACCGACAATGATTTCTCTTGACGAAATATTGTTATTCGGATGGACATGGATACTTTGCACCCCACCATGATGCGTGCCAACTCATATTAGATTTTTGAAGTAATTTTGAAAATGAAAAATCCCTCTATACCCCCTCTGATGACACGACAATGATTTCTTATGACGAATTATTGTTATTCATATGGAAATGGATATTCTGCCCCCCACCATGATGCGTGCCAAGTCATATTAGATTTTTGAAGTAACTTTGAAAATGAAAAATCCCTCTATACCCCCCCTGACGACCCGTAAATGATTTCTGATGAAGAATCATTGCTATTCAGAAGGAAATAGACATTCTGCACCCCACCATGATGCGTGCCAAGTCATATTAGATTTTTGAAGTAATTTTGAAAAAGAGAAATCCCTCCATACCCCCTCTGACGACACGACAATGATTTCTGTTGACGAATTATTGTTATTCATATGGAAATGGATATTCTGCACCCCACCATGATGCGTCCCAAGTCATATTAGATTTTTGAAGTAATTTTGAAAATGATAAATCCCTCCATACCCCCTCTGACGACACGACAATGATTTCTGTTGATGAATTATTTCTATTCAGATGAAAATGGATATTATGCACTCCACCATGATACGTGCCAAGTCATTTTTGATTTATGAAGTAATTTTGAAAATGAAAAATCCCTCCATACCCCCTCTGACGACACGACAATGATTTCTGCTGAGGAATTATTGTTATTCAGATGGAAATGGATATTCTGCACCCCACCATGATGCGTGCCAAGTTAAATTAGATTTTTGAAGAAATATTGAAAATGAATAATCCCTCTATACCTCCTCTAACGACCAGACAATGATTTCTATTGACGAATTATTGTTATTCAGATGGAAATGGATATTCTGCACCCCACCATATTGCGTGCCAAGTCATATTTAATTTTAAGGTAATTTTGAAAATGAAAAATTCCTCTATACCCCCTCTGACGACACAACAATGATTTCTGTTTACGAATTATTGGTATTCAGATGGACATGAATACTTTGCACCACACCATGATGCGTGCCAAGTCATATTTGATTTTGAGGTAATTTTGAAAATGAAAAATCCCTCTATACCCCCTCTGACGACACGACAAGAATTTCTGTTGAAGAATTATTGTTATTTAGATAGAAAAAGTTATTCTGCACCCCACCATGATGCGTGCCAAGTCATATTAGATTTTTGAAGTAATTTTGAAAATGAAAAATAACTCTATACCCCTTCTGACGACACGACAATGATTTCTGTTGACGAATTATTGTTATTCAAATGGAAATAGATATTCTGCACCCCACCTTGATGCGTGCCAAGTCATATTAGATTTTTGAAGTAATTTTGAAAAAGAAAAATCCCTCTATACCCCCTCTAACCACACGACAATGATTTCTGTTGACGAATGATTGTTATTCATATGGCAATGAATATTCTGCACCCCACCATGATGCGTGCCAAGTCATATTTGATTTTTGAAGTAATTTTGAAAATGAAAAATATCTCTATGCCCCCTCTGACGACACGACAATGATTTCTGTTGACGAAATAATATATTTCAGACAGAAATGGATATTCTGCACCCCACCATGATGCGTGCCAAGTCATATTTGATTCTTGAAATCATTTTGATAATGAAAAATCCCTCTATACCCCCTCTGACGAACCGACAATGATTTCTCTAGACGAAATATTGTTATTCAGATGGACATGGATACTTTGCACCCCACCATGATGAGTGCCAACTCATATTAGATTTTTGAAGTAATTTTGAAAATGAAAAATCCCTCTTACTCTCTCTGACGACACAACAATAATTTCTGTTGACGAATTATTGTTATTCAGATGGACATGAATACTTTGCACCCCACCATGATGCGTGCCAAGTCATATTTGATTTTTAGGTAATTTTGAAAATGAAAAATCCCTCTATACCCCCTCTGACGACACGACAATGATTTCTGTTGAGGAATTATTGTTATTCAGATAGAAATGGATATTCTGCACCCCACCATGATGCGTGCCAAGTCATATTACATTTTTGAAGAAATATCGAATATAAAAAATCCCTTTATACCCCTTCTAACGACCCGACAATGATTTCTGTTGACGAATCATTGTTATTTAGATGGATATGGATACTTTGCACCCCACCATGATGCGTGCCAAGTCATATTAGATTTTCAGGTAGTTTTGAAAATGAAAAATCCCTCTATGCCCCCTCTGACGACACGACAACGATTTCTGTTGACGAATTAATATTATTCAGATAGAAATGGATATTCTGCACCCCACCATGATGCGTGCCAACTCATATTAGATTTTTGAAGTAATTTTGAAAATGAAAAATCCCTCTATACCCCCTCTGACGACACGACAATGATTTCTAATGACGAATTATTGTTGTTCATATGGAAATGGATATTCTGCACCCCACCATGATGCGTGCCAAGTCATATTAGATTTTTGAAGTAATTTTGAAAATGAAAAATCCCTCTATGCCCCCTCTGACGACACGACAATGATTTCTGATGACGAATTATTGTTATTCATATGGAAATGGATATTCTGCAACCCACTATGATGCGTGCCAAGTCATATTTGATTTTGAGGTAATTTTGAAAATGAAAAATCCCTCTACACCCCCCCTGACGACCCGTCAATGATTTCTGTTGACGAATTATTGTTATTCAGATGGGAATGGATATTCTGCACCCCACCATGATGCGTGCCAACTCATATTAGATTTTTGAAATAATTTTGAAAATGAAAAATAACTCTATACCCCCTCTGACGACTTGACAATGATTTCTGTTGACGAATGATTGTTATTCATATGGCAATGAATATTCTGCACCCCACCATGATGCGTGCCAAGTCATATTTGATTTTGAGGTAATTTTGAAAATGAAAAGTCCCTCTGACGACACGACAATGATTTCTGTTGACGAATTATTGTTATTCAGATGGGAATAGATATTCTGCACCCCACCATGATGCGTGCCAAGTCATATTTGATTTTTGAAGTAATTTTGAAAATGAAAAATATCTCTATGCCCCCTCTGACGACACCACAATGATTTCTGTTGACGAAATAATATTTTTCAGACAGAAATGGATATTCTGCACCCCACCATGATTCGTGCCAAGTCATATTTGATTCTTGAAATCATTTTGATAATGAAAAATCCCTCTATACCCCCTCTGACGAACCGACAATGATTTCTCTTGACGAAATATTGTTATTCGGATGGACATGGATACTTTGCACCCCACCATGATGCGTGCCAACTCATATTAGATTTTTGAAGTAATTTTGAAAATGAAAAATCCCTCTATACCCCCTCTGATGACACGACAATGATTTCTTATGACGAATTATTGTTATTCATATGGAAATGGATATTCTGCCCCCCACCATGATGCGTGCCAAGTCATATTAGATTTTTGAAGTAACTTTGAAAATGAAAAATCCCTCTATACCCCCCCTGACGACCCGTAAATGATTTCTGATGAAGAATCATTGCTATTCAGAAGGAAATAGACATTCTGCACCCCACCATGATGCGTGCCAAGTCATATTAGATTTTTGAAGTAATTTTGAAAAAGAGAAATCCCTCCATACCCCCTCTGACGACACGACAATGATTTCTGTTGACGAATTATTGTTATTCATATGGAAATGGATATTCTGCACCCCACCATGATGCGTCTCAAGTCATATTAGATTTTTGAAGTAATTTTGAAAATGATAAATCCCTCCATACCCCCTCTGACGACACGACAATGATTTCTGTTGATGAATTATTTCTATTCAGATGAAAATGGATATTATGCACTCCACCATGATACGTGCCAAGTCATTTTTGATTTATGAAGTAATTTTGAAAATGAAAAATCCCTCCATACCCCCTCTGACGACACGACAATGATTTCTGCTGAGGAATTATTGTTATTCAGATGGAAATGGATATTCTGCACCCCACCATGATGCGTGCCAAGTTAAATTAGATTTTTGAAGAAATATTGAAAATGAATAATCCCTCTATACCTCCTCTAACGACCAGACAATGATTTCTATTGACGAATTATTGTTATTCAGATGGAAATGGATATTCTGCACCCCACCATATTGCGTGCCAAGTCATATTTAATTTTAAGGTAATTTTGAAAATGAAAAATTCCTCTATACCCCCTCTGACGACACAACAATGATTTCTGTTTACGAATTATTGGTATTCAGATGGACATGAATACTTTGCACCACACCATGATGCGTGCCAAGTCATATTTGATTTTGAGGTAATTTTGAAAATGAAAAATCCCTCTATACCCCCTCTGACGACACGACAAGAATTTCTGTTGAAGAATTATTGTTATTTAGATAGAAAAAGTTATTCTGCACCCCACCATGATGCGTGCCAAGTCATATTAGATTTTTGAAGTAATTTTGAAAATGAAAAATAACTCTATACCCCTTCTGACGACACGACAATGATTTCTGTTGACGAATTATTGTTATTCAAATGGAAATAGATATTCTGCACCCCACCTTGATGCGTGCCAAGTCATATTAGATTTTTGAAGTAATTTTGAAAATGAAAAATCCCTCTATACCCCCTCTAACAACACGACAATGATTTCTGTTGACGAATGATTGTTATTCATATGGCAATGAATATTCTGCACCCCACCATGATGCGTGCCAAGTCATATTTGATTTTTGAAGTAATTTTGAAAATGAAAAATATCTCTATGCCCCCTCTGACGACACGACAATGATTTCTGTTGACGAAATAATATATTTCAGACAGAAATGGATATTCTGCACCCCACCATGATGCGTGCCAAGTCATATTTGATTCTTGAAATCATTTTGATAATGAAAAATCCCTCTATACCCCCTCTGACGAACCGACAATGATTTCTCTAGACAAAATATTGTTATTCAGATGGACATGGATACTTTGCACCCCACCATGATGCGTGCCAACTCATATTAGATTTTTGAAGTAATTTTGAAAATGAAAAATCCCTCTTACTCTCTCTGACGACACAACAATAATTTCTGTTGACGAATTATTGTTATTCAGATGGACATGAATACTTTGCACCCCACCATGATGCGTGCCAAGTCATATTTGATTTTTAGGTAATTTTGAAAATGAAAAATCCCTCTATACCCCCTCTGACGACACGACAATGATTTCTGTTGAGGAATTATTGTTATTCAGATAGAAATGGATATTCTGCACCCCACCATGATGCGTGCCAAGTCATATTACATTTTTGAAGAAATATCGAATATGAAAAATCCCTTTATACCCCTTCTAACGACCCGACAATGATTTCTGTTGACGAATTATTGTTATTTAGATGGATATGGATACTTTGCACCCCACCATGATGCGTGCCAAGTCATATTAGATTTTCAGGTAGTTTTGAAAATGAAAAATCCCTCTATGCCCCCTCTGACGACACGACAATGATTTCTGTTGACGAATTAATATTATTCAGATAGAAATGGATATTCTGCACCCCACCATGATGCGTGCCAACTCATATTAGATTTTTGAAGTAATTTTGAAAATGAAAAATCTCTCTATACCCCCTCTGACGACACGACAATGATTTCTAATGACGAATTATTGTTGTTCATATGGAAATGGATATTCTGCACCCCACCATGATGCGTGCCAAGTCATATTAGATTTTTGAAGTAATTTTGAAAATGAAAAATCCCTCTATGCCCCCTCTGACGACACGACAATGATTTCTGATGACGAATTATTGTTATTCATATGGAAATGGATATTCTGCAACCCACTATGATGCGTGCCAAGTCATATTTGATTTTGAGGTAATTTTGAAAATGAAAAATCCCTCTACACCCCCCCTGACGACCCGTCAATGATTTCTGTTGACGAATTATTGTTATTCAGATGGGAATGGATATTCTGCACCCCACCATGATGCGTGCCAACTCATATTAGATTTTTGAAGTAATTTTGAAAATGAAAAATAACTCTATAACCCCTCTGACGACACGACAATGATTTCTGTTGACGAATGATTGTTATTCATATGGCAATGAATATTCTGCACCCCACCATGATGCGTGCCAAGTCATATTTGATTTTGAGGTAATTTTGAAAATGAAAAGTCCCTCTGACGACACGACAATGATATCTGTTGACGAATTATTGTTATTCAGATGGGAATAGATATTCTGCACCCCACCATGATGCGTGCCAAGTCATATTTGATTTTTGAAGTAATTTTGAAAATGAAAAATATCTCTATGCCCCCTCTGACGACACGACAATGATTTCTGTTGACGAAATAATATTTTTCAGACAGAAATGGATATTCTGCACCCCACCATGATTCGTGCCAAGTCATATTTGATTCTTGAAATCATTTTGATAATGAAAAATCCCTCTATACCCCCTCTGACGAACCGACAATGATTTCTCTTGACGAAATATTGTTATTCGGATGGACATGGATACTTTGCACCCCACCATGATGCGTGCCAACTCATATTAGATTTTTGAAGTAATTTTGAAAATGAAAAATCCCTCTATACCCCCTCTGATGACACGACAATGATTTCTTATGACGAATTATTGTTATTCATATGGAAATGGATATTCTGCCCCCCACCATGATGCGTGCCAAGTCATATTAGATTTTTGAAGTAATTTTGAAAATGAAAAATCCCTCTATACCCCCCCTGACGACCCGTAAATGATTTCTGATGAAGAATCATTGCTATTCAGAAGGAAAAAGACATTCTGCACCCCACTATGATGCGTGCCAAGTCATATTAGATTTTTGAAGTAATTTTGAAAAAGAGAAATCCCTCCATACCCCCTCTGACGACACGACAATGATTTCTGTTGACGAATTATTGTTATTCATATGGAAATGGATATTCTGCACCCCACCATGATGCTTCCAAGTCATATTAGATTTTTGAAGTAATTTTGAAAATGATAAATCCCTCCATACCCCCTCTGACGACACGACAATGATTTCTGTTGATGAATTATTTCTATTCAGATGAAAATGGATATTATGCACTCCACCATGATACGTGCCAAGTCATTTTTGATTTATGAAGTAATTTTGAAAATGAAAAATCCCTCCATACCCCCTCTGACGACACGACAATGATTTCTGCTGAGGAATTATTGTTATTCAGATGGAAATGGATATTCTGCACCCCACCATGATGCGTGCCAAGTTAAATTAGATTTTTGAAGAAATATTGAAAATGAATAATCCCTCTATACCTCCTCTAACGACCAGACAATGATTTCTATTGACGAATTATTGTTATTCAGATGGAAATGGATACTCTGCACCCCACCATATTGCGTGCCAAGTCATATTTGATTTTGAGGTAATTTTGAAAATGAAAAATTCCTCTATACCCCCTCTGACGACACAACAATGATTTCTGTTTACGAATTATTGGTATTCAGATGGACATGAATACTTTGCACCACACCATGATGCGTGCCAAGTCATATTTGATTTTGAGGTAATTTTGAAAATGAAAAATCCCTCTATACCCCCTCTGACGACACGACAAGAATTTCTGTTGAAGAATTATTGTTATTTAGATAGAAAAAGTTATTCTGCACCCCACCATGATGCGTGCCAAGTCATATTAGATTTTTGAAGTAATTTTGAAAATGAAAAATAACTCTATACCCCTTCTGACGACACGACAATGATTTCTGTTGGCGAATTATTGTTATTCAAATGGAAATAGATATTCTGCACCCCACCTTGATGCGTGCCAAGTCATATTAGATTTTTGAAGTAATTTTGAAAATGAAAAATCCCTCTATACCCCCTCTAACAACACGACAATGATTTCTGTTGACGAATGATTGTTATTCATATGGCAATGAATATTCTGCACCCCACCATGATGCGTGCCAAGTCATATTTGATTTTGAGGGAATTTTGAAAATGAAAAGTCCCTCTGACGACACGACAATGATTTCTGTTGACGAATTATTGTTATTCAGATGGAAATAGATATTCTGCACCCCACCATGATGCGTGCCAAGTCATATTTGATTTTTGAAGTAATTTTGAAAATGAAAAATATCTCTATGCCCCCTCTGACGACACGACAATGATTTCTGTTGACGAAATAATATTTTTCAGACAGAAATGGATATTCTGCACCCCACCATGATGCGTGCCAAGTCATATTTGATTCTTGAAATCATTTTGATAATGAAAAATCCCTCTATACCCCCTCTGACGAACCGACAATGATTTCTCTAGACGAAATATTGTTATTCAGATGGACATGGATACTTTGCACCCCACCATGATGCGTGCCAACTCATATTAGATTTTTGAAGTAATTTTGAAAATGAAAAATCCCTCTATACCCCCTCTGATGACACGAGAATGATTTCTTATGACGAATTCTTGTTATTCATATGGAAATGGATATTCTGCCCCCCACCATGATGCGTGCCAAGTCATATTAGATTTTTGAAGTAATTTTGAAAATGAAAAATCCCTCTATGCCCCCTCTGACGACACGACAATGATTTCTGTTGACGAATTATTGTTATTCATATGGAAATGGATATTCTGCACCCCACTATGATGCGTGCCAAGTCAAATTTGATTTTGAGGTAATTTTGAAAATGAAAAATCCCTCTACACCCCCCCTGACGACCCGTCAATGATTTCTGTTGACGAATTATTGTTATTCAGATGGGAATGGATATTCTGCACCCCACTATGATGCGTGCCAATTCATATTTTAATTTCAGGTAATTTTGACAATGAAAAATCCCTCTATGCCCCATCTGACGACACGACAATGATTTCTAATGACGAATTATTGTTATTCATATGGAAATGGATATTCTGAACCCCATTATGATGCGTGCCAAGTCATATTAGATTTTTGAAGTAATTTTGAAAATGAAAAATCCCTCCATACCTCCTCTGACGACACGACAATGATTTCTGTTGACGAATTATTGTTATATATATGGAAATGGATATTCTGCACCCCACCGTGATGCGTGCCAAGTCATATTTGGTTTTGAGGTAATTTTGAAAACGAAAAATCCCTCTGACGACACGACAATGATTTCTGTTGACGAATTATTGTAATTCAGATGGAAATGGATATTCTGCACCCCACCATGGTGCGTGCCAAGTCATATTAGATTTTTGAAGTAATTTTGAAAATGAAAAATCCCTCTATGCCCCCTCTGACGACACGACAATGATTTCTGTTGACGAATTATTGTTATTCATATGGAAATGGATATTCTGCACCCCACCATGATGCGTGCCAAGTCATATTTGATTTTGAGGTAATTTTGAAAATGAAAAATCCCTCTGACGACACGACAATGATTTCTGTTGACGAATTATTGTTATTCAGATGGAAATGGATATTCTGCACCCCACCATGATGCGTGCCAAGTCATATTAGATTTTTGAAGAAATTTTGAAAAAGAAAAATACCTCTATGCCCCCTCTGACGACACGACAATGATTTCTGTTGACGAATTATTGTTATTCATATGGAAATGGATATTCTGCACCCCACCATGATGCGTGCCAAGTCATATTTGGTTTTGAGGTAATTTTGAAAACGAAAAATCCCTCTGACGACACGACAATGATTTCTGTTGACGAATTATTGTTATTCAGATGGAAGTGGATATTCTGCACCCCACCATGCTGCGTGCCAAGTCATATTAGATTTTTGAAGTAATTTTGAAAATGAAAAATCCCTCTATGCCCCCTCTGACGACACGACAATGATTTCTGTTGACGAATTATTGTTATTCATATGGAAATGGATATTCTGCACCCCACTATGATGCGTGCCAAGTCATATTTGATTTTGAGGTAATTTTGAAAATGAAAAATCCCTCTACACCCCCCCTGACGACCCGTCAATGATTTCTGTTGACGAATTATTGTTATTCAGATGGAAATGGATATTCTGCACCCCACTATGATGCGTGCCAAGTCATATTTGATTTTCAGGTAGTTTTGAAAATAAAAAATCCCTCTATACCCCCTCTGACGACACGACAATGATTTCTGTTGAGGAATTATTGTTATTCAGATAGAAATGGATAATCTGCACCCCACCATGATGCGTGCCAAGTCATATTAGATTTTTGAAGAAATATCGAATATGAAAAATCCCTTTATACCCCTTCTAACGACCCGACAATGATTTCTGTTGACGAATTATTGTTATTTAGATGGATATGGATACTTTGCACCCCACCATGATGCGTGCCAAGTCATATTAGATTTTCAGGTAGTTTTGAAAATGAAAAATCCCTCTATGCCCCCTCTGACGACACGACAATGATTTCTGTTGACGAATTATTGTTATTCATATGGAAATGGATATTCTGCAACCCACTATGATGCGTGCCAAGTCATATTTGATTTTGAGGTAATTTTGAAAATGAAAAATCCCTCTACACCCCCCCTGACGACCCGTCACTGATTTCTGTTGACGAATTATTGTTATTCAGATGGGAATGGATATTCTGCACCCCACTATGATGCGTGCCAATTCATATTTTATTTGCAGGTAATTTTGAAAATGAAAAATCCCTCTATGCCCCCTCTGACGACACGACAATGATTTCTAATGACGAATTATTGTTATTCATATGGAAATGGATATTCTCCACCCCACCATGATGCGTGCCAAGTCATATTAGATTTTTGAAGTAATTTTGAAAATGAAAATTCACTCCATACCTCCTCTGACGACACGACAATGGTTTCTGTTGACGAATTAATGCTATTTATATGGAAATGGATATTCTGCACCCCACCATGATGCGTGCCAAGTCATATTTGATTTTGAGGTAATTTTGAAAATGAAAAATCCCTTTGACGACACGACAATGATTTCTGTTGACGAATTATTGTTAGTCGGATGGAAATGGATATTCTGCACCCCACCATGATGCGTGCCAAGTCATATTAGATTTTTGAAGTAATTTTGAGAATGAAAATTCACTCCTTACCTCCTCTGACGACACGACAATGATTTCTGTTTACGAATTATTGTTATTCATATGGAAATGGATATTCTGCACCCCACCATGATGCGTGCCAAGTCATTTTTGATTTTGAGGTAATTTTGAAAATGAAAAATCCCTCTGACGACACGACAATGATTTCTGTTGACGAATTATTGTTATTCAGATGGAAATGGATATTCTGCACCCCACCATGATGCGTGCCAAGTCATATTAGATTTTTGAAGAAATTTTGAAAAAGAAAAATACCTCTATACCCCCTCTGACGACACGACAATGATTTCTGTTGACGAATTATTGTTATTCATATGGAAATGGATATTCTGCACCCCACCATGATGCGTGCCAAGTCATATTTGGTTTTGAGGTGATTTTGAAAACGAAAAATCCCTCTGACGACACGACAATGATTTCTGTTGACGAATTATTTTTATTCAGATGGAAATGGATATTCTGCACCCCACCATGCTGCGTGCCAAGTCATATTAGATTTTTGAAGTAATTTTGAAAATGAAAAATCCCTCTATGCCCCCTCTGACGACACGACAATGATTTCTGTTGACGAATTATTGTTATTCATATGGAAATGGATATTCTGCACCCCACTATGATGCGTGCCAAGTCATATTTGATTTTGAGGTAATTTTGAAAATGAAAAATCCCTCTACACCCCCCCTGACGACTCGTCAATGATTTCTGTTGACGAATTATTGTTATTCAGATGGAAATGGATATTCTGCACCCCACTATGATGCGTGCCAAGTCATATTTGATTTTCAGGTAGTTTTGAAAATGAAAAATCCCTCTACACCCCCTCTGACGACACGACAATGATTTCTGTTGACGAATTATTGTTATTCAGATGAAAATGGATATTCTGCACCCCACCATGATGCGTGCCAAGTCATATTTGATTTTGAAGTAATTTTGAAAATGAGAAATCCCTCTATGCCCCCTCTGACGACACGACAATGATTTCTGTTGACGAATTATTGTTATTCAGATGAAAATGGATATTCTGCACCCCACCATATTGCGTGCCAAGTCATATTTGATTTTGAGGTAATTTTGAAAATGAAAAATCCCTCTTACCCTCTCTGACGACACAACAATAATTTCTGTTGACGAATTATTGTTATTCAGATGGACATGAATACTTTGCACCCCACCATGATGCGTGCCAAGTCATATTTGATATTTAGGTAATTTTGAAAATGAAAAATCGCTCTATACCCCCTCTGACGACACGACAATGATTTCTGTTGACGAATTATTGTTATTCAGATAGAAATGGATATTCTGCACCCTACCATGATGCGTGCCAAGTCATATTAGATTTTTGAAGAAATATCGAATATGAAAAATCCCTTTATACCCCTTCTAACGACCCGACAATGATTTCTGTTGACGAATTATTGTTATTTAGATGGATATGGATACTTTGCACCCCACCATGATGCGTGCCAAGTCATATTAGATTTTCAGGTAGTTTTGAAAATGAAAAATCCCTCTATGCCCCCTCTGACGACACGACAATGATTTCTGTTGACGAATTAATATTATTCAGATAGAAATGGATATTCTGCACCCCACCATGATGCGTGCCAACTCATATTAGATTTTTGAAGTAATTTTGAAAATGAAAAATCCCTCTATACCCCCTCTGACGACACGACAATGATTTCTAATGACGAATTATTGTTGTTCATATGGAAATGGATATGCTGCACACCACCATGATGCGTGCCAAGTCATATTAGATTTTTGAAGTAATTTTGAAAATGAAAAATCCCTCTATGCCCCCTCTGACGACACGACAATGATTTCTGATGACGAATTATTGTTATTCATATGGAAATGGATATTCTGCAACCCACTATGATGCGTGCCAAGTCATATTTGATTTTGAGGTAATTTTGAAAATGAAAAATCCCTCTACACCCCCCCTGACGACCCGTCAATGATTTCTGTTGACGAATTATTGTTATTCAGATGGGAATGGATATTCTGCACCCCACTATGATGCGTGCCAATTCATATTCTATTTGCAGGTAATTTTGAAAATGAAAAATCCCTCTATGCCCCCTCTGACGACACGACAATGATTTCTAATGACGAATTATTGTTATTCATATGGAAATGGATATTCTCCACCCCACCATGATGCGTGCCAAGTCATATTAGATTTTTGAAGTAATTTTGAAAATGAAAATTCACTCCATACCTCCTCTGACGACACGACAATGATTTCTGTTGACGAATTATTGTTATTCATATGGAAATGGATATTCTGCACCCCACCATGATGCGTGCCAAGTCATATTTGATTTTGAGGTAATTTTGAAAATGAAAAATCCCTCTGACGACACGACAATGATTTCTGTTGACGAATTATTGTTAGTCAGATGGAAATGGATATTCTGCACCCCACCATGATGCGTGCCAAGTCATATTAGATTTTTGAAGTAATTTTGAAAATGAAAATTCACTCCTTACCTCCTCTGACGACACGACAATGATTTCTGTTGACGAATTATTGTTATTTATATGGAAATGGATATTCTGCACCCCACCATGATGCGTGCCAAGTCATATTTGATTTTGAGGTAATTTTGAAAATAAAAAATCCCTCTGACGACACGACAATGATTTCTGTTGACGAATTATTGTTATTCAGATGGAAATGGATATTCTGCTCCCCACCATGATGCGTGCCAAGTCATATTAGATTTTGAGATAATTTTGAAAATGAAAAATCCCTCTATTATCCCTCCGACGACCCGACAACGATTTCTGTTGACGAATTATTGTTATTTAGATGGAAATGGATATTCTGCAGCCCACCATGATGCGTGCCAAGTCATATTTGATTTTGAGGTAATTTTGAAAATGAAAAATCCCACTGACGACACGACAATGATTTCTGTTGACGAATTATTGTTATTCAGATGGAAATGGATATTCTGCTCCCCACCATGATGCGTGCCAAGTCATATTAGATTTTGAGGTAATTTTGAAAATGAAAAATCCCTCTATTATCCCTCCGACGACCCGACAACGATTTCTGTTGACGAATTATTGTTATTTAGATGTAAATGGATATTCTGCAGCCCACTATGATGCGTGCCAAGTCATATTAGATTTTGAGGTAATTTTGAAAATGAAAAATCCCTCTATTATCCCTCCGACGACCCGACAACGATTTCTGTTGACGAATTATTGTTATTCAGATGAAAATGGATATTCTGCACCCCACCATGATGCGTGCCAAGTCATATTTGATTTTGAAGTAATTTTGAAAATGAGAAATCCCTCTATGCCCCCTCTGACGACCCGTCAATGATTTCTGTTGACGAATTATTGTTATTCAGATGGGAATGGATATTCTGCACCCCACCATGATGCGTGCCAACTCATATTAGATTTTTGAAGTAATTTTGAAAATGAAAAATAACTCTATAACCCCTCTGACGACACGACAATGATTTCTGTTGACGAATGATTGTTATTCATATGGCAATGAATATTCTGCACCCCACCATGATGCGTGCCAAGTCATATTTGATTTTGAGGTAATTTTGAAAATGAAAAGTCCCTCTGACGACACGACAATGATATCTGTTGACGAATTATTGTTATTCAGATGGGAATAGATATTCTGCACCCCACCATGATGCGTGCCAAGTCATATTTGATTTTTGAAGTAATTTTGAAAATGAAAAATATCTCTATGCCCCCTCTGACGACACGACAATGATTTCTGTTGACGAAATAATATTTTTCAGACAGAAATGGATATTCTGCACCCCACCATGATTCGTGCCAAGTCATATTTGATTCTTGAAATCATTTTGATAATGAAAAATCCCTCTATACCCCCTCTGACGAACCGACAATGATTTCTCTTGACGAAATATTGTTATTCGGATGGACATGGATACTTTGCACCCCACCATGATGCGTGCCAACTCATATTAGATTTTTGAAGTAATTTTGAAAATGAAAAATCCCTCTATACCCCCTCTGATGACACGACAATGATTTCTTATGACGAATTATTGTTATTCATATGGAAATGGATATTCTGCCCCCCACCATGATGCGTGCCAAGTCATATTAGATTTTTGAAGTAATTTTGAAAATGAAAAATCCCTCTATACCCCCCCTGACGACCCGTAAATGATTTCTGATGAAGAATCATTGCTATTCAGAAGGAAAAAGACATTCTGCACCCCACTATGATGCGTGCCAAGTCATATTAGATTTTTGAAGTAATTTTGAAAAAGAGAAATCCCTCCATACCCCCTCTGACGACACGACAATGATTTCTGTTGACGAATTATTGTTATTCATATGGAAATGGATATTCTGCACCCCACCATGATGCTTCCAAGTCATATTAGATTTTTGAAGTAATTTTGAAAATGATAAATCCCTCCATACCCCCTCTGACGACACGACAATGATTTCTGTTGATGAATTATTTCTATTCAGATGAAAATGGATATTATGCACTCCACCATGATACGTGCCAAGTCATTTTTGATTTATGAAGTAATTTTGAAAATGAAAAATCCCTCCATACCCCCTCTGACGACACGACAATGATTTCTGCTGAGGAATTATTGTTATTCAGATGGAAATGGATATTCTGCACCCCACCATGATGCGTGCCAAGTTAAATTAGATTTTTGAAGAAATATTGAAAATGAATAATCCCTCTATACCTCCTCTAACGACCAGACAATGATTTCTATTGACGAATTATTGTTATTCAGATGGAAATGGATACTCTGCACCCCACCATATTGCGTGCCAAGTCATATTTGATTTTGAGGTAATTTTGAAAATGAAAAATTCCTCTATACCCCCTCTGACGACACAACAATGATTTCTGTTTACGAATTATTGGTATTCAGATGGACATGAATACTTTGCACCACACCATGATGCGTGCCAAGTCATATTTGATTTTGAGGTAATTTTGAAAATGAAAAATCCCTCTATACCCCCTCTGACGACACGACAAGAATTTCTGTTGAAGAATTATTGTTATTTAGATAGAAAAAGTTATTCTGCACCCCACCATGATGCGTGCCAAGTCATATTAGATTTTTGAAGTAATTTTGAAAATGAAAAATAACTCTATACCCCTTCTGACGACACGACAATGATTTCTGTTGGCGAATTATTGTTATTCAAATGGAAATAGATATTCTGCACCCCACCTTGATGCGTGCCAAGTCATATTAGATTTTTGAAGTAATTTTGAAAATGAAAAATCCCTCTATACCCCCTCTAACAACACGACAATGATTTCTGTTGACGAATGATTGTTATTCATATGGCAATGAATATTCTGCACCCCACCATGATGCGTGCCAAGTCATATTTGATTTTGAGGGAATTTTGAAAATGAAAGGTCCCTCTGACGACACGACAATGATTTCTGTTGACGAATTATTGTTATTCAGATGGAAATAGATATTCTGCACCCCACCATGATGCGTGCCAAGTCATATTTGATTTTTGAAGTAATTTTGAAAATGAAAAATATCTCTATGCCCCCTCTGACGACACGACAATGATTTCTGTTGACGAAATAATATTTTTTAGACAGAAATGGATATTCTGCACCCCACCATGATGCGTGCCAAGTCATATTTGATTCTTGAAATCATTTTGATAATGAAAAATCCCTCTATACCCCCTCTGACGAACCGACAATGATTTCTCTAGACGAAATATTGTTATTCAGATGGACATGGATACTTTGCACCCCACCATGATGCGTGCCAACTCATATTAGATTTTTGAAGTAATTTTGAAAATGAAAAATCCCTCTATACCCCCTCTGATGACACGAGAATGATTTCTTATGACGAATTCTTGTTATTCATATGGAAATGGATATTCTGCCCCCCACCATGATGCGTGCCAAGTCATATTAGATTTTTGAAGTAATTTTGAAAATGAAAAATCCCTCTATGCCCCCTCTGACGACACGACAATGATTTCTGTTGACGAATTATTGTTATTCATATGGAAATGGATATTCTGCACCCCACTATGATGCGTGCCAAGTCAAATTTGATTTTGAGGTAATTTTGAAAATGAAAAATCCCTCTACACCCCCCCTGACGACCCGTCAATGATTTCTGTTGACGAATTATTGTTATTCAGATGGGAATGGATATTCTGCACCCCACTATGATGCGTGCCAATTCATATTTTAATTTCAGGTAATTTTGACAATGAAAAATCCCTCTATGCCCCATCTGACGACACGACAATGATTTCTAATGACGAATTATTGTTATTCATATGGAAATGGATATTCTGAACCCCATTATGATGCGTGCCAAGTCATATTAGATTTTTGAAGTAATTTTGAAAATGAAAAATCCCTCCATACCTCCTCTGACGACACGACAATGATTTCTGTTGACGAATTATTGTTATATATATGGAAATGGATATTCTGCACCCCACCGTGATGCGTGCCAAGTCATATTTGGTTTTGAGGTAATTTTGAAAACGAAAAATCCCTCTGACGACACGACAATGATTTCTGTTGACGAATTATTGTAATTCAGATGGAAATGGATATTCTGCACCCCACCATGGTGCGTGCCAAGTCATATTAGATTTTTGAAGTAATTTTGAAAATGAAAAATCCCTCTATGCCCCCTCTGACGACACGACAATGATTTCTGTTGACGAATTATTGTTATTCATATGGAAATGGATATTCTGCACCCCACCATGATGCGTGCCAAGTCATATTTGATTTTGAGGTAATTTTGAAAATGAAAAATCCCTCTGACGACACGACAATGATTTCTGTTGACGAATTATTGTTATTCAGATGGAAATGGATATTCTGCACCCCACCATGATGCGTGCCAAGTCATATTAGATTTTTGAAGAAATTTTGAAAAAGAAAAATACCTCTATGCCCCCTCTGACGACACGACAATGATTTCTGTTGACGAATTATTGTTATTCATATGGAAATGGATATTCTGCACCCCACCATGATGCGTGCCAAGTCATATTTGGTTTTGAGGTAATTTTGAAAACGAAAAATCCCTCTGACGACACGACAATGATTTCTGTTGACGAATTATTGTTATTCAGATGGAAGTGGATATTCTGCACCCCACCATGCTGCGTGCCAAGTCATATTAGATTTTTGAAGTAATTTTGAAAATGAAAAATCCCTCTATGCCCCCTCTGACGACACGACAATGATTTCTGTTGACGAATTATTGTTATTCATATGGAAATGGATATTCTGCACCCCACTATGATGCGTGCCAAGTCATATTTGATTTTGAGGTAATTTTGAAAATGAAAAATCCCTCTACACCCCCCCTGACGACCCGTCAATGATTTCTGTTGACGAATTATTGTTATTCAGATGGAAATGGATATTCTGCACCCCACTATGATGCGTGCCAAGTCATATTTGATTTTCAGGTAGTTTTGAAAATAAAAAATCCCTCTATACCCCCTCTGACGACACGACAATGATTTCTGTTGAGGAATTATTGTTATTCAGATAGAAATGGATATTCTGCACCCCACCATGATGCGTGCCAAGTCATATTAGATTTTTGAAGAAATATCGAATATGAAAAATCCCTTTATACCCCTTCTAACGACCCGACAATGATTTCTGTTGACGAATTATTGTTATTTAGATGGATATGGATACTTTGCACCCCACCATGATGCGTGCCAAGTCATATTAGATTTTCAGGTAGTTTTGAAAATGAAAAATCCCTCTATGCCCCCTCTGACGACACGACAATGATTTCTGTTGACGAATTATTGTTATTCATATGGAAATGGATATTCTGCAACCCACTATGATGCGTGCCAAGTCATATTTGATTTTGAGGTAATTTTGAAAATGAAAAATCCCTCTACACCCCCCCTGACGACCCGTCACTGATTTCTGTTGACGAATTATTGTTATTCAGATGGGAATGGATATTCTGCACCCCACTATGATGCGTGCCAATTCATATTTTATTTGCAGGTAATTTTGAAAATGAAAAATCCCTCTATGCCCCCTCTGACGACACGACAATGATTTCTAATGACGAATTATTGTTATTCATATGGAAATGGATATTCTCCACCCCACCATGATGCGTGCCAAGTCATATTAGATTTTTGAAGTAATTTTGAAAATGAAAATTCACTCCATACCTCCTCTGACGACACGACAATGGTTTCTGTTGACGAATTAATGCTATTTATATGGAAATGGATATTCTGCACCCCACCATGATGCGTGCCAAGTCATATTTGATTTTGAGGTAATTTTGAAAATGAAAAATCCCTTTGACGACACGACAATGATTTCTGTTGACGAATTATTGTTAGTCGGATGGAAATGGATATTCTGCACCCCACCATGATGCGTGCCAAGTCATATTAGATTTTTGAAGTAATTTTGAGAATGAAAATTCACTCCTTACCTCCTCTGACGACACGACAATGATTTCTGTTTACGAATTATTGTTATTCATATGGAAATGGATATTCTGCACCCCACCATGATGCGTGCCAAGTCATTTTTGATTTTGAGGTAATTTTGAAAATGAAAAATCCCTCTGACGACACGACAATGATTTCTGTTGACGAATTATTGTTATTCAGATGGAAATGGATATTCTGCACCCCACCATGATGCGTGCCAAGTCATATTAGATTTTTGAAGAAATTTTGAAAAAGAAAAATACCTCTATACCCCCTCTGACGACACGACAATGATTTCTGTTGACGAATTATTGTTATTCATATGGAAATGGATATTCTGCACCCCACCATGATGCGTGCCAAGTCATATTTGGTTTTGAGGTGATTTTGAAAACGAAAAATCCCTCTGACGACACGACAATGATTTCTGTTGACGAATTATTTTTATTCAGATGGAAATGGATATTCTGCACCCCACCATGCTGCGTGCCAAGTCATATTAGATTTTTGAAGTAATTTTGAAAATGAAAAATCCCTCTATGCCCCCTCTGACGACACGACAATGATTTCTGTTGACGAATTATTGTTATTCATATGGAAATGGATATTCTGCACCCCACTATGATGCGTGCCAAGTCATATTTGATTTTGAGGTAATTTTGAAAATGAAAAATCCCTCTACACCCCCCCTGACGACTCGTCAATGATTTCTGTTGACGAATTATTGTTATTCAGATGGAAATGGATATTCTGCACCCCACTATGATGCGTGCCAAGTCATATTTGATTTTCAGGTAGTTTTGAAAATGAAAAATCCCTCTACACCCCCTCTGACGACACGACAATGATTTCTGTTGACGAATTATTGTTATTCAGATGAAAATGGATATTCTGCACCCCACCATGATGCGTGCCAAGTCATATTTGATTTTGAAGTAATTTTGAAAATGAGAAATCCCTCTATGCCCCCTCTGACGACACGACAATGATTTCTGTTGACGAATTATTGTTATTCAGATGAAAATGGATATTCTGCACCCCACCATATTGCGTGCCAAGTCATATTTGATTTTGAGGTAATTTTGAAAATGAAAAATCCCTCTTACCCTCTCTGACGACACAACAATAATTTCTGTTGACGAATTATTGTTATTCAGATGGACATAAATACTTTGCACCCCACCATGATGCGTGCCAAGTCATATTTGATATTTAGGTAATTTTGAAAATGAAAAATCGCTCTATACCCCCTCTGACGACACGACAATGATTTCTGTTGACGAATTATTGTTATTCAGATAGAAATGGATATTCTGCACCCTACCATGATGCGTGCCAAGTCATATTAGATTTTTGAAGAAATATCGAATATGAAAAATCCCTTTATACCCCTTCTAACGACCCGACAATGATTTCTGTTGACGAATTATTGTTATTTAGATGGATATGGATACTTTGCACCCCACCATGATGCGTGCCAAGTCATATTAGATTTTCAGGTAGTTTTGAAAATGAAAAATCCCTCTATGCCCCCTCTGACGACACGACAATGATTTCTGTTGACGAATTAATATTATTCAGATAGAAATGGATATTCTGCACCCCACCATGATGCGTGCCAACTCATATTAGATTTTTGAAGTAATTTTGAAAATGAAAAATCCCTCTATACCCCCTCTGACGACACGACAATGATTTCTAATGACGAATTATTGTTGTTCATATGGAAATGGATATGCTGCACACCACCATGATGCGTGCCAAGTCATATTAGATTTTTGAAGTAATTTTGAAAATGAAAAATCCCTCTATGCCCCCTCTGACGACACGACAATGATTTCTGATGACGAATTATTGTTATTCATATGGAAATGGATATTCTGCAACCCACTATGATGCGTGCCAAGTCATATTTGATTTTGAGGTAATTTTGAAAATGAAAAATCCCTCTACACCCCCCCTGACGACCCGTCAATGATTTCTGTTGACGAATTATTGTTATTCAGATGGGAATGGATATTCTGCACCCCACTATGATGCGTGCCAATTCATATTCTATTTGCAGGTAATTTTGAAAATGAAAAATCCCTCTATGCCCCCTCTGACGACACGACAATGATTTCTAATGACGAATTATTGTTATTCATATGGAAATGGATATTCTCCACCCCACCATGATGCGTGCCAAGTCATATTAGATTTTTGAAGTAATTTTGAAAATGAAAATTCACTCCATACCTCCTCTGACGACACGACAATGATTTCTGTTGACGAATTATTGTTATTCATATGGAAATGGATATTCTGCACCCCACCATGATGCGTGCCAAGTCATATTTGATTTTGAGGTAATTTTGAAAATGAAAAATCCCTCTGACGACACGACAATGATTTCTGTTGACGAATTATTGTTAGTCAGATGGAAATGGATATTCTGCACCCCACCATGATGCGTGCCAAGTCATATTAGATTTTTGAAGTAATTTTGAAAATGAAAATTCACTCCTTACCTCCTCTGACGACACGACAATGATTTCTGTTGACGAATTATTGTTATTTATATGGAAATGGATATTCTGCACCCCACCATGATGCGTGCCAAGTCATATTTGATTTTGAGGTAATTTTGAAAATAAAAAATCCCTCTGACGACACGACAATGATTTCTGTTGACGAATTATTGTTATTCAGATGGAAATGGATATTCTGCTCCCCACCATGATGCGTGCCAAGTCATATTAGATTTTGAGATAATTTTGAAAATGAAAAATCCCTCTATTATCCCTCCGACGACCCGACAACGATTTCTGTTGACGAATTATTGTTATTTAGATGGAAATGGATATTCTGCAGCCCACCATGATGCGTGCCAAGTCATATTTGATTTTGAGGTAATTTTGAAAATGAAAAATCCCACTGACGACACGACAATGATTTCTGTTGACGAATTATTGTTATTCAGATGGAAATGGATATTCTGCTCCCCACCATGATGCGTGCCAAGTCATATTAGATTTTGAGGTAATTTTGAAAATGAAAAATCCCTCTATTATCCCTCCGACGACCCGACAACGATTTCTGTTGACGAATTATTGTTATTTAGATGTAAATGGATATTCTGCAGCCCACTATGATGCGTGCCAAGTCATATTAGATTTTTGAAGAAATTTTGAAAAAGAAAAATACCTCTATGCCCCCTCTGACGACACGACAATGATTTCTGTTGACGAATTATTGTTATTCATATGGAAATGGGTGTTCTGCACCCCACCATGATGCGTGCCAAGTCATATTTGATTTTGAGGTAATTTTGAAAATGAAAAATCCCTCTGACGACACGACAATGATTTCTGTTGACGAATTATTGTTATTCAGATGGAAATGAATATTCTGCACCCCACCATGATGCGTGCCAAGTCATATTTGATTTTTGAAGTAATTTTGAAAATGAAAAATCCCTCTATGCCCCCTCTGACGACACGACAATGATTTCTGTCAACGAAATAATATTTTTCAGATAGAAATGGATATTCTGCACCCCTCCATGATGCGTGCCAAGTCATATTCGATTCTTGAAGCAATTTTGAAAATGAAAAATCCCTCTATACCCCCTCTGACGACACGACAATGATTTCTTATGACGAATTATTTTTATTCATATGGAAATGGATATTCTGCACCCCACCATGATGCGTGCCAAGTCATATTAGATTTTTGAAGTAATTTTGAAAATGAAAAATCCCTCTATGCCCCCTCTGACGACACGACAATGATTTCTGTTGACGAATTATTGTTATTCATATGGAAATGGATATTCTGCACCCCACTATGATGCGTGCCAAGTCATATTTGATTTTGAGGTAATTTTGAAAATGAAAAATCCCTCTACACCCCCCCCTGACGACCCGTCAATGATTTCTGTTGACGAATTATTGTTATTCAGATGAAAATGGATATTCTGCACCCCACTATGATGCGTGCCAATTCATATTTTATTTTCAGGTAATTTTGAAAATGAAAAATCCCTCTATGCCCCCTCTGACGACACGACAATGATTTCTAATGACGAATTATTGTTATTCATATGGAAATGGATATTCTGAACCCCACCATGATGCGTGCCAAGTCATATTAGATTTTTGAAGTAATTTTGAAAATGAAAATTCCCTCCATACCTCCTCTGACGACACGACAATGATTTCTGTTGACGAATTATTGTTATTCATATGGAAATGGATATTCTGCACCCCACCATGATGCGTGCCAAGTCATATTTGATTTTGAGGTAATTTTGAAAACGAAAAATCCCTCTGACGACACGACAATGATTTCTGTTGACGAATTATTGTTATTCAGATGGAAATGGATATTCTGCACCCCACCATGCTGCGTGCCAAGTCATATTAGATTTTTGAAGTAATTTTGAAAATGAAAAATCCCTCTATGCCCCCTCTGACGACACGACAATGATTTCTGTTGACGAATTATTGTTATTCATATGGAAATGGATATTCTGCACCCCACTATGATGCGTGCCAAGTCATATTTGATTTGAGGTAATTTTGAAAATGAAAAATCCCTCTACACCCCCCCTGACGACCCGTCAATGATTTCTGTTGACGAATTATTGTTATTCAGATGGAAATGGATATTCTGCACCCCACCATGGTGCGTGCCAAGTCATATTAGATTTTTGAAGTAATTTTGAAAATGAAAAATCCCTCTATGCCCCCTCTGACGACACGACAATGATTTCTGTTGACGAATTATTGTTATTCATATGGAAATGGATATTCTGCACCCCACCATGATGCGTGCCAAGTCATATTTGATTTTGAGGTAATTTTGAAAATGAAAAATCCCTCTGACGACACGACAATGATTTCTGTTGACGAATTATTGTTATTCAGATGGAAATGGATATTCTGCACCCCACCATGATGCGTGCCAAGTCATATTAGATTTTTGAAGAAATTTTGAAATAGAAAAATACCTCTATGCCCCCTCTGACGACACGACAATGATTTCTGTTGACGAATTATTGTTATTCATATTGAAATGGATATTCTGCACCCCACCATGATGCGTGCCAAGTCATATTTGGTTTTGAGGTAATTTTGAAAACGAAAAATCCCTCTGACGACACGACAATGATTTCTGTTGACGAATTATTGTTATTCAGATGGAAATGGATATTCTGCACCCCACCATGCTGCGTGCCAAGTCATATTAGATTTTTGAAGTAATTTTGAAAATGAAAAATCCCTCTATGCCCCCTCTGACGACACGACAATGATTTCTGTTGACGAATTATTGTTATTCATATGGAAATGGATATTCTGCACCCCACTATGATGCGTGCCAAGTCATATTTGATTTTGAGGTAATTTTGAAAATGAAAAATCCCTCTACACCCCCCCTGACGACCCGTCAATGATTTCTGTTGACGAATTATTGTTATTCAGATGGAAATGGATATTCTGCACCCCACTATGATGCGTGCCAAGTCATATTTGATTTTCAGGTAGTTTTGAAAATGAAAAATCCCTCTATACCCCCTCTGACGACACGACAATGATTTCTGTAGAGGAATTATTGTTATTCAGATAGAAATGGATATTCTGCACCCCACCATGATGCGTGCCAAGTCATATTAGATTTTTGAAGAAATATCGAATATGAAAAATCCCTTTATACCCCTTCTAACGACCCGACAATGATTTCTGTTGACGAATTATTGTTATTTAGATGGATATGGATACTTTGCACCCCACCATGATGCGTGCCAAGTCATATTAGATTTTCAGGTAGTTTTGAAAATGAAAAATCCCTCTATGCCCCCTCTGACGACACGACAATGATTTCTGTTGACGAATTATTGTTATTCATATGGAAATGGATATTCTGCAACCCACTATGATGCGTGCCAAGTCATATTTGATTTTGAGGTAATTTTGAAAATGAAAAATCCCTCTACACCCCCCCTGACGACCCGTCAATGATTTCTGTTGACGAATTATTGTTATTCATATGGAAATGGATATTCTGCACCCCACTATGATGCGTGCCAAGTCATATTTGATTTTGAGGTAATTTTGAAAATGAAAAATCCCTCTACACCCCCCCTGACGACCCGTCAATGATTTCTGTTGACGAATTATTGTTATTCAGATGGAAATGGATATTCTGCACCCCACTATGATGCGTGCCAAGTCATATTTGATTTTCAGGTAGTTTTGAAAATGAAAAATCCCTCTATACCCCCTCTGACGACACGACAATGATTTCTGTTGAGGAATTATTGTTATTCAGATAGAAATGGATATTCTGCACCCCACCATGATGCGTGCCAAGTCATATTAGATTTTTGAAGAAATATCGAATATGAAAAATCCCTTTATACCCCTTCTAACGACCCGACAATGATTTCTGTTGACGAATTATTGTTATTTAGATGGATATGGATACTTTGCACCCCACCATGATGCGTGCCAAGTCATATTAGATTTTCAGGTAGTTTTGAAAATGAAAAATCCCTCTATGCCCCCTCTGACGACACGACAATGATTTCTGTTGACGAATTATTGTTATTCATATGGAAATGGATATTCTGCAACCCACTATGATGCGTGCCAAGTCATATTTGATTTTGAGGTAATTTTGAAAATGAAAAATCCCTCTGACGACACAACAATGATTTCTGTTGACGAATTATTGTTATTCAGATGGAAATGAATATTCTGCACCCCACCATGATGCGTGCCAAGTCATATTTGATTTTTGAAGTAATTTTGAAAATGAAAAATCCCTCTATGCCCCCTCTGACGACACGACAATGATTTCTGTTAACGAAATAATATTTTTCAGATAGAAATGGATATTCTGCACCCCTCCATGATGCGTGCCAAGTCATATTCGATTCTTGAAGTAATTTTGAAAATGAAAAATCCCTCTATACCCCCTCTGACGACACGACAATGATTTCTTATGACGAATTATTTTTATTCATATGGAAATGGATATTCTGCACCCCACCATGATGCGTGCCAAGTCATATTAGATTTTTGAAGTAATTTTGAAAATGAAAAATCCCTCTATGCCCCCTCTGACGACACGACAATGATTTCTGTTGACGAATTATTGTTATTCATATGGAAATGGATATTCTGCACCCCACTATGATGCGTGCCAAGTCATATTTGATTTTGAGGTAATTTTGAAAATGAAATATCCCTCTACACCCCCCCCTGACGACCCGTCAATGATTTCTGTTGACGAATTATTGTTATTCAGATGGAAATGGATATTCTGCACCCCACTATGATGCGTGCCAATTCATATTTTATTTTCAGGTAATTTTGAAAATGAAAAATCCCTCTATGCCCCCTCTGACGACACGACAATGATTTTTAATGACGAATTATTGTTATTCATATGGAAATGGATATTCTGAACCCCACCATGATGCGTGCCAAGTCATATTAGATTTTTGAAGTAATTTTGAAAATGAAAATTCCCTCCATACCTCCTCTGACGACACGACAATGATTTCTGTTGACGAATTATTGTTATTCATATGGAAATGGATATTCTGCACCCCACCATGATGCGTGCCAAGTCATATTTGATTTTGAGGTAATTTTGAAAACGAAAAATCCCTCTGACGACACGACAATGATTTCTGTTGACGAATTATTGTTATTCAGATGGAAATGGATATTCTGCACCCCACCATGCTGCGTGCCAAGTCATATTAGATTTTTGAAGTAATTTTGAAAATGAAAAATCCCTCTATGCCCCCTCTGACGACACGACAATGATTTCTGTTGACGAATTATTGTTATTCATATGGAAATGGATATTCTGCACCCCACTATGATGCGTGCCAAGTCATATTTGATTTGAGGTAATTTTGAAAATGAAAAATCCCTCTACACCCCCCCTGACGACCCGTCAATGATATCTGTTGACGAATTATTGTTATTCAGATGGAAATGGATATTCTGCACCCCACCATGGTGCGTGCCAAGTCATATTAGATTTTTGAAGTAATTTTGAAAATGAAAAATCCCTCTATGCCCCCTCTGACGACACGACAATGATTTCTGTTGACGAATTATTGTTATTCATATGGAAATGGATATTCTGCACCCCACCATGATGCGTGCCAAGTCATATTTGATTTTGAGGTAATTTTGAAAATGAAAAATCCCTCTGACGACACGACAATGATTTCTGTTGACGAATTATTGTTATTCAGATGGAAATGGATATTCTGCAACCCACCGTGATGCGTGCCAAGTCATATTAGATTTTTGAAGAAATTTTGAAAAAGAAAAATACCTCTATGCCCCCTCTGACGACACGACAATGATTTCTGTTGACGAATTATTGTTATTCATATGGAAATGGATATTCTGCACCCCACCATGATGCGTGCCAAGTCATATTTGGTTTTGAGGTAATTTTGAAAACGAAAAATCCCTCTGACGACACGACAATGATTTCTGTTGACGAATTATTGTTATTCAGATGGAAATGGATATTCTGCACCCCACCATGCTGCGTGCCAAGTCATATTAGATTTTTGAAGTAATTTTGAAAATGAAAAATCCCAATATGCCCCATCTGACGACACGACAATGATTTCTGTTGACGAATTATTGTTATTCATATGGAAATGGATATTCTGCACCCCACTATGATGCGTGCCAAGTCATATTTGATTTTGAGGTAATTTTGAAAATGAAAAATCCCTCTACACCCCCCCTGACGACCCGTCAATGATTTCTGTTGACGAATTATTGTTATTCAGATGGAAATGGATATTCTGCACCCCACTATGATGCGTGCCAAGTCATATTTGATTTTCAGGTAGTTTTGAAAATGAAAAATCCCTCTATACCCCCTCTGACGACACGACAATGATTTCTGTTGAGGAATTATTGTTATTCAGATAGAAATGGATATTCTGCACCCCACCAAGATGCGTGCCAAGTCATATTAGATTTTTGAAGAAATATCGAATATGAAAAATCCCTTTATACCCCTTCTAACGACCCGACAATGATTTCTGTTGACGAATTATTGTTATTCAGATGGATATGGATACTTTGCACCCCACCATGATGCGTGCCAAGTCATATTAGATTTTCAGGTAGTTTTGAAAATGAAAAATCCCTCTATGCCCCCTCTGACGACACGACAATGATTTCTGTTGACGATTTATTGTTATTCATATGGAAATGGATATTCTGCAACCCACTATGATGCGTGCCAAGTCATATTTGATTTTGAGGTAATTTTGAAAATGAAAAATCCCTCTACACCCCCCCTGACGACCCGTCAATGATTTCTGTTGACGAATTATTGTTATTCAGATGGGAATGGATATTCTGCACCCCACTATGATGCGTGCCAATTCATATTTTATTTGCAGGTAATTTTGAAAATGAAAAATCCCTCTATGCCCCCTCTGACGACACGACAATGATTTCTAATGACGAATTATTGTTATTCATATGGAAATGGATATTCTCCACCCCACCATGATGCGTGCCAAGTCATATTAGATTTTTGAAGTAATTTTGAAAATGAAAATTCACTCCATACCTCCTCTGACGACACGACAATGGTTTCTGTTGACGAATTAATGCCATTTATATGGAAATGGATATTCTGCACCCCACCATGATGCGTGCCAAGTCATATTTGATTTTGAGGTAATTTTGAAAATGAAAAATCCCTCTGACGACACGACTATAATTTCTGTTGACGAATTATTGTTAGTCGGATGGAAATGGATATTCTGCACCCCACCATGATGCGTGCCAAGTCATATTAGATTTTTGAAGTAATTTTGAAAATGAAAATTCACTCCTTACCTCCTCTGACGACACGACAATGATTTCTGTTGACGAATTATTGTTATTCATATGGAAATGGATATTCTGCACCCCACCATGATGCGTGCCAAGTCATATTTGATTTTGAGGTAATTTTGAAAATGAAAAATCCCTCTGACGACACGACAATGATTTCTGTTGACAAATTATTGTTATTCAGATGGAAATGGATATTCTGCACCCCACCATGATGCGTGCCAAGTCATATTAGATTTTTGAAGAAATTTTGAAAAAGAAATATACCTCTATACCCCCTCTGACGACACGACAATGATTTCTGTTGACGAATTATTGTTATTCATATGGAAATGGATATTCTGCACCCCACCATGATGCGTGCCAAGTCATATTTGGTTTTGAGGTAATTTTGAAAATGAAAAATCCCTCTGACGACACGACAATGATTTCTGTTGACGAATTATTGTTATTCAGATGGAAATGGATATTCTGCACCCCACCATGCTGCGTGCCAAGTAATATTAGATTTTTGAAATAATTTTGAAAATGAAAAATCCCTCTATGCCCCCTCTGACGACACGACAATGATTTCTGTTGGCGAATTATTGTTATTCAGATGAAAATGGATATTCTGCACCCCACCATGATGCGTGCCAAGTCATATTTGATTTTGAAGTAATTTTGAAAATGAGAAATCCCTCTATGCCCCCTCTGACGACACGACAATGATTTCTGTTGAGGAATTATTGTTATTCAGATAGAAAAAGATATTCTGCACCCCACCATGATGCGTGCCAAGTCATATTTGATTTTTGAAGTAATTTTGAAAATGAAAAATCCCTCTATGCCCCCTCTGACGACACGACAATGATTTCTGTTGACGAATTATTGTTATTCATATGGAAATGGATATTCTGCACCCCACTATGATGCGTGCCAAGTCATATTTGATTTTGAGGTAATTTTGAAAATGAAAAATACGTCTACACCCCCCCTGACGACCCGTCAATGATTTCTGTTGATAAATTATTGTTATTCAGATGGGAATGGATATTCTGCACCCCACTATGATGCGTGCCAATTCATATTTTATTTTCAGGTAATTTTGAAAATGAAAAATCCGTCTATACCCCCTCTGACGACACGACAATGATTTCTAATGACGAATAATCGTTATTCATATGAAAATGGATATTTTGCACCCCACCATGATGCGTGCCAAGTCATATTAGATTTTTGAAGTAATTTTGAAAATGAAAAATCCCTCTATGCCCCCTCTGACGACACGACAATGATTTCTGTTGACGAATTATTGTTATTCATATGGAAATGGATATTCTGCACCCCACTATGATGTGTGCCAAGTCATATTTGATTTTGAGGTAATTTTGAAAATGAAAAATACCTCTACACCCCCCCTGACGACCCGTCAATGATTTCTGTTGATGAATTATTGTTATTCAGATGGGAATGGATATTCTGCACCCCACTATGATGCGTGCCAATTCATATTTTATTTTCAGGTAATTTTGAAAATGAAAAATCCCTCTATGCCCCCTCTGACGACACGACAATGATTTCTAATGACGAATTATTGTTATTCATATGGAAATGGATATTCTGAACCCCACCATGATGCATGCCAAGTCATATTAGATTTTTGAAGTAATTTTGAAAATGAAAAATCCCTCCATACCTCCTCTGACGACACGACAATGATTTCTGTTGACGAATTATTGTTATTCATTTGGAAATGGATATTCTGCACCCCACCATGATGCGTGCCAAGTCATATTTGATTTTGAGGTAATTTTAAAAACGAAAAATCCCTCTGACGACACGACAATGATTTCTGTTGGCGAATTATTGTTATTCAGATGAAAATGGATATTCTGCACCCCACCATGATGCGTGCCAAGTCATATTAGATTTTGAGGTAATTTTGAAAATGAAAAATCCCTCTATACCCCCTCTGACGACACGACAATGATTTCTGTTGAGGAATTATTGTTATTCAGATAGAAAAAGATATTCTGCACCCCACCATGATGCGTGCCAAGTCATATTAGATTTTTGAAGTAATTTTGAAAATGGAAAATAACTCTATACCCCCTCTGACGACACGACAATGATTTCTGTTGACGAATTATTGTTATTCAAATGGGAATAGATATTCTGCACCCCACCTTGATGCGTGCCAAGTCATATTAGATTTTTGAAGTAATTTTGAAAATGAAAAATCCCTCTATACCCCCTCTAACAACACGACAATGATTTCTGTTGACGAATGATTGTTATTCATATGGCAATGAATATTCTGTACCCCACCATGATGCGTGCCAAGTCATATTTGATTTTGAGGTAATTTTGAAAATGAAAAGTCCCTCTGACGACACGACAATGATTTCTGTTGACGAATTATTGTTATTCAGATGGAAATAGATATTCTGCACCCCACCATGATGCGTGCCAAGTCATATTTGATTTTTGAAGTAATTTTGAAAATGAAAAATCCCTCTATGCCCTCTCTGACGACATGACAATGATTTCTGTTGACGAAATAATATTATTCAGATTGAATTGGATATTCTGCACCCCACCATGATGCGTGCCAAGTCATATTTTATTCTTGAAATCATTTTGATAATGAAAAATCCCTCTATACCCCCTCTGACGAACCGACAATGATTTCTCTTGACGAAATATTGTTATTCAGATGGACATGGATACTTTGCACCCCACCATGATGCGTGCCAACTCATATTAGATTTTTGAAGTAATTTTGAAAATGAAAAATCCCTCTATACCCCCTCTGACGACACGACAATGATTTCTTATGACGAATTATTGTTATTCATATGGAAATGGATATTCTGCACCCCACCATGATGCGTGCCAAGTCATATTAGATTTTTGAAGTAATTTTGAAAATGAAAAATCCCTCTATGCCCCCTCTGACGACACGACAATGATTTCTGTTGACGAATTATTGTTATTCATATGGAAATGGATATTCTGCACCCCACTATGATGCGTGCCAAGTCATATTTGATTTTGAGGTAATTTTGAAAATGAAAAATACCTCTACACCCCCCCTGACGACCCGTCAATGATTTCTGTTGATGAATTATTGTTATTCAGATGGGAATGGATATTCTGCACCCCACTATGATGCGTGCCAATTCATATTTTATTTTCAGGTAATTTTGAAAATGAAAAATCCCTCTATGCCCCCTCTGACGACACGACAATGATTTCTAATGACGAATTATTGTTATTCATATGGAAATGGATATTCTGAACCCCACCATGATGCGTGCCAAGTCATATTAGATTTTTGAAGTAATTTTGAAAATGAAAAATCCCTCCATACCTCCTCTGACGACACGACAATGATTTCTGTTGACGAATTATTGTTATTCATATGGAAATGGATATTCTGCACCCCACTATGATGCGTGCCAAGTCATATTTGATTTTGAAGTAATTTTGAAAATGAAAAATCACTCTATGCCCCCTCTGACGACACGACAATGATTTCTGTTGACGAATTATTGTTATTCAGATGGAAATGGATATTCTGCACCCCACCATGATGCGTGCCAAGTCATATTTGATTTTGAAGTAATTTTGAAAATGAAAAGTCCCTCTATGCCCTCTCTGACGACATGACAATGATATCTGTTGACGAAATAATATTTTTCAGATTGAAATGGATATTCTGCACCCCACCATGATGCGTGCCAAGTCATATTTGATTCTTGAAATCATTTTGATAATGAAAAATCCCTCTATACCCCCTCTGACGAGCCGACAATGATTTCTCTTGACGAAATATTGTTATTCAGATGGACATGGATACTTTGCACCCCACCATGATGCGTGCCAACTCATATTAGATTTTTGAAGTTATTTTGAAAATGAAAAATCCCTCTATACCCCCTCTGACGACACGACAATGATTTCTTATGACGAATTATTGTTATTCATATGGAAATGGATATTCTGCACCCCACCATGATGCGTGCCAAGTCATATTAGATTTTTGAAGTAATTTTGAAAATGAAAAATCCCTCTATGCCCCCTCTGACGACACGACAATGATTTCTGTTGACGAATTATTGTTATTTATATGGAAATGGATATTCTGCACCCCACTATAATGCGTGCCAAGTCATATTTGATTTTGAGGTAATTTTGAAAATGAAAAATACCTCTACACCCCCCCTGACGACCCGTCAATGATTTCTGTTGATGAATTATTGTTACTCAGATGGGAATGGATATTCTGCACCCCACTATGATGCGTGCCAATTCATATTTTATTTTCAGGTAATTTTGAAAATGAAAAATCCCTCTATGCCCCCTCTGACGACACGACAATGATTTCTAATGACGAATTATTGTTATTCATATGGAAATGGATATTCTGAACCCCACCATGATGCGTGCCAAGTCATATTAGATTTTTGAAGTAATTTTGAAAATGAAAAATCCCTCCATACCTCCTCTGACGACACGACAATGATTTCTGTTGACGAATTATTGTTATTCATATGGAAATGGATATTCTGCACCCCATCATGATGCGTACCAAGTCATATTTGATTTAGAGGTAATTTTAAAAACGAAAAATCCCTCTGACGACACGACAATGATTTCTGTTGACGAATTATTGTTATTCAGATGGAAATGGATATTCTGCACCCCACCATGATGCGTGCCAAGTCATATTAGATTTTTGAAGTAATTTTGAAAAAAAAAATCCCTCTACACCCCCCCTGACGACCCGTAAATGATTTCTGTTGACGAATTATTGTTATTCAGATGGGAATGGATATTCTGCACCCCACTATGATGCGTGCCAATTCATATTTTATTTGCAGGTAATTTTGAAAATGAAAAATCCCTCTATGCCCCCTCTGACGACACGACAATGATTTCTAATGACGAATTATTGTTATTCATTTGGAAATGGATATTCTCCACCCCACCATGATGCGTGCCAAGTCATTTTAGATTTTTGAAGTAATTTTGAAAATGAAAATTCACTCCATACCTCCTCTGACGACACGACAATGATTTCTGTTGACGAATTATTGTTATTCATATGGAAATGGATATTCTGCACCCCACCATGATTCGTGCCAAGTTATATTTGATTTTGAGGTAATTTTGAAAATGAAAAATCCCTCTGACGACACGACAATGATTTCTGTTGACGAATTATTGTTATTCAGAAGGAAATGGATATTCTGCACCCCACCATGATGCGTGCCAAGTTATATTAGATTTTTGAAGTAATTTTGAAAAAGAAAAATCCCTCTATGCCCCCTCTGACGACACGACAATGATTTCTGTTGACGAATTATTGTTATTCATATGGAAATGGTCATTCTGCACCCCTCTATGATGCGTGCCAAGTCATATTTGATTTTGAGGTAATTTTGAAAATGAAAAATCCCTCTACACCCCCTCTGACGACCCGTCAATGATTTCTGTTGACGAATTATTGTCATTCAGATGGAAATGTATATTCTGCACCCCACTTTGATGCGTGCCAAGTCATATTTGATTTTCAGGTAGTTTTGAAAATGAAAAATCCCTCTACACCCCCTCTGACGACCCGTCAATGATTTCTGTTGACGAATTATTGTTATTCAGATGGAAATGGATATTCTGCACCCCACCATGATGCGTGCCAAGTCATATTTGATTCTTGAAATCATTTTGATAATGAAAAATCCCTTTAACCCCCTCTGACGACCCGACAATAATTTCTGTCGACGAATTATTGTTATTTAGATGAAAATGGATATTATGCACTCCACCATGATACGTGCCAAGTCATTTTTGATTTTTGAAGTAATTTTGAAAATGAAAAATCCCTCTATACCCCCTCTGATGACCCGACAATGATTTCTGTTGACGAATTATTGTTATTCAGATGGAAATGGATATTCTGCACCCCACCATATTGCGTGCCAAGTCATATTTAATTTTGAGGTAATTTTGAAAATGAAAAATTCCTCTATACCACTTCTGACGACACAACAATGATTTCTGTTCACGAATTATTGGTATTCAGATGGACATGAATACTTTGCACCATACCATGATGCGTGCCAAGTCATATTAGATTTTTGAAGAAATATTGAAAATGAAAAATCCCTTTATACCCCTTCTAACGACCCGACAATGATTTCGGTTGACGAATTATTGTTATTTAGATGGATATGGATACTTTGCACCCCACCATGATGCGTGCCAAGTCATATTAGAATTTTGGAAGTAATTTTGAAAATGAAAAATAACTCTATACCCCCTCTGACGACACGACAATGATTTCTGTTGACGAATTATTGTTATTCAAATGGAAATGGATATTCTGCACCCCACCTTGATGCGTGCTAAGTCATATTAGATTTTTGAAGTAATTTTGAAAATGAAAAATCCCTCTGACGACACGACAATGATTTCTGTTGACGAATTATTGTTATTCAGATGGAAATAGATATTCTACACCCCACCATGATGCGTGCCATGTCATATTTGATTTTTGAAGTAATTTTGAAAATGAAAAATCCCTCTGACGACACGACAATTATTTCTGTTGACGAATTATTGTTATTCAGATGGAAATAGATATTCTACACCCCACCATGATGCGTGCCAAGTCATATTTGATTTTTGAAGTAATTTTGAAAATGAAAAATCCCTCTATGCCCCCTCTGACGACACGACAATGATTTCTGTTGACGAATTAATATTATTCAGATAGAAATGGATATTCTGCACCCCACCATGATGCGTGCCAACTCATATTAGATTTTTGAAGTAATTTTGAAAATGAAAAATCCCTCTATACCCCCTCTGACGACACGACAATGATTTCTAATGACGAATTATTGTTATTCATATGGAAATGGATATTCTGCACCCCACCATGATGCGTGCCAAGTCATATTAGATTTTTGAAGTAATTTTGAAAATGAAAAATCCCTCTATGCCCCCTCTGACGACACGACAATAATTTCTGTTGACGAATTATTGTTATTCATATGGAAATGGATATTCTGCACCCCACTATGATGCCTGCCAAGTCATATTTGATTTTGAGGTAATTTTGAAAATAAAAAATCCGTCTACACCCCTTCTGACGACCCGTCAATGATTTCTGTTGACGAATTATTGTTATTCAGATGGAAATGGATATTCTGCACCCCACTATGATACGTGCCAATTCATATTTTATTTGCAGGTAATTTTGAAAATGAAAAATCCCTCTATGCCCCCTCTGACGACACGACAATGATTTCTAATGACGAATTATTCTTATTCATATGGAAATGGATATTCTCCACCCCACCATGATGCGTGCCAAGTCATATTAGATTTTTGAAGTAATTTTGAAAATGAAAATTCACTCCATACCTCCTCTGACGACACGACAATGATTTCTGTTGACGAATTATTGTTATTCAGATGGAAATGGATATTCTGCACCCCACCATGATGTGTGCCAAGTCATATTAGATTTTTGATGTAATTTTGAAAATGAAAATTCACTCCTTACCTCCTCTGACGACACGACAATGATTTCTGTTGACGAATTATTGTTATTCATATAGAAATGGATATTCTGCACCCCACCATGATGCGTGCCAAGTCATATTTGATTTTGAAGTAATTTTGAAAATGAAAAATCCCTCTATGCCCACTCTGACGACACGACAATGATTTCTGTTGACGAATTATTGTTATTCTGATGGAAATGGATATTATGCACTCCACCATGATACGTGCCAAGTCATTTTTGAATTTTGAAGTAATTTTGAAAATGAAAAATCCCTCTATACCCCCTCTGACGACCCGACAATGATTTCTGTTGAGGAATTATTGTTATTCAGATAGAAATAGATATTCTGCACCCCACCATTATGCGTGCCAAGTCATATTAGATTTTTGAAGTAATTTTGAAAATGAAAAATAACTCTATACCCCCTCTGACGACACGACAATGATTTCCGTTGAGGAATTATTGTTATTTAGATGGATATGGATACTTTGCACCCCACCATGATGCGTGCCAAGTCATATTAGATTTTTGAAGTAATTTTGAAAATGAAAAATAACTCTATACCCCCTCTGACGACACGACAATGATTTCTGTTGACGAATTATCGTTATTCAAATGGAAATAGATATTCTGCACCCCACCATTATGCGTGCCAAGTCATATTAGATTTTTGAAGTAATTTTGAAAATGAAAAATAACTCTATACCCCCTCTGACGACACGACAATGATTTCCGTTGAGGAATTATTGTTATTCAGATAGAAATAGATATTCTGCACCCCACCACGATGCGTGCCAAGTCATATTAGATTTTTGAAGAAATATTGAAAATGAAAAATCCCTTTATACCCCTTCTAACGACCCGACAATGATTTCGGTTGACGAATTATAGTTATTTAGATGGATATGGATACTTTGCACCCCACCATGATGCGTGCCAAGTCATATTAGATTTTTGAAGTAATTTTGAAAATGAAAAATAACTCTATACCCCCTCTGACGACACGACAATGATTTCTGTTGACGAATTATTGTTATTCAGATGGAAATGGATATTCTGCTCCCCACCATGATGCGTGCCAAGTCATATTAGATTTTGAGATAATTTTGAAAATGAAAAATCCCTCTATTATCCCTCCGACGACCCGACAACGATTTCTGTTGACGAATTATTGTTATTTAGATGGAAATGGATATTCTGCAGCCCACCATGATGCGTGCCAAGTCATATTTGATTTTGAGGTAATTTTGAAAATGAAAAATCCCACTGACGACACGACAATGATTTCTGTTGACGAATTATTGTTATTCAGATGGAAATGGATATTCTGCTCCCCACCATGATGCGTGCCAAGTCATATTAGATTTTGAGGTAATTTTGAAAATGAAAAATCCCTCTATTATCCCTCCGACGACCCGACAACGATTTCTGTTGACGAATTATTGTTATTTAGATGTAAATGGATATTCTGCAGCCCACTATGATGCGTGCCAAGTCATATTAGATTTTTGAAGAAATTTTGAAAAAAAAAAATACCTCTATGCCCCCTCTGACGACACGACAATGATTTCTGTTGACGAATTATTGTTATTCATATGGAAATGGGTGTTCTGCACCCCACCATGATGCGTGCCAAGTCATATTTGATTTTGAGGTAATTTTGAAAATGAAAAATCCCTCTGACGACACGACAATGATTTCTGTTGACGAATTATTGTTATTCAGATGGAAATGAATATTCTGCACCCCACCATGATGCGTGCCAAGTCATATTTGATTTTTGAAGTAATTTTGAAAATGAAAAATCCCTCTATGCCCCCTCTGACGACACGACAATGATTTCTGTCAACGAAATAATATTTTTCAGATAGAAATGGATATTCTGCACCCCTCCATGATGCGTGCCAAGTCATATTCGATTCTTGAAGCAATTTTGAAAATGAAAAATCCCTCTATACCCCCTCTGACGACACGACAATGATTTCTTATGACGAATTATTTTTATTCATATGGAAATGGATATTCTGCACCCCACCATGATGCGTGCCAAGTCATATTAGATTTTTGAAGTAATTTTGAAAATGAAAAATCCCTCTATGCCCCCTCTGACGACACGACAATGATTTCTGTTGACGAATTATTGTTATTCATATGGAAATGGATATTCTGCACCCCACTATGATGCGTGCCAAGTCATATTTGATTTTGAGGTAATTTTGAAAATGAAAAATCCCTCTATACCCCCTCTAACGACCTGTCAATGATTTCCATTGACGAATTATTGTTATTGAGATGGAAATGAATATTTTGTACCCCACCATGATGCGTGCCAAGTCATATTTGATTTTGGGGTAATTTTGATAATGAAATATCCCTCTATACCCCCTCTAACGACCTGTCAATGATTTCCATTGACGAATTATTGTTATTCAGATGGAAATGGATATTCTGCAGCCCACCATGATGCGTGCCAAGTCTTATTTGATTTTGAGGTAATTTTGAAAATGAGAAATCCCTCTATACCCCCTCTGACGACCCGACAATGATTTCTTTTGACAAATTATTGTTATTGAGATGGAAATGAATATTCTGTACCCCACCATGTTGCGTGCCAAGTCATATTTGATTTTGGGGTAATTTTGATAATGAGAAATCCCTCTATACCCCCTCTGACGACCCGACAATGATTTCTTCTGACAAATTATTGTTATTGAGATGAAAATGAATATTTTGTTCCCCACCATGATGCGTGCCAAGTCATATTTGATTTTTGAAGTCATTTTGAAAATGAAAAATCCCTCTATACCCCCTCTGACGACCCGACAATGATTTCTGTTGACGAATTATTGTTTTTCAGATAGAAATGGATGTTTTGCACACTACTATGATGCGTGCCAAGCCTTATTTGAATTTTGAAGTCATTTTGATAATGAAAAATCCCTCTATACCCCCTCTAACGACCCGTCAATGATTTTGTATTGACGAATTATTGTTATTCAGATGGAAATGGATATTCTGCAGCCCACCATGAGGCGTGCCAAGTCATATTTGATTTTGGGGTAATTTTGATAATGAAAAATCACTCTATACCCCCTCTAACGACCTGTCAATGATTTCCATTGACGAATTATTGTTATTCAGATGGAAATGAATATTCTGCAGCCCACCATGATGCGTGCCAAGTCATATTTTATTTTGGGGTAATTTTGATAATGAAAAATCCCTCTATACCCCCTCTAACGACCTGTCAATGATTTCCATTGACGAATTATTGTTATTCAGATGGAAATGGATATTCTGCAGCCCACCATGATGCGTGCCAAGTCATATTTGATTTTGAGGTAATTTTGAAAATGAAAAATCCCTCTATACCCCCTCTGACGACCCGACAATGATTTCTTTTGACAAATTATTGTTATTGAGATGGAAATGAATATTGTGTACCCCACTATGTTGCGTGCCAAGTCATATTTGATTTTGGGGTAATTTTGATAATGAAAAATCCCTCTATACCCCCTCTAACGACCCGTCAATGATTTTGTATTGACGAATTATTGTTATTCAGATGGAAATGGATATTCTGCAGCACACCATGAGGCGTGCCAAGTCATATTTGATTTTGGGGTAATTTTGATAATGAAAAATCCCTCTATACCCCCTCTAACGACCTGTCAATGATTTCCATTGACGAATTATTGTTATTCAGATGGAAATGGATATTCTGCAGCCCACCATGATGCGTGCCAAGTCATATTTGATTTTGGGGTAATTTTGATAATGAAAACTCCCTCTATACCCCCTCTAACGACCTGTCAATGATTTCCATTGACGAATTATTGTTATTTAGATGGAAATGGATATTCTGCAGCCCACCATGATGCGTGCCAAGTCATATTTGATTTTGAGGTAATTTTGAAAATGAAAAATCTCTCTATACCCCCTCTGACGACCCGACAATGATTTCTTTTGACAAATCATTGTTATTGAGATGAAAATGAATATTCTGTACCCCACCATGTTGCGTGCCAAGTCATATTTGATTTTGGGGTAATTTTGATAATGAAAAATCCCTCTATACCCCCTCTAACGACCTGTCAATGATTTCCATTGACGAATTATTGTTATTCAGATGGAAATGGATATTCTGCAGCCCACCATGATGCGTGCCAAGTCATATTTGATTTTGAGGTAATTTTGAAAATGAAAAATCCCTCTATACCCCCTCTGACGACCCGACAATGATTTCTTTTGACAAATTATTGTTATTGAGATGGAAATGAATATTCTGTACCCCACCATGATGCGTGCCAAGTCATATTTGATTTTTGAAGTCATTTTGATAATGAAAAATCCCTCTATACCCCCTCTGACGACCCGACAATGATTTCTGTTTACAAATTATTGTTTTTCAGTTGGAAATGGATGTTTTGCAACCTACTATGATGCGTGCCGAGCCTTATTTGAATTTTGAAGTCATTTTGATAAAGAAAAGTCCCTCTATACCTCCTCTAACGACCCGTCAATGATTTCTGTTGACAAATTATTGTTATTCAGATGGAAATGAATATTATGCACCCCACCATGATGCGTGCCAAGTCATATTAGATTTTTGAAGAAATATTGATAATGAAAAATCCCTCTATACCCCCTCTAACGACCCGTCAATGATTTCTGTTGACGAATTATTGTTATTCAGATGGAAATGGATATTATGCACCCCACTATGATGCGTGCCAAGTCATATTAGATTTTTGAAGAAATATTGATAATGAAAAATCCCTCTATACCCCCTCTAACGACCCGTCAATGATTTCTGTTGACGAATTATTGTTATTCAGATGGAAATGGATATTCTGCAGCCCGTCATGATGCGTGCCAAGTCATATTTGATTTTGAGGTAATTTTGAAAATGAAAAATCCCTCCATACCCCCTCTGACGACCCGACAATGATTTCTTTTGACAAATTATTGTTATTGAGATGGAAATGAATATTGTGTACCCCACTATGTTGCGTGCCAAGTCATATTTGATTTTGGGGTAATTTTGAAAATGAAATATCCCTCTATACCCCCTCTGACGACACGACAATGATTTATCTTAAGGAATTATTGTTATTCAGATGGAAATGGATATTCTGCACCCCACCATGATGCGTGCCAAGTCATTTTTGATTTTTGAAGTCATTTTGAAAATGAAAAATCCCTCTATTCCCTCTCTGACGACCCGACAATGATTTCTGTTTACGAATTATTGTTATTCAGATGGAATTAGATATTCTGCACCCCACCATGATGCGTGCCAAGTCATATTTGATTTTGAGGTTATTTTGATAATGAAAAATCCCTCTATACCCCTTCTGACGTCCCGACAATGATTTCTGTTGACAAATTATTGTTATTTAGATGAAATTGAATGTTTTGCACCCCACTATGATGCGTGCCAAGTCATATATGATTTAAGAAGTCATTTTGATAATGAAAAATCCCTCTATACCCCCTCTGACGACCCGAAAATGATTTCTGTTGACGAATTATTGTTATTTAGATGAAAATGGATATTATGCACTCCACTATGATACGTGCCAAGTCATATTTGATTTTTGAAGTAGTTTTGAAAATGAAAAATCTCTTTAACCCCCTCTGACGACCCGACAATAATTTATGTTGACGAATTATTGTTATTTAGATGAAAATGGATATTATGCACCCCACCATGATGCGTGCCAAGTCATATTAGATTTTTGAAGTAATTTTGAAAATGAAAAATCTCTTTAACCCCCTCTGACGACCCGACAATAATTTATGTTGACGAATTATTGTTATTCAGATGGAAATGGATATTCTGCAGCCCACCATGATGCGTGCCAAGTCATATTTGATTTTGAGGTAATTTTGAAAATGAAAAATCCCTCTATAATCCCTCTGACGACCCGACAATGATTTCTGTTGACGAAATATTGTTATTCAGATGAAACTGAATATTTTGCACCCTACTATTATGCGTGCCAAGCCTTGTTTGAATTTTGAAGTCATTTTGATAATGAAAAATCCCTCTATACCTCCTCTAACGAGCCGTCAATGATTTCCATTGACGAATTATTGTTATTCAGATGGAAATAAATTTTCTGCAGCCCACCATGATGCGTGCCAAGTCATATTTGATTTTGAGGTAATTTTGAAAATGAAAAATCCCTCTATACCCCCTCTGACGACCCGACAATGATTTCTGTTGACAAATTATTGTTTTTTTTTAGATGGAAATGGATGTTTTGCAACCTACTATGATGCGTGCCGAGCCTTATTTGAATTTTGAAGTCATTTTGATAAAGAAAAATCCCTCTATACCCCCTCTAACAACCCGTCAATGATTTCCATCGACGAATTATTGTTATTCAGATGGAAATGGATATTCTGCAGCCCACCATGATGCGTGCCAAGTCTTATTTAATTTTGAGGTAATTTTGAAAATGAGAAATCCCTCTATACCCCCTCTGACGACCCGACAATGATTTCTTTTGACAAATTATTGTTATTGAGATGGAAATGAATATTCTGTACCCCACCATGTTGCGTGCCAAGTCATATTTGATTTTGGGGTAATTTTGATAATGAGAAATCCCTCTATACCCCCTCTGACGACCCGACAATGACTTCTTCTGACAAATTATTGTTATTGAGATGAAAATGAATATTTTTTACCCCACCATGATGCGTGCCAAGTCATATTTGATTTTTGAAGTCATTTTGAAAATGAAAAATCCCTCTATACCCCCTCTGACGACCCGACAATGATTTCTGTTGACGAATTATTGTTTTTTAGATGGAAATGGATGTTTTGCACCCTACTATGATGCGTGCCAAGCCTTATTTGAATTTTGAAGTCATTTTGATAATGAAAAATCCCTCTATACCCTCTCTATCGACCCGTCAATGATTTTGTATTGACGAATTATTGTTATTCAGATGGAAATGGATATTCTGCAGCCCACCATGAGGCGTGCCAAGTCATATTTGATTTTGAGGTAATTTTGAAAATGAAAAATCCCTCTATACCCCCTCTGACGACACGACAATGATTTCTGTTTACAAATTATTGTTTTTCAGTTGGAAATGGATGTTTTGCAACCTACTATGATGCGTGCCGAGCCTTATTTGAATTTTGAAGTCATTTTGATAAAGAAAAGTCCCTCTATACCTCCTCTAACGACCCGTCAATGATTTCTGTTGACGAATTATTGTTATTCAGATGGAAATGGATATTATGTACCCCACTATGATGCGTGCCAAGTCATATTAGATTTTTGAAGAAATATTGATAATGAAAAATCCCTCTATACCCCCTCTAACGACCCGTCAATGATTTCTGTTGACGAATTATTGTTATTCAGATGGAAATGGATATTCTGCAGCCCGTCATGATGCGTGCCAAGTCATATTTGATTTTGAGGTAATTTTGAAAATGAAAAATCCCTCCATACCCCCTCTGACGACCCGACAATGATTTCTTTTGACAAATTATTGTTATTGAGATGGAAATGAATATTGTGTACCCCACTATGTTGCGTGCCAAGTCATATTTGATTTTGGGGTAATTTTGAAAATGAAATATCCCTCTATACCCCCTCTGACGACACGACAATGATTTATCTCAAGGAATTATTGTTATTCAGATGGAAATGGATATTCTGCACCCCACCATGATGCGTGCCAAGTCATTTTTGATTTTTGAAGTCATTTTGAAAATGAAAAATCCCTCTATTCCCTCTCTGACGACCCGACAATGATTTCTGTTGACGAATTATTGTTATTTGGATGGAAATGCATGTTTTGCACCCCACTATGATGCGTGCCAAGTCATATATGATTTAAGAAGTCATTTTGATAATGAAAAATCCCTCTATACCCCCTCTGACGACCCGAAAATGATTTCTGTTGACGAATTATTGTTATTTAGATGAAAATGGATATTATGCACTCCACTATGATACGTGCCAAGTCATATTTGATTTTTGAAGTAATTTTGAAAATGAAAAATCTCTTTAACCCCCTCTGACGACCCGACAATAATTTATGTTGACGAATTATTGTTATTTAGATGAAAATGGATATTATGCACCCCACCATGATGCGTGCCAAGTCATATTAGATTTTTGAAGTAATTTTGAAAATGAAAAATCTCTTTAACCCCCTCTGACGACCCGACAATAATTTATGTTGACGAATTATTGTTATTCAGATGGAAATGGATATTCTGCAGCCCACCATGATGCGTGCCAAGTCATA